>CM041776.1:501321267-502521267 GCA_023374045.1 Limonium bicolor
TTGAGGAAACGAACCAAATAGAAGTTAGCCAAATTTTGTAAGCCTAGAGAATGATTTCAATCTCATGTTAAGCTTGTTACATAACGTGTTACCGTTCGGTTTGTCGAACATTTAACTTACCCCAAGATGCGTTGAATATAGTGATCCAAACACACTGTACATAAGTTCCCCCTAGCCCCAAACTTAAGTCAAGGTAGGAAAGCCATATAATTAGACTTGTGGGAGATTGTATTCCAAGAAGGAAAAACAATCAAAACATGGAGAGAGTTGAATCTAATCCAGATATCGACACCCAAACATACATGCGTGACCGGACACCAGGATTCCTCACCCCCTGGTTATACACTTGTTAGTAGTTCCATTGATGGAACTTAACATACCGTTTCAAACTATAAGTGTTCAAGCCTAGTTAGGCATACAAGGGAGGTAAGATACATTCAACAGTACAATTCACAATTTAACACATGGATAGCCGTAGTTAGAATGTTCCGTGAGTTGAAACGTTAAAAACCGAATACCGTTCTCTTACGTGATCCTAACGTTGGTTACCTAACGGGTTAGCACGTATTTGAGGTTAGACGGTATCGGAACATACACGCCACGATAAAACAATAACCGTAAACTCATTTCATGCCTTAGTCTTACAAGGTCGTAAACATTCAGAAAAACAAACAAACATACAAGCCGGTGTAAACCGGTAGAAGACAGACTGCAAGAAAACCATACCTTGGTCCCTGCTGCGTTAGTAGACCACCGAATGCAGCTCCTATACATAATTAGTCATGTCGGTTAATTACCTTATTTAACTTCCGATTAACTAAGTACTTCACATGATTATATTATATACTTTCACATTAAAACTTACATTTATTCACCCTCGTTACTCTCACTAGGGTTTACTACTAATGCCACATTTTATTTTCTGTTTTTTTATAAGGTCCAACCGACCCAACCCTGGGTCGGTCGGATGCAGAGAGCATCCGGGTTAACAATTTCTGCTCGACCGACCCAGACAGGGTTGGTCCCCTGGGTCGGTCGAATGCAGAAGCATTCTGGTTCAACAATTTTAGCCCGACCGACCCAGACAAGGTCGGTCCTCTGGGTCGGTCGAATGCAGAAGCATTCCCGGCTGGTTTATTACAGTCCAACCGACCTAGCCAGGGTCGGTCCCCTGGGTCGGTCGACTGTAGAACCTTTTCTAAAAATGTCTATCTTGCTCCAAACTCTTCCACAAGTTTCCTAGTATGTTCTAACATTATTTTGACACTTTTACAACCCTTCTAATTTATGGTTTAACTCATCATCGAACTCATTGATCTTTTACTCAATTCCTTACAAAAATTTCTAACACTTGTAGCATTGTTCCTTACGATTCTAAGTGGTAAATTATGCCTACAATCTCAACTAACCAAAGTGTTTCCTCACAACCATTTTAACCACTCTTAAGCATCATTATGCATCTTCATCTCCTTTACTTAACTTCTCAAGGTTATACCCTCTAGTTCACTCTTAAGTCATTACAAGGCATAATAACTCATTTACTACCAACTTTTGCACAAGTCTTAACAACATTCATTCCTTGACTTTGGTGTGTCTAAATCACCCATTTGATCTCTAAATCCTCTAAGACAATTCCTAGGTCATTCTAACACTCAAGAACACCTTTTTTTATAAGTGCTGGGAAGACCCAGTTACAATGGCAATACTATGGCAGAAGCCTTTCTCGCCTGGATAAATTGAGGAGCATACTCATATGTAAAACTACTTAAAGAAAAGAAAGGAAACAATTGTCTAGAAGACAGGATTACGTGAGCGGAGATGCGGAAACACTGGAAGCTCCACTCTAAACTTGCGCGTTTTTATAGATTCTGCTACTTCATGCCTTTGTTGTGCCTCTCCTTGTCCGTTCCAGTCCCCCCAACCTTTGTATTGTTGCAAACTATTGGTCGCTCCAGACCCTTAAGAGCGACTACAATCAAGCTCAATTGCTCAACCCACTCGTTGAGATCTTCCATTCCTCTTATGCGCATAACATCATTGCCTTTCTTTCGATCGGAGCCCTTGGTTACTTCCTTCATGTCGCCGGCCACTAGGATGGGTTTCGAGAGAGCGGCTAAGTAGTTCAATATACATTTGTCTTCTAGCTTCAGCTTGCGCCGGGGTATAGAGGAGAAATATACTACCTTCGAAAGGGATGACTGGCCAGGCTACTTCAATTGCTATCCATCTGCTACTTCGACAAGAATTTTGGATGGTGAGAACACTAGGAGTCCATACTACAACGAGACACCTCAATCGAGTTATAATTGTTGCTTTGTCTCTATATGTTGTTCTATCTATCTAGAGGCGGCGACCGATGTGTCTCGAGGATGCCTATGATGTTTGTGTCGTATTTTCCTATCTCTTGTCGGAGCTCTCGCTTGTTTATTCCTCTGAAGTTTTGAAAGCAAACCAGGTTTGCCATCGGCGTGTGAGGAGTGCCTCTCCTTAACTCTTTTGCTTCTTTTTAGGATTTGGGCAAAATTTTGGATCGCAACATCAGGTTTGGGTAGTGGCAGTTTAGGCGTCGTCCGAAGTCTAGACATTTCTTTGCTTCGGCTAAAGTTAGGCTTGGGTGAGAGGAGATTGTGTTGGCTGGGCTAGAGAAAAAGTTTTGAGTGGGTGGTGGGGTGAGCACAACTTCTAGGTTTATTCCTGGAAGTGTGGAGGGACTTGTCAAAATCGACGAGGGGTAATGTAACACCCCTACTGTATACTTTAACAACAAACCGAAACTGCAGCGGAAATATATAACTTAACGATAACTAAACGAGTTAGTGTTACACTCCGTTAGCCACCCACGTGGCTAACAAGGCAGAATACATACAATCGTATCGGTCTGATGCAAAGACTCCCGAGCATAGTACTAAAACCATAAATACAACCAACTACACTGAGTATTAATATTTACAACCATCACTGTATAACTGTCACTCCAAAATATATCACCACGGGAGCACAGGCGCATCCCGGGTCCAACATCCAAAAATTACCAAATTATTTCATAACATTAAGATCTAGAGCCACTCCGCCTCCTCGATCCTCATCCTACAAAATAAAATATGGTGCCCCAAAGGGGCTCAGCAACCCATGGCTGGTATGGCTAACGTGCAGCCCGTCGGCTACCGGGATACACGCAACCAATTGTCATGATAACATGGCATTCATTTTAACACACAACAGCAACAACAACATACAACATAACAGGGATGTCTCACTTTAGGAAAACAACCCAACATTAGTTAGTCGACATGGTAAGCCTAGAAAGTGAACTCACTCTCATGTTAAGCTTGTTACATAACTCATTACCATTCTGTTGACGAACGAGTAACTTAACCCAAAGGTGTGTCGGATATAGTGATCCAAGCACACCGTACATAATTTCCCCCTAGTCCGATCAATAGTCAGATAGGTAAGCCTTGGTTAAGCTTGTGGGAGGTTGTGATCCAAGAAGGAAAAATAACCATAACATAAAGAGAGGCGAATCTGATTCAGATATCAACTCCCGTACATACACGCGTGATCGGAACGACCAAATTCCTCACTCCCCGGTTAAACACTTGTTAGAAGTCCCATTGATGGAACTTGACACATTCAATCACAAATAAGTGTTTAGGTCCAGTTAGGCACACAAGGGAGATGAGATATAGTTTAACAACACAAACCACAACTAGCTCATACATAGCCGTAATTAGAACGTTCCTTGGGTCGAAACGTTAAAACGAGTACCGCTCTCTTACATGTCCTAGTTTAGTTCGCTAATGGGTTAGTACGTATTCGAGGTTAACGGTACCGGTACACTCACGTCACAAAAATAACAATGACCGTAAACTCGTTTCATGATTTAAGTCTTACAAAGTCATAAACATACAGAAAACAAATAACATACAAGCCGGTGTAAACCGGTAGCAAACAGATTGCAAGAAAACCATACCTTGGTCCTTGCTGCGTACGAGTTCCACCGAAGGTAGTTCATGCATGATTAATAATGTCGGTTAATTAACTTATTTAGCTTCCGCTTTACTAAGCTTTTTACATGATTATATGACATGTTTTTATGCTTAACTTACACTTGATTACCCTCATTATACCCACTAGGGTTTACTACATAAGCCACATTTTTTTTCTGTTTTTTTTTAATTTGGGCCGACCGTTCCAGTAAAAATTCCGGGTTCAAAAATTCTACTCCGACCGACCCAAGCCTACTTCGACCGACCCAAAGCCTCTGGATCGGTCCATTCCATAAACAATCTCGTTCTTTGTTTTTAACCCGACCGACTCACCGACCGACCCAAGCCCCTAGGTCGGTCGATTCCAGAAACATTCCGCCTGCCTTATTACAGTCCGACCGACCCAGCCAGGGTCTGTCCCCTGGGTCGGTCGACTGTGGAAACTTCCCAAACATTGTCAAACTTTAACCAAATTTTTCCTCAAGCCTCCTAATGTGTCCTAACATCATTTGGCACACTTAAACCTTCATATAACATCCACCAAAACTCACTTTCTAAACTCATTCTAACTCACTTCTAAACTCCTTAAACACTTACTCATTTTCTTACAAAATTCGTAACACTTGTAATGTTTTTCCTTAAGTTTCTAGGTGGTAGTTTTATACCCATTGCATCCACTAACTGTGGAGGGTGATTTTTTGGTATGAGGGGGGTCTATCTAAATATGGACTGACTGAGAAGCCTAGATCCTAGAAAATGCCATTCTGTGGAGGGTGAAAACCCGTTATTCTGGCATCCCTCAAATACCTACTAAATCGTCCGTCTTTCCCAGAAAGCATAAAGGGGAGTGTTAGTGAACACTACACCCGCTCTCAATGGGCTCCACGCGGACTTATGCCTCTAAGGGCGGAATTGACTAGAGTTGCCACCTAGTTTGACCTAAAGAACTAGGAAAGGATGAGAAGGGGGGTTCTAAGAACCGTTAATTGACTCTGAGATTATTACCTATGGATAGGACTTATCTGGTCAGGTCAGAGATTCTGTTGTGGGTTCGTACTGGGTTACACCCCTCAGAAGTGGCAGCGACCACGACTTCGGATTGGTGCCCGAGGAAACCTCGGTCTCCAATTGTCAGGATTGTCTTCTTTCAAAACCTTTTTAGAGAGATTCATTTAAAAGCCAAAGATAGGATTAGGAAGAGAGTGGAGTGTGGAGAGTTGATAAGGCGAGCTTTTCTGTCAAGCTAGCGCCAAGAAGAGGAATTAATGAATTTGAATGAGTATGGAAGAATATGAGTGTTTTGAGAGTTTGAAGAAGTCGAGGGTAGTTAGTGGGAGTCAAAGGGGATTTGAATGTTTGACAGACATGAATGTCGCCCTAGAGTTGGGAAAGGGGTTTTTTGGATTGGAATGGGGTCGCGCCCTAGATGGGCTGCCTACGTACTCAACTCCCTGTTGAGATCAGACCTTACGTAGTTCAGGGTTTTGGGATTTTAGGAGTTTTGTGAGGGTAGTCGAGGGTTGGGAGTGCTCGGGGTTGTTTGAAGGTGAGATGGCTGAATACGAAAGGGTATTTTGATTGATGTGGGGTCGCACCCTGTGTGGGTTGCCTACGTACTCAACTTTCTGTTGAGATCAGACCTTACGTAGTTCACTGCTTTGGGGATTTGGGGGCTTTGACCTTTTGGGTCTTTGAGGAGTCAAAGAGGTTTTGTGGTTATTTATGAGGTTCGACAAATTGTAGGGTTTATTTTGGAGTTTGAGGTGTAAAACGTCTGTGAGACACTCGGGTCTATGAGATGTTCGAGGCTTGAAAGGGTTATTGAATTTCGAGAGGTTCGGCTTTTTGAGGAGCTGAGGATTTTCGAGGTGTTTGAATTTGATGAGTCTATTAAGATGTCTGAATCTGTTGACCTGTAGAGACATTCGAGTCTGTTGAGCTGTTGAGACGATCGAGTCTGTCGAGCTGTTGAGACAGTCGAGTCTGTTGAGCTGCTGAGACGGTCGAGTTGTTGAGCTGCTGAGACGTTCGAGTCTGTTGAGCTGTTGAGACATTCGAGTCTGTTGAGCTGCTGAGACGTTCGAGTCTGTTGAGCTGTTGAGACGGTCGAGTCTGTTGAGCTGCTGAGACATTCGAGTCTGTCGAGCTGTTGAGACGGTCGAGTCTGTTGAGCTGCTGAGACGTTTGAGTCTGTTGAGCTGTTAAGACGTTCGAGTCTGTTGAGCTGCTGAGACATTCGAGTCTGTTGAGCTGTTGAGACGGTCGAGTCTGTTGAACTGCTGAGACGTTTAGAGATTCGAAAAGCTTGAGTTCAAAAGAGTTTGAAGTTTCAAGGAGTTTGAGATTTATGATGTTTGGAATTACTTGGGATTGAAATAGGTTGAATTGATTGAAAATGAAACGAATTTTGAATTGAATTGGATAGAATCTAAATTGGAATTGGATTGAATTTGATTGAATTGGATTGAAATTGAATTTGATTCGGAATTGAAATTGAAGTCGAATTGGATTTGAAACTAAATCAGGATCGAATTGAGGTAATGGGCCAAATTTGGGCCTTGGGCTGATTTTTGTGGGCTTGGTTTGATTTTTGTGGGCTTGGGCTGATTTTTGTGGGCTTGGTTTGATTTTTGTGGGCTTGGTTTGATTTTTGTGGGCTTGGGCTGATTTGATTTGGGCCTTGGGTCGGTTCGGGCCTTGGGTTGACTTTTATGGGCTTGGGCCTTTGTTGGGCTCGGTATGGGCCAGGTTGAGTAGTGGGCTGAGTTGGGCTTGATGGGCCGAAGTGGGTCAGATTGGGTTTAATGGGCCGAGGTGGGCTAGATTTGATTTTTGGGTTTTGATTTAGGCCTTGGGCCTTTTTATTTTGGATGTTGGGTTTTATTCGATTTTTAGGCCTGAAATGGATCTTAGAATTGGGTTTTGAAACGGGCCACGAATTGGGCTTTGGAATAGGCCTCAAATTGGGCTTTGAAATGGGCCTCGAATTTGGCTTTGAAATGGGCCTCGAATTGGGCTATGGAATAGGCCTCGAATTGGGCTTTGGAATAGGCCTCAAATTGGGCTTTGAAATGGGCCTCGAATTGGGCTTTGGAATAGGCCTCGAATTGGGCTTTGGAATAGGCCTCAAATTGGGCTTTGGAATAGGCCTCGAATTGGGCTTTATTTAGCATTTGAAGTGAATTGATGTTTAGATTGGAAATTGACTGATTTTGAAATGAATTTGATGATGATTTTTTTTTAGAATTGGAATGTTGATTGTGCATTTTATTCTGACATTAAGGGATGATTTGAAAAGTTTTGAGGAAAACGGGTATTCCTCACATGGACCGTGTCTAGGACCCGTATGCATTGAGGATACCCCAAACCTAAGGCTTTTCTACAAAAGGGGTGACCTATGGGCTATCTAGGGTTTCTTAGATATTGGGCCTCTATATTGGACTAGGTCCAACAATTGCCAAACTATTCTATACATTAATATGAAGGATATAATAGCAAACAATCATGAAATAAAAATCAAAATAATCAACGATGTAAATAGTATACAAACATAATTCACAGCGGTTTGGGTATATACATTTGCTTCTTCTTTATTCCTATACGCATAAACCGAAACAAAGGAAACAGTTACTAACAACAAAAGGGTTCAACCGACTATTCTCTAGTTTTTCTTTTGTTGTGAAATCCTCTTATTTTAGAAGCAATTATCCATAAGCGATCCTAAGCTACGACAGATGGAGTTGCATACACGAAAAAGAGAAAAGAAATGTGCGCTTAACAAAATCATAATATGATACATGCGCATGTATTCGTGAAATTGGCGTAAATGAAGTCGAATGAGACAGCGGTAAATTTGGTTGATAACTGTACCATATGAGGAATAATGAAGCAAAAAACTATGCTGGGTCTTTTGGGTTAGGATAAACACGATCCGCAAACAAAGGCAGTAGACTAGAACCGAGCAAAACAGGGAGTAGACTACAAAACACAAATCAAAGGTTGGGTACACTCTGTACGAACTGAAACAAATTTGTTCTGGTGGCACTCCGATTAGGCGTTAACCTTGACTTGGGCAAAATCAACGAAGTACAAAGACCAGGAAGGCAAAGAGCGCTTCAATAACCGGGATGACACCGCGTGAAAATGGCAAGATTCAATACGATATCAACATGAGTTGAGCAACTCACGCAAAATCTTTTAAAACGACAGAAGAGGAACCGGCGAGTGAAGATTAAAAGTGGACAAATAAAACTATAGATCTAAACAGAAGTTGAGATCAAAACTCGCAGCTTATATTCAAACAACTAGGGTTCTGAAATCAGGAAGTCGAAGGCACAAACAAACAGCAACACAGATTGAATGTAATATCTGAACTAACATTCAACTTAAACAATTAGATATATGTAGCGTGATATTAAATGCCCAAAAAGCAACAGAAGCTCATGAGTTTATAGGGAGTACTGTGAATCCAAAATTTCCGACATATACTCTCTGAACTTGATTTGTGCAGAGGGCCATGCTTCCGCTGAAGTCCGACGCGATCTCATTGAGGAAAACACCATGTAGTCCGATCCGCTTAGTCTATACCCCGTTGTGGGTATGATTAGTTCCTTCACCGTGCGAATATGAATCAAATGAGTTCAAAAAAAGCTCTGAAATAAAGCATAGTTCGAAGAAATTGAGTTTCAAATTGAAGGAAATCAAAACCGAAGATACGACAGAGAAGAATACCGTAAAGGAGAAAGTCAGGAAAGAGAAATAAACAGAATGGGAACTTAGCTTGGCAATCAGCACGGTCGATTTTGTCGACGACATTAGTTCCCCTGAAGATTGACATATGAAGGAGAGTGGAGGTCGGTGGTGGTGGGATTTCTTCGGTGAACGAGAATGAACAAAGCGTAGAGGGTACGCTCCTTGCCAGTCGGTTGCAAAATTCTCGTCGGTGAAGGAGAATGAGGTGGGGCGATTGAGCATGTATGTTCCTGGTTCGCCCACCTCGGTGAATGGAATGAAGAGAGGACGGAGCCGTTTGTTCCTTGTTCGCCAGTTGGTCGAAATTATCGATGAAGAGAATGAAGAAGGGCAGTAACGGTGCTCCAGTGAAGAGGATGGTTTCAATTTCTGGGCATGAGCATCTTCTACTGGTTTCTTCAGATTGGAACCGAAGGTTATGATGTGTGAAGAAATGAACGTGGTAAAAATAGGCGCATCGGTTAGAGTTTGAGAGGAAGGATGAAGATTGAGGGCGTGAGGAAGAATAAAGGGTGAGGTCCGCAGCTAGAATCTTAGGGTTTTTTGAGTTTTTGGAGATCGACCACCATGGAAGCGGATGGAGATAGCGGAGGAAGAAGCAGAGGGAATAAGATGGGAGGCGTCGGCTAGCTTCGGGCGTGGGTGTGCGCGGAGGTATTGTTTGAAGGTGGGAAATGGTTTTTTTTCAGTCGATTCCCCTCCTTCCGGATGAAGAAGATCTCGGAATTTTGAAGGGAGTTATATGCTTCTCGTTCTTCAGTTGGGTTGCAAATTACCGTTGTGTGAAGAATCACAGAGGCGAGAGCATATTATTCCTTGTTATTCGCCCGCGATTTTGCAGAGAAGGGGGAAGGAAGACAACATGCTTCTCGCACGCCAGTATGGGTTGCACCTCGGGAGTTCGCAACCTTCAAACATTTTCCGGTTGGCGTACCGAGATATCCTCGAGAGGAGGTTGGGGGAACCATCGGCTATTTCAAAAATCAAACCCATACTGGGTTGTCATCGGCTCTCTCAAGAAAAGTACCGATACTGTAGGGTTTTTGTGTTGTTCTGGAATGAAAAAAGAAATTTTAAGTTGGGCAGGAAAAATAAAAACAACTGGTCATGCTCTGCCCAGGTTTCGAACTCGGGTTTTCAAGCAATGTCCATCACACCTTGACCACTTGAGCTGTGACGAATTTCAGTTTATAAAAGTAGACCATAAAACAAAAGTTATATTGCAAGCTAAACGAGAAATAACAAAAAACGCCTTAGCTAGGAATCGAACCCAGAACCATTGGGTTATATGGAGAGTATGCTAACCGGCTGTGCTGAGTCAGAAATCAATATCTTCATGGGAGAAAATAATACTAGAGTTTTAGCCCGGACTGGGATAACTATTCTAAAAATGCTACCAACTCAAAAGGAAAGTATACAAGGAAAAAAGAGAAGACTAATCTAATGACATGAAATTATGGAATGTAAATAATAAGATAAGTAAATAAAACAAGATGAATGGGTTTAAAACCGGATTATTGTTTGAAAATTTATTTTTTGGAAAATCGTGTTTTTATGAAATGCTTTGAAAAAGGTTATAAAATGACGGTTTCGTTATGGCACGCACGCTAATATGTTTTGAAAAATAAAGGCGACGACCCCTTTTATTATTTCGAAATTTGCTTTATGGGGTGAGAATTTTTGGTGTCTACAGATGGCTCCACTTGATTCAATTTTGCAAGCCATTGCAGAATTGGATCAAGGTTGACGGGGCGCAAAAATTCTCACAATGGTTTAGTGGTGCATTGGGATGCGACCGTGAGTGTATGAATGTGATTGAAAGTACGAGGACTTATGACGAGCCTCAGTTAGACCTCTTGACATCTAACCCTAGGGCTTATGACGAGCCTAGGATACTAACAATTTTGGGTGCATGAGGACTTATGACGAGCTTCAACTAGACCTCTTGACATCTAGCTATAGGACTTATGACGAGCCTATAATGCAATTGAAAGTACGAGGACTTATGACGAGCCTCAACCAGACCTCTTGACATCTAGCCCTAGGACTTATGACGAGCCTATGATACTAACAATTTGATTGATTGGGGTGCACGAGGACTTATGACGAGCCTCAACTAGACCTCTTGACATCTAGCTATAGGACTTATGACGAGCCTATAATGCGATTGAAAGTACCACACTAGTAGCGCAATAGCTGTCTAGCAGGTGTAAAATGAAAGGCGACCGTACTAGTAGCGCAATAGCTGTCTAGCAGGTGTAAAATGAAAGGCGACCGTACTAGTATTGCAATAGCTGTCTAGCAGGTGTAAAATGAAAGGCGACCGTACTAGTAGCGCAATAGCTGTCTAGCAGGTGTAAAATGAAAGGCGACCGTACTAGTAGCGCAATAGCTGTCTAGCAGGTGTAAAATGAAAGGCGACCGTACTAGTAGCGCAATAGCTGTCTAGCAGGTGTAAAATGAAAGGCGACCGTACTAGTAGCGCAATAGCTGTCTAGCAGGTGTAAAATGAAAGGCGACCGTACTAGTAGCGCAATAGCTGTCTAGCAGGTGTAAAATGAAAGGCGACCGTACTAGTAGCGCAATAGCTGTCTAGCAGGTGTAAAATGAAAGGCGACCGTACTAGTAGCGCAATAGCTGTCTAGCAGGTGTAAAATGAAAGGCGACCGTACTAGTAGCGCAATAGCTGCCTAGCAGGTGTAAAATGAAAGACGACCGTACTAGTAGCGCAATAGCTGTCTAGCAGGTGTAAAATGAAAGGCGACCGTACTAGTAGCGCAATAGCTGTCTAGCAGGTGTAAAATGAAAGGCGACCGTACTAGTAGCGCAATAGCTGTCTAGCAGGTGTAAAATGAAAGGCGACCGTACTAGTAGCGCAATAGCTGTCTAGCAGGTGTAAAATGAAAGGCGACCGTACTAGTAGCGCAATAGCTGTCTAGCAGGTGTAAAATGAAAAGCGACCGTACTAGTAGCGTAATAGCTGTCTAGCAGGTGTAAAATGAAAAGCGACCGTACTAGTAGCGCAATAGCTGTCTAGCAGGTGTAAAATGAAAGGCGACCGTACTAGTAGCGCAATAGCTGTCTAGCAGGTGTAAAATGAAAAGTCGACCGTACTAGTAGCGCAATAGCTGTCTAGCAGGTGTAAAATGAAAGGCGACCGTACTAGTAGCGCAATAGCTGTCTAGCAGGTGTAAAATGAAAGGCGACCGTACTAGTAGCGCAATAGCTGTCTAGCAGGTGTAAAATGAAAGGCAACCGTACTAGTAGCGCAATAGCTGCCTAGCGGTGTGAAGATGCGTCGGATAGTGAGCAAATTTGTGGGTATATGCAGATGATATGTGATGTGAGGTGATTAACCAATGTATTAATTGAATCCAATTTCCTGTTTGTGCACGAGGGCTTAGGAGTGCCTCAACTGGACCTCTTGATATCCAGTCCTAGGACTCATGACGGGCCTAGAATGCGATTGAAGGTACGAGGACTTAGGAGTGCCTATAATACTTTAATGGAGTTGTACGGAACTCGCTGTTTTGAGTGGTTGATTTGAGGATGATTCTGGCTTTGGATTGATCCGGGATTGGACGCTTTTTGGTCATTTTTGTGAGGGATGTGATAGTCGAGTGTCCTTGACGTTGTCAGTGTGGGACTTGTGTTTTGGTTTTTGCTTTGACAGTCTTGCCCGATGTGCACTGTAGTCTCGAGATTTGGTAGGACTCTTGGCTCCAGAGTCCGAGATGGCTCCGGTGTAGTTCAGGATGGCTTCGGGGAGGCTACGAGATTGCTCCATTTGATGATAGTGGTGAACAAAAGAGGGAATCTTCGTCTGTGAGGTGGTCGCACCCTTGACGGGCTGCCTACGTACTCAATTCCGTATTGAGATCAGACCTGACGTAGTTCGAAACTGTGTAGGCAAGACCCTGGTGATGAAATGGCTCTGACAGGGATGTTAGGTGGCTCCTATATCGTTCTCGAACTGTTGAGATGGCTCCTGTGTAGCTCTAAAGATGGTCACAACGTCTGAGGACGGCTCCCGTATGGCTCCAATTTGGCTTTGGGAGGGGTGTCGATGAGACTCAAGTATGACAGTGGATGGCTCCGAGATTGTCTTCATACGGCTTAGGATGGCGTTATTTTGGTTCGATGTAGCTCAACGGTAGCCTGGGATGGCTCTGAATGCTTCGATGTAGTTCGAGGATGGCCCCTGGTGGCTTCATAATGATTCGACGTAGCTCAAACATAGCCCGGAATGGCTTCAACTTGATTTCCTTTGATAGGAAGTTTTACTTCAACTGCAGCAACTGAAGTCGACTCTCAGCGAGACTAGGCAGAGTTCTTACCAATTAGATGTTGACAATGGAGTGCTTATGATGCATGCGAATATTAAATGCTAGATACGATGCAAAATGCATATTCAGTTGTTTTTGGAGAAAAGGTATGGCCTTATCTCTATTAATATGAGGTTTACGAATATAAAACATCTTCAGATCGATCTTGAGTGATTGTTAAACTCGGATGCGTGAATCACTTTCCTCTCATGGAGGGATGCAGGTCAATCTCTCGTGAGTATAGTTGTGTGTGCTAAATGGTGTGATGATGCTCTCGATGCTCGGAGCAGTATTTTCCTTAGAATATCTTTTCGAGGTTTTGGACTTTCCGATCCTTACAACTTCCTCACCTGCAACGGGGTTAGCTTTTATGATTTGGTGCTTAGATCAAAGAGTTACTCGCACTCGGAAGACCTTGTGAAGTGAGGTCGCACTCATTCGCTCATGGTCCCTTTGGTATGACGGGACATGTAGATAACAAGTACGAAGCTTATGATTCATGTTTCAGATTCGATACTTTCAGTTAACGCTCATTGACTTGTGAGTCAGAGGTCTTTATTGGGTTATAACGGGGCTGAGGGGTATGATGTATGTCATACGGGACTGAAGGGTTTATTTTGGGAATTGTGGAGCTCTTGTGCAATAGAGGACATGTTTCGCCTTTGCTATGGATGGAGTGATTGGACGGGTTTTGATAACCTTTATTGGTTTCTTCGGGACACCATCGGTCTTTTGGATTATTTTTCTTCTTGCTTCTTTTGGCGTACGGTTTTCACTTTCTTTTTCATTTTTGTTTTTTTTTTTAAATTGCATTTGGCTCATCGATTTTCTCAAACGTTCTTTGCTTTGTATTTTGTCTTTAGCTTTGGAGTTGCATTGACTCATTGATCTTCTTGAGCATTTTCGGTGTTCTTTTTTGGTGTTTGTCTTTGGAGTTGCATTGACTCACTGATTCCTTCAAACAGTTCAATGTTGTTTTTGTGAACGATAATGGGGAGGGGCCATGGCTCCGGCTATTTTGTTTTCCTCTATTGCAAAGGTAGGTAAGTATATGTGGGTTGGCATGTTGTGGAGCTTTTTTTTTTTTGAAGAAAGAGTTTTTCCTGAAAGGCTCAGCGGGGCTCACTAAGGAGTTATGTCCGGGGAAATTAAAGCTTTTTGGCCTTGTGGAGATTTTGATCCTAAGTGCCTCGTCATTCTCATTAGTCAATGATTGTTTTCTTACTATTCTCATATCCTTGCATGAATCACAGTTCGTATCCTGATTATCGACATTGATCTCACTATGGATTATGCCTCTCCGTGTGATGAAGGAATGCACACGTCACTCGTGGTTTTACCTCGATTGGCTCTCTCTACCTTCCCTCGTCGCTCATAGGATTGTCCAATATTCTCATTCGGAATTCAAGGGAAAATACCGCTCTTTGCACACTACTCACTTGGTCTGTGGTGCTGATTTTGATTTGACCCTTATGTTTGTTGATGGGTCGAGAATTAAGTGGCTCACGCACTCTGTTCAATCAATCTCTCATGATGTTCTTGAAGATGTCATTTCGATATGGGAGTATGCAAATGCGATTGTCTACCATGCGAGTATTGTGGTAATACGGAATTACTATGTATAGGAGGCATGAAATGCTGAAAATGATGAATGAAGATGGTTGACTGAATACTTTTTTTTTTGATGCAATGTCTGAGTGGTAAGGCTACACCTAGTCTCGCTTGAGTCGGTTCCAGTTGATGGTCTATGAAGCTCATCCCGTCAGTGTCGGTCCTGGAGATGGTCTAACAGTTGGGGTTGTTGTCTAAGACGTAACTCTCGAGCGAGGTCGGGTTGGTGATTGGCTCCTGGATTTTGGATTTTAGGGAGTGACAACTCCCGCATGGTAGCCCCACGATATGGGAACGACTGCAGTCTTCTCCTTCTTCTTCTCTTTTTTTTTCAATCATTCTGGTCACCGGTGCCCATGGTGATTCTGGGTTTGGAAAAGGCTTGAACTCCCCGATGTTCTCCACTATCCCTCTAAAGATTGGTTTGGAAGTTGAGATATTGGGATGAAGGCTGGTGTGTGACAAGTGACGATGGAACACGTAAGTGCATGATGCTCGGGAGTGTGGACGAGATTCATGTAAGGTTGATGATTTGAACTGACTGTAAGTGCATGTGACCCTTTTGTCATGAATGCAATGCATTTTTTTTTTGTGCTCGATTGCATTTGTTGGCGTTATTTACTTAGGGGATGCCTCCTGTAGATACCGTGAATTTTCACCCCATAAAGCAAAGTTGATGAATGATATATAGATGTGAGGGGTCGTCCCTTATTCGTTCTTTTTATCATACGTGCATGCCAAAAGAAACCTAGTTTTAGAAAACGATTTCGAAAACGCGTGTTTTCAAAGTGGTGGATTTTCTCAATATAAATTTTGACGCTTGGTCATTCGCAAATAAAATAGGGAGTGGGGAACCCTATACACATTGATCTAAATAAATTCGAAGGGAATGTATAAACCTATACACCTAATCTATTCAGAAATGGACGAGAGAGAAAAGAATCATCGGGGAAAATCCTATACATCATCAATCCTAAAAAGTCATTAAAATGGGGAATTTTAAGCTAAACTTCTTCTGAACTCTCCTGGTCCGTCTTCGGGCTTTTGAATGTCTGCTAACGCTCGGCCTCCTGGTTGGCTGCTCACTCGTCTTGGGATTCTTGACCGGCTGCTCGCTCATCTTCGGGCTCTTGACTGGTTGCATGCTTGTCTTCGGGTGCTTGACCGGTTGCTCGTTTGTCTTCGGACGCTTGACCGACTACTGGCTCGTTTTCAGGCTTTTGCAACGAAGCAAAACTATGATCAAACAAAACGGGTTGGTGTTCTTCTGATTTTCAACAGTTTGAACTCGAACCGGTGTCGCTAGTCTTCACGTCATTTGACTCGGGTTGGTACACCTCTGATTTTGTATTTGAACGGTTGGTGTTGGTCTTCATGTCGCTCGGCTAGCTCCACGGGCTGGTGCGCCTCTGATTTTCAGCTTGATCTGCTCTGACGAGGGAATAAGGGATACATTCTTGAGAAAGGAAAAGGTGAATGATCGAGCACAAAATCTTATGTGAAAATCCACCACTTTTGTGAAACACGAAATGACTAGTACACCCCACAGTAATGACCGCTACTCTTGAAGGTGGGTTGAACTTCAAAAATAGCGGGTCACAACATGGGGACTAGATCATTTATTTTGAAATACGTTTGTGAAATTCAATTTTGAAAACTGTTTTCGAAAACTATTTTGAAAATCATGTTGGTGAAGAATGTTGTTTGAAATTCATTTGTAGAAAGTAGGTTTTTCGAAATCAATTTTTTTGAAAACTGTTTCGGAAATAGCATTTTAGTGAAATAAACTTTTTAAAGGAGAAATTGACAAATTTTGAAAACCCCATTTATGAGTAAATATTTTGTGGAACTTTAAATTAAATGAGCTCGCAAAACAGCTTTTAGGGACATGCAAACGAGAATTCCGATCATTTTAAAACGGATTGGTTTGAAAGAGTGGTTTGCACACATGTATTGCATAAAGTAAATCGTGGTTGTGTTTGATGTGGAGCTAGAAGTGTTAATGTTGGGATAATCACTTTCCAGGTCAATTATGATTCCGTCTCACCGGGGGAACCGTCGTCCCTTCACTATCATCTCTCGGGGTTTTTTCTCTGCTATGCCTTTGTGGGACACGTCATCAAGAAAGTCCGAGTGCTTAAGTTCGAAAGGTCAGGATACCCGAAGTGATAAGGAAACATACGCCACGGCCAGTGATGATCCGACAAACACCCCACTTTTCGGGAAACTCGGGGAAGTACTGCATGGGAACGGGTCTCTCGTCATCTGCACGGTCAGGTGTGTCTAAAGTCCAAATTATTCACTGACTACGTTGTGCCATGTATGGGTATCCGGTAAATACGGGATCCTCTATGGACGTGTAGCGTGACATTGGGCTTTAGACACCCGTGGTGCAGAGGAGCAATGGAGAACTGAGCCCATGCAATCTTCAGGGTAAGGCAAAAAGGGTGGTCAGACAGATGGCATACAAAGGGGGTGACTACCCATAAGACCCGTCATAGACACCGGATTAGGCAGCTGGACACTGAAGGCTCAGAGTTCACTATATGCTGGCTTAGACTCGGGTAATGGAGGATATTTTTGGATCATGAGCTTCAAGGCGTTGGTCTTGGACCGTATTACCTCGTGGGTTAACTCCTTCTAGGAAGGACCCAACTCATGGGGAATCAACCGTGGACCGGTTGGGGATCCCGTGACATGTGGGCAAAGCGGGTGACACAGAGGCATGCATGTCTTACGCTACCCGATGCAACAATGGGTTGACTCCTTCTAGGAAGGCCCCATTTACAAAAGTAATAAATAAGCAATAACAATCAAGATAATATATCATGCATGAAGAGCGGTAAACATAAGACAGTAAACATACAACAATAAACACACAAAAGTGAAGCCGGTAAATGGTAAAGCACACATATGGCACTCAAAGCCAATCTCGAACTCTGAGCTCTCATCCTAACTATCTTCTTATACACACTCTAAGTGTGGAGTAGAGTAGTCCTAGCGTCTTGGAATGAATCTCTTGAAGGTTTTGAAAGAAATGGGGAAGTCCTGACAATTTTGAATGGAGTTCAGTCGTCCCCAGCAGAGTCGCCATTCTGTGGAGGGTGATTTTTGGTATGAGGGGGGTCTATCTAAATATGGACTGACTGAGAAGCCTAGATCCTAGAAAATGCCATTCTGTGGAGGGTGAAAACCCGTTATTCTGGCATCCCTCAAATACCTACTAAATCGTCCGTCTTTCCCAGAAAGCATAAAGGGGAGTGTTAGTGAACACTACACCCGCTCTCAATGGGCTCCACGCGGACTTATGCCTCTAAGGGCGGAATTGACTAGAGTCGCCACCTAGTTTGACCTAAAGAACTAGGAAAGGATGAGAAGGGGGGTTCTAAGAACCGTTAATTGACTCTGAGATTATTACCTATGGATAGGACTTATCTGGTCAGGTCAGAGATTCTGTTGTGGGTTCGTACTGGGTTACACCCCTCAGAAGTGGCAGCGACCACGACTTCGGATTGGTGCCCGAGGAAACCTCGGTCTCCAATTGTCAGGATTGTCTTCTTTCAAAACCTTTTTAGAGAGATTCATTTAAAAGCCAAAGATAGGATTAGGAAGAGAGTGGAGTGTGGAGAGTTGATAAGGCGAGCTTTTCTGTCAAGCTAGCGCCAAGAAGAGGAATTAATGAATTTGAATGAGTATGGAAGAATATGAGTGTTTTGAGAGTTTGAAGAAGTCGAGGGTAGTTAGTGGGAGTCAAAGGGGATTTGAATGTTTGACAGACATGAATGTCGCCCTAGAGTTGGGAAAGGGGTTTTTTGGATTGGAATGGGGTCGCGCCCTAGATGGGCTGCCTACGTACTCAACTCCCTGTTGAGATCAGACCTTACGTAGTTCAGGGTTTTGGGATTTTAGGAGTTTTGTGAGGGTAGTCGAGGGTTGGGAGTGCTCGGGGTTGTTTGAAGGTGAGATGGCTGAATACGAAAGGGTATTTTGATTGACGTGGGGTCGCACCCTGTGTGGGTTGCCTACGTACTCAACTTTCTGTTGAGATCAGACCTTACGTAGTTCACTTCTTTGGGGATTTGGGGGCTTTGACCTTTTGGGTCTTTGAGGAGTCAAAGAGGTTTTGTGGTTATTTATGAGGTTCGACAAATTCTAGGGTTTATTTTGGAGTTTGAGGTGTAAAACGTCTGTGAGACACTCGGGTCTATGAGATGTTCGAGGCTTGAAAGGGTTATTGAATTTCGAGAGGTTCGGCTTTTTGAGGAGCTGAGGATTTTCGAGGTGTTGAATTTGATGAGTCTATTAAGATGTCTGAATCTGTTGACCTGTAGAGACATTCGAGTCTGTTGAGCTGTTGAGACGATCGAGTCTGTCGAGCTGTTGAGACAGTCGAGTCTGTTGAGCTGCTGAGACGGTCGAGTCTGTTGAGCTGCTGAGACGTTCGAGTCTGTTGAGCTGTTGAGACATTCGAGTCTGTTGAGCTGCTGAGACGTTCGAGTCTGTTGAGCTGTTGAGACGGTCGAGTCTGTTGAGCTGCTGAGACATTCGAGTCTGTCGAGCTGTTGAGACGGTCGAGTCTGTTGAGCTGCTGAGACGTTTGAGTCTGTTGAGCTGTTAAGACATTCGAGTCTGTTGAGCTGCTGAGACATTCGAGTCTGTTGAGCTGTTGAGACGGTCGAGTCTGTTGAACTGCTGAGACGTTTAGAGATTCGAAAAGCTTGAGTTCAAAAGAGTTTGAAGTTTCAAGGAGTTTGAGATTTATGATGTTTGGAATTACTTGGGATTGAAATAAGGTTGAATTGATTGAAAATGAAACGAATTTTGAATTGAATTGGATAGAATCTAAATTGGAATTGGATTGAATTTGATTGAATTGGATTGAAATTGAATTTGATTCGGAATTGAAATTGAAGTCGAATTGGATTTGAAACTAAATCAGGATCGAATTGAGGTAATGGGCCAAATTTGGGCCTTGGGCTGATTTTTGTGGGCTTGGTTTGATTTTTGTGGGCTTGGGCTGATTTTTGTGGGCTTGGTTTGATTTTTGTGGGCTTGGTTTGATTTTTGTGGGCTTGGGCTGATTTGATTTGGGCCTTGGGTCGGTTCGGGCCTTGGGTTGACTTTTATGGGCTTGGGCCTTTGTTGGGCTCGGTATGGGCCAGGTTGAGTAGTGGGCTGAGTTGGGCTTGATGGGCCGAAGTGGGTCAGATTGGGTTTAATGGGCCGAGGTGGGCTAGATTTGATTTTTGGGTTTTGATTTAGGCCTTGGGCCTTTTTATTTTGGATGTTGGGTTTTATTCGATTTTTAGGCCTGAAATGGATCTTAGAATTGGGTTTTGAAACGGGCCACGAATTGGGCTTTGGAATAGGCCTCAAATTGGGCTTTGAAATGGGCCTCGAATTTGGCTTTGAAATGGGCCTCGAATTGGGCTATGGAATAGGCCTCGAATTGGGCTTTGGAATAGGCCTCAAATTGGGCTTTGAAATGGGCCTCGAATTGGGCTTTGGAATAGGCCTCGAATTGGGCTTTGGAATAGGCCTCAAATTGGGCTTTGGAATAGGCCTCGAATTGGGCTTTATTTAGCATTTGAAGTGAATTGATGTTTAGATTGGAAATTGACTGATTTTGAAATGAATTTGATGATGATTTTTTTTTAGAATTGGAATGTTGATTGTGCATTTTATTCTGACATTAAGGGATGATTTGAAAAGTTTTGAGGAAAACGGGTATTCCTCACATGGACCGTGTCTAGGACCCGTATGCATTGAGGATACCCCAAACCTAAGGCTTTTCTACAAAAGGGGTGACCTATGGGCTATCTAGGGTTTCTTAGATATTGGGCCTCTATATTGGACTAGGTCCAACAATTGCCAAACTATTCTATACATTAATATGAAGGATATAATAGCAAACAATCATGAAATAAAAATCAAAATAATCAACGATGTAAATAGTATACAAACATAATTCACAGCGGTTTGGGTATATACATTTGCTTCTTCTTTATTCCTATACGCATAAACCGAAACAAAGGAAACAGTTACTAACAACAAAAGGGTTCAACCGACTATTCTCTAGTTTTTCTTTTGTTGTGAAATCCTCTTATTTTAGAAGCAATTATCCATAAGCGATCCTAAGCTACGACAGATGGAGTTGCATACACGAAAAAGAGAAAAGAAATGTGCGCTTAACAAAATCATAATATGATACATGCGCATGTATTCGTGAAATTGGCGTAAATGAAGTCGAATGAGACAGCGGTAAATTTGGTTGATAACTGTACCATATGAGGAATAATGAAGCAAAAAACTATGCTGGGTCTTTTGGGTTAGGATAAACACGATCCGCAAACAAAGGCAGTAGACTAGAACCGAGCAAAACAGGGAGTAGACTACAAAACACAAATCAAAGGTTGGGTACACTCTGTACGAACTGAAACAAATTTGTTCTGGTGGCACTCCGATTAGGCGTTAACCTTGACTTGGGCATAAAATCAACGAAGTACAAAGACCAGGAAGGCAAAGAGCGCTTCAATAACCGGGATGACACCGCGTGAAAATGGCAAGATTCAATACGATATCAACATGAGTTGAGCAACTCACGCAAAATCTTTTAAAACGACAGAAGAGGAACCGGCGAGTGAAGATTAAAAGTGGACAAATAAAACTATAGATCTAAACAGAAGTTGAGATCAAAACTCGCAGCTTATATTCAAACAACTAGGGTTCTGAAATCAGGAAGTCGAAGGCACAAACAAACAGCAACACAGATTGAATGTAATATCTGAACTAACATTCAACTTAAACAATTAGATATATGTAGCGTGATATTAAATGCCCAAAAAGCAACAGAAGCTCATGAGTTTATAGGGAGTACTGTGAATCCAAAATTTCCGACATATACTCTCTGAACTTGATTTGTGCAGAGGGCCATGCTTCCGCTGAAGTCCGACGCGATTCTCATTGAGGAAAACACCATGTAGTCCGATCCGCTTAGTCTATACCCCGTTGTGGGTATGATTAGTTCCTTCACCGTGCGAATATGAATCAAATGAGTTCAAAAAAAGCTCTGAAATAAAGCATAGTTCGAAGAAATTGAGTTTCAAATTGAAGGAAATCAAAACCGAAGATACGACAGAGAAGAATACCGTAAAGGAGAAAGTCAGGAAAGAGAAATAAACAGAATGGGAACTTAGCTTGGCAATCAGCACGGTCGATTTTGTCGACGACATTAGTTCCCCTGAAGATTGACATATGAAGGAGAGTGGAGGTCGGTGGTGGTGGGATTTCTTCGGTGAACGAGAATGAACAAAGCGTAGAGGGTACGCTCCTTGTCGCCAGTCGGTTGCAAAATTCTCGTCGGTGAAGGAGAATGAGGTGGGGCGATTGAGCATGTATGTTCCTGGTTCGCCCACCTCGGTGAATGGAATGAAGAGAGGACGGAGCCGTTTGTTCCTTGTTCGCCAGTTGGTCGAAATTATCGATGAAGAGAATGAAGAAGGGCAGTAACGGTGCTCCAGTGAAGAGGATGGTTTCAATTTCTGGGCATGAGCATCTTCTACTGGTTTCTTCAGATTGGAACCGAAGGTTATGATGTGTGAAGAAATGAACGTGGTAAAAATAGGCGCATCGGTTAGAGTTTGAGAGGAAGGATGAAGATTGAGGGCGTGAGGAAGAATAAAGGGTGAGGTCCGCAGCTAGAATCTTAGGGTTTTTTGAGTTTTTGGAGATCGACCACCATGGAAGCGGATGGAGATAGCGGAGGAAGAAGCAGAGGGAATAAGATGGGAGGCGTCGGCTAGCTTCGGGCGTGGGTGTGCGCGGAGGTATTGTTTGAAGGTGGGAAATGGTTTTTTTTCAGTCGATTCCCCTCCTTCCGGATGAAGAAGATCTCGGAATTTTGAAGGGAGTTATATGCTTCTCGTTCTTCAGTTGGGTTGCAAATTACCGTTGTGTGAAGAATCACAGAGGCGAGAGCATATTATTCCTTGTTATTCGCCCGCGATTTTGCAGAGAAGGGGGAAGGAAGACAACATGCTTCTCGCACGCCAGTATGGGTTGCACCTCGGGAGTTCGCAACCTTCAAACATTTTCCGGTTGGCGTACCGAGATATCCTCGAGAGGAGGTTGGGGGAACCATCGGCTATTTCAAAAATCAAACCCATACTGGGTTGTCATCGGCTCTCTCAAGAAAAGTACCGATACTGTAGGGTTTTTGTGTTGTTCTGGAATGAAAAAAGAAATTTTAAGTTGGGCAGGAAAAATAAAAACAACTGGTCATGCTCTGCCCAGGTTTGAACTCGGGTTTTCAAGCAATGTCCATCACACCTTGACCACTTGAGCTGTGACGAATTTCAGTTTATAAAAGTAGACCATAAAACAAAAGTTATATTGCAAGCTAAACGAGAAATAACAAAAAACGCCTTAGCTAGGAATCGAACCCAGAACCATTGGGTTATATGGAGAGTATGCTAACCGGCTGTGCTGAGTCAGAAATCAATATCTTCATGGGAGAAAATAATACTAGAGTTTTAGCCCGGACTGGGATAACTATTCTAAAAATGCTACCAACTCAAAAGGAAAGTATACAAGGAAAAAAGAGAAGACTAATCTAATGACATGAAATTATGGAATGTAAATAATAAGATAAGTAAATAAAACAAGATGAATGGGTTTAAAACCGGATTATTGTTTGAAAATTTATTTTTGGAAAATCGTGTTTTTATGAAATGCTTTGAAAAAGGTTATAAAATGACGGTTTCGTTATGGCACGCACGCTAATATGTTTTGAAAAATAAAGGCGACGACCCCTTTTATTATTTCGAAATTTGCTTTATGGGGTGAGAATTTTTGGTGTCTACAGATGGCTCCACTTGATTCAATTTTGCAAGCCATTGCAGAATTGGATCAAGGTTGACGGGGCGCAAAAAATTCTCACAATGGTTTAGTGGTGCATTGGGATGCGACCGTGAGTGTATGAATGTGATTGAAAGTACGAGGACTTATGACGAGCCTCAGTTAGACCTCTTGACATCTAACCCTAGGGCTTATGACGAGCCTAGGATACTAACAATTTTTGGGTGCATGAGGACTTATGACGAGCTTCAACTAGACCTCTTGACATCTAGCTATAGGACTTATGACGAGCCTATAATGCAATTGAAAGTACGAGGACTTATGACGAGCCTCAACCAGACCTCTTGACATCTAGCCCTAGGACTTATGACGAGCCTATGATACTAACAATTTGATTGATTGGGGTGCACGAGGACTTATGACGAGCCTCAACTAGACCTCTTGACATCTAGCTATAGGACTTATGACGAGCACTATAATGCGATTGAAAGTACCACACTAGTAGCGCAATAGCTGTCTAGCAGGTGTAAAATGAAAGGCGACCGTACTAGTAGCGCAATAGCTGTCTAGCAGGTGTAAAATGAAAGGCGACCGTACTAGTATTGCAATAGCTGTCTAGCAGTGTAAAATGAAAGGCGACCGTACTAGTAGCGCAATAGCTGTCTAGCAGGTGTAAAATGAAAGGCGACCGTACTAGTAGCGCAATAGCTGTCTAGCAGGTGTAAAATGAAAGGCGACCGTACTAGTAGCGCAATAGCTGTCTAGCAGGTGTAAAATGAAAGGCGACCGTACTAGTAGCGCAATAGCTGTCTAGCAGGTAAAATGAAAGGCGACCGTACTAGTAGCGCAATAGCTGTCTAGCAGGTGTAAAATGAAAGGCGACCGTACTAGTAGCGCAATAGCTGTCTAGCAGGTGTAAAATGAAAGGCGACCGTACTAGTAGCGCAATAGCTGTCTAGCAGGTGTAAAATGAAAGGCGACCGTACTAGTAGCGCAATAGCTGCCTAGCAGGTGTAAAATGAAAGACGACCGTACTAGTAGCGCAATAGCTGTCTAGCAGGTGTAAAATGAAAGGCGACCGTACTAGTAGCGCAATAGCTGTCTAGCAGGTGTAAAATGAAAGGCGACCGTACTAGTAGCGCAATAGCTGTCTAGCAGGTGTAAAATGAAAGGCGACCGTACTAGTAGCGCAATAGCTGTCTAGCAGGTGTAAAATGAAAGGCGACCGTACTAGTAGCGCAATAGCTGTCTAGCAGGTGTAAAATGAAAAGCGACCGTACTAGTAGCGTAATAGCTGTCTAGCAGGTGTAAAATGAAAAGCGACCGTACTAGTAGCGCAATAGCTGTCTAGCAGGTGTAAAATGAAAGGCGACCGTACTAGTAGCGCAATAGCTGTCTAGCAGGTGTAAAATGAAAGTCGACCGTACTAGTAGCGCAATAGCTGTCTAGCAGGTGTAAAATGAAAGGCGACCGTACTAGTAGCGCAATAGCTGTCTAGCAGGTGTAAAATGAAAGGCGACCGTACTAGTAGCGCAATAGCTGTCTAGCAGGTGTAAAATGAAAGGCACCGTACTAGTAGCGCAATAGCTGCCTAGCGGTGTGAAGATGCGTCGGATAGTGAGCAAATTTGTGGGTATATGCAGATGATATGTGATGTGAGGTGATTAACCAATGTATTAATTGAATCCAATTTCCTGTTTGTGCACGAGGGCTTAGGAGTGCCTCAACTGGACCTCTTGATATCCAGTCCTAGGACTCATGACGGGCCTAGAATGCGATTGAAGGTACGAGGACTTAGGAGTGCCTATAATACTTTAATGGAGTTGTACGGAACTCGCTGTTTTGAGTGGTTGATTTGAGGATGATTCTGGCTTTGGATTGATCCGGGATTGGACGCTTTTTGGTCATTTTTGTGAGGGATGTGATAGTCGAGTGTCCTTGACGTTGTCAGTGTGGGACTTGTGTTTTGGTTTTTGCTTTGACAGTCTTGCCCGATGTGCACTGTAGTCTCGAGATTTGGTAGGACTCTTGGCTCCAGAGTCCGAGATGGCTCCGGTGTAGTTCAGGATGGCTTCGGGGAGGCTACGAGATTGCTCCATTTGATGATAGTGGTGAACAAAAGAGGGAATCTTCGTCTGTGAGGTGGTCGCACCCTTGACGGGCTGCCTACGTACTCAATTCCGTATTGAGATCAGACCTGACGTAGTTCGAAACTGTGTAGGCAAGACCCTGGTGATGAAATGGCTCTGACAGGGATGTTAGGTGGCTCCTATATCGTTCTCGAACTGTTGAGATGGCTCCTGTGTAGCTCTAAAGATGGTCACAACGTCTGAGGACGGCTCCCGTATGGCTCCAATTTGGCTTTGGGAGGGGTGTCGATGAGACTCAAGTATGACAGTGGATGGCTCCGAGATTGTCTTCATACGGCTTAGGATGGCGTTATTTTGGTTCGATGTAGCTCAACGGTAGCCTGGGATGGCTCTGAATGCTTCGATGTAGTTCGAGGATGGCCCCTGGTGGCTTCATAATGATTCGACGTAGCTCAAACATAGCCCGGAATGGCTTCAACTTGATTTCCTTTGATAGGAAGTTTTACTTCAACTGCAGCAACTGAAGTCGACTCTCAGCGAGACTAGGCAGAGTTCTTACCAATTAGATGTTGACAATGGAGTGCTTATGATGCATGCGAATATTAAATGCTAGATACGATGCAAAATGCATATTCAGTTGTTTTTGGAGAAAAGGTATGGCCTTATCTCTATTAATATGAGGTTTACGAATATAAAACATCTTCAGATCGATCTTGAGTGATTGTTAAACTCGGATGCGTGAATCACTTTCCTCTCATGGAGGGATGCAGGTCAATCTCTCGTGAGTATAGTTGTGTGTGCTAAATGGTGTGATGATGCTCTCGATGCTCGGAGCAGTATTTTCCTTAGAATATCTTTTCGAGGTTTTGGACTTTCCGATCCTTACAACTTCCTCACCTGCAACGGGGTTAGCTTTTATGATTTGGTGCTTAGATCAAAGAGTTACTCGCACTCGGAAGACCTTGTGAAGTGAGGTCGCACTCATTCGCTCATGGTCCCTTTGGTATGACGGGACATGTAGATAACAAGTACGAAGCTTATGATTCATGTTTCAGATTCGATACTTTCAGTTAACGCTCATTGACTTGTGAGTCAGAGGTCTTTATTGGGTTATAACGGGGCTGAGGGGTATGATGTATGTCATACGGGACTGAAGGGTTTATTTTGGGAATTGTGGAGCTCTTGTGCAATAGAGGACATGTTTCGCCTTTGCTATGGATGGAGTGATTGGACGGGTTTTGATAACCTTTATTGGTTTCTTCGGGACACCATCGGTCTTTTGGATTATTTTTCTTCTTGCTTCTTTTTGGCGTACGGTTTTCACTTTCTTTTTCATTTTTGTTTTTTTTTTAAATTGCATTTGGCTCATCGATTTTCTCAAACGTTCTTTGCTTTGTATTTTGTCTTTAGCTTTGGAGTTGCATTGACTCATTGATCTTCTTGAGCATTTTCGGTGTTCTTTTTTGGTGTTTGTCTTTGGAGTTGCATTGACTCACTGATTCCTTCAAACAGTTCAATGTTGTTTTTGTGAACGATAATGGGGAGGGGCCATGGCTCCGGCTATTTTGTTTTCCTCTATTGCAAAGGTAGGTAAGTATATGTGGGTTGGCATGTTGTGGAGCTTTTTTTTTTTTTTTGAAGAAAGAGTTTTTCCTGAAAGGCTCAGCGGGGCTCACTAAGGAGTTATGTCCGGGGAAATTAAAGCTTTTTGGCCTTGTGGAGATTTTGATCCTAAGTGCCTCGTCATTCTCATTAGTCAATGATTGTTTTCTTACTATTCTCATATCCTTGCATGAATCACAGTTCGTATCCTGATTATCGACATTGATCTCACTATGGATTATGCCTCTCCGTGTGATGAAGGAATGCACACGTCACTCGTGGTTTTACCTCGATTGGCTCTCTCTACCTTCCCTCGTCGCTCATAGGATTGTCCAATATTCTCATTCGGAATTCAAGGGAAAATACCGCTCTTTGCACACTACTCACTTGGTCTGTGGTGCTGATTTTGATTTGACCCTTATGTTTGTTGATGGGTCGAGAATTAAGTGGCTCACGCACTCTGTTCAATCAATCTCTCATGATGTTCTTGAAGATGTCATTTCGATATGGGAGTATGCAAATGCGATTGTCTACCATGCGATGTATTGTGGTAATACGGAATTACTATGTATAGGAGGCATGAAATGCTGAAAATGATGAATGAAGATGGTTGACTGAATACTTTTTTTTTTGATGCAATGTCTGAGTGGTAAGGCTACACCTAGTCTCGCTTGAGTCGGTTCCAGTTGATGGTCTATGAAGCTCATCCCGTCAGTGTCGGTCCTGGAGATGGTCTAACAGTTGGGGTTGTTGTCTAAGACGTAACTCTCGAGCGAGGTCGGGTTGGTGATTGGCTCCTGGATTTTGGATTTTAGGGAGTGACAACTCCCGCATGGTAGCCCCACGATATGGGAACGACTGCAGTCTTCTCCTTCTTCTTCTCTTTTTTTTTCAATCATTCTGGTCACCGGTGCCCATGGTGATTCTGGGTTTGGAAAAGGCTTGAACTCCCCGATGTTCTCCACTATCCCTCTAAAGATTGGTTTGGAAGTTGAGATATTGGGATGAAGGCTGGTGTGTGACAAGTGACGATGGAACACGTAAGTGCATGATGCTCGGGAGTGTGGACGAGATTCATGTAAGGTTGATGATTTGAACTGACTGTAAGTGCATGTGACCCTTTTGTCATGAATGCAATGCATTTTTTTTTTGTGCTCGATTGCATTTGTTGGCGTTATTTACTTAGGGGATGCCTCCTGTAGATACCGTGAATTTTCACCCCATAAAGCAAAGTTGATGAATGATATATAGATGTGAGGGGTCGTCCCTTATTCGTTCTTTTTATCATACGTGCATGCCAAAAGAAACCTAGTTTTAGAAAACGATTTCGAAAACGCGTGTTTTCAAAGTGGTGGATTTTCTCAATATAAATTTTGACGCTTGGTCATTCGCAAATAAAATAGGGAGTGGGGAACCCTATACACATTGATCTAAATAAATTCGAAGGGAATGTATAAACCTATACACCTAATCTATTCAGAAATGGACGAGAGAGAAAAGAATCATCGGGGAAAATCCTATACATCATCAATCCTAAAAAGTCATTAAAATGGGGAATTTTAAGCTAAACTTCTTCTGAACTCTCCTGGTCCGTCTTCGGGCTTTTGAATGTCTGCTAACGCTCGGCCTCCTGGTTGGCTGCTCACTCGTCTTGGGATTCTTGACCGGCTGCTCGCTCATCTTCGGGCTCTTGACTGGTTGCATGCTTGTCTTCGGGTGCTTGACCGGTTGCTCGTTTGTCTTCGGACGCTTGACCGACTACTGGCTCGTTTTCAGGCTTTTGCAACGAAGCAAAACTATGATCAAACAAAACGGGTTGGTGTTCTTCTGATTTTCAACAGTTTGAACTCGAACCGGTGTCGCTAGTCTTCACGTCATTTGACTCGGGTTGGTACACCTCTGATTTTGTATTTGAACGGTTGGTGTTGGTCTTCATGTCGCTCGGCTAGCTCCACGGGCTGGTGCGCCTCTGATTTTCAGCTTGATCTGCTCTGACGAGGGAATAAGGGATACATTCTTGAGAAAGGAAAAGGTGAATGATCGAGCACAAAATCTTATGTGAAAATCCACCACTTTTGTGAAACACGAAATGACTAGTACACCCCACAGTAATGACCGCTACTCTTGAAGGTGGGTTGAACTTCAAAAATAGCGGGTCACAACATGGGGACTAGATCATTTATTTTGAAATACGTTTGTGAAATTCAATTTTGAAAACTGTTTTCGAAAACTATTTTGAAAATCATGTTGGTGAAGAATGTTGTTTGAAATTCATTTGTAGAAAGTAGGTTTTTCGAAATCAATTTTTTTGAAAACTGTTTCGGAAATAGCATTTTAGTGAAATAAACTTTTTAAAGGAGAAATTGACAAATTTTGAAAACCCCATTTATGAGTAAATATTTTGTGGAACTTTAAATTAAATGAGCTCGCAAAACAGCTTTTAGGGACATGCAAACGAGAATTCCGATCATTTTAAAACGGATTGGTTTGAAAGAGTGGTTTGCACACATGTATTGCATAAAGTAAATCGTGGTTGTGTTTGATGTGGAGCTAGAAGTGTTAATGTTGGGATAATCACTTTCCAGGTCAATTATGATTCCGTCTCACCGGGGGAACCGTCGTCCCTTCACTATCATCTCTCGGGGTTTTTTCTCTGCTATGCCTTTGTGGGACACGTCATCAAGAAAGTCCGGAGTGCTTAAGTTCGAAAGGTCAGGATACCCGAAGTGATAAGGAAACATACGCCACGGCCAGTGATGATCCGACAACACCCCACTTTTCGGGAAACTCGGGGAAGTACTGCATGGGAACGGGTCTCTCGTCATCTGCACGGTCAGGTGTGTCTAAAGTCCAAATTCACTGACTACGTTGTGCCATGTATGGGTATCCGGTAAATACGGGATCCTCTATGGACGTGTAGCGTGACATTGGGCTTTAGAGACACTCGTGGTGCAGAGGAGCAATGGAGAACTGAGCCCATGCAATCTTCAGGGTAAGGCAAAAAGGGTGGTCAGACAGATGGCATACAAAGGGGGTGACTACCCATAAGACCCGTCATAGACACCGGATTAGGCAGCTGGACACTGAAGGCTCAGAGTTCACTATATGCTGGCTTAGACTCGGGTAATGGAGGATATTTTTGGATCATGAGCTTCAAGGCGTTGGTCTTGGACCGTATTACCTCGTGGGTTAACTCCTTCTAGGAAGGACCCAACTCATGGGGAATCAACCGTGGACCGGTTGGGGATCCCGTGACATGTGGGCAAAGCGGGTGACACAGAGGCATGCATGTCTTACGCTACCCGATGCAACAATGGGTTGACTCCTTCTAGGAAGGCCCCATTTACAAAAGTAATAAATAAGCAATAACAATCAAGATAATATATCATGCATGAAGAGCGGTAAACATAAGACAGTAAACATACAACAATAAACACACAAAAGTGAAGCCGGTAAATGGTAAAGCACACATATGGCACTCAAAGCCAATCTCGAACTCTGAGCTCTCATCCTAACTATCTTCTTATACACACTCTAAGTGTGGAGTAGAGTAGTCCTAGCGTCTTGGAATGAATCTCTTGAAGGTTTTGAAAGAAATGGGGAAGTCCTGACAATTTTGAATGGAGTTCAGTCGTCCCCAGCAGAGTCGCCATTCTGTGGAGGGTGATTTTTTGGTATGAGGGGGGTCTATCTAAATATGGACTGACTGAGAAGCCTAGATCCTAGAAAATGCCATTCTGTGGAGGGTGAAAACCCGTTATTCTGGCATCCCTCAAATACCTACTAAATCGTCCGTCTTTCCCAGAAAGCATAAAGGGGAGTGTTAGTGAACACTACACCCGCTCTCAATGGGCTCCACGCGGACTTATGCCTCTAAGGGCGGAATTGACTAGAGTCGCCACCTAGTTTGACCTAAAGAACTAGGAAAGGATGAGAAGGGGGGTTCTAAGAACCGTTAATTGACTCTGAGATTATTACCTATGGATAGGACTTATCTGGTCAGGTCAGAGATTCTGTTGTGGGTTCGTACTGGGTTACACCCCTCAGAAGTGGCAGCGACCACGACTTCGGATTGGTGCCCGAGGAAACCTCGGTCTCCAATTGTCAGGATTGTCTTCTTTCAAAACCTTTTTAGAGAGATTCATTTAAAAGCCAAAGATAGGATTAGGAAGAGAGTGGAGTGTGGAGAGTTGATAAGGCGAGCTTTTCTGTCAAGCTAGCGCCAAGAAGAGGAATTAATGAATTTGAATGAGTATGGAAGAATATGAGTGTTTTGAGAGTTTGAAGAAGTCGAGGGTAGTTAGTGGGAGTCAAAGGGGATTTGAATGTTTGACAGACATGAATGTCGCCCTAGAGTTGGGAAAGGGGTTTTTTGGATTGGAATGGGGTCGCGCCCTAGATGGGCTGCCTACGTACTCAACTCCCTGTTGAGATCAGACCTTACGTAGTTCAGGGTTTTGGGATTTAGGAGTTTTGTGAGGGTAGTCGAGGGTTGGGAGTGCTCGGGGTTGTTTGAAGGTGAGATGGCTGAATACGAAAGGGTATTTTGATTGACGTGGGGTCGCACCCTGTGTGGGTTGCCTACGTACTCAACTTTCTGTTGAGATCAGACCTTACGTAGTTCACTTCTTTGGGGATTTGGGGGCTTTGACCTTTTGGGTCTTTGAGGAGTCAAAGAGGTTTTGTGGTTATTTATGAGGTTCGACAAATTCTAGGGTTTATTTTGGAGTTTGAGGTGTAAAACGTCTGTGAGACACTCGGGTCTATGAGATGTTCGAGGCTTGAAAGGGTTATTGAATTTCGAGAGGTTCGGCTTTTTGAGGAGCTGAGGATTTTCGAGGTGTTTGAATTTGATGAGTCTATTAAGATGTCTGAATCTGTTGACCTGTAGAGACATTCGAGTCTGTTGAGCTGTTGAGACGATCGAGTCTGTCGAGCTGTTGAGACAGTCGAGTCTGTTGAGCTGCTGTCGAGTCTGTTGAGCTGCTGAGACGTTCGAGTCTGTTGAGCTGTTGAGACATTCGAGTCTGTTGAGCTGCTGAGACGTTCGAGTCTGTTGAGCTGTTGAGACGGTCGAGTCTGTTGAGCTGCTGAGACATTCGAGTCTGTCGAGCTGTTGAGACGGTCGAGTCTGTTGAGCTGCTGAGACGTTTGAGTCTGTTGAGCTGTTAAGACATTCGAGTCTGTTGAGCTGCTGAGACATTCGAGTCTGTTGAGCTGTTGAGACGGTCGAGTCTGTTGAACTGCTGAGACGTTTAGAGATTCGAAAAGCTTGAGTTCAAAAGTTTGAAGTTTCAAGGAGTTTGAGATTTATGATGTTTGGAATTACTTGGGATTGAAATAAGGTTGAATTGATTGAAAATGAAACGAATTTTGAATTGAATTGGATAGAATCTAAATTGGAATTGGATTGAATTTGATTGAATTGGATTGAAATTGAATTTGATTCGGAATTGAAATTGAAGTCGAATTGGATTTGAAACTAAATCAGGATCGAATTGAGGTAATGGGCCAAATTTGGGCCTTGGGCTGATTTTTGTGGGCTTGGTTTGATTTTTGTGGGCTTGGGCTGATTTTTGTGGGCTTGGTTTGATTTTTGTGGGCTTGGTTTGATTTTTGTGGGCTTGGGCTGATTTGATTTGGGCCTTGGGTCGGTTCGGGCCTTGGGTTGACTTTTATGGGCTTGGGCCTTTGTTGGGCTCGGTATGGGCCAGGTTGAGTAGTGGGCTGAGTTGGGCTTGATGGGCCGAAGTGGGTCAGATTGGGTTTAATGGGCCGAGGTGGGCTAGATTTGATTTTTGGGTTTTGATTTAGGCCTTGGGCCTTTTTATTTTGGATGTTGGGTTTTATTCGATTTTTAGGCCTGAAATGGATCTTAGAATTGGGTTTTGAAACGGGCCACGAATTGGGCTTTGGAATAGGCCTCAAATTGGGCTTTGAAATGGGCCTCGAATTTGGCTTTGAAATGGGCCTCGAATTGGGCTATGGAATAGGCCTCGAATTGGGCTTTGAATAGGCCTCAAATTGGGCTTTGAAATGGGCCTCGAATTGGGCTTTGGAATAGGCCTCGAATTGGGCTTTGGAATAGGCCTCAAATTGGGCTTTGGAATAGGCCTCGAATTGGGCTTTATTTAGCATTTGAAGTGAATTGATGTTTAGATTGGAAATTGACTGATTTTGAAATGAATTTGATGATGATTTTTTTTTAGAATTGGAATGTTGATTGTGCATTTTATTCTGACATTAAGGGATGATTTGAAAAGTTTTGAGGAAAACGGGTATTCCTCACATGGACCGTGTCTAGGACCCGTATGCATTGAGGATACCCCAAACCTAAGGCTTTTCTACAAAAGGGGTGACCTATGGGCTATCTAGGGTTTCTTAGATATTGGGCCTCTATATTGGACTAGGTCCAACAATTGCCAAACTATTCTATACATTAATATGAAGGATATAATAGCAAACAATCATGAAATAAAAATCAAAATAATCAACGATGTAAATAGTATACAAACATAATTCACAGCGGTTTGGGTATATACATTTGCTTCTTCTTTATTCCTATACGCATAAACCGAAACAAAGGAAACAGTTACTAACAACAAAGGGTTCAACCGACTATTCTCTAGTTTTTCTTTTGTTGTGAAATCCTCTTATTTTAGAAGCAATTATCCATAAGCGATCCTAAGCTACGACAGATGGAGTTGCATACACGAAAAAGAGAAAAGAAATGTGCGCTTAACAAAATCATAATATGATACATGCGCATGTATTCGTGAAATTGGCGTAAATGAAGTCGAATGAGACAGCGGTAAATTTGGTTGATAACTGTACCATATGAGGAATAATGAAGCAAAAAACTATGCTGGGTCTTTTGGGTTAGGATAAACACGATCCGCAAACAAAGGCAGTAGACTAGAACCGAGCAAAACAGGGAGTAGACTACAAAACACAAATCAAAGGTTGGGTACACTCTGTACGAACTGAAACAAATTTGTTCTGGTGGCACTCCGATTAGGCGTTAACCTTGACTTGGGCATAAAATCAACGAAGTACAAAGACCAGGAAGGCAAAGAGCGCTTCAATAACCGGGATGACACCGCGTGAAAATGGCAAGATTCAATACGATATCAACATGAGTTGAGCAACTCACGCAAAATCTTTTAAAACGACAGAAGAGGAACCGGCGAGTGAAGATTAAAAGTGGACAAATAAAACTATAGATCTAAACAGAAGTTGAGATCAAAACTCGCAGCTTATATTCAAACAACTAGGGTTCTGAAATCAGGAAGTCGAAGGCACAAACAAACAGCAACACAGATTGAATGTAATATCTGAACTAACATTCAACTTAAACAATTAGATATATGTAGCGTGATATTAAATGCCCAAAAAGCAACAGAAGCTCATGAGTTTATAGGGAGTACTGTGAATCCAAAATTTCCGACATATACTCTCTGAACTTGATTTGTGCAGAGGGCCATGCTTCCGCTGAAGTCCGACGCGATTCTCATTGAGGAAAACACCATGTAGTCCGATCCGCTTAGTCTATACCCCGTTGTGGGTATGATTAGTTCCTTCACCGTGCGAATATGAATCAAATGAGTTCAAAAAAAGCTCTGAAATAAAGCATAGTTCGAAGAAATTGAGTTTCAAATTGAAGGAAATCAAAACCGAAGATACGACAGAGAAGAATACCGTAAAGGAGAAAGTCAGGAAAGAGAAATAAACAGAATGGGAACTTAGCTTGGCAATCAGCACGGTCGATTTTGTCGACGACATTAGTTCCCCTGAAGATTGACATATGAAGGAGAGTGGAGGTCGGTGGTGGTGGGATTTCTTCGGTGAACGAGAATGAACAAAGCGTAGAGGGTACGCTCCTTGTCGCCAGTCGGTTGCAAAATTCTCGTCGGTGAAGGAGAATGAGGTGGGGCGATTGAGCATGTATGTTCCTGGTTCGCCCACCTCGGTGAATGGAATGAAGAGAGGACGGAGCCGTTTGTTCCTTGTTCGCCAGTTGGTCGAAATTATCGATGAAGAGAAGAAGAAGGGCAGTAACGGTGCTCCAGTGAAGAGGATGGTTTCAATTTCTGGGCATGAGCATCTTCTACTAGTTTCTTCAGATTGGAACCGAAGGTTATGATGTGTGAAGAAATGAACGTGGTAAAAATAGGCGCATCGGTTAGAGTTTGAGAGGAAGGATGAAGATTGAGGGCGTGAGGAAGAATAAAGGGTGAGGTCCGCAGCTAGAATCTTAGGGTTTTTGAGTTTTTGGAGATCGACCACCATGGAAGCGGATGGAGATAGCGGAGGAAGAAGCAGAGGGAATAAGATGGGAGGCGTCGGCTAGCTTCGGGCGTGGGTGTGCGCGGAGGTATTGTTTGAAGGTGGGAAATGGTTTTTTTTTCAGTCGATTCCCCTCCTTCCGGATGAAGAAGATCTCGGAATTTTGAAGGGAGTTATATGCTTCTCGTTCTTCAGTTGGGTTGCAAATTACCGTTGTGTGAAGAATCACAGAGGCGAGAGCATATTATTCCTTGTTATTCGCCCGCATTTTGCAGAGAAGGGGGAAGGAAGACAACATGCTTCTCTCACGCGCCAGTATGGGTTGCACCTCGGGAGTTCGCACCTTCAAACATTTTCCGGTTGGCGTACCGAGATATCCTCGAGAGGAGGTTGGGGGAACCATCGGCTATTTCAAAAACAAACCCATACTGGGTTGTCATCGGCTCTCTCAAGAAAAGTACCGATACTGTATGGTTTTTTGTGTTGTTCTGGAATGAAAAAAGAATTTTAAGTTGGGCAGGAAAAATAAAAAACAACTGGTCATGCTCTGCCAGGTTTCGAACTCGGGTTTTCAAGCAATTCCATCACACCTTGACCACTTGAGCTGTGACGAATTTCAGTTTATAAAAGTAGACCATAAAACAAAAGTTATATTGCAAGCTAAACGAGAAATAACAAAAAACCTTAGCTAGGAATCGAACCCAGAACCATTGGGTTATATGGAGAGTATGCTAACCGGCTGTGCTGAGTCAGAAATCAATATCTTCATGGGAGAAAATAATACTAGAGTTTTAGCCCGGACTGGGATAACTATTCTAAAAATGCTACCAACTCAAAAGGAAAGTATACAAGGAAAAAAGAGAAGACTAATCTAATGACATGAAATTATAGAATGTAAATAATAAGATAAGTAAATAAAACAAGATGAATGGGTTTAAAACCGGATTATTGTTTGAAAATTTATTTTTTGGAAAATCGTGTTTTTATGAAATGCTTTGAAAAAGGTTATAAAATGACGGTTTCGTTATGGCACGCACGCTAATATGTTTTGAAAAATAAAGGCGACGACCCCTTTTATTATTTCGAAATTTGCTTTATGGGGTGAGAATTTTTGGTGTCTACACTAACCAAAATGTCCTCCACAACATAATAACTACTCCAAAGCACTATTTTGCATCCCTATCATTCCTTTTTCATAAACTTCCCAAGTCTTCCTCATAAGTTCATTCTTATCCTTTACATTACATTATTTTTCCCTTGTTTTCCAAAACTTGCACAAGTCTTAAATACACTCCCACCATGACTTTGGTGTATCTTTAATCACCCATCTAATCTTTAAACTTCCTTGGACAATGCCTAAGTCACCTTAACACTTATAAACACTCTAATTCACATTCCTTTCACCAAATCAACCCTTAACACTTCCTAGTACAACCTAGATCACCAACCTCATTACAACACCTAAAACTTCTTGTTTCCTCTTCAATTTTGACATAGCTTTGCTAGCACTTTCATACACCAAAAACACAAGGTTTTTCACCTTTAAACACTCAAGAACATTTATCCACACAAGAATGTTCTTTACACACAACTAAACCTTAAACTACACTACATCATAATATAGTGCATAATTTAAATTGCTTGGAACTTAGGCCCTTAAATAACATGGCTCTTAGGCCCTTAAATTGCATAAATCTTAAACATTGAATTTCCCACATAATATTTGCCTTTGACCTGCAAGTACATACAACAACGCATATGTCTTTAATAACCTCCTTGAGGATAGTTCTCTAGCTCATTTACCATTGACTCCTTAGGTAGTTTATTGAGCATTTTAAAGCTCAATTTCCTAAGACACATTAAACCACATTAAGTTAGGTTATTTACCTCTTTTCTTCAAGTTTTCTTTTCTTGTTTTCTTGGATTGAAGCTTAGCAAGGAACGTGATCACTTGTCAACCTTCTATCCATACACACATATAAGGGTAATGAGCTTTAAGATTCATACTTAAACTCATATATAAACCCTAAATCCACATAAGTGTTTTAAAACACAAAAATGGAAGTTTACCTTGGAATTGAATGAGAATTGGATTAAGTATCAAGAGAAGACTCCTCCTAGTCCTTTGAAGTTTGAAATGAAGCTATGAAAGATCAAAAGAAGACACCATTACATGGTGATTCTCTGACATACACAAAAATAAGAGGAAATATTATTTTTCTTTGGTTTTCCTTACCTTGAAGCAAAGGAGAATGACAAGGTAGAAAAAGATGAGTTCTTGCTCCTTCAATGGTGATTTCTCTTGGCACCAAAATGGATCTCTTGAAGATTTGAAAAGACAAAGTTGTAGAGCTTGATCAAACTAAGAGAATGGTGGCCTTGGAATTAAGTTTGGAGCATGGAGCTAGGAGTTATAAGGATTCAAAGATGGAGAATGGTGGTGGACTGTAGCAAACCGGTTTGAAGAAGGGAGGAGAGGATGAAGATGGTGGGAAACAAGGAGAAAAGAAGAGAATGAGGTGAGAGGTTATGTTTGTGAGATATTTAAACATAAAGCAAATAGTGAATTTACACTTTACTTCCTTTCTTCCTTATTTGACTAGCTAAGTGTGGTGAGTCACACTTAAAAACCGGGCCCCTTATCCTCCATAGGATATTTATGGTCTTGGTTGACCATTTAATTGACTTATGTTGACTTAATGCTAAATTAGCACTATTTGAGCACTATTCACAAATTAGTGCACATAATTGTGAAATTTTTGATTTGCCATTGATTTAGACTTCCTAATGTGATACTAAGTAGTACACATGTTGATTAAAGAGTAATTATGGGCATTTAGCCACTCAAAACCCATTTCTAAGACAATTTTTCAAAAATGTGCTTTAAGACTCCTTAAAGCACATTTTGTGTTTTAACTTTTTTTGAGCTTGGTTTTCTTTGGTAACTGGTTTAACATGTTCATTGACATGTAAATAAATTCTTGGTAGGCACTTAGAGTCTTAACTAAGGTTATCCCAAGCTTAGAGCACATTTTTGCTCTAATTGCCTTTATGGTATTTTATTATGTTTTCTATGGTTTAAATTGTTCACTAACATTTCTAAGGAACTTTCTAGCCTTAATATACCATAGTTTAATTTTTAAACAACATATAAAGATTTGGGTATTTCAATCTACCCCCCTTAAAAGAACTTTGTCCCCAAAGTTCACACTTCCCACGCATCTTAAATTAGAACACGGGGATTACTTGTAAAACAATACTTCCATAACAACATACTTTACATAACATCGGACTCAAGGTCCCAGTAACATAACATCACTTAGACTCAAAGGTCTATACAATGCATTTCAATACATGCCGTACATACATAACCGAAACGGCTCTACCCCCTTAAAAAGGGGTACGCCCCGTACCCTATACATACAAATACTAAGGAGTAAACAACAACGGGTACTTCACCCTCATTTTATCTTCCAGCTCCCAAGTGGCCTCCTCGACTTCCTGGTTAGACCAGAGGACCTTCACCAGTCTTATAGACTTATGGCAAGTGTCTCGAGTCTTAGTGTCCAGAATCCGTACGGGCGTCTCCACTGATCCATGGTCGGCTCTAATGTTAGCCTTTCGGGCTGAAGCATATGAGACGGATGTGACATATACTTCTTCAACTGTGATACATGAAACACATCATGTACCTTGCCCAACTCAGCAGGTAAATCTAGCCTGTAAGCTGCCGGGCCTATCCGCTCCGTCACAACATAAGGCCCCACATATTTCGGGCTCAACTTGCCTTTCTGGCCAAAACGAAATACTCCCTTCATGGGGGAAACTCCGAGAAATACCTGGTCGCCCACGGGGAACTCCAGGTCACGTCGTCGCACATCCGCATATGATTTCTGCCTGTCCTGAGCTGCCTTCATGCTAGCTCGGATCTGGCATACTTCTGCTTGTACTTGTTCCAGGTATTCAGGTCCTATAATGACCGTCTCACTCGACTCATCCCAGTATAAAGGCGTGCGGCATGGTCTACTGTACAAGGCTAGGAAGGGAGACATCTTGATCGAAGCATGGTAACTGTTGTTGTAGCTAAACTCAATCAGATGTAACTTATCAATCCAGCTGGTCTGAAAGTCAAGTGCATATGCACGTAACATATCCTCAAGCGTCTGGATGGTGCGCTCACTCTGACCATCTGTCTGAGGGTGGAACGTTGTACTCGCTTTAGTTCGGTACCAAGTGCTTCCCGTGTAGTTCTCCAGTACCTCGAGAGGAATCTGGTATCCCTATCAGACACAATAGTCTTCGATACCCCATGATGTCGTACTATCTCTCGGTCGAAGAGCTCTGCTAGCTTTGCCACTTTCTAGGTGTCCTTCATCAGTATGAATCGGGCCACCTTGGTCAGTCGGTCAACAACGACCCAAATCATATTCAGACCTCCCCTGTAGGCGGAAGCCCTACTACGAAGTCCATGGAAATGTCATGGAACTTCCACTCTGGCACTGGCATTGGCTTGCACCTACCACTAGGCCGTCGGTGCTCAAACTTGACCTTCTGACAAGTGAGACATTGTAACGCCCCTAAATTACTAACCATAATATGATAATAAACTTGCTCAGATTAAATAAGCGGAAGCATAAGTCTTATAGGACGTTACCGCCACAACTCACAACATGTGAATGCTTAGGCTTAACTTACAACCAAACTAACTTGTATTACATAGGTTATAGAACAACCTAATACATTAGTCTAGAAACCAAGAGAGAATAAAATGATGGTCTTCTAGCCCCAAAAGCCCACACTCTCGAATGTCCCACAACTAAGGAGAAGCTTCTTCATTTCCTGCATCTGTGGTCATTCATACAATCACAAAGAAAGACCACAGGGCATAAAGCCAAAATCAGCAAAGCTGAGTAAAATCAAAGCTACCATCAGAAAATAACTTAGTAAAGTACTTGATGGTATATACACAAACTTTGCTCAACCAAGAGTTCAAGCATTAACAATAAGGCATCCAAACCTGCACAAGTACATGTTAATCAATTCACATATTTTCCTTAGTCATCAATTTCTCCATTCCACACAAATCAGTTCAAGGGACGAATCCCGATCATTGAGGCGATCCAACCTTTCCCAAACGCACTCCAGGCCCTAAAAGATGTGCACACCCCCTATAGTACCTTTAAACTATAGTGTAGGAAACCATGAAGCATCTCATGGAGCCCAAGGCATACCATGAGTCCAATAATTCATAAGAAGGCAGTTACTGCTCAAGTTCCACATATGGCCATATATCTCAACAATCCATTCCAATGAGTTACTCATTGAATCCTCATAATCAGAATATAACAATTTAAAGTATAACAAGAATCAATAGTCAAGTCACTTAACAAAGCCCATTTCATAATTTCAAACAAAGGGACATAACAATAATCAAACACACTTAAGGAAAGGCTATGATCACATAATCTTACATGGCACCTTCGGCCAGATCACAGCATCAAATACCTCAGTTTAACAATTCAAACAACCATAAATCATACCTTAAGACAAGTCTTGATCAAACAAACAAATCATATCCATTTCAGTTCTATTATTAACTATCTCATCTAGATTAGCTTAAGACATAATTTAACTATAGATTACAACCTGAATCAAACCATAATTGGTTCCTAACATTTTCGGTCATAAACAACATATTAACCAGATTAGCTTAGGAGTTAATCCAACCATAAACAACCTTCTAAGACAGTACATATAAGTTCCTAACATATTAGACTTTAAGACCTTAAGTCCTAGCTTAGTTTAAACTATCATATTCATCCTAAAATCATGCTATACATCTCTTTAATAGTTCATGGCCAATTCTGCCATAATAGGTTACTAATGACCAGAACAATCAACAATCATGTTTTTAGCCCTAGGACACATCTAGTTTACACTAATTAACTTCCAACTGAAAGCGGTTGTACTAGCATCTAATTCACCAGATTAGCTCTTCTAGTAATCACACTTAACACTTAAACAATTCTATACTTTACCTATGTACTCGGCCATAAATCAGATAGGTTCTAGGTTAGTTAAGCACCTAAAACACTTGATTAATGCTCTAGAATTCCACCCACAAATCTGGTGATTAAACAAAACTCTTTAAGACACCATTTATCCTAGATTATAACAACACCAGATTAGACTCAAGATCATCCAGCAATCATAATTACCTCTAGGGTATTCCCACTTACTAAACAGCACAAAACACCATAAACAAGCTCTTAAGCAATCAGTAATCAAAGGTAGGTTGCAAACACATCCTTTTCTTCCTTAAAACACTTTTCTAACTCTTCTAGCTTTAGGCTAATAAATACCTACGAATTTTAATTAGATAATATAGGGGTAATACTCCTGTAAACATACAGATTTATTAAGGGATGGTAACCATGAAGTTACCTTGCAGATTGCTGAAGAAAACCTTCCTTAAATCCTTGGAAAGCTTGCTAGAAGTTAGAACACCCTAAGACAGCTTTTAAGCTCCTAGAATGGACATGGAAAGGAGTGAGTTCCCTTGGTTTCTCCTCTGGTTTTCGGTTGAGAATAGACTAGGAAAGGATGAAGAACACACCAAGAACGCCTTACCTCTAGATTGGAAGAAGATGAAGATAGTAGCTCTCCTCCTTCTCTTTGCTCTCGGCCAGGTGGTGGTGGTAAGCTTTCCTCTCTTTTTTTCTCTTCTAACGTGCTAAATGGCTGAAGAGGTGGGGGACGGTTTATATAAGCAAGGAGGACGGTTTAGGTTACTTAAGGTGAAGGAAAGGTGTGTGTGGCTGATTTCTAAGCCATGTCACGTCTCCAATGGGATGTTGCCACCTCCTACCAGCCTACTTAGGTGTCAAGCTCCTATTGGTTATAGTATGTGTCAAGTGTTTAAGTAGGTGCCAACTCATCATGCCACCTCGTGCTTAAAGACGTCCTACTTGCCTACTAGCTTGGTCGTGCTTAAGACGTCCTACTAGCTTGCTAGCTTGCTGAGTCACCTACTTGCTTACTAGCTTGATGAGTCACCTACTTGCTTACTAGCTTGATGAGTCACCTACTTGCTTGCTAGCTTGCCCAAGCAGCTGCATCACCTACTTGTGTGTTTGCTACATAAGCTAGCTGCTGCATCACCTACAACTTGGTTGTCACAATGTTATTGGAGCATTCTAGCTAGCTACTTTTAAAACAATACAAGAAGTGCTATTAAGGACTTTTCTGGTCCAAATGTGTACTTATGCCAATATTAGGATTTAAATATGCTTAATAGCTCATTAAGACCTAATTAGCAAAGTAAATCATCCTTTAGAAACTTTGGGTATTTCATTCACTCCCCCTTAAGAAAAGCTTCGACCCCGAAGCTCCAACTATTCCCAAGATCATTCATACATTAAAACTATAATGCAACTAATAAACATTAAGTATTCACACCAAGTAATCAAGCATAAACAGAAGAACATTCATGAAAAAGGGTCTTAACATATTCATACCAAAGATATCAAGAATAAGAGTATCGAAGTCACTCCCCCTAAATTTTAAGTTACGACCTCGTAACTATAAATGTTACCTAGGATTCATCAAAAAGTTCTGGGTATCTTGTTCTCATAAAATCCTCTGTTTCCCAGGTTGCTTCCTCAATTTTATGGTTGGTCCAAAGGACTTTCACCATTTTCGTAGTCTTTGAGCGTGTCTCTCTGACCTTTGTGTCCAATATTTGTATTGGAACCTCCTCATATGACAAAGATGGGTCAATCTGAACTTTTTCAGGTTGGATGACATGAGATGGATCGTGTATGTACTTCTTCAACTGAGAAACATGGAAAACGTTGTGTACCTTGTCTAATTCTGTTGGTAATGCTAATCGGTATGCCAAAGTTCCCACTCGTTCTAAAATTTCATATGGGCCAATGTATTTAGGGCTAAGCTTTCCTTTCTTCCCAAATCTCATGACTCCCTTGGTTGGAGATACCTTCAAGAATACTTTCTCTCCCGCTGTAAATTCCAGAAACTTTCTCTTTTTATCAGCATAGGACTTTTGTCGATCCTGTGCAGCTTTCATCCTTTGCTGGATGATTTCACTTGCTGAATCATGTTTTCAATCATTTCTGGTCCTAACAAAACGTTTCTGAGATGTCATCCCAACATAGTGGAGTTCTACACTTTCTTCCATATAAAGCTTCATATGGAGCCATTCCAATGCTACTATGGTAACTGTTGTTGTATGAAAATTCTATCAAATGGAGATGATCAGTCCATGTACCTTGGTAGTCCATAATACAAGCTCTCAACATATCTTCTAATGTTTGAATTGTTCTCTGTTTGTCCATCTGTTGCGGGGTGAAAGGCAGTACTGAACTTTAACTGAGAACCCATAGCTTTCTGAAAGCTCTGCCAGAAACGACTTTGAAACCTAGAATCCCTATCAGATACTATACTTGTAGGAACTCCATGATATCTGACAATTTCCTTGATGTAAGTAGCAACTAACTTATCCATTGTCCAAGTATCTCGCATTGGTATAAATCTGGCTGTTTTGGTGAGTCGATCCACAACAACCCAAATTTGATTCATTCCTGACCTAGTTAAAGGTAGTCCCACTATAAAATCCATAGATATGGAATCCCATTTCCAAGCTGGTACTTCCAATGGTTGCACTAAGCCCCTGGTCGACTATGCTCAAACTTTACTTTCTGGCAAGTTAAACATCTAGCTACAAACTCAGCAACTTCACGTTTCATTCCTGGCCACCAAAACTGTTTCTTTAAATCCTTATACAACTTATTACCTCCTGGATGTATGGAGTAGGGTGATTGATGGGCTTCTTGCATCAACTTGTTCTTGATCTCCCCACAGCTCTTAGGAATGCACCACCGACCTTTGAACCTTAAACTTCCATCTTTATGGATCTTAAAATCTGTAGCTTTCCCTTCTGTAATTTTCCTCTTGATTTGTTCAAGTTTCTCATCCCCTGATTGGTCTTTCCGGATCTCTTCGAATATATATAGAGAAATGGACATTTGGTGTAGACTACTTGATTGTGCTTCTTCTCCACTAACTACTAACTCCATGTCAAGCCTACGAATATCTTCATACAACTTATCTGGGAGGATCCACATGGCTGCTGTTGAATGACTTCTTTTTCTGCTTAAAGCATCAGCTACAAGGTTTGCTCTGCCTTCGTGGTATTGAATATCCAGATCATAATCTTTGACAAACTCTAACCATCTTCTCTGCCTCATATTCAGCTCCTTTTGAGTGAATATATATTTTAACTCTTATGGTCGGTGAAGATTTTGCAAGTGACTCCATATAAATAATGTCTCCAGATCTTCAGAGCAAATACTACTGCTGCAAGCTCAAGGTGAGTGGGGTAATTTTCTTCATGTTTCTTCAATTGCCTAGAAGCATAGGCTATCACTCGCCTATTTTGCATTAGAACACAACCCAGACCAAACTTCGAGGCATCACAGTAGACCTCCAGGCCATCCACTCCTTCTGGTAATGTTAACACTGGAGCAGTAGTTAATCTAGTCTTTAGTTGCTGGAATGACTGCTCACATTGGTCACTCCACTCAAATCCAACAGATTTCTTCATAATTCGTCAATGGCCTAGCAATTTTGGAGAAATCCTTGACAAATCTCCTATAATAGCCCGCAAGCCCCAGAAAACTTCTAACCTCTGTAACATTGGTAGGACGAGGCCATTCCTTAACAGCTTCAATCTTTGAAGGATCACTGCTATACCTTCACTTGAGATAATATGGCCCAAGAAAGCCACTTCTTTCAACCAAAAATCACATTTAGACAGCTTTGCATATAACTTATGCACTTGTAGTAATTCTAACACCTTTCTTAAATGCTCGGCATGATCTTCCTGGTTCTTGATAAATCAAGATATCATCAAAAACCACAACAAAACTATCCAAATATTGAGTGAAGACCCGGTTCATCAGATCCATAAACACCGCAGGAGCATTAGTTAGGCCAAACGGCATTACCGTAAATTCATAATGGCCATACCTCGTTCGAAATGCTGTCTTTGGGATATCTTGCTCGGCTACCCTTATCTGGTGGTAGCCCGACCTTAAATCAATTTTGGAAAACACATTAGCTCCCTTCAATTGATCAAACAAATCATCAATTCGAGGTAGTGGATACTTATTCTTGATGGTTACTTTGTTTAGTTCCCTATAGTCAATGCAGAGTCGAAGGCCCCCATCCTTCTTCTTTACAAACAAACTGGAGCACCCCAGGGTGATACACTAGGTTTTATATACCCTTTCTCCAATAACTCCTCTAACTGAGCTTTTAATTCCTTCATCTCCACTGGTGCCATTCGATAAGGTGCTTTTGCTATTGGTCCGGTTCCTGGCACTAAGTCAATGCAAAATTCAACTTCTCTTTTGGGTGGCATTCCAAGAATCTCTTCTGGGAACACGTCCGGGTACTCAGCAACAATAGGAATTTCAGAAAGCTGATTTCTCTTTTCATTTAGATCTCGTACATAACACAAGTACACTTGTTTTCCTTTTCTTACTTCTGCTGCCATGGAGATGGCAGAAATGATCTCACCTTTGGCTGCCTTACTATCTTCCTGTATGATACCCGTTGCCCTGAAGGACTCTTTAACAAAATCCGCTGTTCATAACAATCTAACCCCTTTGTACCGTTGCAGCCAATCCATCCCCAATATAATATCAAATTCCAAGCCTTCAAATACTACCAAGTCAGCTGGGAAACCTACTCCTTTAACAAGAATATTCACGTTCTCTATAATCTCAGAGCATTTTATCTTTTCCCCCGATGGTATTGTCACACAAATATTCACACAAGAAATACTGGACAACTTCAATTTCCTCATGAAAGCAGTAGAAGCAAAAGAGTATGTGGCACCGGAGTCGAATAAAACATGTGCTTCTAATCCATGAACAGGGAAAATACCTGTAATGACATTTCCTGAGCTCTAGCCTCTGATTCATTCATCACATTCAGGGCTCCAGACTTCTTGTACTTGTTCTCATTCTTTTCAGCCCCTTTACTGCTACTTTGTCCACCACCAACCCAGAAGCTGCTTTAAAGGTATTAGAGTTTGTCTGGCTAACCGGTGGCATGCCTTTCCTGAAGCTTCTTGACTCAGGGTTTCGGAAACATTCATAGGCCCGATGCCCCAGCTTTCCACAGTGGTTACAAGTCACGAACCTCCCTTCACAATCTTTTCCGGATGATTCTTCTGACATCTCCTACAGTTATAAGTTCTTCCACTTGGTGCTGTGGAAGATGTCTCCTTACCCTTGCTCTGGATACCTCCACTGAATCTTGTCTTTTGATTGAGATTGGGCTTCTTTACATCCGACCCCTCAGCTGGTCCACCAAAGGGCCTCTTTTTCTTCCCTTCATGGAACTCCCTTCTTTCATGCTGTACCATCTCAATGCTGGCAGCCTTCTCATAAGCTTCTTGTAATGTTTCATAAGTTGATCCCGCCATGAACTCCCGAATTCGAAAATTCAGCCCAAGTCTAAATTTTCTTGCCTTAGATTCTTCATCAGGGACTAGGTTTGGAGCGAACCTAGCTAGTTCCAGAAATCTGGTCCGGTACTCAGCTACCGACATAGATCGTTGTTGCAGGTTTAAAATTCTTGTTGCTTCTTCTCTTTTAGATGATCCGGGTAAAAGCGAGTCCTCATCAATGTTTTCAATTCCATCCATCCAAAACCAGGTTGTTGAAGACAGCCCTCTTTTACAGCTCCCCACCATAGGTCTGCTTCATCTTTGAAGTAATAGGCAGCACATCCTACCTTTCTATCTTCGGGGCAGCCCACTGCCTCAAAGACTTTATCAAATTCTCGTAGCCATCCCTCTAGAATCTGAGGATCTTCCTGCCCATGGAAACTCTCAGGTTTTATCGCAGTTATCTGACGCATAACATTATTCCTGTTTGCTTCTAGCTGTGCCATTGCTGCAGCCATTGCTTGAGCCATCTCTTGGATATTAGCTGCCATCTAATCTTGGCAACAAAAGGGTTACTAACACATACACATTCCCTCAAACATTAATAACAATCAAGCAGATAAGATTATTCCATATTCCTGCAGGTTAGTTAACACAACAGGAGCAAACACGTGCCTTACTCTCACAGCCCCATATCCCATCCTAATTTTTTTAATCCTTATCACGAGCAACCATGCTCTGATACCACTTTGTAACGCCCCTAAATTACTAACCATAATATGATAATAAACTTGCTCAGATTAATAAAGCGGAAGCATAAGTCTTATAGGACGTTACCGCCACACTCACAACCATGTGAATGCTTAGGCTTAACTTACAACCAAACTAACCTTGTATTACATAGGTTATAGAACAACCTAATACATTAGTCTAGAAACCAAGAGAGAATAAAATGATGGTCTTCTAGCCCCAAAAGCCCACACTCTCGAATGTCCCACAACTAAGGAGAAGCTTCTTCATTTCCTGCATCTGTGGCCATTCATACAATCACAAAGAAAGACCACAGGGCATAAAGCCAAAATCAGCAAAGCTGAGTAAAATCAAAGCTACCATCAGAAAATAACTTAGTAAAGTACTTGATGGTATATACACAAACTTTGCTCAACCAAGAGTTCAAGCATTAACAATAAGGCATCCAAACCTGCACAAGTACATGTTAATCAATTCACATATTTTCCTTAGTCATCAATTTCTCCATTCCACACAAATCAGTTCAAGGGACGAATCCCGATCATTGAGGCGATCCAACCTTTCCCAAACGCACTCCAGGCCCTAAAAGATGTGCACACCCCCTATAGTACCTTTAAACTATAGTGTAGGAAACCATGAAGCATCTCATGGAGCCCAAGGCATACCATGAGTCCAATAATTCATAAGAAGGCAGTTACTGCTCAAGTTCCACATATGGCCATATATCTCAACAATCCATTCCAATGAGTTACTCATTGAATCCTCATAATCAGAATATAACAATTTAAAGTATAACAAGAATCAATAGTCAAGTCACTTAACAAAGCCCATTTCATAATTTCAAACACAAGGGACATAATAATCAAACAGCACTTAAGGAAAGGCTATGATCACATAATCTTACATGGCACCTTCGGCCAGATCAACAGCATCAAATACCTCAGTTTAACAATTCAAACAACCATAAATCATACCTTAAGACAAGTCTTGATCAAACAAACAAATCATATCCATTTCAGTTCTATTATTAACTATCTCATCTAGATAGCTTAAGACATAATTTAACTATAGATTACAACCTGAATCAAACCATAATTGGTTCCTAACATTTTCGTCATAACAACACAATATTAACCAGATTAGCTTAGGAGTTAATCCAACCATAAACAACCTTCTAAGACAGTACATATAAGTTCCTAACATATTAGACTTTAAGACCTTAAGTCCTAGCTTAGTTTAAACTATCATATTCATCCTAAAATCATGCTATACATCTCTTTAATAGTTCATGGCCAATTCTGCCATAATAGGTTACTAATGACCAGAACAATCAACAATCATGTTTTTAGCCCTAGGACACATCTAGTTTACACTAATTAACTTCCAACTGAAAGCGGTTGTACTAGCATCTAATTCACCAGATTAGCTCTTCTAGTAATCACACTTAACATTTAAACAATTCTATACTTTACCTATGTACTCGGCCATAATAATCAGATAGGTTCTAGGTTAGTTAAGCACCTAAAACACTTGATTAATGCTCTAGAATTCCACCCACAAATCTGGTGATTAAACAAAACTCTTTAAGACACCATTTATCCTAGATTATAACAACACCAGATTAGACTCAAGATCATCCAGAACAATCATAATTACCTCTAGGTATTCCCACTTACTAAACAGCACAAAACACCATAAACAAGCTCTTAAGCAATCAGTAATCAAAGGTAGGTTGCAAACACATCTTTTCTTCCTTAAAACACTTTTCTAACTCTTCTAGCTTTAGGCTAATAAATACCTACGAATTTTAATTAGATAATATAGGGGTAATACTCCTGTAAACATACAGATTTATTAAGGGATGGTAACCATGAAGTTACCTTGCAGATTGCTGAAGAAAACCTTCCTTAAATCCTTGGAAAGCTTGCTAGAAGTTAGAACACCCTAAGACAGCTTTAAGCTCCTAGAATGGACATGGAAAGGAGTGAGTTCCCTTGGTTTCTCCTCTGGTTTTCGGTTGAGAATAGACTAGGAAAGGATGAAGAACACACCAAGAACACCTTACCTCTAGATTGGAAGAAGATGAAGATAGTAGCTCTCCTCCTTCTCTTTGCTCTCGGCCAGGTGGTGGTGGTAAGCTTTCCTCTCTTTCTTTTTCTCTTCTAACGTGCTAAATGGCTGAAGGGGGGGACGGTTTATATAAGCAAGGAGGACGGTTTAGGTTGCTTAAGGTGAAGGAAAGGTGTGTGTGGCTGATTTCTAAGCCATGTCATCTCCAATGGGATGTTGCCACCTCCTACCAGCCTACTTAGGTGTCAAGCTCCTATTGGTTATGGTATGTGTCAAGTGTTTAAGTAGGTGCCAACTCATCATGCCACCTCGTGCTTAAAGACGTCCTACTTGCCTACTAGCTTGGTCGTGCTTAAGATGTCCTACTAGCTTGCTAGCTTGCTGAGTCACCTACCTGCTTACTAGCTTGATGAGTCACCTACTTGCTTACTAGCTTGATGTGTCACCTACTTGCTTGCTAGCTTGCCCAAGCAGCTGCATCACCTACTTGTGTGTTTACTACATAAGCTAGCTGCTGCATCACCTACCTAACTTGGTTGTCACAATGTTATTGGAGCATTCTAGCTAGCTACTTTTAAAACAATACAAGAAGTGCTATTAAGGACTTTTCTGGTCCAAATGTGTACTTATGCCAATATTAGGATTTAAATATGCTTAATAGCTCATTAAGACCTAATTAGCATAGTAAATCATCCTTTAGAAACTTTGGGTATTTCAGACACCTTACAACATAGTCATTCACATCCTTTTTCATTCCAGTCCACCAAAAATATCGTTTCATGCCCTTATACATCTTTGAAGCTCTGGGGTGAATAGAAGTAGTAGAACAATGGGATTCACTCAGAATGCGCTCTTTCAGCTCGATGCTACTCCTCAGAATACACAGTCGCCCATTCAGCCTAATCAGGTCATCAACGTGGAGTCGGAAATCATACTTCTGACCCTCGAATGTGCCATCAAGAAGCTTCTGCCTGATTTCTAACATGTACTGATCCGACATCTGAGCACTCCGCACCTTTTCAACCAAGCTAGAATGAGAGACTAGCGAATGGAGAGAGTGTGCTCGGTGACTCAGTGCGTCAGCTACCACATTTGCCTTACCCTCTTTGTACTGCAGGTTGATGTCGTAGTCGTTTTGAAACTCAACCCACCTTCTTTGCCTCATGTTCAACTCTTTCTGAGTGAACAAGTACTTCAAACTCTTGTGGTCAGAATAAATTGTCACGCTTACCCCATACAAATGATGTCACCATATCTTCAAAGCGAAGACAATGGCACCCAATTCTAAGTCGTGGGTAGGGTAGCTCTCTTCATGCTTCTTCAGTTGTCGGGAGGCGTATGCTACGACCTTCCCGTGTTGCATTAACACACAGCCCATACCTCTTCCGGATGCGTCGCAGTAGACCTCAAAACCATCTGTACCGTCTGGTATTGTCAGGACTGGTGCAGAGGTAAGAGCATCCTTGAGACTCGGGAAGAAACTCTCATAGTCGTTTGTCCACTCGAATGGTGCATCCTTCTTCATTAAGGAAGTCATCGGCTTTGAGACACTGGAGAAGTCCTTCACAAATCTCCTATAATATCCTGCCAGACGGAGGAAGCTCCTGATGTTGGTAACTGTCTTTGGTCTAGGCCAGGTGCGCACTGCATCTATCTTGGCCGGATCAACAGCGATCCCAGCCTCGGAAATCATATGACCAAGGAATGAAACTTGCTTCAACCGGAATTCACACTTAGAGAATTTGGCATACAACTGATTTTCTCTCAACGTTTGCAACACGCTTCTCAGGTGGCTTTCATGCTCACCCTTTGATTTTGAATATACAAGAATATCATCGATGAAGACTACCACTGACTTGTCCAACTGATCTCGGAACAAGCGGTTCATTAAGTCCATAAACTTGGCTGGTGCATTGGATAAACCGAACGACATAACCGTGAATTCGTAGTGACCATATCTGGTTCGGAATGCGGTCTTCTCAATGTTTCCTTCTCGAATAGCAATCTGGTGGTAACCGGATCGCAAGTCGATCTTGGAGAATACTGATGCCTTTCAACTGGTCGAATAAATCGTCAATGCATGGTAAAGGATAGCGGTTCTTCACTGTAAGCATTCAGTTCCCTGTAGTCGATGTAAGGCGGAAGCTACGTTCTTCTTCTTCACGAAGAGGACCGGCAACCATGGTGAAAAGCTCGGGCGTATGAATCCCTTGTCGAGTAGGTCTCGCAGCTGCTCCTTGAGCTCTGTCATCTCAGCTGGAGCCATACGGTAGGGCGCCTTCGCTAGTGGTCCGGTTCCCGTCACCAATTCAATCTCAAACTCCACTGCCCGTGCTGGCGGCATGCTCGGTGTTATACCCAAAATTTTGACCCCCCTGGTTAGGGTCTATGAGGTTTTGGTGTTGTGAGGGACATTTCAATCAAGTAATGGAAGATTCCAGCTCGATCGACGCATTCCGAGGCATAGGGAGCAGTTTCGTCACTGTCAGGGGCGTTTTCGTAATTTTTAAGGCTCCCGAGACCTCATATAGGCTTTCTCTCTCTTCCAAAGGATACCCAAATCAGCTTGAAATGTTTTAAAATTTTAACCCATGATAGAGGATGACATTTTAAGCATAATGGTGTTGGAATTTTGATTTTTCAAATTTCCAATAGTTTTCTAGCAATTTCTGATTGAATCTGACGAGAAATTTAATTTAAAAATATTCCAACATTTAAAAAATTCGATTTCACTTCAGAAAAATCATAATTTCCATCCTTGACAAGTGGTTAAAATTTCATAACAAAATTCCTTTGGGAAGTCATTTAATTAAAATGCCAAAAACTCTTACTTTTATTAGATTTTCTTTATCTTTAAGAAAGTCTATATAAAGGGATAGGTATTTTGATAAAATCAGAATCTCATAAGCTCAAGAACCCTAGGAAGTCATAAAGCAAAGCCTCCTCTCTCTCTCTCTCACGTTTTCAACACCCGGCCACCCGAATCATACCGAAAATCCCCCGAAATCACCATCGAAACTCGTTTTCCAATCCTCAAAGCACCAATAATCATCAAAACCCCACATAAACACCACTAAAACGTGAAGAACAGCAAGAACAACCAACAACCAGAAGCTTGGTTCAAAAATCTTTCGGGTCTACCATCAACAGGGCACTCGACGAATCCCGGTATGAAGAATCATCGTAAATCTGGAGGTAAAACAGGTAGAAATTCCACTTTCCTAACTCCTTACAACTTTAATAGTCTTCAGTCAAATTTTGGGCTCAAACAAACCTTTTTACACTTCTGTATTGCTAATTGCTTTTGCTTCTGCCTTGTTACTTGTTTGTCAAGTTTCGTGCATAATTAAACTTCAAACTGTAATCTTTCAACTACTAACGTATTGTATACCTTTCAGGCAACACGTGCATAATGTTTTAGCCGAAAACACCTTCGGGAACCACCAGAAAACCCCTGTCCGTGGGTAGTCCGTGACCTCGGACCACTGGTCCGGGACCACGGACGGGTTGTCCGTGGCCACGAACGCCCACGGACGGTGGCGGGATTTTTTAAATTTTCAAAATTTAGGTTTTCTAAAATAATGTCCGGGCCCACGGACAACCTGTCCTTGGCCCCGGACTTTTCAAAATTGTGTTTTCTGTTTTATTCGACTTTTATGTTCACATAGGTTAACTAGGGTCCGTGGGTTCGGACATTACGTCCGTAGCCACGGACGGAAACAAAATTTGACCTAATTCTGCCTCCGAAACCGTAGTTTAGGTTGTCTTAATTTCCACTTTAGTTTTCTGTCAAAAAATGCTAAAAAACACAAAAAAAAACAGAAGCTCGCACACTTAGGTTAAAACGACTCGTAATAAGCCGTAATTAAAATAAGTAGAGGAAAAACGACTTCTGGGGGTAATGAAAGTAATTGAACCCTAAAAAAAAGAAGTCGAATACCTAGCCCCCGAACCTGAACTCTCCTTTCCTAATTTGATCTAGGTTAAAATTAGGTGGTGACTCATAATAAGTTCCAGTGAGCTAGCTTAGGTTTTAATAATTATTGTTATATGACATAGTTATTAATCTTAGGTTATAAGTTGACCTAAAACCCGACTAGATCCTAATCAACTCTAATCAACATAGGGTAGGGTTTAAGAACCGAGGCTCATAGACTAGCGACTCTACTGGGGACCAACTCTTAATTTTAACTTGTTTAATTTAAGAAAGCGGGCTTAATTCGAAAAATGTTTATTATGGCTTTATTACATTGTTTGTTTACCTTTGTGCGCAATTTAAATTCCTGTACCTTTGCATCATATGAGAGCGAGGGTCCATGTAAACCAATTTCACCTCAGAACCCGTTTGAGGGTCCCCTGTTAGGGACTCACACCTTCTAGGTGATATGATTAAGTGGGGGAAAAGAGGAGGGTGTCGTCTAACCACAACCCCTTAATACCTACGCTTTAGCCCTAAGCATTTTCCTGGCAGTACCCTTACCTAGCCCATTGTTTGGTCAGTCAAAGACCCAACCGTAGACGCACACCTTCAGGTGATGTGAAAAAGTGGGGAAGCCCAAAGAGAATAGCGTGCAAGCCCTATTTTGTGTGGTAACCTGGGCCCATGCCCCAAGCACCTCTCCGGATCGATCCATACCCGTTTTGATTTAAACATCTAGTGAGGACATGTTGAATTTGTGTGGGCCTTGTTTGCTTGTATGATCGGCCCACTACCCAGCCTAGAGATTGATAGGAACTTCTCCTACATCAACCTAGCCCAACCCGAATTGGTAGCTCTATTTGTTTGCAGCCCAGAGGCCTTGTTTGGTTTAACATGTGAGTCGTTTGGGCTTCGGCCCAAAAGCCTAGACTTAGGTGATTTCTCTTCTGGCCCAACTTGAATTATCCAATTAGTTCTAGGCCCATAAAAAAGAAATCCACCTAAACTTGAAATAACTCACAAGTCCTAAAAATAAAATCTTTTTCGGCTTAGCAACCATCTTCTCTGGCCCGAAGAAAGTTAGGCCCATTTGTGATTTAGGGACCATTCCAGCCCATGCGCTTTACTTCAGGCCCAAACACATTCCGGCCCAAGGGCTCATTCTAGTCTACGTAGACTTCTTATCAAGACCCTAACCCGAAACCCTAGATCTAGGTGTCATCTTTTAGGCCCAACCAAAATCACTCGGCCCAAATTCCAGTTCACATATAGAGTAATCATTCTGGCCCAATTACCACACTCATAACTCATTCCATTTGAGCCTATAGACCAATTCATAGTTTTGGCCCATGAGCTTCGCTCTCAATCCAGAATTTCGGCCCATAAAACATTTGAATCCAAGATAGTTTGCATAACTCATTCATTCCAGTTTCTGGCTTCAAGGCCCAACAAGAGCATCAAACGAAAATCTTAGACTTCAAGGCTCATCCCTCGGCCTAGTGGCCCATTCACGGTCCATGTGATTTCCTTCAGCTTGTTTGCTCAATTTCTGGATTAAGGGGATTCGGGCCTATATGTCCGTTCTAGTCTAAGAATCACTCTAATCTATGCACTTCACTCTCAGCTTGGCGAAGACTCAGGTCCAGTTACTTCCTACATAACCCATAGGCATTCCTAGTTCAAACATTTTACAGGGCCTACTCGAAGTTTGGAAGGAAAACAATCATGGTCAATGGCGTCCCGACGGTCAACAACTCGAGTCTTCTGCACGTTGGCATCAGACAGTTCAACATCACTATTCTAGAAGTTTTCTCGATTTAGTAGTTTTCTTTTCTCAGTCATTCTTCTAACTTTTATGGTAGCTAGCTTCCTTTACCATTTTAGGTAGTTTTCCTAAGATTACAACTTTTGCTGTTATCTTTCCATTCGTGAATTAGAGCATAATTCTATTTTCGTAATTTTTTGTGCATTCATTAAAAAAAAACAAAAATTGTTTTTTTTAAGGGATCACAGAGTATTCATTTCCCGACTATGGAATAGAACGACTTGTCTTTTGTTTCTAAAAGGGTGAACATGTCCGTCCTCACACCATAGACTATCCCATAATATCCACAAAGCATTCCAAAATCCGCATCTGTTTAATTGTTGTCATAACCCCAGGTCAATACTGGGGGCAATCCGAGTTCAGGATCGTCATCTTTAATCTTTCGTTTAAGCGTGTGAACTAGTCTCTAAGTGAAATTCGTGAGAGTGTCTTGAGTGGTAAAACCATGAGTGAACGAGCATGTCATTTTACACACGACTCCAGAGAGACACATTCAAGGTGAGGTAAATGGCATAACTCTGACCGAAGGAGATAATTTGTAAATTTACTCTTAGACCTGCGAAAAGTAACAAAGAATGGATACACAACTATTAGGGATGACGAAGCACCTAGGTACAACACCACATAGCCAAAAGCTTGTGAACCCTGACATTAAACACTAGGTACCCCCGCTGAGCCTTTCATATGTCCTCTTTTACAATGCTACAAACTCCACAAAAGCCAACCAATGATAACCGACCCGGTGACCGAAGGAAGCAAGGAGCCCGACTTCCGAACAGCAGCTTCACAAGTCCAAAGAGCAAAATTGCTACCAGCATGACGAAACGATCCGTAAATGGTCCCAAAGTGACATAGGATCCAAATGAGCTAACATCAAAAACGGCTCTCAAAGTTCAAAACCGGGAAACACAAGAACCCCGAAGGAAAAGAGATTCAAAGAAAGGCAAACCTCAAAAGCCTCGAAGAAATCCAAAATTGGAAGAAAGAGAGAAGGTGCAAGGAACAACTCAAAAATCCCAAGTTCCAAGCTCATAAGCGAAGTCATCACAAAGTAGCCAAACGACTTCAAGACAAAGAAGGCAAGTCCGAGAGGAGGTGCAAGTTGCAGCTTTGGTCACCCTTATAGCTCCACATATCCTAAACATTCCTCCATCGTCCCATTGTCTTTCATCACACCTCATAGCCACGTTATAAGCTTAAAAGACTTCCGACTTTATAGTTGTGTATCCAATCGCGTGAAAGTAACAGGTTGAACGTGTAAATTCAACAAAATGTCAAATTCAATGGTTGAGATGTTTTGTCCAAAAAGGGGCACGAGTGCAAACATTAAACACTTTGAGTGTAGGATAGGAAGCACCACATCAAGATAAACCCTGACCTTGTGAGGATGAGATTTTTTTTTGCGCAATTAATAAAAAAAATACTGGGGGCAATTGATCATTTCGATCGATTGCCATAAAATCCTAAAAAACTCAGATTGCCTTAGAAAAAATACTGGGGGCAATTGTTGGTCCCAACAATTGCAACAACGACACCGATAGAGGCCCAAAAACCCGAAACCCAAAGGTTCAAACCCCTCTCATATCACTCAGGCCCGTCCTAAGCACTTCCTTCACATTCAAGCATATACAGGCCCGTCCTAGGCCCTTCCTCCACATTAAATTTCCACAGGTCCGTCCTAAGCCCTTCCTTCACATTCAAGCATCCACAGGCCCGTCCTAAGCCCTTCCTCCACATTCAAACATCCACAGGCCCGTCTTGAGCCCTACCATCTCCAGGTTTGACATAAGCCCTAATCCTTCTACATTCATCATACACTCAACACATTTTCACTTAGAACTACCTTTAGGCTCATCATAAGACCTAGATCCATCCTTTAGGCTCGTCATAAGACCTAGATCCCATCTTTTGGCTCATCATAAGACCTAAATCTATCTTTAGGCTTGTCATAAGACCTAGATCCCATCTTTAGGCTCGTCATAAGACCTAGATCCCATCTTTAGGCTCGTCATAAGACCTAGGTCCATCTTTAGGCTCGTCATAAGACCTAGGTCCATCTTTAGGCTCATCATAAGACCTAGATCCCATCTTTAGGCTCGTCATAAGACCTAGATCCATCTTTAGGCTCGTCATAAGACCTAGACCCAACCTTTAGGCTCATCATAAGACCTAGATCCAACCTTTAGGCTCGTCATAAGACCTAGATCCAACCCTTAGGCTCGTCATAAGACCTAGTTGCATTCCTTTAGGCTCATAATAAGACCCTTTAGCTTACCCACTCTCATTAAACACATTGCATTCATCTCATTCATATAGGCTCGTCATAAGACCTAGTTGCATTATCCAGGCGCGTCACAAGACCTGGCGACAGAAAAGTTGGCGAGGTGATGGCAATAAATCCTCCTGTGTTATGTCAGCTTACTTTGGGATCAACGAATGGTGGGAAAAGCAATAAGTCCCCAGGGTTTTTACCAGGAGTTATCCCTGCACATCGGCTTGGGAGGCGATGGCAATAAGTCCACAATGGGTCCAGCCAGGATCATTGGCACAGGTTTCGGTCCCCAGAAGCATCTGAGCATCATCAACATCATTAACATCATGAACATTATCAGCATCATCATTAGCATCAGCATCGTTAGCATTTTAGCATTCTTGCATTTGCATATCACCCAGTTTTCACATCCTAGGTAGTCAGCGCCATAGAATAGCTTGAGATCATTTCATTTATTATAGGTAGTCAATGCCTTAGAACCGCTTGACATTATTTCATTTTCGTCACCTAGGTAGTCAGTGCCTTAGAATGGCTTGACACATTTTTCGCTTATAGGTAGACAACGCCTTAGAATAGCCCGACAGCGTTATATTGCTTGGGTAGTCAGCGCCTCCGAATAGCTGGACGTAGTCAACACGGTTTTAGAAAACATGGAGGATTTTGAGGAATCCAAAATTTGGGGGCACCACTCAAGCATCAACCAGACTTTTCACATCCATTACAAAGTCTAGTTGATGGGGGGCAATCTGTTATACCCAAAAATTTTGACCCCCCTGGTTAGGGTCTATGAGGTTTTGGTGTTGTGAGGGGCATTTCAATCAAGTAATGGAAGATTCCAGCTCGATCGGCGCATTCCGGGGCATGGGGAGCAGTTTCGTCACTGTCAGGGGCGTTTTCGTAATTTTTAAGGCTCCCAAGACCTCCTATAGGCTTTCTCTCTCTTCCAAAGGATACCCAAATCAGCTTGAAATGTTTTGAAATTTTAACCCATGATAGAGGATGACATTTTAAGCATAATGGCTTTAGAATTTTGATTTTTCAAATTTCCAATAATTTTCTAGCAATTTCTGATTGAATCTGACGAGAAATTGAATTTAAAAATATTCCAACATTTAAAAAATTCGATTCCACTTCAGAAAAATCATAATTGCCATCCTTGACACGTGGTTAAAATTTCATAACAAAATTCTTTTGGGAAGTCATTTAATTAAAATGCCAAAAAATCTTACTTTTACTAGATTTTCTTTATCTTTAAGAAAGTCTATATTAAGGGATAGGTCTTTTAATAAAATCAGAATCTCATAAGCTCAAGAACGCTAGGAAGTCAGAAAGCATAGCCTCCTCCTCTCTCTCTCTCACACACGTTTTTCAACACCCGGCCACCCGAATCATACCGAAAATCCCCTGAAATCACCATCTAAACTCGTTTTCCAATCCCCAAAGCACCAATAATCATCAAACCCCAACAACAACAACCAACAACCAGAAGCTTGGTTTGAAAATCTTTCGGGTCTGCCATCAACGGGGCACTCGACAAATCCCGTGTGAAGAATCATCGTAAATCCGGAGGTAAAACAGGTAGAAATTCCACTTTCCTAACTCCTTAAAACTTTATCAGTCTTCAGTCAAATTTTGGGCTCAAACTAACCTTTTTACGCTTCTGTATTGCTAATTGCTTTTGCTTCTGCCTTGTTACTTGTTTGTTAAGTCTCGTGCATAATTAAACTTCAAAATTAGGTGGGTTCGGACATTAGGTCCGTAGCCACGGACGGAAACAAAATTTGACCTAATTCTGCCTCTGAAACCCTAGTTTAGGTTGTCTTAATTTCCACTTTAGTTTTCTGTCAAAAAAATGCTAAAACAGACAAAAAAAAAACAGAAGCTCGCACACTTAGGTTAAAACGACTCGTAATAAGTCGTAATTAGACTAAGTAGAGGAAAAACGACTTCTGGGGGTAATGAAAGTAATTGAACCCTAAAAAAAGAAAGAAGTCGAATACCAAGCCCCCGAACCCGAACTCTCCTTTCCTAATTTGATCTAGGTTAAAATTAGGTGGCGACTCATAATAGGTTCCAGTGAGCTAGCTTTGGTTTTAATAATTATTGTTATATGACATAGTTATTTATCTTAGGTTATAAGTGGACCTAAAACCCGACTAGATCCTAATCAACTCTAATCAACATAGGGTAGGGTTTAAAAACCGAGGCTCACACCTGACAGTTCCTTAGGAAAGACATCAGGAAACTCTGACACTATCGGCACATCTGGGCTAAACTCTGGATCTCTCTCTATGTCCTGGACATAGCAGAGGTACACATCACTCTTTCTTCATAACTCACGATACATAGACATAGCTGAGATAATCTGAGTCGAAGGCTCCCTGGGCCTCTGGCGGTATGAAATGGTACCCCAATCGGACTCTGAAGAAGCAGTCGATGCTCGGCACAAGGATTCGACCCTTGTACTGCTCCAACCAGTTCATCCCCACAATCACATCAAATCCAAGTCCCTCGAACTCTATCATGTCGATCGGAAACTCTTCATCCTTGATTCGTACAATAGCATCTCAGTGATAGCGGGTACACTTGATCCGCTCTTTCGACGGGAGAGTGACTAGGAAGTCAGGCATCTCTTCACCGTCTAACCCCAGCCTCCTCGCAAATGAAAGCGAGACAAACGTGTGTGAGGCTCTAGAGTCGAACAAGATTGATGCCTCCACGCCATTGACTGGAAAGGTACCGGTGAGGATAGTGCCGCTTTTGCCGGCTTCTGCCTCATTACACACTCCCAGTATACCTCCCTTTCCGAGTGCACAACCTAATTCAGTTCACAAACTTTATAAGTACACAGTAACAACACGGCTGACATACTTCCAAAACAACGTCGTCTTATTCATTAACATACTCCTTTACACCACAAGTTGGTTTACATTGTCAACATAGCTAATATATCATCCTTAGCATAAAACTGGTTTCACCCATTACATGGTTACACAAGGCTTTAGAATTGCCGAAATGTCAAATTTAAACGTCCGGTTTCATGTGTGTGGTATTAATTACTGTCGAAGGTGCGGTATTCAGTTTGATCTTCTTGATACCGTAATACAACATCCTCGACTGCCCACCCATGATTAGTACATCTTCTGACTTCAACGCTAACTTCTTTGCGAGATCAGCACGCTTCTGCTCGTCATACACAAACACTGCGGTATCACCAATGGACCAAGACACCACGGGCACTCCTTTACTCAGAGACTCGGGTGTTTCGTCCTTATCTTGGTGTAAACCTAAACGTCCACCTTTCTGGTAGAAGTTCAAGATACACAAATCTGCCTTAATACTCGGAATTGAATCTGATTCAACTCGCTGAGCAATTCCCAAGGCGTGGTCAATGACCACAAGGAATTCCTCAGGTATCCTCGGTACTGTTGCTCCGTCTTCCGTTCGTACGTCGTGATATGTCTTGGTGTAAGGATTCCAGTCCTTACCCATGCACATCATCTTTAACTTCATCTTCGATCCACTCGGGTATTCCGGTGTGTAGAAACCTCCAGGTGCTGCTACCAGTTCATCGCATCATCGGATGATGTGGATTTGTTCCTCTATTCTACGTTACCTGGTCTCGATCACAGAATTTCACAAGAGTAGAGAGAGAGAGAGCCTTAATTAGAGTCGAGTGTAAGTTTGATTGCCAAATGTAGCGTGTGTTACTTCATGGGGGTACATCCCTATTTATAGTATTTTGGGCCTTGGTCCCATGGTGCCAGCCTGTATTTTACATGTATAAGTACAGTTTTACCCTCTCTTAGTATCTTTGGCTGACCACAGGCGGTCGGTCGTACTGTATTTTGCCTTGTCTAAGTCCTATTTTCATCCGGCTGGAGACGGCCGGATGCCCTATGTGCTTCTACTTCCATCCGGCTGAAGCGGCCAGATGTTCTTCGTGTCTTGTTTTGACTTGGCACCATTTCTGCCCTTCTCATCAGTCCCACAAGTTCTATCTTTCTGAATTCTTGGAGAAGAAGATAGAACTTCTGTGTCCTATGCCTGTGTTTCAGTGAAAATTTTTGTGACTGTGGCTATTCCTGAGGTACTTTGGTCTGTCTATGCGTCGTCCTTTCCCTATCTCAGTCCCACAAGTTCTTTTTCTTCATATCTGGAGAGAAAGAACTTTTTACTGGCCACGCGCGAAGCTTGTGACCCGAACTTGCTTTTTACCGCTTTTTGAATTTTCCGCCTGTCTTTAGTGTGGAATTTGCAGGGTCTCTCTTTCGACCAAACGTCGGAACCGTCTTCAGGAAGCGTTCGGTTCTTTCTTTTCCCCTACAAATAAAGGTGTTTTTTGTATGCACATATATATATGTTATTTATTTGGGCGGGAGAAAACTTTCCTTAAAGTCTGAGTTTTTTGAGCTTCTTTCTCTTTCTTCCTTTATTCTCTCGTTTTGACTTCCCTTCTTCCTCTCGCCACTCTGTTATTGTGCTCTGTCCCACCCTTTGCTGTCGCCGTCCTCTACCTCCTCACTAAGCTTCTACAATGTCTACCTCCGCCGCAAAACAGAGTAAGCTTGCTGCGAATTTTCCGCCGGCTATTGAGGCGATTCAGGGCTGCCGCTCCTCCAACGGCTTTCGCCCCACGTATCTGAAACCTTTAAAGCCCTTTTTGTCCGGGCGCGAGCCTTCTCCTTCCTCCCTTGACTATTCCTCCCTCTGCGATTGTCTCAGGGGGGTCGAAGCCCCACGTGGTACCCAGATTTACCTACCGTCCCCCGACTCTCACCCCAACGATGATTTTGGCCGTGGGTACGTGGTCTACGCCGATTTTTTCCGCTCCGGCCTAACCATTCCCCCACATCCCTTTGTCTTGGGCTTTCACCTCCGCCGCTGCTGTTCCTTTTCCCATCTTCACCCAAAGGCGATTTCCCATCTTCACGCCTTCGTTTCTCTCTGTGAAGAAAGCAAGATTCGGCCGGAGGGCACCGATTTTGTCCGATTCTTCACGGTTAGAGTCGATCCTGATAGTCTAACCTTAATTGCGAAAGCCGGATATTCCCTTTTTGACTATAAAAAGGTGCATGGATGGAGTCCACGGTGGTTCGTCATTGTTCCCCCTTCCGGCCGGGTCTTGGGTGTCCCTTACTACGCTGAAGTTGGCAAAGGCCAGTTGATTTCTCCAGAAACCCCTCCGGCCGAATTGCCTATCTCGAAGATTCTGAGGGCAGTAAGCAAAAAGCCGCCGACCGTCGAGGCATTTTTCACAAAAGCACGCCTATCTTCTCTGAAGACTTATCACAGTAAGTGCTTTTTCGTTTCCGTACACGTTTTGTCGTCTTCGTTGATTTGCTTATTGCTTCGGTGTGTCGTATGTAGACTTCTTCCAGAAGGGGGAGAAGATCGGCCCATTCCACAGCTGGAACTTTGTCACCTTCAATATTGGGGACCAGAAAATCAACTACTACGACACTCTGGAGGCGGCTACTGATGCGGCTGAGCAGCTTCTAGGGGATAGCCCTCCTCCTACAAAGCGTCCCAGGCAAGAAGCCAAGGATGACCAAGCTGGTCATTCAAAGAAAAAGAAAAGGGTGGAATCCCCGGATCACGCTACGGCCGGATTCTCAGGTACTTGGCACGTGATCCCCGAGTCCAGGCATCGCGTCTTCCTTCCCCTCACCCCTGGTTCGGGTCTGGACCTTGGTTCTCGCCTGGGGCGGGAGTCCGGTCATCCGACTCCTATTTGCGAGCAATTTCCTGATTTGACGGGTTACTTTTCTTCAGATCCTGCTCAAGAAAACACCCTAGAGGCCACAGACCTCCGTGCTGGTCCTTCGGCCGAACCAGGTTTGATTCTTGCAGTGCCCTTCCGCTTCCGGTTTTGTACATACCTGTGTCTTTCGATAATGTAATCACATTTGTTTTTGTTACTGCGGCAGTCTCTGTTCCTGTTAAACAAAGACTAAAGAAGAAAACTACATCAAAGCCGAATGCCTCACAGCCAGGTGTTATACCCAAAATTTTGACCCCCTGGGCTAGGGTCTACGGGGTGCTGGTGTTGTGAGAGGCATTTCAATCAAATAGTGAGGGATTCCGGCTCGATCGGCACGTTCCATGGCATGGAGAGTAGCTTCGTCATTTTCAGGGGCGTTTTGGTAATCTTTAAAGGCTCCTAGGACCTCCTATAAGCTTTCACTCTCCTCCAAAGGGTGCCCAAATAAGCTTGAAATGCTTTGATATTTTAACCGAAGATGGATGACATTCTAAGCATAATGGCGTTGGAATTTTGATTTTTCGAGTTTCCAATAATTTTCTAGAATTTCTGACTGAATCTGACAAGAAATTCGATTTAAAAATATTCCAACATTTAAAAAATTCGGTTCCACCTCAGAAAATTCATAATATCCATCCTTGACATGTGGTTAAAATTTCACAGCAAAATTCTTTTGGAAAGTCTTTTAATTAAAATACCAAAAAATCTTACTTTTACTAGATTTTCTTTATCTTTAAGAGAGTCTATATAAGGGGATAGGTTTTTGGATAAAAGGAAGAACTTCATATGCTCAAGAACCCTAGAGAGTCAGAAAACACAGCCTCCTCCCTCTCTCTCACGTTTTCCAACACCCGGCCACCCAAATCATACCGAAAATCCCCCAAAATCACCATCTAAACACGTTTTCCAATCCCCAAAGCACCAATAGTCATCAAAACCCCACAAAACACCACCAAAACGTGAATAACAGCAAGAACAACCAACAACCAGAAGCTTGGTTCGAAATCCTTTCGGGTCTGCCATCAACGAAGCACTCAACGAATCCCGGTGTGAAGAATCACTTTGAATTCAAAGGTAAAACAGGTTACAACTCCACTTTTCTAATTCCCCACGACCTTATTAACTCTCTGTCAAATTTTGGGCTCAAACTAACCTTCGTACGCTTCTGTATTGCTGTTTGTTTAAGCTTCTGTCCAATAACTTGTTTGCTAAGTTTCGTGCTTAATTCGAACTCAAATTGAAAACTTTCAGTCACTAACGTCTTGTACATCTTTCAGGCTACATACCCATAAAATTTGAGCCAAAACACCTTCGGGAACAGCCTTAACGCCGCCGTCCGAGGGCGGTCCGCACCCACGGACGTTATGTCCGGGGTCCCGGACTCCCTGTCCGTAAGCTCGGACGCCCACAGACGGCGGTCGGATTTTTAAATTTTAAAAAATTTAGGTTTTCTAATAATGTCCGGGCCCACGGACAGCCTGTCCGTGGCCCCGGACTTCACAATTTTCTGTTTTCTGTTTAATTCGACTTTTATTTTCATATAGGTTAACTGGGGTCCGTGGTCTCGGACATTGGGTCCATGGCTACGGACGGAAACAAATTTGACCTAATTCTACCTCTGAAACCCTAGTTTAGGTAATTTAATTTCCACTTTAATTTTCTGTCAAAAACGTTAAAAAACACAAAAAACAGAAGCTCGCGCACTTAGGTTAAAAACGACTCGTAATAAGCCGTAAATAAACCAAGTAGAGGAAAAACGATCTAGGAAGGTAATGAAAGTAATTGAACCCTAATTAAGTCGAATATCAAGCCCCCGAACCCGAACTCTCCTTTCCTAATTTGATCTAGGTTAAAATTAGGTGGCGACTCATAATAGGTTCCAGTGAGCTAGCCTAGGTTTTAATAATTTTGTTATATGACATAGTTATTAATCTTAGGTTATAAGTGGACCTAAAACCCGATTAGATCCTAATCAACTTAATCCACATAGGATAGGGTTTAAAATCGAGGCTCACAGACTGGCGACTCTGCTGGGGACAAAAATTCTTAATTTTAACTTGTTTAATTTTAAGAAAGAGGGCTTAACTTGAAAACGTTTATTTATGGCTTTTACTATATTGTTTGTTTACCTTTGTGCGCACTTTAATTCCTGCACCTTTGCATCATATGAGTGCGAGGGTCCACGCAAACCAGTTTCACCCCGGGACCCGTTTGAGAGTCCCCTGTCAGGGACTCACACCTTTTAGGTGATGTGAATAAATGGGGGAAAGAAGGAGGGTGTCGTCTAACCACACCCCCTTAATACCTGGGCCTTAGCCCCAAGCATTTTCCTAGCAGTACCCTTACCCAGCCCATTGTTTGGTCAGTCAAAGACCCGACCGTAGACGCACACCTTTAGGTGATGTGAAAAAAGTGGGGAAGCCCAAAGAGAATAGCGTGCAAGCCCTATTCCTTTGTGGTGACCTGGGCCCGCGCCCCAAGCACCTCTCTGGATCGATCCTTACCCGAAGTGGATAAGCGTCAGGTGAGGACATGTTAAATTTGTGTGGGCCTTGTTTGCTTGTATGATCGGCCCACTACCCAACCTAGAAACCGATAGGAATTTCCCCTACTTCAACCTAGCCCAACCCGAATTTACGGCTTTATTGTTTGCAGCCCAAAGGCCTTGTTTGGTTTGAATGAATTGATTGTTCGGGCTCAGGCCCAAAAGTTTAGACTTAGGTGATTTCCCTTTTTTTTTTATCAACTTAGCTCTAGGCCCGTGAGAAACAAATTCACCTAAAACAATCTGTGAAAATCCATCATGCCTCTTCATTTCAAGGCCCATTCCGGTTTAGGAAAAACCTTCACTCGGGCTTTGGCCCAAAATGCTAGATTTAGGTGTCACCTTTTATGCCTAATCAGAGTTACTCGACCCAAACAAGTTTGAAATTAGAGCACCATCTTACCAAGTACTCCTTCCCGGCCCAGAACTTCAGTCCAGTCCTCTTTTATTTTCTGACAGACGGCATTTTGAAAACAGGTAAACTGTCATCACAAGCATGGAGGGAAAAGGAAGGTCAGTTACAACAGAGGATAGAATGGCAGAGATAGAGCTTAGGCTAAAAGCCATGGAGGAAGCCGTAGAAGAGTTGAGAAACGAGATCAACTCTCGGGATGCGGACTTTCATAGAGCCACTAATGCAAGAGAGAATGGCCAAGCTGAACTAGAAGCCATGATGGCTGCCATGGAGCGGAGACATGGTGCTGTCAGGGATGCCATGGAGTCTAACTATATTGCTGTAATTGAAGAATTGAAGGCAAAGGTTCTCTCCCTGGAGGCCGAACGTCAAGCTCGGGACGAACTAGCGGGCAGATTTCTCAACTCACTTCATGATCGTACCGAAGCTGGCCCCATCTGGGCCCAGGGTTCACAGGGAAATGTCGAGGAACTTATTACAAAACTCCAGAAAGCTATTGAGAAGCCGGAAGTGGTCAGCCAGGCAGCAACTTGTATTCAAGGTTGCACCCGAAAAAGGACTAGGCAGCATGAAGAAGGCACTAGTGGGTGGATAGGAGGACCACGTTGGGACGTTAGAGCAATAGAGTCACCACAGCAGAACTCTGATCTGAGACAATTTACTAATATCGGCCAGACGCTAAGTCAAGCGCTTGAGGAACTTCGAAGGAGAAGTTTGCTACAACCAAAGGCCCCGAAGGCAGGACTTGCTCGATTGGGGAAAGATCTGAACCAATTCTGTCACTACCATCAGCTTCCCGGTCATGACACTGACCATTGCAGGGCCTTGCAGCATAAGATCCAAGATTTTATTGACCAGGGATTTCAGTTCTCGAAGCGTGAGAGCATTTTCGGAAGTTCCATGCCAGAGCATCGCTAGGAGTTATCTTCATTTTGGTTTCCCTGCTTGTTTCCTTAGTTGTTCGGTGTAGTTTCTTTTTCTTTTTCCTTAATTAGCTTAGTTGGTCGTTGCTTTCCTTTTGAAATAGTCTAAACAATAAGGGATTTTGTTGTCGCACTTGTCTGCTATTAAGAAATGTTCGTTTTGCTCTCATGAAAAGTCTGAATTGGTATTTACATCCATTCGCGCATCTTTCAAAAACAAAAAAAAGGCATGCTGTCTTATGGAACCCACCTGCGAGTGTTATAAGGTAGAACCCCTGCTTTCACCAACTCCTCTGTGCAAAGCCACCACTCCGCATACGAACACCACCTTCATCATATACATCCCATGCGCTTTCTTAACATTTCACCAAATCACAAAGCCAAAGTTTGTTGCTGCAAGATCACCCATCACCTCTTCACAGGAATATCTCATCACCACTCGCCTGTCACGCACACAATCATCCCCCATAAATAACTTGGGCATTCTAAGGTTAGTCAAGAAAACCCCACAACAATACTGGGGGCAATCTGAGTTAAGGAATGATAATGTTTATTTCTTTTGTTTAAATGTGCAAACAAGTCTCTGAGTGTGCACTTCGCAAGAGTGCCTTGAGCGGTAAAACCAAGAGCGAAAGGGCGTGTCATTTTTACACGACTCCAGAGAGGCCACATTCACTCGACCGAAGGAGATAATTTGTAAATTTACGTTTAAACCTGTAAAAAGTAACAAAGAATGGATACACAACTATCAGGAATGACGAAGCACCTAGGTGCAACACCATACAACCAAAAGCTTATGAACCCTGACATTACGTCCTAGGCACCCCCGCTGAGCTTTTCATGTATGACCTCTTTTACAACACGAGCTCCATAAACAAGCCAACCAATGATGAATAACCGACCCGGTGACCAAAGGAAGCAAGGAGCCCGACTTTTGAGCAACAACTTCACAAGTCCAAAGAAGCGAAACCGCTACCAGCATGACGAAGCGATCCGCAAATGGTCCCAAAGTGACACAGGATCCAAATGAGCTGACATCAAAAACAGCTCTCGAAGTTCAAAACCGGAAACACAAGAACCCCGAGGGAAAGGAGATTCAAAGAAGGCAAACTTGAAAAGCCTCAAAGAAATCCAAAATCGAAAAAAGAAAGAAGTTCCAAGTCCCAAGCGAAGTCATCACGAAGTAGCCAAATGACTTCAAGGCAAAGAAGACAAGTCCGAGAGACGTGCAAGTTGCAGCTTTGGTCACCCTTAAAGCTCCACATATCTTAAACATCCCTCCATAACCCTATTGTCATTCATCACACCCCATGGCCACGTTATAAGCTCAAAAGACTTCCAACTTAGTAGTTGTGTATCCAATCGAGTGAAAATAACAGGTTGAACACGTAAATCTAACAAATGTCAAATTCAATGGTTGAGAAGTAGTGACCGTAAGTGAGAAACGAGTGCAAACACCAAACACGTCGAGTGTAGGTTAGGAAGCACCACTCAAAGCATAGCCTCGACCCTGTGAGGATGAGACTTGTTCGCACGTTTAATCAAAGAAAATACTGGGGGCAATTGATCGTTCCGATCAATTGCCATGAACTCTAGCTCAGGTTGTCCTAAGGAAAAATACTGGGGGCAATTGTTGGTTCCAACAATTGCCATGACAACACCAATTGAAACCTAAAGCTTGAGCACCACATCCCACCACAGGCATAAGCCCTTACATCCACATCAAACACCTCAAGCCCGTCCTAAGCCCTACCTCCACATTCAAACACCCACAGGCCCGTCTTGAGCCCTAATCCTTTTACATTCTTTGGACCCATCATACACTTGACTCACTTTCACTTAGATCCGTCCTTTAGGCTCGTCATAAGACCTAGATCCGTCCTTTAGGCTCGCCATAAGACCTAGAACCATTTTTAGGCTCGCCATAAGACCTAGATCCTTCCTTTAGGCTCGTCGTAAGACCTAGTTGCATTCCTTTAGGCTCGTCGTAAGACCTAGTTGCATTCCCTTAGGCTCGTCATAAGACCTAGATCCGTCCTTTAGGCTCGCCATAAGACCTAGAACCATTTTTAGGCTCTCCATAAGACCTAGTTGCATTCCCTTAGGCTCGTCATAAGACCTAGATCCGTCCTTTAGGCTCGCCATAAGACCTAGAACCATTTTAGGCTCGCCATAAGACCTAGATCCTTCCTTTAGGCTCGTCGTAAGACCTAGTTGCATTCCCTTAGGCTCATAGTAAGACCTAGCGTTACCCTTTAGCTTACCCGCTCTTATCAAACACATTGCATTCATCACATTCATATAGGCTTGTCATAATACCTAGTTGCATTATCCAGGCACGTCACAAGACCTGGCGACAGAAAAGTTGGCGAGGTGATGGCAATAAATCCTCCTTTGCGATGTCAACTTATTTTCGGGATCAACGAATGGTGGGCAAAGGCAATAAATCCCCAAGGGTTTTACCAGGAGTTATCCCTGCACACCGGCTTGGGGGGCGATGGCAATAAGTCCACATTGGGTCCAGCCAGGAGCATTGGCATGGGTTTCGGTCCCCAGAAGCATCCGAGCATCATCAGCATCATCAACATCATCAACATCATCAACATCATCAGCATCATTAGCATCTTTAGCATCATCAACATTTCAGCATTCTTGCATTTGCATACCACCCAGTTATCATCATTATATGTAGTCAACGCCTTAGAATCGCTTGACATTATCTCATTTCCACATTTTAGGTTGTCAACGCCTTAGAATCGCTTGACATTACTTCATTTCACTTTACTTATAGGTAGTCAACGCCTTAGAATAGCTTGACATCATCTCATTCGTCACAGGAAGTCAACACCTTAGAATAGTTTGACATCATATCATCATTATAGGTAGTCAACGCCTTAGAATTGCTTGACATTACTTCATTTTACTTATAGGTAGTCAACGCCTTAGAATCGCTTGGCATCGCATCATTTCATGTATCATAGGTAGTCAACGCCTTAGAACCGCTTGACATTATTCCGTTTTTGTCACCTAGGTAGTCAGTGCCTTAGAATAGCTTGACACATTTTCACTTATAGGTAGTCAGCACCTTAGAATAGCTCGACAGCGTTTTTGTTGCTTAGGTAGTCAGCGCCTCCGAATAGCTGCACGCAATCAACGCGGTTTCACACAACATGGAGAATTTCGTGAGGTCCAAGATTTTGGGGCATCACTCAAGCATCAACCAGACTTTTCACATCCACTACAAAGTCTAGTTGACGGGGGGCAATCTGTTATACCCAAAATTTTGACCCCCTGGGCTAGGGTCTACGGGGTGCTGGTGTTGTGAGAGGCATTTCAATCAAATAGTGAGGGATTCTGGCTCGATCGGCGCGTTCCATGGCATGGGGAGCAGCTTCGTCATTTTCAGGGGCGTTTTGGTAATCTTTAAAGGCTCCTAGGACCTCCTATAAGCTTTCTCTCTCCTCCAAAGGGTGCCCAAATCAGCTTGAAATGCTTTGATATTTTAACCCATGATAGAGGATGACATTCTAAGCATAATGGCGTTGGAATTTTGATTTTTCGAGTTTCCAATAATTTTCTTGCAATTTCTGACTGAATCTGACAAGAAATTCGATTTAAAAATATTCCAACATTTAAAAAATTCGGTTCCACCTCAGAAAATTCATAATATCCATCCTTGACATGTGGTTAAAATTTCACAGCAAAATTCTTTTGGAAAGTCTTTTAATTAAAATACCAAAAAATCTTACTTTTACTAGATTTTCTTTATCTTTAAGAGAGTCTATATAAGGGGATAGGTTTTTGGATAAAAGGCAGAACTTCATATGCTCAAGAACCCTAGAGAGTCAGAAAACACAGCCTCCTCCCTCTCTCTCACGTTTTCCAACACCCGGCCACCCAAATCATACCGAAAATCCCCCGAAATCACCATCTAAACACGTTTTCCAATCCCCAAAGCACCAATAGTCATCAAAACCCCACAAAACACCACCAAAACGTGAAGAACAGCAAGAACAACCAACAACCAGAAGCTTGGTTCGAAATCCTTTCGGGTCTGCCATCAACGAAGCACTCAACGAATCCCGGTGTGAAGAATCACTTTGAATTCGAAGGTAAAACAGGTTACAACTCCACTTTTCTAATTCCCCACGACCTTATTAACTCTCTGTCAAATTTTGGGCTCAAACTAACCTTCGTACGCTTCTGTATTGCTGTTTGTTTAAGCTTCTGTCCAATAACTTGTTTGCTAAGTTTTGTGCTTAATTCGAACTCAAATTGAAAACTTTCAGTCACTAACGTCTTGTACATCTTTCAGGCTACATACCCATAAAATTTGAGCCAAAAACACCTTCGGGAACAGCCTTAACGCCGTCGTCCGAGGGTGGTCCGCACCCACGGACGTTATGTCCGGGGTCCCGGACTCCCTGTCCGTAAGCTCGGATGCCCACGGACGGTGGCGGGATTTTTAAATTTTAAAAAATTTAGGTTTTCTAATAATGTCCGGGCCCATGGACAGCCTGTCCGTGGCCCCGGACTTCACAATTTTCTGTTTTCTGTTTAATTCGACTTTTATTTTCATATAGGTTAACTGGGGTCCGTGGTCTCGGACATTAGGTCCGTGGCTACGGACGGAAACAAAATTTGACCTAATTCTGCCTCCGAAACCCTAGTTTAGGTAATTTTAATTTCCACTTTAATTTTCTGTCAAAAAACGTTAAAAAACACAAAAAAACAGAAGCTCGCGCACTTAGGTGAAAAACGACTCGTAATAAGCCGTAAATAAACCAAGTAGAGGAAAAACGACCTAGGAAGGGTAATGAAAGTAATTGAACCCTAATTAAGTCGAATATCAAGCCCCCGAACCCGAACTCTCCTTTCCTAATTTGATCTAGGTTAAAATTAGGTGGCGACTCATAATAGGTTCCAGTGAGCTAGCCTAGGTTTTAATAATTTTGTTATATGACATAGTTATTAATCTTAGGTTATAAGTGGACCTAAAACCCGTTTAGATCCTAATCAACTTAATCCACATAGGATAGGGTTTAAAATCGGGGCTCACACCAGGGACATCAGGAGAAGGACAAACCTCTGGTGATCCTGAGGTCTCAGGATCATTCTCCATTGATGTTGCTGCGGCCACGGATGCGGCAAGGGATAGAGCAATGGAGTATCGTCAGGTGCCTGAGAATCCTGAGCTCCGGAGTAAGCAGAGAGAGGACTACATAGCTTCTTCTTCTTCCTCCCCTCCTCCTCCTGCTCAGGAGTTCTACACTGGACCCTCCCAAAAGGAAGGGTGGTTCTACCATTGCGGGCGCCCTCTCCCTTTAATATCCTGCGACTCTGCCAAGTATTCCTCCGTCTAGAAGGAGGCAATAAAGAGATCTGGTCATCCAGACGGGATCTTTGCTCCTCCGGTAACCTTTACTGCTACCAAAAAAAGGCCGCGGATCGGAGATAGGGGGCAGATGCCATCATGTGGCATTCCCTCCCAATAAATGATGTGTTTGAAATGATGTGGGGGGGCATCTTTCAGGTTGGCATGTGTATCTCTTTTGTGTTTCTCTCCTGTTTTGGTTTGGTTTTTCCTTAATTCTGTGAATTGTGTTGTTTTTAAGTGATGTCCATGGCTCAAAGTGCTGAGGTTCACTTCGGCAATCTTCAATCTAGGCTTCGCTATGAGGAAAGCCGAGCCAATAATGTTGAAGAGGAACTGAAGCTGTCTCGCTCCTCTCATGATGCTTACATTGATCAGGTTGAGTATGAGATTGACCGTAAGGCAAAGGAGAGAACTGAGGCAATAAAAAAAGACCTGCAGTTGTCCCGGCGAGAATGCGAGCGTCAGCGTGATGAGTATGAGTTGCAGCTGAAGAAACTCCGAGAAGAAAACTTTTCTCTAAAAGGCCGGATCGTGGAAGCTGACAACACTTTGATAGAGGTATGAAACCATCTCTTCTTTTTTGAGAAAGATAAGCTAACTCGGGCCTTCTCTGACCTAGACATTTTGCTGGATCAGGTGCGCTCTATTCACCGGAACAAGGTGAACTCTCTTCAGGCTGACAAGGCCTTTTTCTATCAGGAGAGGAATTCTTACAAGCAGGAGGCTGAAACGCTTGAACTGGAGAAGCAAACTCTTCAGCGAGAGAATGAGGCCCTTGTGAAGGAAAAAGAAAAAGCTTATGCAGAAGCTTGATCGCCTGTCGGAGGAAAAGGCTGCACTGGAAGAGCAGTCAAGGTCCTCCTTTGATCAAGAGAAGTAGTCTCTGCTCCGAGATTGCTCTCTTTTGGAAGAGGAGAAGAAAACCCTTGCTACGGATAAAGTTGCCTTGATAGAAGAGAGGACCAGGCTGGAAGAGAGAGTAAAAGAGCTGGAGGAAGCCAAGTCTCGTTCTCAAGCCGAGAATACTGAGCCATCGGTCCATGGTAAACTTTCAGATCTTCGAATTTTGTTTCTTCTTTTGTCCCTTCTTCTTCTTACTCTTTTTTTGTGTTCCGGCTAGGCTTGAGTTCTGCCAACCTACTGAAGCACGTCAATCAGTTGAATGGTCGGGTAGTCCGTGCTAAGGAGGAGCTGTCTTTTGCCAATTCTGAACGTGATAAGTATCGAGCCCAAGTCCTGACCCTTGAATCTCAAGTGGCCAGGCTCAAGTCATTTTCCCGGCAGTCTCAGGAGGAGATATAGAAGCAAGGCACCATTAATGCCCATCTAAAGGAGTCCTTCGCTTCTCAGTGCCGCCGGATAGTTGATATTTGCCAGCAGATTGTCTCGGATCACTCTCTCGAGAGAGGAGAGTTACTGGATGATGATCTGTATAACAAGCTGGAATTCAAGGCTGTTACTCAAAAGTCCAACTTCTTCTTGGAGCTCGAGAGGTTCTGCCGCAGTCCTGGAGAGACATGCTTTGGCGCCGGTGAAGCTTCATTCCTTCCAGCTGGAAGCAACATCCTGCCGTCCGCCGGAGGGATGCAGCGTCTTTCTAAGAGGTCCAAGTCTTCTGAGAGTGTGGCTGGTAGCGGCGATAGATTATTAGCTGCTGAAAAAGAAGCTGTAGAAAAAGTAGAATAGAAGTTTTTTTATTTTTAGAGGGGTTTTTGTTTCGGCATGTATTTTTGTGCTTGCCGAATCTTTTGTAAAGATCATATTTTGTAACTGTTTTTACCCCACACTTTGGGAGAAATATAAGCTATATTTTTCACCATCCTTACTTATTTGTCTGCCGGAGTACCTCTTTTAAGCCAAGTTTTTCTATTGCCGTGATATTCTCCCCTTTTTTATGGTGCACGTATGGTTATCTTATGCAAGTTATGTCAGTTTAGAATTCATTTTTATAACACAAGGGACTTGTGGCTTTGGACTTTTGTTCCGGCCGGATCTTTTTCTTTCAAAGTATGGCCATCTATGGTTTTTAGCCGGAATGTTTAAGATATGGAAGCCTGCGGCCTGTTGGCCTGTGCCTATTTTCAAGGTATGATAGCCTGCGGCTCGTTGGCCGGTGCTTACTTTCAAGGCATGATAGCCTGCGGCTCGTTGACCGGTGCTTTTTTTTCTTTCAAGGCATGATAGCCTGCAACTCGTTGGCCGGTGCTTTCTTTTTCTTTCAAGGCATGATAGCCAGCGGCTCGTTGGCCGGTGCTTTCTTTTTCTTTCAAGGCATGATAGCCTGCGGCTCGTTGGCCGGTGCTTTCTTTTTCTTTCAAGGCATGATAGCCTGCGGCTCGTTGGCCGGTGCTCTTTTTCTTTCAAGGCATGATAGCCTGCGGCTCGTTGGGGTGCTTCTTTAAGGCATGATAGCCTGCGGCTCGTTGGCCGGTGCTTCTTTCAAGGCATGATAGCCTGCGGCTCGTTGGCCGGTGCTTTCTTTTTCTTTCAAGGCATGATAGCCTGCGGCTCGTTGGCCGGTGCTTTCTTTTTCTTTCAAGGCATGATAGCCTGCGGCTCGTTGGCCGGTGCTTTCTTTTTCTTTCAAGGCATGATAGCCTGCGGCTCGTTGGCCGGTGCTTTCTTTTTCTTTCAAGGCATGATAGCCTGCGGCTCGTTGGCCGGTGCTTTCTTTTGTCTCTTTTTCCAAAAATAATACCTCTTTATTGAAGAATCATAAATTTTACACATAGAATTTTTTTAGACATTCTCCATGCCAAGAATGCGGCAATTCGTACCCTTCACCATTTTTCAGGCGGTATGAAGCTCGTCCCGTCTTCTGGTGAATGATGTATGGTCCTTCCCATTGAGGTTCCAGCTTTTTAGGCTGCTTAACTTCTCGGAGGACTAACTCTCCTGGGGCGAAACTTCGTTCTTTTATCCTTTGGTTGAAATATCTTCTACCTTGGATTTATCTTTCGCCATCCTAACTGCGGCGGCCATCCTAGTTTCTTCGAGGAGGTCTAGGTGGTTCTGTACCCCTTGATTGTTGACCTCTTCGTCATATGATTCCCATCTTATGGATGGCACCACAATTTCCGCCGGAATGACGGCTTCCAAACCATATGTCAGCCTGTAGGGCGTCTCTCCCGTCGGCCCCTTTCCGTCGTTCTGTACGACCAGAGGACCTGGGTTAACAATTCTGCCCATTTTCCTTTTTTCTCATCGAGTTTCTTTTTTATTGCCCTTACTATCTGCCCATTCACATTCTGACCTGCCCATTTGCTTGTGGGTGTGCTACTGATGCAAATCTTAAGTCGATCTTCCATTCCTCACAGAATTCTCGGAAACTTTCGCAATTGAACTGTGCTCCATTATCAGTTATTATTGCCTTTGGTATGCCAAACCTGCATACCACATATTTCCAGATGAATTCTTGTGACTTCCTAGCTGTGATGGAGATAGTGGGCATTGCCTCGACCCACTTTGTGAAGTAGTCGATGGCAACGTACATGAATTTGAACCTCCCTGGTGAAGCTTCGGGAATGGCCCCAACAATGTCCAACCCCCAAATAGCAAAGGGAATCGGGCAGAGAATAGATTTTTGCTCCGCCGGAGGAGTGTGTATCTTGTTTCCATGCTCCTGACACTTGCGACATTTTTGAATATACCCTTTGCAATGTTCTATCATTTTTGGCCAAAAGTATCCGAGTCTCAAGATTTTGTGAGTAGTGGTTCTTTCTCCCTGGTGATTTCCACAGGGCCCATCATGTATTTCTCTTATTAATTCTGCTCCTTCAGTTATGGTAACACACTTCAGTGCTGGTCTTGCGAAAGATCGCTTATACAACTGGTTATCCTCAATGAAAAATGATGCGGCCCGCCTTTTTATTATCCTGGCTTCCTTTTCTTCTTCCGACAATTTTCCTTGCCGTATGTAATCTATAATTGGAGTCATCCAGGATTCCTCTTTATCACTTGACTCTACTTCCAACACCTGAGTTCCATCTATGCTTGGTGAAGTTCTGATTTCTAGATATCTCATTGGGTACCTTTCGGCCATACTTGCCAATTTTGCTAAGGCGTCAGCTTCGACATTCTCCTTGCGAGGAAGGTGTTTTAGTTCGCATCTTTGGAAATTTGTTTTTAACTCCTGGACCTTGAGCAAGTATCTCCATAGTTTTTCCTCTTTGACTTCATAGATGTTGTCGTTTTGCCTTGCCACCAACATAGAGTCTGAATATATTTCTAACTCTGTTTAAAAATAGGTTATACTTTCATAAGTTTTATTTCAGACAGGATTTTATAAGAATGAAAGAATAGAGAAGATATCTTTCTATGGAACCTGTCGCCCCGAGGGCTGTAGCTACTTCCAAACCCTGGATAAGGGCTTCGTATTCGGCTTCATTATTGGTAACATCAAAGTCCAGCCGGAAGGCATAATTCAAGCTTTGCCCATTCGGCGCTTGTACTACTATTCCAGCTCCTGCCCCACTTTTGCATCGAGCTACGTCGACCAAGATGACATATGGGCTCTGAGTCCGCTTCTCTTCTTTTGCAAAGTTTGTTTCTGTTATGAAGTCTACCAAGGCTTGGGCCTTAATCGCTATTCTGGGCAAGAAGTGAATCTCATATTGTGTCAGCTCCACCGTCCAGCTTACCATCCGGCCGGAGGCATTCGGATTGTTCGCAATTTGTTTGAGCGGCCAATTGGTCCTGACAAATATTCGATGCGACTGAAAATAGGGTCGTAATTTTCTTGACGCCACCACCAGTGCAAACAAGATTTTCTCTATATTAGTATACTGTCCTTCTGTTGGGCTCAAGATTTTGCCCGTATAATAGACTGGTATCTCCCTTTTCTCTTCCATGATCAAGACAGCTGCAACTGCCCAATCTGTTGCGGACAAGTAAAGATAGAGATCCTGTCCTGGGGCTGGTACACCCAATTTAGGCAGATCCCGAAGCATTTCCTTGATCTTTTCAAATGCGTCTATACACTTTTGTCCCCACTGGAATTTGCTGTTCTTCCTTAGAATATTGAAGAATGGGATTGATTTTTCCTGAAGTTTAGAACAAAACCTACTTAAAGCTGTGAGCCTTCCGTTCAGGGCTTGGACATCTTTGATATTTCTTGGAGGAGAAAGGTTGAGGATTGCCTGACTTTTTTCTGGATCGACTTCAATACCTCGTTGTCCAACAATGAAACCAAGAAACCTCCCTTTGGTTACACCAAACACACATTTCTCCGGGTTCAGTTTGATTTGGTATTTGTCCAAGGTGTCGAATGTTTCTTCTAAATCCTTCATGTGTTGCTCTTTTGATGGACTTTTTACAACTATATCATCAATGTAAGCTTCCACATTCCGGGCAATTTGCTGACAAAATACGTTGTCAATCATTCGCTGAAAGGTGGCCCCTGTATTCTTCAGGCCGAAAGGCATTACTTTGTAACATAATGTTCCGGCTGATGTAATAAAGGACGTCTTTTCCGAATCATCTTCTTTAATTTTTATTTGGTTATAGCCGGAGAAAGCATCTAGAAAACTTAACACAGAACTCTGGGCAGTTGAAACCACCAATCTATCTATTGATGGTAGGGGGTAGAAATCTTTAGGACATGCCTTATTTAAATCTGTGAAATCCACACACATTCTCCATTTTCCGTTTGCTTTTTTCACCATGATGACATTAGCCAGCCATCGTGGGTATGCAACCTCCCTGATGAATCCGGATTTGAGGAGTTTTTGGACCTCTGTTCGTGCGGCCAAATCTCGTTCTTCCCCTATTACCCTTTTTCTTTGCCTGACCGCCGGATGCTTAGGGTCTACCTGAGCTCATGCGGATAACGCTTGGGTCTATACCAGGCATCTCGTCCGTGCTCCAAGCGAATGTTGCCCTTCTTTTTTTCCAGGAACCTCATCAAGTGAGTATGTTCTCCACTATCAAACGCAGTTCCTATTTTAAAAAATTTAGAAGGGTCAGATTTTAAATGTACCTCTCTGGGGGAGTCTTGAGTTGTTTGATGTTCCTCTTTTTCTTGCCTTGGCTCCGGGGAAGAAGGTAATTTTCCCTTAAACTCTTTTTGTGACCCCACAGTTTTGACTACCTCCTCACTAGGAAGACTATCCATGATGCGAACTTCACACAACCGGGCCATCTTTTGACTTCCCCTTATTGCAACCACCTTTCCGCTTGTGGTTAAATACTTCAATTTCAAGTGATGAGTACTGTGTATGGCTTTAAAAGCATTGATTCCTGGCCTTCTGAGATACATGTTATATCCGGACAGACCTGGTACAATAAAAGCTGTGAGCTTCTCCGTTCGCCTTTCATCGTTTTGACCGAGGGTCATAGTGAAATCTATACTGCCGGTAGATGTGGTAGAAACTCCCCCTACAAATCCTCCTAGAACCGCCGAATATGGCTTAATCCGGCTCTCAGGTACCTCTAATTTTTTAACCGCTTCAGCTGAGATAACGTTTGCTCCGGCTCCACTATCAATCAGGATCCCTTCCATCATTCGATCATTTACTTGCGCACGAATAACAAGTGGATCGTTGTGTGGATACAACACTCCATCTTCATCTTCGTCGGAGAAGAAAATCGGAGGAAAGCCCTCCTTTTTGGCAATCTTCCTTTCCAGGAGTTCCTGATGTACTTGGTGAATGTGCCTTTTCCTTTCATTAGGGTTAGTGGTCCTACCTCCGAAAATAGCCCTGTGAGTTTTCTTAGAGAAAGTTTTGTTAGCCTTCTTTCTTTCTTCTTCTTTTTTTTGAGAAAGGGTTTTGCTGTAAACAAAAATGCGAAAAAATGAAAGTTCTACTCTTCTTATTTCATGGCACGATTTTTAAACAATTCAATCCTATATGCTTGATTTTTTGGAAAAACAACCTATAACCAGCCTTACTTCCTAAGAGGCCCTTTTGTCCGAATGGAAAGAGAAGAAACCTTACTTTCCTTACAGACCTGTTATCATACCCACCGATTTGCCAGGGTTTAGCCTGGGATGGACTTCTTCCTCCTGCCGTCCCTGTGACACATTCTGGGCGCTGCCCTGCTGACCGCCATACTGTCTTTGCGCTCCGGCTTGTTGCTTTCCCTTCTTCTTATTCTATTCAATGACTCGGAGCTCTTTGGCCAGAGTGGCACAGTTTACGGTTTGATGGCTGCGGTTCCCATGATATTCACAGAATGCAACTGGAATTTCTCCCTGTGGCGGCTTTCTTGGCTGAGGGAGGTATCCATCCCTTACTGCAGCAGCGTACTTTCCTGGGTCGATGTAGACAACAGTCCTTGCTCCCTGATGCTGCGGCCCCTGAGAGGAGGATCCGGCAGTTGATTTGTAATAATATGGCTTGTATCTTGATCCTCCTCTTCCGGCACTTCCACATTGTCCTTCCTTTTTTTCCGATGCTGTTGTATTTTGGAAGCTATCTGCTAGCTCCTTAGCCTTGTTCTCTGCTATCTCAGACTTCAAAAAATCATGGATCATTTCAGCTAATTCCCCATGAGTTTTTGGCGCTTTTGTCGCAATCTTTCCAGCAAGTCGAGGTTGGGCCAAGCCATTTCCAAAGGCCTTAATCAAGATTTTTTCGTCGATGTCATCGATTTCTGCAACCTTCTTATGGAAACGCTCACTATACTCCTTCACAGTCTCTCCCTTTCGTTGCTTGACGTCCATCAGCTCTATTGTCTCCTTCTTCAGCCTCTTGCTTGCGGCGAAATATTGTTGAAATTCCTCGGTCAGCTGTTTGAAGCTGGTGATGGAGTGCGGCGGCCTCGTGGAGATCCACCCCAATGCTCTCTTTGAAAGCGTTCCCGGAAATAGGTTGTAGAGAGCGAGGGAACTAATCCCTTGAGTATTCATGGCAAACATGAATTTCTTAATATGTTGGGCGGGGTCTCCAGTCCCATCGTATTTTTCAATCGCCGGAGCAACGAAATGCGGCGGGAGTCTTGCTTTCCTTATCTTTTCTGAGAAGGGGTATAAGCTCATGTCTATTTGGTCGTCCTCCTCCATTTCCTCATCGCTGATGACTGAATTGCGCTTCCGATCTTTACTTTCTTCGCCGCTGTTACTGCCTCTGGAATCCTTATTTCTCAACTGTTCTATGGCCTCAGTCATTTCATCCCACTTCTTTTGATATTCCTCGTCTCTTTGCATTAATTCCTGCCGTAGAGTCTCGTTTCCCTCTACAATCTTCTCGGCAATTGATCTGACTAATCCTTTCAGCATGTCCTTAAGATCTTTCTTGGCGATGGCTTCTGGCATCTCCGAACTCACTTCTTCCTCAACGCGATCAATACTCTTCGTGGTGCTTTTCGGTGTCTTCTTGGATCTCGGAGCCATTTCTCGTATTCGGATCCTGCAAAAGATGTCATTAGTCATTTTAGGATTTCCATTACGAATTGTTACGGATCACTTCCCTGTTTCTGTGTGGTCTCGTGGTTGCTTCTTGCTGTTCGTTTCCCACAAACGGCGCCAAATGAAACAGTATATGCTATTCTAATACAATCCGATCTGATCCTCTATTCTACGTTACCTAGTCTTGATCACAGAATTTCGCAAGAGTAGAGAGAGAGAGAGAGCCTTAATTAGAGTCGAGTGTAAGTTTGATTGCCAAATGTAGCGTGTGTTACTTCATGGGGGTACATCCCTATTTATAGTATTTTGGGCCTTGGTCCCATGGTACCAGCCTGTATTTTACATGTATAAGTACAGTTTTACCCTCTCTTAGTATCTTTGGCTGACCACAGGCAGTCGGTCATACTGTATTTTGCCTTGTCTAAGTCCTATTTTCATCCGGCTGGAGACGGCCGGATGCTCTATGTGCTTCTACTTCCATCCGGCTGAAGCGGCCGGATGTTCTCCGTGTCTTGTTTTGACTTGGCACCATTTCTTCCCTTCTCATACCATACCTGGCTGGATAACCTGACATTGCTCCATCGGGAATTCGGTGATGCTGATGGTGGTTTCTTCGGGGTTCGGTGTGGAAGGGATTGAATAACAAATATTGAAGATTCCTAAGGTTTAGAATTATCTAACTTAGGTAAATTATACATTGTACTTTAACTCTTTACTTATATAATTGCACATTTGGACTTGCTAACACCCATGCATGAAATGCGGTAAGCAGTCAATTACTTCACTCTGTAGTTTAAGTAGTACCTGGTCTAGAAGAGGGCCCAACAGCCTCTGACCGGTCTACCACATTCAGGGCAGCCTTGCCAGCTCCCGACCCTTTCCCCTTCTGGGAGTTCGTGTTCCCCTGATCTGAGGGAGGCTGGTTACTCGCCTTCGGGCCTTCAGTGGTCGTGGCAGCCTTGCCCTTCCATTGCCCCTTAGGCCTATAGTTTCTTCCGTTGGGGTTCTGGTAGCATTCGAAGTCACGGTGGCCCATCTTCTTGCAGTAGCGACACTGCACATCATTTCCCTTGCAGTCCTTGCCAGGGTGGTCTCCGTTGCACCACTTGCAGTAGTAGTGGCGCTCCGGTCCAGTGCTCACGCTAGTTGCTATCACATTACGCCATTAATACACACTTCACAACATAACAACACACAACTACACTTTGGTACACGGAATTAGTAGTTACCCTTAGGCGGGTGAGAGCGTAGGGGCTTTGCCGCATAGGCATAAGTGAGCTGCAGTGGCTCCTCAGCAGTGGTGCTCTGGGCTTGGCCTTTGCCACCCTGGTCCTGGCCTTTCTGGGACTAGGGGTAAGGTTTCTTCTTCTTTCCTCCCCTGTACCCCCGCGTGTTTTGGCCCTCGCTTGAAGCCTTGCGCTTGTGCGCATTCTCCTCGTCCCTTAGCCGGACGGTGATCTCAACCTTAGCAGCAGCATGATAGCACTCCTGAATTTAGGATGTCAGTCATGCCCCGTAAATTAAACTCACAAACTCACATTCATATTTACCGACTGTACACACTTATTCACATCACACTGTACTTTAATTACCTGCAAGGTGGTATATTCAGCTGGCCTTATTCCGTAGCGTAGGCGGTGGCTGAGTCCGTTGTATAAATGGTTTACCAGAACCGGGTTCGAGTACCCCAGGTCTGGTAGCAGGTGGATAAGGTCGGTGAAGGCGGTGTAGTACTCGTCTACCGACATCTTGTCCCCTTGCCTCAGACTATCCAGCTCAAGGCGCTTAGCCTCTTATACATGCACCGGGTAGTACTTGGCTCGCAGCAAAGCCGTGTACTCCATTCATCCAAAAGCAGAATCAGCTATCTGGTCATCTCTCACAAGCTTCCACCAACTCCTTGCCGAACCCTTCAGATAGTAAGCGGCAAGACGAACCTTGGCACCAGTAGGCACGTCTAAGGTCTCGTAGGCGGTCTCTAGTTCAGAGATATACGCCTCCGGCTTACTCGGGTCGGTCTCCCTGTGGAACGACGGTGGTCTTAGATCTGCCAATGCTTTGACGCAATTGGTCTCGCGTGGCGGTGGTGGTGGTTGAACCTCGGGCTGTTGGCCCTGCTGCACCGCAGTGACAAGCTGAGGCACCATCTGGGCAACGGTAGCCGCTGCTGCATCGGCCATTACTTGTGTCGTCGGGTTATCCCCCGGTTCTCCCGTACCGCGCCCATGGCCTCCTCTTCGTGGTCGGCCTGCCATCTGAATTCACACAAACATACATTAGCATTATGCTTGCAAACTTATCGGTTCCGATGGTTGTAACGCCTTTCCGACAATAAGGTAAATCGACACTTAATTAGTGGTTAACCTTTCCTTAACTGCTCACTCAGGTACTAAGGTTAAATTTCCTAACTCGGTATGTCCCTAAGCTCGATATTCCGGTCATCAGAGCGATACTTCGCTCTGATACCACTTTTTGTAACACCCCTACTGTATACTTTAACAATAAACCGAAACTGCAGCGGAAATATATAACTTAACGATAACTAAACGAGTTGGTGTTACGCGCCGTTAGCCACCCACTTGGCTAACAAGGCAGATTACATACAATCGTATCGGTCTGATGCACAGACTCCCGAGCATAGTACTAAAACCATAAATACAACCAAATACACTGAGTATTAATATTTACAACCATCACTGTATAACTGTCACTCAAAATATATCACCACTGGATGCGCAGGCGCATCCCGGGTTCAACATCCAAAAATTACCAAAGTATTTCATAACACCTAAGATCTAGAGCCACTCCGCCTCCTCGATCCTCATCCTGCAAAATAAAATATGGTGCCCCAAAGGGGCTCAGCAACCCATGGTTGGTATGGCTAACGTGCAGCCCGTCGGCTACCGGGATACATGCAACCAATTGTCATGATAACATGACATTCATTTTAACACACAACATAAAAGCATAGCAATAAACATTGCATAGCAACAACAACATACAACATAACAGGGATGTCTCACTTTAGGAAAAAAACCCAACATTGGTTAGATGACATGGTAAGCCTAGAAAGTGAACTCACTCTCATGTTAAGCTTGTTACATAACTCATTACCGTTCTGTTGACGAACGAGTAACTTAACCCAAAGGTGTGTCGGATATAGTGATCCAATCACACCGTACATAATTTCCCCCCTAGTCCGATCAATAGTCAGATAGGTAAGCCTTGGTTAAGCTTGTGGGAGGTTGTGATCCAAGAAGGAAAAACAACCATAACATAAAGAGAGGCGAATCTGATTCACATATCAACTCCCGTACATACACGCGTGACCGGAACGACCGGATTCCTCACTCCCCAGTTAAACACTTGTTAGAAGTCCCATTGATGGAACTTGACACATTCAATCACAAATAAGTGTTTAGGTCCAGTTAGGCACACAAGGGAGATGAGATATAGTTTAGCACTGAAATACCCAAAGTTTCTAAAGGATGATTTACTATGCTAATTAGGTCTTAATGAGCTATTAAGCATATTTAAATCCTAATATTGGCATAAGTACACATTTGGACCAGAAAAGTCCTTAATAGCACTTCTTGTATTGTTTTAAAAGTAGCTAGCTAGAAGTCTCCAATAACATTGTGATAACCAAGCTAGTAGGTGATGCAGCAGCTAGCTTATGTAGTAAACACACAAGTAGGTGACTCATCAAGCTAGCAAGCAAGTAGGTGACTCATCAAGCTAGTAAGCAAGTAGGTGACTCATCAAACTAGTAAGCAAGTAGGTGACTCAGCAGGCTAGCAAGCTAGTAGGACGTCTTAAGCACGACCAAGCTAGTAGGCAAGTAGGACGTCTTTAAGCACGAGGTGGCACGATGAGTTGGCACCTACTTAAACACTTGACACATACATAACCAATAGGAGCTTGACACCTAAGTAGGCTGGTAGGAGGTGGCAACATCCCATTGGAGACGTGACATGGCTTAGAAATCAGCCACACACCTTTCCTTCACCTTAAGTAACCTAAACCGTCCTCCTTGCTTATATAAACCGTCCCCCACCTCCATTCAGCCATTTAGCACGTTAGAAGAGAAAAGAAAGAGAGGAAAGCTTACCACCACCACCTGGCCGAGAGCAAAGAGAAGGAGGAGAGCTACTATCTTCATCTTCTTCCAATCCTAGAGGTAAGGCGTTCTGGTGTGTTCTTCATCCTTTCCTAGTCTATTCTCAACCGAAAACCAGAGGAGAAACCAAGGGAACTCACTCCATTTCCATGTCCATTCTAGGAGCTTAAAAGCTGTCTTAGGGTGTTCTAACTTCTAGCAAGCTTTCCAAGGATTTAAGGAAGGTTTTCTTCAGCAATCTGCAAGGTAACTTCATGGTTACCATCCCTTAATAAATCTGTATGTACAGGAGTATTACCCCTATATTATCTAATTAAAATTCGTAGGTATTTATTAGCCTAAAGCTAGAAGAGTTAGAAAAGTGTTTTAAGGAAAAAAGGATGTGTTTAACCTACCTTTGATTACTGATTGCTTAAGAGCTTGTTTATGGTGTTTTGTTGCTGTTTAGTAAGTGGGAATACCTAGAGGTAATTATGATTGTTCTGGATGATCTTAGTCTAATATGGTGTTGTTATAATCTAGGATAAATGGTGTCTTAAAAGAGTTTTGTTTAATCACCAGATTTGTGGGTGGAATTCTAGAGCATTAATCAAGTGTTTTAGGTGCTTAACTAACCTAGAACCTATCTGATTATTATGGCGAGACATAGGTAAAGTATAGAACTTGTTTAAGTTAAGTGTGATTACTAGAAGAGCTAATCTGGTGAATTAGATGTCTAGTACAACCGTTTCAGTTGGAAGTTAATTAGTGTAAACTAGATGTGTCCTAGGGCTAAAAACATGATTGTTGATTGTTCTGGTCATTAGTAACCTATTATGGCAGAATTGGCCATGAACTATTAAAGAGATGTATAGCATGATTTTAGGATGAATATGATAGTTTAAACTAAGCTAGGACTTAAGGTCTTAAAGTCTAATATGTTAGGAACTTATATGTACTGTCTTAGAAGGTTGTTTATGGTTGGATTAACTCCTAAGCTAATCTGGTTAATATTGTGTTGTTATGACCGAAAATGTTAGGAACCAATTATGGTTTGATTCAGGTTGTAATCTATAGTTAAATTATGTCTTAAGCTAATCTAGATGAGATAGTTAATAATAGAACTGAAATGGATATGATTTGTTTGTTTGATCAAGACTTGTCTTAAGGTATGATTTATGGTTGTTTGAATTGTTAACTGAGTATTTGATGCTGTGTGATCTGGCCGAAGGTGCCATGTAAGATTATGTGATCATAGCCTTTCCTTAAGTGCTGTTTGATTATTATGTCCCTTGTGTTTGAAATTATGAAATGGGCTTTGTTAAGTGACTTGACTTTGATTCTTGTTATACTTTAAATTGTTATATTCTGATTAATGAGGATTCAATGAGTAACTCATTGGAATGGATTGTTGAGATATATGGCCATATGTGGAACTTGAGCAGTAACTGCCTTCTTATGAATTATTGGACTCATGGTATGCCTTGGGCTCCATGAGATGCTTCATGGTTTCCTACACTATAGTTTAAAGGTACTATAGGGGGTGTGCACATCTTTTAGGGCCTGGAGTGCGTTTGGGAAAGGTTGGATCGCCTCAATGATCGGGATTCGTCCCTTGAACTGATTTGTGTGGAATGGAGAAATTGATGACTAAGGAAAATATGTGAATTGATTAACATGTACTTGTGCAGGTTTGGATGCCTTATTGTTAATGCTTGAACTCTTGGTTGAGCAAAGTTTGTGTATATACCATCAAGTACTTTACTAAGTTATTTTCTGATGGTAGCTTTGATTTTACTCAGCTTTGCTGATTTTTGGCTTTATGCCCTGTGGTCTTTCTTTGTGATTGTATGAATGACCACAGATGCAGGAAATGAAGAAGCTTCTCCTTAGTTGTGGAGACATTCGAGAGTGTGGGCTTTTGGGGCTAGAAGACCATCATTTTATTCTCTCTTGGTTTCTAGACTAATGTATTAGGTTGCTCTATAACCTATGTAATACAAGTTAGTTTGGTTGTAAGTTAAGCCTAAGCATTCACATGGTTGTGAGTGTGGCGGTAACGTCCTATAAGACTTATGCTTCCGCTTTATTAATCTGAGCAAGTTTATTATCATATTATGGTTAGTAATTTAGGGGTGTTACAAAGTGGTATCAGAGCATTTGCTCGTGATATGGATTAAAAATGAAATTAGGATGGGATATGGGGCTGTGAGAGTAAGGCACGTGTTTGCTCCTGTTGTGTTAACTAACCTGCAGGAATATGGAGTATAATACTCTTATCTGCTTGATTGTTATTAATGTTTGAGGGAATGTGTATGTGTTAGTAACCCTTTTGTTGCCAAGATTAGATGGCAGCTAATATCCAAGAGATGGCTCAAGCAATGGCTGCAGCAATGGCACAGCTAGAAGCAAACAGGAATAATGTTATGCGTCAGATAACTGCGATAAAACCGAGAGTTTCCATGGGCAGGAAGATCCTCAGATTCTAGAGGGATGGCTACGAGAATTTGATAAAGTCTTTGAGGCAGTGGGCTGCCCCGAAGATAGAAAGGTAGGATGTGCTGCCTATTACTTCAAAGATGAAGCAGACCTATGGTGGGGAGCTGTAAAAGAGGGCTGTCTTCAACAACCTGGTTTTGGATGGATGGAATTGAAAACATTGATGAGGACTCGCTTTTACCCGGATCATCTAAAAGAGAAGAAGCAACAAGAATTTCTAAACCTGCAACAACGATCTATGTCGGTAGCTGAGTACCGGACCAGATTTCTGGAACTAGCTAGGTTCGCTCCAAACCTAGTCCCTGATGAAGAATCTAAGGCAAGAAAATTTAGACTTGGGCTGAATTTTCGAATTCGGGAGTTCATGGCGGGATCAACTTATGAAACATTACAAGAAGCTTATGAGAAGGCTGCCAGCATTGAGATGGTACAGCATGAAAGAAGGGAGTTCCATGAAGGGAAGAAAAAGAGGCCCTTTGGTGGACCAGCTGAGGGGTCGGATGTAAAGAAGCCCAATCTCAATCAAAAGACAAGATTCAGTGGAGGTATCCAGAGCAAGGGTAAGGAGACATCTTCCACAGCACCAAGTGGAAGAACTTATAACTGTAGGAGATGTCAGAAGAATCATCCTGGAAAAGATTGTGAAGGGAGGTTCGTGACTTGTAACCACTGTGGAAAGCTGGGGCATCGGGCCTATGAATGTTTCCGAAACCCTGAGTCAAGAAGCTTCAGGAAAGGCATGCCACCGGTTAGCCAGACAAACTCTAATACCTTTAAAGCAGCTTCTGGAGTTGGTGGTGGACAAAGTAGCAGTAAAGGGGCTGAAAAGAATGAGAACAAGTACAAGAAGTCTGGAGCCCTGAATGTGATGAATGAATCAGAGGCTAGAGCTCAGGAAATGTCATTACAGGTATTTTCCCTGTTCATGGATTAGAAGCACATGTTTTATTCGACTCCGGTGCCACATACTCTTTTGCTTCTACTGCTTTCATGAGGAAATTGAAGTTGTCCAGTATTTCTTGTGTGAATATTTGTGTGACAATACCATCGGGGGAAAAGATAAAATGCTCTGAGATTATAGAGAACGTGAATATTCTTGTTAAAGGAGTAGGTTTCCCAGCTGACTTGGTAGTATTTGAAGGCTTGGAATTTGATATTATATTGGGGATGGATTGGCTGCAACGGTACAAAGGCGGTTAGATTGTTATGAACAGCGGATTTTGTTAAAGAGTCCTTCAGGGCAACGGGTATCATACAGGAAGATAGTAAGGCAGCCAAAGGTGAAGATCATTTCTGCCATCTCCATGGGCAGCAGAAGTAGAAAAGGAAAACAAGTGTACTTGTGTTATGTACGAGATCTAAATGAAAAGAGAAATCAGCTTTCTGAAATTCCTATTGTTGCTGAGTACCCAGACGTGTTCCCAGAAGAGATTCCTGGAATGCCACCCAAAAGAGAAGTTGAATTTTGCATTGACTTAGTGCCAGGAACCGGACCAATAGCAAAAGCACCTTATCGAATGGCACCAGTGGAGATGAAGGAATTAAAAGCTCAGTTAGAGGAGTTATTGGAGAAAGGGTATATAAAACCTAGTGTATCACCCTGGGGTGCTCCAGTTTGTTTGTAAAGAAGAAGGATGGGGGCCTTCGACTCTGCATTGACTACAGGGAACTAAACAAAGTAACCATTAAGAATAAGTATCCACTACCTCGAATTGATGATTTGTTTGATCAATTGAAGGGAGCTAGTGTGTTCTCCAAAATTGATTTAAGATCGGGCTACCACCAGATAAGGGTAGCTGACAAGATATCCAAAGACAGCATTTCGAACGAGGTATGGCCATTATGAATTTACGGTAATGCCGTTTGGCCTAACTAATGCTCCTGCGGTGTTTATGGATCTGATGAACCGGGTCTTCATCAATATTTGGATAGTTTTGTTGTGGTGTTTATTGATGATATCTTGATTTACTCCAAGAACCAGGAAGATCATGCCGAGCATTTAAGAAAGGTGTTAGAATTACTACAAGTGCATAAGTTATATGCAAAGCTATCTAAATGTGATTTTTGGTTGAAAGAAGTGGCTTTCTTGGGCCATATTATCTCAAGTGAAGGTATAGCAGTGGATCCTTCAAAGATTGAAGCTGTTAAGGAATGGCCTCGTCCTACCAATGTTACAGAGGTTAGAAGTTTTCTGGGGCTTGCGGGCTATTATAGGAGATTTGTCAAGGATTTCTCCAAAATTGCTAGGCCGTTGACGAATCTGATGAAGAAATCTGTTGGATTTGAGTGGAGTGACCAATGTGAGCAGTCATTCCAGCAACTAAAGACTAGATTAACTACTGCTCCAGTGTTAACATTACCAGAAGGAGTGGATGGCCTGGAGGTCTACTGTGATGCCTCGAAGTTTGGTCTGGGTTGTGTTCTAATGCAAAATAGGCGAGTGATAGCCTATGCTTCTAGGCAATTGAAGAAACATGAAGAAAATTACCCCACTCATGACCTTGAGCTTGCAGCAGTAGTATTTGCTCTGAAATCTGGAGACATTATTTATATGGAGTCACTTGCAAAATCTTCACCGACCATAAGAGTTTAAAATATATATTCACTCAAAAGGAGCTGAATATGAGGCAGAGAAGATGGTTAGAGTTTGTCAAAGATTATGATCTGGATATTCAATACCACGAAGGCAGAGCAAACCTTGTAGCTGATGCTTTAAGCAGAAAAAGAAGTCATTCAACAGCAGCCATGTGGATCCTCCCAGATAAGTTGTATGAAGATATTCGTAGGCTTGACATGGAGTTAGTAGTTAGTGGAGAAGAAGCAAAATCAAGTAGTCTACACCAAATGTCCATTTCTCTGGATATATTCGAAGAGATCCGGAAAGACCAGTTGGGGGATGAGAAACTTGAACAAATCAAGAGGAAAATTACAGAAGGGAAAGCTACAGATTTTAAGATCCATAAAGATGGAAGTTTAAGGTTCAAAGGTCGGTGGTGCATTCCTAAGAGCTGTGGGGAGATAAGAAGAAGTTGATGCAAGAAGCCCATCAATCACCCTACTCCATACATCCAGGAGGTAATAAGTTGTATAAGGATTTAAAGAAACAGTTTTGGTGGCCAGGAATGAAACGTGAAGTTGCTGAGTTTGTAGCTAGATGTTTAACTTGCCAGAAAGTAAAGTTTGAGCATAGTCGACCAGGAGGCTTAGTGCAACCATTGGAAGTACCAGCTTGGAAATGGGATTCCATATCTATGGATTTTATAGTGGGACTACCTTTAACTAGGTCAGGAATGAATCAAATTTGGGTTGTTGTGGATCGACTCACCAAAACAGCCAGATTTATACCAATGCGAGATACTTGGACAATGGATAAGTTAGTTGCTACTTACATCAAGGAAATTGTCAGATATCATGGAGTTCCTACAAGTATAGTATCTGATAGGGATTCTAGGTTTCAAAGTCGTTTCTGGCAGAGCTTTCAGAAAGCTATGGGTTCTCAGTTAAAGTTCAGTACTGCCTTTCACCCCGCAACAGATGGACAAACAGAAAGAACAATTCAAACATTAGAAGATATGTTGAGAGCTTGTATTATGGACTACCAAGGTACATGGACTGATCATCTCCATTTGATAGAATTTTCATACAACAACAGTTACCATAGTAGCATTGGAATGGCTCCATATGAAGCTTTATATGGAAGAAAGTGTAGAACTCCACTATGTTGGGATGACATCTCAGAAAAGTTTTGTTAGGACCAGAAATGATTGAAAACATGATTCAGCAAGTGAAACTCATCCAGCAAAGGATGAAAGCTGCACAGGATCGACAAAAGTCCTATGCTGATAAAAAGAGAAAGTTTCTGGAATTTACAGCGGGAGAGAAAGTATTCTTGAAGGTATCTCCAACCAAGGGAGTCATGAGATTTGGGAAGAAAGGAAAGCTTAGCCCTAAATACATTGGCCCATATGAAATTTTAGAACGAGTGGGAACTTTGGCATACCGATTAGCATTACCAACAGAATTAGACAAGGTACACAACGTTTTCCATGTTTCTCAGTTGAAGAAGTACATACACGATCCATCTCATGTCATCCAACCTGAAAAAGTTCAGATTGACCCATCTTTGTCATATGAGGAGGTTCCAATACAAATATTGGACACAAAGGTCAGAGAGACACGTCAAAGACTACGAAAATGGTGAAAGTCCTTTGGACCAACCATAAAATTGAGGAAGCAACCTGGGAAACAGAGGATTTTATGAGAACAAGATACCCAGAACTTTTTGATGAATCCTAGGTAACATTTATAGTTACGAGGTCGTAACTTAAAATTTAGGGGGAGTGACTTCGATACTCTTATTCTTGATATCTTTGGTATGAATATGTTAAGACCCTTTTTCATGAATGTTCTTCTGTTTATGCTTGATTACTTGGTGTGAATACTTAATGTTTATTAGTTGCATTATAGTTTTAATGTATGAATGATCTTGGGAATAGTTGGAGCTTCGGGGTCGAAGCTTTTCTTAAGGGGGAGTGAATGAAATACCCAAAGTTTCTAAAGGATGATTTACTTTGCTAATTAGGTCTTAATGAGCTATTAAGCATATTTAAATCCTAATATTGGCATAAGTACACATTTGGACCAGAAAAGTCCTTAATAGCACTTCTTGTATTGTTTTAAAAGTAGCTAGCTAGAATGCTCCACATTGTGACAACCAAGTAGTAGGTGATGAGCAGCAGCTAGCTTATGTAGTAAACACACAAGTAGGTGATGCAGCTGCTTCAAGCTAGCAAGCAAGTAGGTGACTCATCAAGCTAGCAAGCAAGTAGGTGACTCATCAAGCTAGTAAGCAAGTAGGTGACTCAGCAAGCTAGCAAGCTAGTAGGACGTCTTAAGCACGACCAAGCTAGTAGGCAAGTAGGACGTCTTTAAGCACGAGGTGGCATGAGTTGGCACCTACTTAAACACTTGACACATACATAACCAATAGGAGCTTGACACCTAAGTAGGCTGGTAGGAGGTGGCAACATCCCATTGGAGACGTGACATGGCTTAGAAATCAGCCACACACCTTTCCTTCACCTTAAGTAACCTAAACCGTCCTCCTTGCTTATATAAATCGACCCCCACCTCCATTCAACCATTTAGCACGTTAAGAAGAGAAAAAGAAAGAGAGGAAAGCTTACCACCACCACCTGGCCGAGAGCAAAGAGAAGGAGGAGAGCTACTATCTTCATCTTCTTCCAATCCTAGAGGTAAGGCTATTCTTGGTGTGTTCTTCATCCTTTCCTAGTCTATTCTCAACCGAAAACCAGAGGAGAAACCAAGGGAACTCACTCCTTTTCCATGTCCATTCTAGGAGCTTAAAATCTGTCTTAGGGTGTTCTAACTTCTAGCAAGCTTTCCAAGGATTTAACGAAGGTTTTCTTCAGCAATCTGCAAGGTAACTTCATGGTTACCATCCCTTAATAAATCTGTATGTGTACAGGAGTATTACCCCTATATTATCTAATTAAAATTCGTAGGTATTTATTAGCCTAAAGCTAGAAGAGCTAGAAAAGTGTTTTAAGGAAGAAAATGATGTGTTTGCAACCTACCTTTGATTACTGATTGCTTAAGAGGTTGTTTATGGTGTTTTGTTGCTGTTTAGTAAGTGGGAATACCCTAGAGGTAATTATGATTGTTCTGGATGATCTTGAGTCTAATCTGGTGTTGTTATAATCTAGGATAAATGGTGTCTTAAAGAGTTTTGTTTAATCACCAGATTTGTGGGTGGAATCTCTAGAGCATTAATCAAGTGTTTTAGGTGCTTAACTAACCTAGAACCTATCTGATCATTATGGCCGAGTGACATAGGTAAAGTATAGAACTTGTTTAAAATGTTAAGTGTGATTACTAGAAGAGCTAATCTGGTGAATTAGATGCCTAGTACAACCAGTTTCAGTTGGAAGTTAATTAGTGTAAACTAGATGTGTCCTAGGGCTATAAACATGATTGTTGATTGTTCTGGTCATTAGTAACCTATTATGGCAGAATTGGCCATGAACTATTAAAGAGATGTATAACATGATTTTAGGATGAATATGATAGTTTAAACTAAGCTAGGACTTAAGGTCTTAAAGTCTAATATGTTAGGAACTTATATGTACTGTCTTAGAAGGTTGTTTATGGTTGGATTAACTCCTAAGCTAATCTGGTTAATATTGTGTTGTTAGGATTGAAAATGTTAGGAACCAATTATGGTTTGATTCAGGTTGTAATCTATAGTTAAATTATGTCTTAAGCTAATCTAGATGAGATAGTTAATAATAGAACTGAAATGGATATGATTTGTTTGTTTGATCAAGACTTGTTCTTAAGGTATGATTTATGGTTGTCTGAATTGTTAAACTGAGGTATTTGATGCTGTGTGATCTGGCCGAAGGTGCCATGTAAGATTATGTGATCATAGCCTTTCCTTAAGCGCTGTTTGATTATTATTATGTCCCTTATGTTTGAAATTATGAAATGGGCTTTGTTAAGTGATTTGACTATTGATTCTTGTTATACTTTAAATTGTTATATTCTGATTATGAGGATTCAATGAGTAACTCATTGGAATGGATTATTGAGATATATGGCCATATGTGGAACTTGAGCAGTAACTGCCTTCTTATGAATTATTGGACTCATGGTATGCCTTGGGCTCCATGAGATGCTTCATGGTTTCCTACACTAAAGTTTAAAGGTACTATAGGGGGTGTGCACATCTTTTAGGGCCTGGAGTGCGTTTGGGAAAGGTTGGATCGCCTCAATGATCGGGATTTGTCCCTTGAACTGATTTGTGTGGAATGGAGAAATTGATGACTAAGGAAAATATGTGAATTGATTAACATGTACTTGTGCAGGTTCGGATGCCTTATTGTTAATGCTTGAACTCTTGGTTGAGCAAAGTTTGTGTATATACCATCAAGTACTTTACTAAGTAATTTTCTGATGGTAGCTTTGATTTTATTCAGCTTTGCTGACTTTTGGCTTTATGCCCTGTGGTCCTTTCTTTGTGATTGTATGAATGGCCACAAATGCAGGAAATGAAGAAGCTTCTCCTTAGTTATGGAGACATTCGAGAGTGTGGGCTTTTGGGGCTAGAAGACCATCATTTTATTCTCTCTTGGTTTCTAGACTAATGTATTAGGTTGTTCTATAACCTATGTAATACAAAGTTAGTTTGGTTGTAAGTTAAGCCTAAGCATTCACATGGTTGTGAGTGTGGCGGTAACGTCCTATAAGACTTATGCTTCCGCTTTATTAATCTGAGCAAGTTTATTATCATATTATGGTTAGTAATTTAGGGGCGTTACAAGCATAAACCACAACTAGCTCATACATAGCCGTAATTAGAACGTTCCTTGGGTCAAAACGTTAAACCGAGTACCGCTCTCTTACGTGTCCTAGTTTAGTTAGCTAACTGGTTAGTACGTATTTGAGGTTAACGGTACCGGTACACTCACGGCACAAAAATAACAAAAATGACCGTAAACTCGTTTCATGATTTAAGTCTTACAAAGTCATAAACATACAGAAAACAAACAACATGCAAGCCGGTGTAAACCGGTAGCAAACAGACTACAAGAAAACCATACCTTGGTCCTTGCTGCGTACGAGTTCCACCGAAGGTAGTTCCTATATATGATTAATAATGTCAGTTAATTAACATATTTAGCTTCCGATTTGCTAAGCTTTTTACATGATTATATGACATGTTTTTATGCTTAACTTACACTTGATTACCCTCGTTATACCCACTAGTTTACTACATAAGCCACATTTCTTTTCTGTTTTCTTTAATTTTGGCCGACCGAACTAACCCCTGGGTCGGTCCCTTCCAGTAAAAATTCCGGGTTCGAAAATTCTACTCCGACCGACCCAAAGCCTCTAGGTCGGTCCATTCCATAAACAATCTCATTCTTTGTTTTTATCCCGACCGACCCAACCCCCTAGGTCGGTCGATTCGAGAAACATTCCGCCTGCCTTATTATAGTCCGACCGACCCAGCCAGGGTCTGTTCCCTGGGTCGGTCGACTGTAGAAACTTCCCAAACATTGTCAAACTTTAACCAAACTTTTCCTCAAGCCTCCTAATGTGTCCTAACATCATTTGGCACACATAAACCTTCATATAACATCCACCAAACGCATTTTCTACCTCACTTCTAAACTCCTTAAACACTTACTCATTTTCTTCCAAAATTCCTAACACTTGTAATGTTTTTCCTAAAGTTTCTAGGTGGTAGTTTTATACCCATTGTATCCACTAACCAAAATGTCCTCCACAACATAATAACTACTCTAAAGCATTATTTTGCATCCCTATCATTCCTTTTTCATAAACTTCCCAAGTCTTCCCCATAAGTTCATTCTATCCCTTACATTACATTATTTTTCCCTTGTTTTCCAAAACTTGCACAAGTCTTAAATACACTCCCACCATGACTTTGGTGTATCTTTAATCACCCATCTAATCTCTAAACTTCCTTGGACAATGCTTAAGTCACCTTAACACTTATAAACACTCTAATTCACATTCCTTTCACTAAATCAACCCTTAACACTTCCTACTACAACCTAGATCACCAACCTCATTACAACACCTAAAACTTCTTGTTTCCTCTTCAATTTTGACATAGCTTTGCTAGAACTTTCATACACCAAAACACAAGGTTTTTCACCTTTAAACACTCAAGAACATTTATCCACACAAGAATGTTCTTTACACACAACTAAACCTTAAACTACACTACATCATAATATAGTGCATAATTTAAATTGCTTGGCACTTAGGCCCTTAAATAACATGGCTCTTAGGCCCTTAAATTTCATAAATCTTAAACACTGAATTTCCCACATAATATTTGCCTTTGACCTGCAAATACATACAACAAGACATATGTCTTTAATAACCTCCTTGAGGATAGTTCTCTAGCTCATTTACCATTGGCTCCTTAGGTAGTTTATTAAGCATTTTAAAGCTCAATTTCCTAAGACACATTAAACCACATTAAGTTAAGTTATTTACCTCTTTTCTTCAAGTTTCATTTTCTTGTTTTCTTGGATTGAAGCTTAGCAAGGAACTTGATCACTTGTCAACCTTCTATCCATACACACATATACGGGTAATGAGCTTTAAGATTCATACTTAAACTCATATATAAACCCTAAATCCACATAAGTGTTTTAAAACACAAAAATGGAAGTTTACCTTGGAATTAAATGAGAATTGTATTAAGTATCAAGAGAGGACTCCACCTAGTCCTTTGAAGTTTGAAATGAAGTTATGAAAGATCAAAAGAAGACACCATTACATGGTGATTCTCGGCCATACACAAAAATAAGAGGAAATGTTATTTTTCTTTGGTTTTCCTTACCTTGAAGCAAAGGAGAATGACAAGGTAGAAAAAGATGAGTTCTTGCTTCTTCAATGGTGATTCCTCTTGGCACCGAAATGGAGCTTTTGAAGATTTGAAAAGATAAAGTTGTAGAGCTTGATCAAAGTAAGAGAATGGTGGTCTTGGAATTAATTTTGGAGCATGGAGCTAGGAGTTATAAGGATTCAAAGATGAAGAATGGTGGTGGACTGTAGCAAAGCTGATTTGAAGAAGGGAGGAGAGGATGAAGACGGTGGGAAACAAGGAGAAAAGAAGAGAATGAGGTGAGAGGTTATGTTTGTGAGATATTTAAATATAAAGCAAATAGTGAATTTACACTTTACTTCCTTTCTTCCTTATTTGACTAGCTAAGTGTGGTGAGTCACACTTAAAAACCTGACCCCTTATCCTCCATAGGATATTTATGGTCTTGGTTGACCATTTAATTGACTTATGTTGACTTAATGCTAAATTAGCACTATTTGAGCACTATTCACAAATTAGTGCACATAATTGTGAAATTTTTGATTTCCCATTTATTTAGAATTACTAATGTAATAATAAGTAGTACACATGTTGATTAAATAGTAATGATGGGCATTTAGCCACTCAAAACCCATTTCAAAGACAATTTTTCAAAAATGTGCTTTAAGACTCCTTAAAGCACATTTTTGTGTTTTAACTTGTTTTCAAGCTTGGTTTTCTTTGGTAATTGGTTTAACATGTACATTGACATATAAATAAAGTATTGGTAGGCACTTAGTGTCTTAACCAAGGTTATCCCAAGCTTAGAGCACATTTTTGCTCTAATTGCCTTTATGGTATTTTATTGTGTTTTCTATGGTTTAAATTGTTCACTAGCATTTTTAAGGCACTTTCTAGCCTTAATATACCATAGTTTAATGTTTAAAAAACATATAAAGGTTTGGGGTATTTCAGGTAAGAAAAGCCAAGGGATTGGGTGGGGGAGAGAGAGGAGTTTTGGGAAGATTACCGAGGTGTGATGCCTTGTCTTGGGCTATGATGATTATGTTTCCCTCTTGTCTGTATCCAACGTAAATAATGAATTTTGGAAAGATTGCCGAGGCGTTGTTTCTGTTCATTCTAGTGTATCTCATAGTTTTGTTTGGGAGGATAAAACCTCTGTATGTGACATCATTTTTACTTCAATTTGCATGTTCCGGGTTTCTTCCTGGTTGGGTGTTTTGCGCCTGTGTGACGTTTCTTCTTCCATGGTGTTTGTCGCCATTTTTTCCTGAGATACTGGCGGACTCGGGGTGTCTAGTTCCTCCTCATGCCTGTGTTGACCAAGGTCTTCTGACCAGAATTCTATGATTCCCATTGAACTTGTTATTCCATTAATCTCAACATTAATATCCTTGTTGATGATGGCCATCTTGTGGGTTTCCAGATGAGCATGGGCCTCTGGGTGACAAGGAATCTTCTGCATATTCATGTCAATGGATATAATGCGTCCCAAGTGTCTAGTGATGGAATAGATGGAGTTCTCAGACCACGCTTGAAGAGGGATTCCACTTATTGCAACAGTTGTGCTTCTTTCTGATCAATGGATTCCCATGACTTCTTAACCCATCCAAACTCCTCACCGTAAGTTGATGATATGAAGCGTTCTGATGCTGCAAGGGTTTTGATGATGAGGCAGTACTTTGACCTTGATAGGCAAACGATCTCTTCCAAGTCTTTTTTCCATTCGAGCAGTTTCCCCTTAATGTAGCTCCAGTCCACCTGTGAGGGTGTGAACAGCACTGCACCTCTCGCTAGGTTTGTTTGCATGAAGATAGAAGGTTCAAGGTTTAGATGGCCTTCTGTTCGAAGGTTCATCCTTTGGGGAGGAGGGGACGGATGATATTTGTCGTGTTCCTGTATGCTGCTCTGCTCTCCCTGGTCTCTCGATTTTGGAATCCAGTTAGTATTATTTGCAGGCCCAGTTGTGAATCTCCTTCTGATTGCCGGCTGGGTTTGGATTGTGCTACCATCGACTACCTTGCCATTTGTCTCCCGGATGGCTTGGTCTGCATCCTTTTTATCCTTGTACTCCACAAAATCGTACCTCGTTCCGGTGCGGATTCGAGTAGTCTTAGGTAGTCTCATGGTCACAATTTGCCCGTAGTTGTTAAACAGCTTCCAGATTATGCCATATCTGGAGTTCGGGTTAATATTGTCTATAAATACCGTAGCTCTCGGGGTTGATTTTCGTGATGGGTCAACGGTTGTCATTACGAATCAGGTGAGAATAGGGGAGAAAAAAGGAGGTTGCATGATTTTTGTGGGGATTATCTGAGGAGGGAGGTCTAGAGTTTTGTGAGATCTTGAGGATGTTAGACGACGGCGAGGGAATTGTACGTGGTGTCGGCATGGTGGCGAAGGGAATTGTTTGGGTGGGAGGACGTGGGATTTAGGAGAGAGAAGGGAGCGGGCGCCATTTTCTTTAGAGCCTTTCGGTAGTCTTCCTACAAGAAAAAGTAATACACTCAAAAACACCTTAATTCATTTTCTCCCACCAATTTAACCCTTAACAATTCCTAGTACAACCTAGGTTACAATACCTCATTAAAACACTTAAAACGCTTAGTTTCTCAACTAAATTTTGACATAGCTTTTCAAGTACATTCTTACACTCAAACACTTAGTTTTTTTCATCCTTAAACGACCAAAGGCATTCAAATCCTCAATGAATGTTCTTCACACACAAACTACACTTAACTACACCACATCACAATATAGTGCATAAACTTAAATTGCTTGGCACTTAGGCCCTTAAATGACATGGCTTTTAGGCCCTTAAATAACTTAAATTATACACTGAATTTCCCACATATATTGCTTTCAACCTGCAAATACACACATCAATCTCATATGCCCTTATAATCCACCTTGTGGTTATTTTACTAACTCATTTTCCTTTACTCTTTAGGTTATTTATAAAACAATGCAAGCTCAATTTCCTAAGGTACTAAACTACATTAGGATAGATCATTACCTTTTCCTCTTCAAGATTTTCTCTCTTTCTCTTGTTTTTCTTGATTGAAAACCGGCAAGGACTTTTGTTCACTTGTCAATCTTCTAATCAATGTACAAATTAGGATAATGAGTTTTAAGTGTTACACCTAAACTCATGGAACAAACCCTAGATTACAAGGAGTGTTTTAATACACTAGAATTGATATTTACCTTTGGAATTTGAAAGGAGCTTGATAAAGAAGCAAGGTAGGACTTCTTCTAGTCCTTTGAAGATTGAATCAAGCTAGTAAAATGGGCAAGACAAGGCATCACAAATGGTGATTTTCCTCCATGTACAAGAATGAAAGGAAATTTACTTTTTCTTTGGCTTTTCTTACCTTGAAGCAAAGGAGAGTAGCATGGTGCAAGAAGATGAGCTTTTCCCCCTTTAATAGAGTTTCTCCATGGGATCAAACTTGATTTCTTGAAGTTTTGAAAAGAAGGAAATGAAGGGCTTGGTCTAACTAGCACAAATATGCTCTTAGATTTTGATTTGGAGCTTGGAGTTAGATTTGGTGAGAGATTGAAGATGGAGAAGAGAGGAGCTATAGCATAACCGGTTTTGAGTTGGAAGAACAAGGAAGAAGACGGTGGAGAAGGAGGTAAATGAAGAAAGTGAGGAGAGAGGTTGCAGTTGTGAGATATTTAACTTAAGAAAGGAAATAGTCTTTACTTTAGTTCTCTCTTCCGTTCCTAACTTGCTGGAAAATGGTGATGACTCACCACCTTAAAAACCGGCCCCTCCATTTACATAGGATATTTAGGAGCTAGTTTGACCCATTAATTAACCAAGGTTGACTTAAAGCTAATTTGAGCACTATTTGGGCAATATTCATAATTAGTGCACATATTTGTGAAATTTTTGGTTTCCCATTGGTTTAGGCTTCCTAATGTGATAGTAAGTAGTACACATGTTGATTAAGGTGTAATCACAGGCATTTAACCACTCAAAACCCATTTCTAAGATAATTTTTCAAAAATCTGCATTAAGACTCCTTAAAGCACAATTTATGTTTTAACTTTTTTTTGAGCTTGGTTTTATTTGGTAAGGAAAGCTCTTTGGGTCCTAATCAAGGTTACACCAAGTTTAGAGCAAGTTTTTCCTCAAATTGTCTTTATGGTGTTTTATTATGTTTTCTATGGTTTAAATTGTTTACTAATGTTTCTAAGGAAATTTTTAGCATTATTATACCTTATTTCAACATTTAATTACCATATCTAGGTTTGTGGTATTTCAGGAGCAGAGACAGAAAAACAAGAAGACATGGAGAAAGGTGAACAATGATAACTACAAACGGTTTGTAGATGTTTGGACATGGAATTTCTACATTTTGATATATTTAAGTTCTCGTGATATAAACATTAGATTTGTTCCACTTTGGTAGATGTTTGGGCGTTGAATAAACATGTTGTTATACTTTTCTAGATTTATAATCTTTGGTAGATGTTTGGAAGTGGAATAAACGTGTTTGTGAGCCTCAATTTTTAAACCCTACCCTATGTTGATTAAGTTGATTAGGATCTAATCAGGTTTTAGGTCCACTTATAACCTAAGATTAATAACTATGTCATACAACAATAATTATTAAAACTTAAGCTAGCTCACTGGAACCTATTATGAGTCGCCACCTAATTTTAACCTAGATCAAATTAGGAAAGGATAGTTCAGGTTCGGGGGCTTGGTATACGACTTATTTAGGGTTCAATTACTTTCATTACCCCTAAAAGTTGTATTTCCTTTACTTAGTTTAATTACGGCTTATTACGAGTCATTTTAACCTAAGTGCGGGAGCTTCTGTTTTTTGTGTTTTTTAGCATTTTTTGACAGAAAATTAAAGTAAAATTAAAGATTCCTAAACTAGGGTTTCAGAGGCAGAATTAGGTCAAATTTTGTTTCCGTCCGTGGCTACGGACCTAATGTCCAAACCCACGGACCCTAGTTAACCTATGTGAACATAAAAGTCGAAATAAACAGAAAATGCAATTTTGAAAAGTCCGGGGCCACGAACAGGATGTCTGTGGGCCCAGACATTATTTTAGAAAACCTAAATTTTTGAAAATTTTGAAATACCGCCACCGTCCGGGGGCATCCGGGCTTACGGACAAGGCGTCCGGGACCCCGGACATAGCGTCCGTGGGTGCGGACCGCCCTCGGACGGTGGTGTTTGGGAGGTTCCCGACGGTGTTTTGAGCTCAAATTTTATGGGTGTGTAGCCTGTTTTGGCTTCGAGATTTGGTTGTTCCTTCACGTCGGGAAACTTCGAACGCTTCGTTGATAGCCAATCCGGTTCAACTTCGACCCGAGCTTCTGACCCCTTCTTACTTGTATGTTTAAGGACGGTTTGCTTCTGTATTTTTGGTGTTTTGGTGCTTGGATGTTCAATGGGAGAAGAAAGGATGAGTTTTTGGTGATTCCGGGGTGATTTCGGTAGTGTTTCGGTATTGATTTGAGGCTTGGAAGTGTAAAAACGTGGGGGGAAGGTTTGTGGCTGTGTTTTCTGACTTTGAGAATGTTCTCCCCCGCCCTAGGTCGTTTTTGGAATGTCCTTTTATAGAGAGAGCGAGGCCATGTTGATAGAACAAATTTTTTATCTAAAATCCTGATTTTGTGCTCTAAGAGAATCTGATTTTTTAAAACATGTTACAGGACGATAAAATTTTGAAATTTTAACCAGAGGTAAAAGACCATGTTTAGGAATTTTTAGAGTTGGAATCAGGTTATTTCGATAAATAACCGATTAGATAAAAATCTCACAATATGGAATCTCCCATAATTCATAACTTATTATTGGAAAGTCAAAATAACGAAATTCCAACGGCATTAGTCTCTAAAAATCATCCTCTATCTTGTGTTAAAAGTTCATGACATTTTGTTTTGATTTCGGTATTTTCCAAAGGAGAGAGAAAATTGTAAAAATGATTGAATTTCTCTTTTAAATTTTTGGGCTATGGATTCAAATAAAATAATTTCAGGTTTATGAATGTATTTAGTCATGCTAACCATGTGACAATTTTATTTTTATTTTAGAAACCTTTTTATTTCTATTTTGAGGCTATTTCATGTGTTAATTATTAAAGAAATTAGCTTATAATATGAATTAGAAGCTAAATTTCCAGAATAAATACTATCAGAAAATCATGAAATACCTTTCATAATGACTGATATTTGGAAGTGTTTGGAGATAATGAACAACTCATATGAAAATAGAAAATCCCGAGAATGTCCTTGGAAAATCCCGTATTGGTGCATTTTGACCATTTTGCCCTTTGTAACATGTATGCCTTAGAGACTATTCCGAGGGGGTTAAAATTTTGGGTATAACAGTGTTGTTATACTTTTCTGGATTTATAATCTTTGGTTGATGTTTGGACGTTGAATAAAAGTGCTATTATACTTTTCTAGATTTATAATCTTTGGTAGATGTTTGGACGTTTAATAAACGTGTTGTTATACTTTTCTGGATTTATAATCTATGGTAGATGTTTGGATGTTGAATAAACGTGCTGTTCTTTGGTAGATGTTTGGACGTTGAACAAATGTGTTGTTATACTTTTATGGATTTATAGCCTTTGGTAGATGTTTGGACGTTGAATAAATGTGATGTTATACTTTTCTAGATTTATAATCTTTGGTAGATGTTTGGATGTTCGATAAACATGTTGTTATACTTTTTTGGATTTATAATCTTTGGTAGAATAAGGAGCGGAGAAAGAAAAACAAGAAGAGGTGGAGAAAGGTGAACAATTATAACTACAAACAGTTTAGTCAAGCAAATGTAGAAAGTCTACAAGCCATCCATACTGAATCTTAAAACAACAAAACATAAAACCCTAAACTATGGCCGTACTGGTGATAGTATGAATCCCATATATATAAGGCACTGAAGACCTCATCTATCCCCAATTCAGTTTGTCTCTGTTCCTCCTCTGGCATCTCCTCACAGTAGTAACACCAGTCCCAGCTACGGTTCCTAGGAAAGTAAGGCTTACCAACCTCAATTGCCTCACTCACAAACTACAACATAATATTATAAAGTTAGCCTAGCATTCATAATATGTTATAATCAATTGAAATTATACAAAAAAAGAGATTAACTTACTAATGCGGGATCCAGCCGATGAACGAAGGTGTTGTTATACATGTCCGGATTTAGGATCTTTGGATGGGTGTGTTTGACGTATCATTTCAGATAATCTCCATCACATGCATGTAGCGCCGCTCGTGTGTTAGTGAATCCCGGAGTAGGACCAAACTCACGAGTGGTATCCCACACACTATACATGGGGGGGAGGGGTACATACATTTATAGGGAGATCCCATTCTCCTTCTTTTTTGGATCTAATGTTCAGTCTAATAGGGGGAGGTGGGATACACTGAACGTACCCGAATTGGTGGAGACAACTCTCCGACATATATGGCTCATTCACGCTAACAAACTACAGGGTACCCCTGTACCAAGTGCGACCCTTGTTCTCATTCACCTTCTCGCGACCATAGGGCAACCAATCAATCTATATTGGATCACAGGGAAACGTAAGCATCAATAAGAAATAATAATGTAAATACTACAAATTAAAATTGTTGTACAACTTACACTTCTTGCTGTGAGAGCATCTAGATGCTTGCGGTAGTTCTCCAGCGAATCTTTATTTTTCTGTTGGGAGGTGGACCTGACCCATCTCATAGCCCAAGGTCTATCATCCTCATCACGCCAATCAACACTAATTGCTGGTCTAAGAGTGGGAAAGTATGCATAACCCTATGCCCGGTCGAACACCACACTATAAGTGCACATACCTGAACAGCACCAGTATGCCACATGAACTTCGTCATCTGCTCAATGTCGTCTTCAAAATCTAACAACTTAGCCATCATCTCCTTAAGCTTAGTGATTGACGAATCCCCCATAACCAGACGACCAACGATGGGGATCCTTAGTATCTGCCACACATCATGAAGTGTGATCGTCATCTCTCTAAAGGGCATGTGGAAAGAGTTGGTGTCCGGTTGCCACCTCTCCATAAAGGCCGAGATCAATGACATGTTATTGAAACCCCAATTGACATCTAGCAGATGATCCAACCTTGAGTGCGTAATCATATTCCTTGCCCTTTGGCAAGGAACCAGGCTAAACGGCCAGTTTGTGATTATAGGATTTTGGGGTTTAAATCCCAAAACACCCAGTCCAAGATAATTACCATAACGTTTACACACACATGAAGAAATAATTAAATCTTCTTGCAAAAAGTGAAAGATAAGAGAGTACATACCTTAGTCATTGACCAAAGGTCAATGGCGACATGCCCCACGAAACTGGTGATGACACTAGTCAGTAGCGAACCACCAGTTACTGACACATCATTTAGCCTCTAGAAAGTGGGAAGAACAGGCTCCATAGCGTGAGTAGCTTCCTCATCGGTCGCGCTCTCATGATCAGGGTCGTCCTCGTCTAGGTCCTCATCTTTATCCGTCTCCTTAGCCTCCTCAGCATCCTCCTCATTGATGTCCATGTCATCGGCTGCAACATCCAGAGGGGTACGAGGGTCATGATAGCTACTCCCAACAGAAGTCTATGCCTCCACATGCCACGAGCGGTGGTCATGATAACTACCACCAGTAGAAGTCTCTGCCTCCAAATTCCCCACGTGGTGGCTACTCTGACCTATATCATAACTCGAGATATGGTGCTCGGCAAGATCAATAGATGACCAACCACCTGCAGAGGATGAAGCCATAGGCATCCTCCTCCTTGGTATATGTGTGACTGGGTCGGAATGTAATGACTGGGCAGGGGATGGGTCCATGATCTGCTGTGGGTGAAATGATGAGTGGCGTGGCGGCTCAGCATGACCTTACTGTGGCTGAAATGACGAGTGTCGTGCAGGCTCAACATGACCCTGTTGTGGCTGAAATGACGAGTTTCATGGAGGATCAATTCCGGCACCGCGCTCACGACAGTACGAAGCCGTCATTAGCTGCTTCACATTTCCGTCTTTTTTCTTTTTGGTGTACACATTCTTGAAAACTTGCTTAAACTTTTCCATCTTTGCACAAGTTGACAAACCACAATTAAGATAAGCTACACAAGTAAATAATAATAAATCAACAGAACAATTATAGCATACCAATGTCAAATGTAAGAGACTTATAAGTTATTCTTGGTGGTACACTTTGAGTTATAACTATAAAGAGAGAAATGATATGTATATTGCTAACAAGATAATTGTAGGGAAAACTATGTACAAAAGCATAAAATAATAAAAGAATGAAAAGAATAAAAGAAACCTACAACTCTACTACGGGTAGCAAATAATTCCCGGTCGGAGTATAGCGTGAAGAAATTACGACTGGGAGTATCGAACCCAAGGGACTTATAGAAAACTAGTCTTAATCCCGGTAATTACATATTCTATAATAAAAGGGGGGAATGTAAATGACAAATAATTAACTGAAATCCTAACTAAATGCGAGGTTTGGGATTACATCAACCTAAGCACTAATATGATTATGTAATGCAACTTCAAGACTCGAACTTAACCAACCAACATGAATGCGCCGGACATCCTGCCGGACACCAGATGCATGGCACATTGAAAGACGTTGAATGTGCCGGACACAGGAGACCCGACATTGAACCCGACACGTTCAATTTGTAAATGCCACTCTCTTGCTTTGAAACAAGAAACTCATCACCTATTAACAGATCAAGCATATGTCATGCCACGAAATGAACAAGGAAATGGGGGAAGATGGGTTAACTCATAATATTTTATGCTAACTCCTAAATCATAGAAGAAAACACTAAAGACCATTAAATCTTCTCAACCAATCTACTCTTGGGCTTTCCTTCCTTAAGTAGATTTTAAAAGAAGAGGACAAAGTGGCCAACACCGTTCTCTTGCGAAAAGAACAAAGACTTAATGAATGCTTGAACTATTATATTGAGAAAATCATATTGCTTACATAGAAGGAATTCACCCCTAACCAAAACCTAACAAGGATCTCTACTACACCATCCACTCCAAATAAGAAACAAATACATAAGGGAGAAGAAGATTGATCATAGCCTCAACCCGAAAAGGAAATCTTCTCTTCTTTCTCGTGGATGGATCCGTAGAAATGCCTTGGACACCAACAATGGAATGTGGGTGGAATTTGGTGCATGAATGGAGTATAATATGATGTTAAAGTGTGTTAATTGATGCAGACTCTCGGCCTATTTATAAGCCTCAATTATGTCTATTGCTGGGCATCGTGCCGGATCATGAGTAGCCGGCACATGTGAAAATCTGCTCAACGGTTGAAACCACCAAATCCGCGTGAAACGGTGCATATGCGGGGTAGGAGATTCCTGGCATCATACTCGGCACCAGCCAAATCACCAACGGTCAATAACTGCTATCGTTTGGTCAACCGTGGCCACTCTTTACTTATGCCGGATGGAATGTACCCGGCATTGTGTCCGGCAAAGCCTTTTTTCTGCTCTATGCTTGTGCCATGCATGATTCATCAGACATTGAGTCCGGCATCAATGGTCTTTCTTCCTAGAGATTCGTTCCTTGCATAGAAAACATATAAAACATAAGACTGAACAAATAAAACACTTAGATACATAATATAGCATAAATAACTTATATATAACTTTATTTAGATAGATATAATCCTAAATCTAATACATAAAATATGATAAGTCTGCGGCTTATCAAGGCCCTACACTTACCTTTTGCTAGTCCTCAAGCAAAATTAGATTAGAAATGAGTAATTACTTATGCTCAAAACAGATAAACTCTAGAATAACAATTCGATAAATATTCTCAAGTATCTGACTCTATTTCACAAGTATCACTTAATCATTCTTATCTTATCACAACATACTAATGGGTATAAAATAAAGAGTTCCAAAACCGATCAAAAACCTTTGGGCTATTTTGCATAAGGGGTTCTGTAATTTCTCATTTTCCGGTTTCCATAATTCAGCTCTATTTTTCAAGAGTTTCTGAATGTGGCCAAGACACTCATCGATGGTTCTGATGGTCAGCCCTATTTTGCAAGGGTTTCTGAATCAACCATGATTTTTTTTGCATTGAAGAACAAGGAATTTAGGAGAAAAACAAAAGGAAAAACTCTCGTTTCTTGCTTTTATTTTGAGGCAATTACTGCAACCTCAATGAATATAATGTTTTTCCTATGGAAGAAGATTTTTCTCTTTCTCTTTTCTTTCTTTTTCTTTTTCTTCTTTTTTTACAAAAACCCTTTTTAAGATTTTTACCCAAAAGATTTTTTTCACAGTTTTGAAAAGAGAAGAAAATAATACCCAGAAGTACATAAAGGAAAGAATTAGGAGAAAGATCATATACTCATGTTTAATAACGAGAATCAAAAAGTTAAAAACAGGAATCTATAAGTCATTAGAAAGCTTACCTCTTGAGAGAACAAGCATTTATTCGTTCCTAATCTCATCTCAATCAAAAACATGCAAAAAGTTTTAGTAAAACATTGATAAAACTCACAACTTATTCATATTATTATAAAAACTTATTTTTTTAAAAAAAAGGGGGGGTCCCTGCCCTACACTTGGCAGGAACACTGTCCCCAGTGTTCAAAATTAAAAAGAAAAATTGCAAAAACTTTTTTTTTTAAGAAAGTAGAAGAATAACTTACCATGTCAATTAACAAATAAAACAACATAAAAAACAATAAAAGAAAAAGATTAAAGGTAAAGAGAGGCTCCCCTGTTGGAAGAATACGAATGCGTGAGGAGGAACCGCCCAACACTTAGCCTTTTGGGCTACTTGGCAGGATCTGAGATCTTGGACAGAATGGTGACCAAATTCGCATGCTACCTTGGATTAACTTGAGTTTGAGACGGGAGCTGACCTTGTTGTCGCAGTTGTGCCAGAAGTTGCTGCAACTGCAACTACAACGTTTTATGCTCTTTGCGAATGGTCGAGATCTCGTTGTGAGCATCTTGGGATTTGTTCATCAGGGCTGTCATCATGTCTCAAAGTTCAGCCATTTCAGCCTCTGATTATGATGCAGGATGGGATGGTCGGTATTGCCTCTGACCTCCCTAGTAGCCGGCTTGATTCTGGAAGTTTGGAAGGGGTTGGTCCCCCTGTTGCCATGGCTGCCTATACCCTTGATTGCTCACATAGTTGACTTCCTCAACATTCTGAAAGTCTGGCATATCAGGGCCTTGAGTGTGTGGTCGTGCACTAACCACATTCGCTTGTTGAGGAAGTTTACTCATTGCTAATTGCTCCACCACCTTCTGTAGAGCGCTAACCTTCGTGGACGTTTGAGCATTGCTCACCAACAACTACTCATTGTAGACACCAAAAATTCTCACCTCATAAAGAAAAATTCAAACAAGTAAATAAAATAAGGGGGTTGTCGCCTTTCTTTTCAAAACTTGTTCATGAGCATATCGAAATGAAACGGTCATTTAATGACAAATTATTTAAATCAATTTTCAAAGCATCCGATGTCAAAACTGTCCCTTTTCATTACTTACTTATTTTACCATTTTATTTCCGATTTATTTCATGTTAGTCGGTTCCGTTTTATTTACTTATTTTATTTTCCTATTCGTTTTATCTCGGTTCATGCTATTTCGTTTCTTGTTTATCTTATCTCATTTCATTTTATTGATACTTGTACTTGTATTCTCTTTAATAGTATTTGTTTTTATTTTGTATTTATCGTTATCATTTTCATCATTTTATGTACATTTTCACCATTACATCCCATAATTTCATGCCATCAGAAAAACTCTTTCATTGTATTGTATACTTTCTTGTAAAAACAACAACATTTTTAGAGAAGCCGTTCAATTCGAATTAGAACAGTAGTGTTATTTCCCCCATTTATTTATCAAATTTTGCACTGGCATAACTGGTTAGTGTATCCCTCAACACAGCCCTTAGTCCTAAGTTCGAACCCCAGTTAGAGCATTTTTTACCTCTTTTATTAATTTAACTTTTGTTACGACTCAAAAGTGTATGTCTCCGTTTATTTTCTAAGTTCCGTAACAGCAGAGTCGGTTATTGCCTATTTGGAAGAGGGGAGATACCCGGGTTCAAATCCTGGTGAGAGCACACTGCTGAATTTTGTTTCTTTTTCGTGGTCCTCTTCAACCCAAACTCAAAATCCGGCCCTAAATTAATTCTGGGCCCAACATCTATCCCAAAGCCCTAATTTTCTATTCTATAAATCAGACACAACCCTACAGTAGTGGATCGAAGAAGACCGGCCGACATACACCAATCCCACGGTATCTCATTCTCTTTTAAGGTCTTTCTCTTCTTTCCTTAAGCAGATAAAACATGGCTCTGCTCTTCATTCCCATTCACGTCGGTAATCGAACAGGAAAATGCAAACTCGCATCCCTATTTTCATTCTCTTCAATCACGTCGGTCTTACAATCAAACTGTCAAAGAAGAAACACATTGCTCTGAACTTTCTTCCATTCACTTCATCACGGTATTTCGAAATCAAAACTGGCGAACAAAGGAGCATCATCCCTTCTCTCCATTTCTTCTCTTCTGTTTCTGTCTCGGCTCGCTGCGTTGAGATTCTGAAACCAGAGCATTTAATCTTTGTCTTGTACGTCTTTGGTTCCAGAAAAATGCATATCATGTTTTAGAATCATTCTTCTTTTACACGTTGACTAAATGGAAGTGGATATGGCTTTCGGTACCCATCCCGAAATGTAAGCCTTCATCTCTTTCTGTGTTTTCACATCTCTCTTCCTGCCCTTTTTTCTATCGTCTCCACCGTGCCAGACGAACCCAGAAGGCCTAAACTCGTTTCGGCTTCATCAAGAAATCGTTGATTATTGTTTCTTTTTTGCTGCATATATTTGCTGCTTGAGATTCAAAATCCACCATGGATTTCTGGGTTCGCAAGATTAGCGTGCGCTCAAAGCCTGTGCAAACTCAAAATTACCGCTATGCTTTTATTTGCCTATACTTCAACCGAATGAGTACAACGAGTATTTCAAGCTTCTGTCACGATGTTATCACACTTAATGTTTCGATTTACATTTGCATTTCAGAGCGGTTCTCTCCGGTATCGAGAAGAGTTTCATATCTTCTCTTCATCTATGCTTTTATCTATCTAGTTTAAACCTCCTAGCAAGGCTTCTTGTGTATACAACAGGTTTATACTTCATCTGTTTACTTGCGTTGTACATCGAATAGAAAGGTAGGAGTCCTTTCTCTATCTCCATTCTCTGCTTTATCTCGTCGATTTCTGACTTCGCCCGTCTCGGATTGCACCAGAAAAACGAGGATTTGTTTTACCGATTTTGATTCTGTATGTTGTATTTATTATGTACTGCCTCCAAATGAATGGTAACAACGGCGATGAAGGAAAAATCCCAGTGTATATAGCCTCAAGAGCTCCAATCCATATTTCTTCTATATTGTACCATTTCATTCATTCGATCATGTTAACCTGCTGACCTGTGTTGCAGTTATGTGCCTCTTGTTTTCCATCCTTGTTTTGCAGAGAGTAATCAATCTCCAATTCGGTATCACACCCTAACTGGAAGAATCTGTTGTTTCTCTTGAACTTAATGTGTGTCTGTATACTCAGATTTACTTATACCATGGCTATTCCTTTTCATTTCCCGAATATACTGAGGCTATTGTTGCTGGTTCTGTTATCCTTCCTTGTTTCCAAATCGATATACCACTACCAGTCATTGTGTAGATGAATGCTTCTGCTTATGGTGGATTTGTGCCCTGATCTCATGTTTCCTTTCACTTACCTTGCTCTGACCAACTTCTGATGGATGTAGAACCTACTCATCGTGCGGAATATCCCAATACTCAACCAAGTATGGATTGTCACATGCTAATCGTTTTCTGTTCGTTGTATCGCACTTGTCGATTTTGTGAGCCAGGTCTCAGACCAATTGAGTTCGCTCCAGGCTCTCCCTGGGTATAGTTTTTCCTTTTTGTAGGAAACCGTGCTCCTCCTCCCAGATTCTCTCTGTCTATCCATTTCTACTATTATATGTTTCCTTGTTCTCGGTTTGTGGCTGGACATGCGATTAATCGCCCATCTGTTATGATTCATTCTTGTAAACTGAAAAGAAAGGACTACCTCAAAAGGGAACCTATGAAATTGCGAGAATCATTTCAGGTTATTCTTTGATAGTATAATACATCTCGATTTATTCTTTGATGTTATATAATCCCATGTGTTAAGTGTCTCATATGATTAGTGTAATAGTTGCATGTTTCTGGTTCTTTGCCTTGAAGTTGTTAATTGCTCTGCCCATGTCGTGATTATTCAAATTCACATAATCTGAATTATATTCTTTGAAATAGAAGGCGAGTGATAGTAGTTTGCTTCTACTCGTTGTCAATTTAGCATTGATCGGGAGTGGTGGCAAGCGCAAGGCAACATATGATTAAACTTGATAAAATGTGCTCATGTTTAAACCTTTGCTCTGACTAAAGAATCAGTCAACGACTACATGTGTCATTATTTTCTTTCAAAACGGATTCCTCATTTGGGTTTTAAGGGAAATAAAACAGAAGGGACTTCATAAAACTTCGCCAGCAATTTGTTATGTTATGTACCAGTTTGTCTTGCTGTTCACTCGTATCTTTTGATTTGTTTTTCATCATGTATGTACTGTTTATCTCTCAACCATTGTTATTTATTATCACAGCATCATTATTTCTAAATAAGCCCTAGACAGCCCCCTAGGTCACCCATCTATTGTGTTCAAGTCTTGGAAGGTACCCCACAGCTAGCTTATTTCTGATTTGCTTTGTGGGGAACCATACCTTCCAAAACTTTGAAGTTCTCTTTTAAGCCTTTGAAGGTACCCCACAGCTAGCATATTTTTGATTTGCTTTGTGGGGAACAATACCTTCCAAACTTTTAAAGCCTATCCCAAACCATCCTTGATTTCATTAAAAAAACTTTACCCAAAAAAAAAAGAATGAGAATAAATTCAACCCAATTCGGTCCAAAAATCAATTTCACGTTCATCATAAATAAGGCCTAAATAAGGCCCAAATTCCAAATGAGGCCCAAAAATCAATTCGGGCCCAAACCCAATTCGGCCCATGCCCATTGGTCCATTAACCAACTCAGCCCATCAAGCCCAACTCGGCCCATCAAAAAGAAAATCAGCCCATTTCAAAAATAATTTTCAGCCCACTTGAAAAGGCCACTCAAAGGCCCAATTCAAAAAATCCATTTCAGCCCAAATCAAAAGGCCACTCCAAGGCCCAATTCAAAAACCCATTTCAGCCCAAAATCAAAAGTCCACTTTAGCTTAAACCAAAAGCCGGCCCAATCAGGCCTAAAATCTCAAATAAGGCCCAATTCGGCCCAAAAACCCATCCAAAGCCCAACTTGAGGCCCATTTCAAGGCCCAATCTAAAGCCCATTTTGAGGCCCATTTCAAAGCCCAATCTGGCCCACTTTCAAGGCCCATTCCAGCCTAACATTCCAAGGCCTAAACCTGGTCCATCAGTTCAAATTTGGCACACAATCAATCCAAAAACCGATGCAATCCCATCTCAAATTCAAATCCATTCAATTCAGCCCAAATTCAACCCGACTTGTAAATTCCAATTCAATTCAAATTTATTCAATTCCAATTCAAACTCAATTTCAATTCAATTGCAATTTCCCTTAAACTCAGAATGTCTCACAGACCTGAGCGTCTCACAGACTTTGTTATTCCAATGATCCGAATACCTCACAGACCAGAGCATCTCATAGACCCGAGTGTCCCACAGATCCGAGTGTCTCACAGATTTCGATATCTCAAGATTTCAAACGTCTCATAGACACGAGCGTCTCACAGACTACAACACCCCACACATCAAGCTTTTCTAAAAAACCTTCAAACATCAAAACTCCAAAAGAGTGAACTACGTAAGGTCTGATCTCAACAGGGAGTTGAGTACGTAGGCAACCCACACAGGGTGCGACCCCACATTAATCAAAATGCCATTTTCACTCGGCCATCTCACCTTTGAACAACCCCATATTGTCTCACAGACCCGAGCGTCTCACAGACTTTGTCATCCCAATGACTTGAATGTCTCACAGACCCGAACATCTCACAGACCCGAGCGTCTCACAGATTCGAGCGTCTCACAGACTTCGACATCTCAAGGTTTCAAACGTCTCATAGACCCGAGCGTCTCACAGACTACCCCCTCAAACCCGAAACTTCAAACATCTCCAAAAATCCTGAACTACGTAAGGTCTGATCTCAACAGGGAGTTGAGTACGTAGGCAGCCCATCTAGGGTGCGACCCCATTCCAAACAAAAACTATTTTCCCCCTCTAAGGTGGCTTTCATATCTCTCAAACACTCAAACCTTCTTCGGCTCCCACAAACTTTAAACCATCAGACTTCAAGTCTTGTCTAGTCACTCAACCTCCGACTCTTTCCAAATCTTCATTCTATACTCATCCGAATTCGTCAATTCTTCTTCTTGGCACTAGCTTGGCAGAAAAGCTTGCCTCATCCACTCGTTTACTCTCTTCCCATCCTAATCCTATCCTTGGCTTTTAATTGAATCTCTCTAATAAGGTTTTGAAAGAAGACAATCCCGACAATTGGAGACCGAGGTTTCCTCGGGCACCAATCCGAAGTCGTGATCGTTGCCACTTCTGAGGGGTGTAACCCAGTGCGAACCCACAACAGAATCTCTGCAAATGACCAGATAGTCCCTATCCATAGGCAATAAATCATCAGAGTCAATTAACGGTTCTTAGAACCCTTCTCCTCCCTTCCTAGTTCCTTAGGTCAAACTAGGTGGCGACTCTAGTCAATTCCACCTTATAGAGGCATAAGTCCGCGTGGAGCCCATTGAGAGCGGGTGTAGTGTTCACTAACACTCCCCCTTTATGCTTTCTGGGAAAGACGGACGATAGAGTAGGTATTTGAGGGCTGCCATGAATAACGGGTTTTCACCCTCCACAGAATGGCATTTCATAGGCTCTAGGCTTCTTAGTCATATCATATTTGCATAGACCCCCCTCATACCGAAAAATCACCCTCCACAGAATGGCGACTCTGCTGGGGAAAACTTGAGTAAGTTTTTTCTCAAACTCAAGGAAGACTGAACTCCATTCAAGATTGTCGGGATTTCCCCACTTCTTTCAAAACCTTCACGAGATTCATTCCAAGCCTTTAGGATCATTCTACTCCACACTTAGAGTGTGTACCTGATGAGGACAGCTAGGACATATTAGATCCTCAACAAACTTTACAACAATTGGGTTAATAATTAGCTCACGATTAGAAAGAGACACTTAGGACTGAATGAAGCTAACTTCCCTTTAGGTTAATAACAACCAATTTGAAAATCACTAATCTCAAGATAAAACCCTTAGCAGATAGGTCGGTGCTAACTTCATTTGTTTCATTCACTGCTTTCATATTTATGTTGGGGTGCATGGGGTGGGTAGCTTAGGACATGCATTCCTCTGTGTCACCCGATTTACCCACGATGTCACGGGATCCCCAACCGGTCCACGGTTGATTCCCCATGAGCTAGGGTCACTTTATGAGTGAACAAACCCACAGGGTGGTATGGTTTCTGACCTACGCTTTGAGCTCATGATCCAAAATTATCCTCCATTATCCGAGTCAAAGCCAGCATATAGTGAACTCTGAACCTTCAGTGTCCAGCTACCTGGTCCGGTGTCTAAGACGGGTTTATGGGTAGTCACCTCCTTGTATGCCGTCTGTCTGACCACCCTTTGCCTTACCCTGAAGATTGCATGGGCTCAGTTCTCCATGATTCCTCTGCACCACGGGTGTCTCTAAAGCCCAATGTTGCGCTACAAATTCATAGCGGATCCCGTATTTACGGATACCCATACATGACATAGCGTAGTCAGTGAATAATTTGGACTTTAGACACACCTGACCGTGCAGATGACGAGAGACCCGTTCCCATGTAGTACTTCCCCAAGTTTCCCAAAAGTGAGTATGTTGTGATAATCCCCGGCCGTGGCTCGTGTGACTGTATCACTTCGGGTATCCTGACCTTTCGAACTTAAGCACTCCGGTCTTTCTCGATGATGTGCCCCCACAAGGCATAACAGAGATAAATCCCGAGAGATGAACAGTGAAGGGACGACGGTTCCCCCGGTGGTATGGAAGCATTGATTGACATGGAAGGTGATTATCCCAATCATTCGCACTCAGCTCCACATAAAATCAGCCACGATTTTCACTTTGCACTTACATCTATGTGTGATCACGTTTAAAAGTTAGCAAAAATCAGAAAATGAATCATGTCGAACACTCAAATGAAATATCTTCAAAGTCGTTCATCTCTAATGATTTCAAAATTGTTATTTCCAAAACAGTTTTCAAAATCGGTTTCAATCAAAGTCTTCCAAACAATAAACTTTGTCAAACAGTTTGCAAAGAACGGATTTCAAAAATCTACTGTTTACAAATGATTTTCAAACATCACTTCTCACTGATGTCATTTCAAAAACTATTTTCAAAAACAGATTTCAAAAGTCTACTTGTTACAAACGAATTTCAAACAACATTTTTCACGGATTTTATTTCAAAATAGTTTTAAAAACGATTTTCAAAGTCGGTTTTCTCAAATGTATTTCAAACTAAATGATTTAGTCCCCATGTTGTGACCCGCTGTTTTTGAAGTTCAACCCACCTTCAAGAGCAGTGGTCATTACCGTGGAACGTACTAGTCATTTCGTGTTTTCACACAAGTGGTGGATTTTCACATAAGATTTTGTGCTCGATCATTCACCTTTCCTTTCTCAAAAATATCCCTCATTCCCCTCGTCGAAGCAAGTGGAGCGCATGAAGATCGACGACGTGGTTCGAGCCATAAATCAGAGTTGTACCAATCTGAGTCCAGCGACGTGAAGACTATCAATAGTCATTTGCGTTCAAGAATGTTGGAAATCAGAAGAACACAAACCCGTGAAGCAAATCGAAACATATAAAGACCGACCACATCCAAACAAACGTCGAGTCCAAGAATGTAAAGAATCAGAAGAACACCAGCTCGTATTGCTTGATAGCAGTATCACTTCGCTACAACAGCCTAAACACAAGCAAGCAGCCGGTCAAGAGCCCGAAAATGAGCAAGCAGTCGGTCAAGAGCCCAAAGACGAGTGAGCAGCCGGTCAAGAGCCCAAAGACGAGTGAGCAGCCGGTCAAGAGCCTGAAGACAAGCGATGCAGCCAACCAGGAGCTTGAGCGTGAGCAGTCAGCCAGAAGCCCGAAGACGGACCAAAAGAGTTCAGAAGAAGTTCAACTCAAATTTCCCCCTTTTAATGACTTTAAAGATTGATGATGTATAGGTTTTCCCTATGATTCTTTTCTCGCTTGTCCATTTCTGAATAGATTACATGTAAAGGTTTATACATTCCCTTCGAGTTTATTTAGATCAATGTGTATAGGGTTCCCCACTCCCTACTTTATTCGTGAATGACCGAGCATCAAAATTCCTACTGAGAAAATCCACCACTTCGAAAACACGTGTTTTCAAAACTGTTTTTCACGTGTTTTCAAAACTGTTTTTCTAAAAACTTGATTTTTTTTAGCACATACGACTTGCTTCTTCCCATTTTCGGTCATTTTACATGCATCAATCATGCATGAATCACACCCATCTATGAAAAATTGCATAATCACATGTTGCATTCCCAACACATCACACACAAGCATTCATCCCAATTTTTCAAAGCATGCTAACACTCACATTTGTCATATTCTTTTTTCTGTCATAATGACTGTGTTTGCAGGTGATTAACCGCGTTTGCCCACAAGTGAAAGCGTGACCCTCGAAGTGATAGCAAGAAATACCAAGGATTCAAGCATCTTCCCATTCGGCATACCATGTACATAGAGACCAACAACCACAAAAAAGCAAATCCCCAAAAAATCATATTCCAAAAAAAATCAATCACACATTCAAAAATCCAAAAAAATCATACATCCAAAAATCCCAAAAATGCAGGCAGTCACTATCATATCGTGGGACTACCATGCGGGAGTTGTCACTCCCTAAAAGTCCATAACTCCAGGAGCCAATAATCAACCGAATATCATTCCAGAACAGCTTCTCTCACATCACACCCAACAGCTAGGCCATCTGCAGGGTCGATATTGACAGGACGAGCTTCACGGACCATCAGCTGGAACTGATTCAAGCGAGACTAGGTGTAACCTTACCATGCATTGCATCCAAGAAAAAGCACAAAAAAAAAACATTCCATCAAAAACCAAAATCAACCATCTCCATTCATCGTTGTCAGCATTTCATGCATCTATACATAGTAATTCCATATTACCACAACATAATCCATTGTAGATAGTTGCATTTGCATACTTCCGTATCGGAATGACATCTTTGAAAAAATCTTGAGAGATTGATTGAACAGATTGCGTGAACCACTGAACTCTCAACCCGTCAATGAACACAAGGGTCCAATCAAAATCGGCACCACAAACCAAGTAAGTAGTGTGCGAAGAGCGGTATTTTCCCTTGAATTTCAAATGAGAGTACTGGACAATCCATTGAGTGATGAGGGCAGATAGAGAGATCCGATGGAGGTAAAACCACGAGAGACATGTGCATTCCTTCAGCACATGGAGAGGCACAATACATAGAGAGATCAGTGTTGATAAACATGATATGAACTATGATTCATGCAAAGATCTGAGAATAGTAAGAAAACAATCATTGACTAATGAGAATGACGAGGCACTTAGGAATAAAAATCTCCACAAAACCAAAAAACTTTGACTGCCCTGTACATAATCCCTTAGTGAGCCCCGCTGAGCCTTTCATGATAAACCTTTTTCTACGAACTCCACAACATGCCAACTCACATACACATATTTACTCACCCTTGCAATAGAGGATCTCAAAGGAGCTGGAGCCATGGTCTCTCCCCCACCATCTTTCACAAAAACAACAAATAAATTGTTCGAAGAAATCAGTGAGTCAATGCAACTCCAAAGTCAAACACAAAAAAAGAACACCAAAAATGTTCAAGAGGATCGATGAGTCAATGCAACTCCAAAGCTGAAAGCCAAAATACAAAGCAGAGAATGCTTAAGAAAGTTGATGAGCCAAATGCAATTTCAAAAACACAAAAATGAGAAGAAAGTTCAAATCGTACGCCAGAAGAGGCAAGAAGGAGAAATCCAAACCAAAAGGACCAAGGATGTCCCGAAGAAACCAATAAGGGGTTATCGAAACCCATCTAATCATTCCATCCATGGCAAAGGCGAAACATGTCCTCTATTGCACAAAAGCTCCACAATTCCTAAACAAATCCTCCAGTCCCGTGTGACATACATCATACCCCTCATCCTCGTTATAACCCAATAAAAGACCTCTGACTCGTTAGTTGATGAGCGTTGACTGAAAGTATCAAATCTGAAACATGAATCATAAGCTTCGTGCTTGTTATCAACATGTCCCACCTCACAATACAGGGACTATGAGCGAATGAGTGCGACCTTACGTCACAAGGTCCTTTGAGTGTGAGTGACTCTTTGATCTAAGCACCAAAACGTAAACAGCTAACCCCATTGCAGGTGAGGAATTTGTGAGGATCGGAAAGTCCAAGACCTCAAAAAGAAATTCTTAGGAAAATACTGCTCTGAGCATCAAGAGTACCTTCACGACATTAGCACATTAGCACACACGACCATACTCACGAGAGATTGACCCACATCCCTCCGTGAGAGGAAAGTGATTCACGCATTCCAGTTCAATAATCACTCAAGATCAAACTGAAGATGTCTTATATTCGTAAACCTCATATTAATAGAGATAAAGTCGTACCTTCTCTTCAAACCTACATATGCATTTTGCGTCTCTTCTAGCATTTAGTGTCTGAATGCATCATAACCACTTCATTTTCAACATTCGACTGGTAAGAACTCCATCTAGTCTTGCTGAAAGTCAGCTTCAGTCGCAGTTGTTGAAGCATAGCTTTTGATCAAAAGAAGTCAACTGGAGCCATCCCGGGCCATTATCAAGCTACATTGAACCATCTCGGAGCCATCTTGGGCCATCCTCAAGCTACATCGAACCATCTCGGAGCCATCCTGGGCCATCCTCAAGCTACATAGAATCAAACTAAAGTCATCCAAAGCTGTACGAAGATGATCCCGGAGCCATCCAGTGTCATGCTTGAGCCTCATCAACACCATATCCAGAACCAAGCTGGAGCCATCATCTGACATTGAAACCATCCTTGGAATTACGCAGGGGTCATCCCAACAGTCCGAGAACAATACGGGAGCCACGTCAAATCCATTTCGTCACCAGGGTCTTGCCCACAGAGTTTCGAACTACGTATGGTCTAATCTCAATACAAAATTGAGTACGTAGGCAGCCCGCCCAGGGTGCGACCACCTCAAAGGCAAAATGCCCCTTTCTTCCTCGCTATCACCAAATAGAGCCATCTCATAGCCCTTCCCGGAGCCATCCCGAGCTATCCTGGAGCCATCATGAGAGAACCCTGAAGTCATAACCGGGCCGAAGCCATCCATCCATGACCAAGAATTTATCTACCACATCAAAACACGTCAAACACAACACAGTCCACCAATCACATCAACCCACCATTCGACTCAAAATCTCAATCCAAATCGAAACCCACCAACCACCCCAGAGCCGTTGCTCATAATGGGGTCATGAATCATGTCGGAGCCATCCGACCACACTGGAGCCACCCGACCGCACCGGAGCCATCACCACATGCCAAAGTCATCTCAAAATTTCAAACAACTCTGAAGTCGTCTGCTCACACAAAAACCTACATCCACAAACAGGGAGTTCAATTCAATTAATACACTTGTTAACCATCTTACATCGCATATCACTTGCATATACCCACATAATTGGTTCACTATCTAATGCATCTTCACACCCGCTAGGCAGCTATTGCGCTACTAGTGCGGTCGCACTTTTGTTTTACACCCGCCAGGCAGCTATTGCGCTACTGGTGCGGTCGCATTTCTATTTTACACCCGCTAGGCAGCTATTGCGCTGCTAGTGCGGTCTCTTTTTCATTTTACACCCGCCAGGCAGCTATTGCGCTACTGGTGCGGTCGCACTTTTGTCTTACACCCGCTAGGCAGCTATTGCGCTACTAGTGCGGTCGCACTTTTGTTTTACACCCGCTAGACAGCTATTGCGCTACTAGTGCGGTCGAATTTTTCATTTTACACCTGCTAGACAGCTATTGCGCACCAAGTACGGTCGCCTTTCATTTTACACCCGCTAGACAGCTATTGCGCTACTAGTGCGGTCGCATTCTCATTTTACACCCGCTAGGCAGCTATTGCGCTACTAGTGCGGTCGCTTTTTTGTTTTACACCCGCTAGACAGCTATTGCGCTACTAGTGCGGTCGCATTCTCGTTTTACACCCGCTAGGCAGCTATTGCGCTACTAGTGCGGTCGCATTCTCATTTTACACCCGCTAGGCAGCTATTGCGCTACTAGTGCGGTCGCATTCTCATTTTACACCCGCTAGGCAGCTATTGCGCTACTAGTGCGGTCGCATTCTCATTTTACACCCGCTAGGCAGCTATTGCGCTACTAGTGCGGTCGCATTTTTGTTTTACACCCGCTAGACAGCTATTGCGCTACTAGTGCGGTCGCATTTTCGTTTTACACCCGCTAGACAGCTATTGCGCTACTAGTGCGGTCGCATTTTCGTTTTACACCCGCCAGACAGCTATTGCGCTACTGGTGCGGTCACATTTTTGTTTTACACCCACTAGGCAGCTATTACGCTACTAGTGCGGTCCCGCTTTTTTTTCCTCCACTAGGCAGCTATTACGCTACTAGTGCGAGATCGTTCGCTTCATAACCCGCTAGCCAGCTATTACGCTACTAGTGCGGTCTCAATCTTTTCCTTCACTAGGCAGTTATTACGCTACTAGTGCAGTCCCACCTTTTTTCCTTCACTAGGCAGCTATTACGCTACTAGTGCGAGGTCGTTCACTTCATAACCCGCTAGACAGCTATTACGCTACTAGTGCGGTCTCATCTTTTTTCCTCCACTAGACAACTATTAAGCTACTAGTGCGAGATCGTTCACTTCATAACCTGCTAGGCAGCTATTACGCTACTAGTGCGGTCCCGTAGTTTTTCCTTCACTAGGCAGCTATTACGCTACTAGCGCAAATCGTTTCACATCCACCTGCTAGGCAGCTATTACGCTACTAGTACGGTACTCTTTGAAAGTATTATAGGCTCGTCATAAGTCCTATAGCTAGATATCAAGAGGTCTAGTTGAGGCACTCCTAAGTCCTCGTACTTTCAATCGCATTCTAGGCCCGTCGCCCTAGGACTGGATATCAAGAGGTCCAGTTGAGGCTCTCCTAAGTCCTCGTGCACCCAAAAACCAACCATATTGTTAGTATCCTAGGCCCGTCATAAGTCCTAGGGTTAGATGTCAAGGGGTCTAACTGAGGCTCGTCATAAGTCCTCGTACTTTCAATCGCCTTCATACACTCGCAGTCGCATCCTAATACACCATAAAGCCGTAGTGAGAATTTTTGGCGTCCACCACCTTCTGTAGAGCGCTAACCTTCGTGGACGTTTGAGCATTGCTCACCAACAACTACTCATTGTAGACACCAAAAATTCTCACCTCATAAAGAAAAATTCAAATAAGTAAATAAAATAAGGGGGTCGTCGCCTTTCTTTTCAAAACTTGTTCATGAGCATATCGAAATGAAACGGTCATTTAATGACAAATTATTTAAATCAATTTTCAAAGCATCCGATGTCAAAACTGTCCCTTTTCATTACTTACTTATTTTACCATTTTATTTCCGATTTCATGTTAGTCGGTTCCGTTTTATTTACTTATTTTATTTTCCTATTCGTTTTATCTCGGTTCATGCTATTTCGTTTCTTGTTTATCTTATCTCATTTCATTTTATTGATACTTGTACTTGTATTCTCTTTATAGTATTTGTTTTTATTTTGTATTTATCGTTATCATTTTCATCATTTTATGTACATTTTCACCATTACATCCCATAATTTCATGCCATCAGAAAACTCTTTCATTGTATTGTATACTTTCTTGTAAAAACAACAACATTTTTAGAGAAGCCGTTCAATTCGAATTAGAACAGTAGTGTTATTTCCCCCATTTATTTATCAAATTTTGCACTGGCATAACTGGTTAGTGTATCCCTCAACACAGCCCTTAGTCCTAAGTTCGAACCCCAGTTAGAGCATTTTTTACCTCTTTTATTAATTTAACTTTTGTTACGACTCAAAAGTGTATGTCTCCGTTTATTTTCTAAGTTCCGTAACAGCAGAGTCGGTTATTGCCTATTTGGAAGAGGGGAGATACCCGGGTTCAAATCCTGGTGAGAGCACACTGCTGAATTTTGTTTCTTTTTCGTGGTCCTCTTCAACCCAAACTCAAAATCCGGCCCTAAATTAATTCTAGGCCCAACATCTATCCCAAAGCCCTAATTTTCTATTCTATAAATACAGACACAACCCTACAGTAGTGGATCGAAGAAGACCGGCCGACATACACCAATCCCACGGTATCTCATTCTCTTTTAAGGTCTTTCTCTTCTTTCCTTAAGCAGATAAAACATGGCTCTGCTCTTCATTCCCATTCACGTCGGTAATCGAACAGGAAAATGCAAACTCGCATCCCTATTTTCATTCTCTTCAATCACGTCGGTCTTACAATCAAACTGTCAAAGAAGAAACACATTGCTCTGAACTTTCTTCCATTCACTTCATCACGGTATTTCGAAATCAAAACTGGCGAACAAAGGAGCATCATCCCTTCTCTCCATTTCTTCTCTTCTGTTTCTATCTCGGCTCGCTGCGTTGAGATTCTGAAACCAGAGCATTTAATCTTTGTCTTGTACGTCTTTGGTTCCAGAAAAATGCATATCATGTTTTAGAATCATTCTTCTTTTACACGTTGACTAAATGGAAGTGGATATGGCTTTCGGTACCCATCCCGAAATGTAAGCCTTCATCTCTTTCTGTGTTTCACATCTCTCTTCCTGCCCTTTTTTCTATCGTCTCCACCGTGCCAGACGAACCCGCAGAAGGCCTAAACTCGTTTCGGCTTCATCAAGAAATCGTTGATTATTGTTTCTTCTGTTTATGCTGCATATATTTGCTGCTTGAGATTCAAAATCCACCATGGATTTCTGGGTTCGCAAGATTAGCGTGCGCTCAAAGCCTGTGTAAACTCAAAATTACCGCTATGCTTTTATTTGCCTATACTTCAACCGAATGAGTGCAACGAGTATTTCAAGCTTCTGTCACGATGTTATCACACTTAATGTTTCGATTTACATTTGCATTTCAGAGCGGTTCTCTCCGGTATCGAGAAGAGTTTCATATCTTCTCTTCATCTATGCTTTTATCTATCTAGTTTAAACCTCCTAGCAAGGCTTCTTGTGTATACAACAGGTTTATACTTCATCTGTTTACTTGCGTTGTACATCGAATAGAAAGGTAGGAGTCCTTTCTCTATCTCCATTCTCTGCTTTATCTCGTCGATTTCTGACTTCGCCCGTCTCGGATTGCACCAGAAAAACGAGGATTTGTTTTACCGATTTTGATTCTGTATGTTGTATTTATTATGTATTGCCTCCAAATGAATGGTAACAACGGCGATGAAGGAAAAATCCCAGTGCATATAGCCTCAAGAGCTCCAATCCATATTTCTTCTATATTGTACCATTTCATTCATTCGATCATGTTAACCTGCTGACCTGTGTTGCAGTTATGTGCATCTTGTTTTCCATCCTTGTTTTGCAGAGAGTAATCAATCTCCAATTCGGTATCACACCCTAACTGGAAGAATCTGTTGTTTCTCTTAAACTTAATGTGTGTCTGTATACTCGGATTTACTTATACCATGGCTATTCCTTTTCATTTCCCGAATATACTGAGGCTATTGTTGCTGGTTCTGTTATCCTTCCTTGTTTCCAAATCGATATACCACTACCAGTCATTGTGTAGATGAATGCTTCTGCTTATGGTGGATTTGTGCCCTGATCTCATGTTTCCTTTCACTTACCTTGCTCTGACCAACTTCTGATGGATGTAGAACCTACTCATCGTGCGGAATATCTCAATACTCAACCAAGTATGGATTGTCACATGCTAATCGTTTTCTGTTCGTTGTATCGCACTTGTCGATTTTGTGAGCCAGGTCTCAGACCAATTGAGTTCGCTCCAGACTCTCCCTGGGTATAGTTTTTCCTTTTTGCAGGAAACCGTGCTCCTCCTCCCAGATTCTCTCTGTCTGTCCATTTCTACTATTATATGTTTCCTTGTTCTCGGTTTGTGGCTGGACATGCGATTAATCGCCCATCTGTTATGATTCATTCTTGTAAACTGAAAAGAAAGGACTACCTCAAAAGGGAACCTATGAAATTGCGAGAATCATTTCAGGTTTCTGCTGTGAAGACAGCTTCTGAGTCCTTCAAGGACATTTCTGATGTCTTCACTTTGGTATTTAATCTCACTCGATTATTCTTTGATGTTATATAATCCCACTGTGTTTAAGTGTCTCATATGATTAGTGTAATAGTTGCATGTTTCTGGTTCTTTGCCTTGAAGTTGTTAATTGCTCTGCCCATGTCGTGATTGTTCAAATTCACATAATCTGAATTATATTCTCTGAAATAGAAGGCGAGTGATAGTAGTTTGCTTCTACTCGTTGTCAATTTAGCATTGATCGGGAGTGGTGGCAAGCGCAAGGCAACATATGATTAAACTTGATAAAATGTGCTCATGTTTAAACCTTTGCTCTGACTAAAGAATCAGTCAACGACTTACATGTGTCATTATTTTCTTTCAAAACGGATTCCTCATTTGGGTTTTAAGGGAAATAAAACAGAAGGGACTTCATAAAACTTCGCCGGCAATTTGTTATGTTATGTACCAGTTTGTCTTGCTGTTCACTCGTATCTTTTGATTTGTTCTTTCATCATGTATGTACTGTTTATCTCTCAACCATTGTTATTTATTATCACAGCATCATTATTTCTAAATAAGCCCTAGACAGCCCCCTAGGTCACCCATCTATTGTGTTCAAGTCTTGGAAGGTACCCCACAGCTAGCTTATTTCTGATTTGCTTTGTGGGGAACCATACCTTCCAAAACTTTGAAGTTCTCTTTTAAGCCTTTGAAGGTACCCCACAGCTAGCATATTTTTGATTTGCTTTGTGGGGAACAATACCTTCCAAACTTTTAAAGCCTATCCCAAACCATCCTTGATTTCATTAAAAAAACTTTACCCAAAAAAAAAAGAATGAGAATAAATTCAACCCAATTCGGTCCAAAAATCAATTTCACGTTCATCATAAATAAGGCCCAAATTCCAAATGAGGCCCAAAAATCAATTCGGGCCCAAACCCAATTCGGCCCATGCCCATTGGTCCATTAACCAACTCAGCCCATCAAGCCCAACTTGGCCCATCAAGCCCAACTCGGCCCATCAAAAAGAAAATCAGCCCATTTCAAAAATAATTTTCAGCCCACTTGAAAAGGCCACTCAAAGGCCCAATTCAAAAAATCCATTTCAGCCCAAATCAAAAGGCCACTCCAAGGCCCAATTCAAAAACCCATTTCAGCCCAAAATCAAAAGTCCACTTTAGCTTAAACCAAAAGCTGGCCCAATCAGGCCTAAAAGCTCAAATAAGGCCCAATTTGGCCCAAAAACCCATCCAAAGCCCAACTTGAGGCCCATTTCGAGGCCCAATCTAAAGCCCATTTTGAGGCCCATTTCAAAGCCCAATCCGGCCCACTTTCAAGGCCCATTCCAGCCTAACATTCCAAGGCCTAAACCTGGTCCATCAGTTCAAATTTGGCACACAATCAATCCAAAAACCGATGCAATCCCATCTCAAATTCAAATCCATTCAATTCAGCCCAAATTCAACCCGACTTGTAAATTCCAATTCGATTCAAATTTATTCAATTCCAATTCAAACTCAATTTCAATTCAATTCCAATTTCCCTTAAACTCAGAATGTCTCACAGACCTGAGCGTCTCACAGACTTTGTTATTCCAATGATCCGAATACCTCACAGACCAGAGCATCTCATAGACCCGAGTGTCCCACAGATCTGAGTGTCTCACAGATTTCGATATCTCAAGATTTCAAACGTCTCATAGACCCGAGCATCTCACAGACTACAACACCCCACACATCAAGCTTTTCTAAAAAACCTTCAAACATCAAAACTCCAAAAGAGTGAACTACGTAAGGTCTGATCTCAACAGGGAGTTGAGTACGTAGGCAACCCACACAGGGTGCGACCCCACATCAATCAAAATGCCATTTTCACTCGGCCATCTCACCTCCGAACAACCCCGTATTGTCTCACAGACCCGAGCGTCTCACAGACTTTGTCATCCCAATGACTTGAATGTCTCACAGACCCGAACATCTCACAGACCCGAGCGTCTCACAGATTCGAGCGTCTCACAGACTTCGACATCTCAAGGTTTCAAACGTCTCATAGACCCGAGCGTCTCACAGACTACCCCCTCAAACCCGAAACTTCAAACATCTCCAAAAATCCTGAACTACGTAAGGTCTGATCTCGACAGGGAGTTGAGTACGTAGGCAGCCCATCTAGGGTGCGACCCCATTCCAAACAAAAACTATTTTCCCCCTCTAAGGTGGCTTTCATATCTCTCAAACACTCAAACCTTCTTCGGCTCCCACAAACTTTAAACCATCAGACTTCAAGTCTTGTCTATTCACTCAACCTCCGACTCTTTCCAAATCTTCATTCTATACTCATCCGAATTCGTCAATTCTTCTTCTTGGCACTAGCTTGGCAGAAAAGCTTGCCTCATCCACTCGTTTACTCTCTTCCCATCCTAATCCTATCCTTGGCTTTTAATTGAATCTCTCTAATAAGGTTTTGAAAGAAGATAATCCTGACAATTGGAGACCGAGGTTTCCTCGGGCACCAATCCGAAGTCGTGGTCATTGCCACTTCTGAGGGGTGTAACCCAGTGCGAACCCACAACAGAATCTCTGCAAATGACCAGATAGTCCCTATCCATAGGCAATAAATCATCAGAGTCAATTAACGGTTCTTAGAACCCTTCTCCTCCCTTCCTAGTTCCTTAGGTCAAACTAGGTGGCGACTCTAGTCAATTCCACCTTATAGTGGCATAAGTCCGCGTGGAGCCCATTGAGAGCGGGTGTAGTGTTCACTAACACTCCCCCTTTATGCTTTCTGGGAAAGACGGACGATAGAGTAGGTATTTGAGGGCTGCCATGAATAACGGGTTTTCACCCTCCACAGAATGGCATTTCATAGGCTCTAGGCTTCTTAGTCAGATCATATTTGCATAGACCCCCCTCATGCCGAAAAATCACCCTCCACACTCATGACTTTGCATTAGTTTGTCAAATTTAGCGTCGTCCTCGCCCACTTGATATAAACCAGCGGTACCACCCCTGGTTCCACTTGTGGCCCAATCTCTTATCTCTTCACAAAGAGATTCAACGCCACTAAGGAATTGATCTCCAGGCTTCTTCAGTATGTTTGCACCAAGGGAGGATAGGATCATCGTCCGAGTTCGACCTGTCAAACATACCCAACTCCTTGATGCATCTGATTTGATGATATGGCTTGAGCTTTTGCCACTCATCGTATTCAGTTTGTGCAAGGAAAGGGAGGTCGATTGCTGGCTTTTGTCCTTGGTTGGAAGGCCTGTTTATGTTGCGGACGGTTGGTGCTGCCATTTGTGTAGGAACTGCTTCTTGTAGGGTTTGTTGTTGCCTTAAAGTACGAAGCAAGGTTCTCTCGATCTCAGGATCAAAGTTGAATAAATTCTCTGGAAGACTGTTTGATCGTAGATGCATTCACCAAGATAACTTCAGGAGGAGCAAGAAAAAACGTTATAATACTTTGTAACAATATATAATAAGACAATTACATAATTCATATTACGAAAATAAAAGAAGAAATAGAATTTGATTATGCCGGGTACTGTGCTGTGTATATCGTATCCGACAATGGACTTCCTCCACTAATGTCGGGTTGAATTTACCCGGCATATTACCCGGCGTGTTCAAACTTGAAAATGAAAAATATAAATAACGGGAAAGAAAAAGGAAAGTTAACATAAAAGAGCAAAAGGAAGGAATATCTACAAACAAATAAAAAATTCAAAGAAAGTAAAAATGTAAAATAAAAGTTGAGGTTAAATATCGGAATGTGTTCCGGATGGGTCTTATCCGGCATAGGACTTCCTCCAATTTTTTACCGGGCGTAGGAGACCCGGCATTGCACACGACACCGCTCAACCTAGAGAACAAAAACAACGAAAAAACGAATTAGAAAAATAAGAAATGTTGAATGTGCCGGGCACCGGATACCCGGCATTGCACCCGGCATATTCAACCGAACAAAATATGGACTATTTTAAATAAAAAAAATAAAACAATCAATGAATAAAGAATAAAGAATAAGGCGTTTTACCGAATTTAGGACTTGGACTAATTCCAAGTCCCCGGTAATGGCGCCATTTTGCTAACAAGATAATTGTAGGGAAAACTATGTACAAAAGAATAAAATAATAAAAAAATGAAAAGAATAAAATAAACCTACAACTCTACTACAGGTAGTAAATAATTCCCGGTCGGAGTATAGCGTGAGCAAATTACGACCGGGAGTATCAAACCCAAGGGACTTATAGAAAACTAGTCCTAATCCCGGTAATTACCTATTCTATAATAAAAGGGGGGAATGTAAATGACAAATAATTAACTAAAATCCTAACTAAATGCGAGGTTTGGGATTACATCAACCTAAGCACTAATATGATTACGCAATGCAACTTCAAGACTCGAACTTAACCAACCAACATGAATGCGCCGGACATCCTGCCGGACACCAGATGCATGGCACATTCAAAGACGCTGAATGTGCCGGACACAGGAGACCCGGCATTGAACCCGACACGTTCAATTTGTAAATACCACTCTCTTGCTTCGAAACAAGAAACTTATCACCTATTAACAGATCGAGCATATGTCATGCCACGAAATGAACAAGGAAATGGGGGAAGATGGGTTAACTCGTAATCTTTTATGCTAACTCCTAAATCATAGAAGAAAACACTAAAGACCATTAAATCTTCTCAACCAATCCACTCTTGGGCTTTCCTTCCTTAAGTAGATTTTGAAAGAAGAGGACAAAGTGGCCAACACCGTTCTCTTGCGAAAAGAACAAAGACTTAATGAATGCTTGAACTATTATATTGAGAAAATCATATTGTTTACATAGAAGGAATTCACCCCTAACCAAAACCTAACAAGGATCTCTACTTCACCATCCACTCCAAATAAGAAAGAAATACATAAGAGAGAAGGAGATTGATTATAGCCTCAACCCGAAAAGGAAATCTTCTCTTCTTCCTCGTGGATGGATCCGTAGAAATGCCTTGGACACCAACAATGGAATGTGGGCGCAATTTGGTGCGTGAATGGAGTATAATACAATGTTGAAGTGTGTTAATTGATGCAGACTCTCGGCCTATTATAAGTCTCTATTGTGTCTGTTACCGGGCGTCGTGCCGGATCATGAGTAGCTGACACATGTGAAAAACGTGTCACCTGCTCAACGGTCGAAACCGCCAAATCCGCGCGAAATGGTGCATATGCCGGGTAGAAGATTCCCGGCATCATACCCGGCACTAGCCAAATCACCAACGGTCAATAACTGCTATCGTTTGGTCAACCGTGGTGACTCTTTACTTATGTCGGATGGAATGTACCCGACATTGTGTCCGGCAAAGCCTCTTTTCTGCTCTATGCTTGTGCCGTGCAGGATTCATCCGGCATTGAGTCCGGCATCAATGGTCTTTCTGCCTAGAGATTCGTTCCTTGCATAGAAAACATATAAAACATAAGACTGAACAAATAAAACACTTAAATACATAATATAGCATAAATAAGTTATATATAACCTTATTTAGATAGATATAATCCTAAATCTAATACATAAAATATGATAAGTCTGCGGCTTATCAAGGGCGCCATTTTGCTAAGAGGAAAATTGTAGGGAAAACTATATACAAAAAGGATAAAAAAATAAACTACTCCTACAACTCTACTACGGGTAGCAAACAATTCCCGGTTGGAGTATAATGTAAATATATTACGACCGAGAGTATCGAACCCAAGGGACTTATAGATAACTAGTCCTAATCCCGGTAATTACCTATTCTATAATAAAAAAGGGGAAATGTGAATGACAAATAATTAACTAAAAATCTTAATCTAAATGCGAGGTTTGAGATTACATCAACCTAAGTACCAATATGATCACGCAATACAACATCAAGACTCGAACTTAACCAACCAACATGAATGTGCCGGACATCCTGCCGGACACCAGATGCATGGCACATTCAAAGACGCTGAATGTGCCGGACACAGGAGACCCGGCATTGAACCCGACACGTTCAATTTGTAAATACCACTCTCTTGCTTCGAAACAAGAAACTCATCACCTATTAATAGATCGAGCATATGTCATGCCACGAAATGAACAAGGAAATGGGGGAAGATGGGTTAACTCGTAATCTTTTATGCTAACTCCTAAATCATAGAAGAAAACACAGAAGACCATTAAATCTTCTCAACCAATCTACTCTTGGGCTTTCCTTCCTTAAGTAGATTTTGAAAGAAGAGAACAAAGTGGCCAACACCGTTCTCTTGCAAAAAGAACAAAGACTTAATGAATGCTTGAACTATTATATTGAGAAAATCATATTGTTTACATAGAAGGAATTCACCCCTAACCAAAACCTAACAAGGATCTCTACTTCACCATCCACTCCAAATAAGAAAGAAATACATAAGGGAGAAGGAGATTGATCATAGCCTCAACCCGAAAAGGAAATCTTCTCTTCTTCCTCATGGATGGATCCGTAGAAATGCTTTGGACACCAATAATGGAATGTGGATGGAATTTGGTGTGTGAATGGAGTATAATATGATGTTGAAGTGTGTGAAAGAGTGTATCCCCTCGGCCTATTTATAGACACCATATTCTTCTTGTGCCGGGTGGCATGTCGGGTCTATTGGATCCGACATATAATAAACACGTGCCCAACTACTAACGGTCGAAACCGCCAAATATGCACGAAAAGGTACCTGCGCCGGACAAGATATGTTCGGCACCATACCCGGCATAGGTTGGTTTGGCAACGGTCATTAACTGCCATCGTCTGGTCAACCGTTGCAACTTTTCACGTATGTGCCGGATTGGAAATACCCGGCAACATACCCGGCATAACATCCTTTTCTGCTCCACGTTTATGTCATGCAGGTGTTACCCGGCCTCATGTCCGGCAATTTGGTCAGAAGTGTTTCCTTGCATGGAAAACATATAAAAACATCAATCTGAACTAATAATAGACTTAATACATAAACATAGCATAAATATTAATTATTCTAACCCTAATTTGGCTAATAATCTTATAATTATGTCTACTAAAACATGATAAGTCTGAGGCTTATCATATATGTAAGATTGGGGGGGGGGGGGAGTGAGAATGTAAATTCCTTTGAACTATATATTTCATTCTTCATTCCAATACATCAATTATAACTATATAATTCATTCTTCATATCTAGTCACCACACAACATTCTAACAATAAATCCAACATTCATTAGTCAGGGTAAGATTTCACAGTAACATTAATTTCACAGTAAATATCAATACACTTTTTTGCTTGCTCAGAATCATCAAGTTAACCAACCAAGTGATCAATCGACACCAAAAAACTGATCAGAACCCAAACTTACATGAGCAACAGAAAACCAAACGATAGTTAATTTCCTTTCCTCGACAATTAATTGTAGCTAAGCTGTGATATCAAATTAATTTAAACCAACAGATAATATAACCTTATATAACCTATATTAACTTCAATTATCTCTAAAAATACACAAAAATCAGGCCATAAAACCTCACACACATCGGCCACAACAAGGAACAAAGAACAATTTTATGTATTTACATCCTTGTGTACTAGCTAAGTAAAGTTAGTATAAGTCTAAGAAACATTAAGATTCATTTGGAATTATAAGGATTTATGTAGTGTTACAATTATATGTTTAGGTTATAATTGATGTATATCATTCTATAAAACATTAGACATAAAGAGTCTAAGTTATTATAAGATAAATTGGAAAGGCTATAATTCAAGACTTACAATATTTAATTCATTTAAGAATCTCATCTTTCTTATGAGATTGTCAACTATGACTTTCATAGTCAACCCCTTTGACCAGGAAGGTCAAAGTTGACAAACTCATAAGAAAGATGGGATTCTTAAATGAATTAAACATTATTGTAACTCTTGACTTTATAATTGTCATTCTATTATTTAATATTTGAGTCGGTTTAGTACTTGTTAATTTTAAAATGTTATGATTTATAATTATGTTAATAAATTTAAAGTTGTCTGATTGTATCATTTTCTTCAAATCATATCTATTTTCACTAAAACTTTATGGTTTATCTAATTATGGAAACTAATTAGTTTAGCTTGGTGACATCGAGAATGATATAAAATGAACGGATAAGGCAAAGTATCCTCTGATCATGAATTTACTGAAACAAAACAGGCCTCTTTTATCCTGTTATTAAGTCCCCGGGGTGCTTTATCACCTATCTACATAAGGTCTCGGGATCTGAGATAGTTGACCCAACAACGATATATGGATAAAAAGAAAAGTCTGTGTAATAGAATAATCATGCAATTTACAATAAAATCACTTGTTGTGGAATTCCTAAAGTAAGGGAAAGTTTTTGCATGCGAAGAGAAATGGTAAATTACAGTTTTTGTTTATGATCATGAGTGTGTGGTGTTGAAAGGTGTTGCGGAACAAGGCATCACTTCACACCACTTGTCATCCAAAGAAAAATATTGAAACTAGTAGGAGGTCCCGAGCTATACCGTGTTTAGGTTTTACAACCCAACTTCTCCATGCCTTTATTAAGACTATTCTTTTGCATTGTTTGCAAAAACTAATTACTGAAAGCAAGTTAATTTCTTTGATTATCATTTTTGAAATACCCCAGACCTTGATATGTGGTTTAAATATTAAACTATGGTATGTAAAGGCTAAAAAGTGCCTTAGGAACATCAGTGAACAATTTAAACCATAGTAAAATGCAATAAAGCACTAAGATACAGTTTGAGCAAAAACATGCTCTAAGCTTGGAGTGAACTTGGTTAGGACCCAAAGAGCCTAACAATACTTAATAATATTCAATTATGATTTAATAAGGCTAATTAAGTCCTTAGGAAACCTTGGTACACAATTAAACCAAATAAAACCCAAATAAATATCTTAAAGTCAATATGGGGAAAAATGTGCTCTAAGCTTGGGATAAATTTGTATAAGACCTAAAGGTCATATATACACCTTATAAATATGTTAATGAACATATTAAATCAATTACCAAAGAAAACCAAGCTTGAAAACAAGTTAAAACACAAAATGTGCTTTAAGGAGTCTTAAAGCACGTTTTTGAAAAATTGTCTTGGAAATGAGTTTTGAGTGGCTAAATGTCCATCTTTACTCTTTAATCAACATGTGTACTACTTAGTATCACATTAGGAAGTCTAAATCAATGGGAAATCAAAAATTTCACAATTATGTGCCTTAGTTTGTGAATAGTGCTCAAATAGTGCTAGTTTAAGTCATAAGTCAACATAAGATGTTAAATGGTCAAACAAGGCCATATATATCTTTAATATAGAAGGGGGACGGTTTTTGAAGTGTGAGTCATCACACTTGGCCAGCAAAGTCAATTAAAGAAGAAAGGATAAAGTAAAAAGACTATTTACTTTATAAACATAAATATCTCACACTTTTACCTCTCACCTCACTTTTCTTCATTTCCTTTCTTTCCCACCGTCTTCCTCATGGTTCTCCCAACTCCAAACCGTTCATGCCACAGCAGCCACTCTTCTTCAACTTCATTTCCTTGCCAAATCCAACTCCATGCTCCAAATCAAATTCTAAGAGCATATTTGTGCTAGTTAGACCAAGCCCTTCATTTCCCTCTTTTCAAAACTTCAAGAGCTCAAGTTTGATTCCATGGAGAATCTCCATTGATTGAGGAAAAGCTCCATTTCTTGCACCTTGTTGTTCTTCTTGGTTCTAAGGTAATAAAAGTTTAAGAAAACTAGCATTTCCTCTCATTTTTATTCATGGCCGAGAATCACCTTGTAATGGTGTCTTCTCTTGCTTTTGTTTAGCTTCATTCCAAACTTCAAAGGACTTGGTGGAGTCCTCTCTTGCTACTTAATCAAATTCTCATTTAAATCCAAGGTAAATATCTATTTTAGTGTTTAAAACACTTATGTTAATCTAGGGTTTGTTCATGAGCTTAAGTATAATGCTTAATGCTCATTATCTTTACTTGTATATTGATTAGAAGTTTGACAAGCAATCAAAACACCTTGCCGATTTTTAATCAAGAAGGGCAAGGAAAAACAAGTGAGGAAGTTTTGAAGAAAGAGAGGTAAATGAGCTATCTTAATGAGTTTATGTGTCCTAGGAAATGGGCTGGATTTGCTTAATAAAATACCTAAGGAGCCAATGGTAAATGAGCTAGTAAAATGCTCTCAAGGAAACTATTAAGGGGCATATGTGATGTTGAGTGTATTTGCAGGTTAAAGGCAATATACTATGTGGAAATTCAGTGTTTAAGGTTTATGCTATTTAAGGGCCTAAGTGCCAAGCAATTTAAGTTTATGCACTATATAGTGATTAGTGTAAATTTGGTGAAGTTTGTGTGTGAGAAGGCTCCTGATGGATATAGGTGTTCTTGAATGATTAATGGTGAAAACCATGAGTTTGGAATGTTGATGTGCTAAGAGAACCCATGGCAAAATTTGGAAAATGTATAAGGAGTTCTAAGTGTTTAAACGAGTTTTGGTGAACTAGAAGTGTTGGAAATGCCTAAGCATTTTAAATGAGGAGAAATAATGTCTTAAGATGTTCTAGGTAAACAAAAGGACTTAGACATCAACTAGGGTTTAGGTTGGTAAGAAATGATGCTTGAGAGATGATGTTGTTGTGGTGAGGGAGTATTTTGGCATAAGTGATCATCTTAGGTATGAAACACCACTTGGAGACCTAGGAGAAAACATTGTAAGTGTTAGGAATTTTGGGAAGAAATGAGTAAAGGTTTAAGGAATTTGTGAATGATAAGATGGTTTTGGTGTGTGATTTAAAGAGTTTAGTACATGGCTAAAGGTGGTTTGATGTGCCAAATGATGTTAGAACACATTAGGAGGCTTGAGGAAAAATTTGGAGAAAGTTTGACAATGTGTGGGCAGTTTCTGCAGCCGACCTACCCAGGGGACCGACCCCAGTCTGGGTCGGCCGGGCTGAAACTGTGAACTTGGATGATCTCTGCAGCCGACCTACCCAGGGGGTGGTCGGTCGGTGGGTCGGTCGGTCGGACCTTAAAAAAAAAATTAAATTTTAAGAATGTTAAGTGGTATTAGTGGTATGCCATTAAGAGAGTATTGGTGATTAGAAAAATAATTATAAAAGGACTTAAGAGATTAAGTTAAGTAAGATGATTTAAATGTTAAGGTTATAAAAGGATATGTAATGATGGGGATTGATTAGTAATGATGTTATAAGATTGTTAAGGACATGTTAAGTGATTGACAATTTAGTGGGGGAAAAGTTGTATTAAAATGTAAAGGTAAAATAAGTTAAACTGTGAAGTTATTTAACTAAGTAAACGGGGGTAAGTTATAAGCATTAGACTTTAAACAATCATGTTACCCCGATGTTAATAAAAGTACATGTAATATTATCAGTTGTTCGAGAATTGTTCGAGAAATGTAAGTGGACATGATAAAGTGGACTCCGGTGACAGGTATGGTTTTCTTGCAACCTGTGTCCTACCGGATTACACCGGCTTGTATGCCAATGTGTTTTTCTGTGTGTTTGCCACGTTATAAGATAAATCATGAAACGAATTTACAGTCGTTATTGTTGAGGTATGTTTACGTGCCGATACCGGTAACCTCGAATGCGCTTGAAGGGCTAGTTAACCACTATTAGGTAAACGTAAGAGAACGGTATCCGGTGATAACGTTTCCGACCTAAGGAACGTTCTAACCACGGCTATGCGTGAGTTAGTTATGTGATGTTTGTGTGTGATGTTTGTGTGTGAATGTATGACTCTCCCTTCCCTTGTGTGTGTCTAACAAGACTTAACCCAATGTTGTGATTGTTTAATTAAGTTCAATGTTGAACTTCTAACAAGTGCTAACGGGGGAAGTGAGGAGTCCGGTCTGTTCCGGTCATGCGTGTGAGTATGGGGGGTCGTTGTCATATCAGGTTCGATCCTCTTTGTTTGTTATGGTTGTTTTCCAATTTGGTTTCCAACCTTCCCTTTAGCTTAACCAAGGCTATTTTACTGACACACGTCGGGCCACAGGGGCATACTATGTTATGTTTGTTCGGTGTGCTTGGATCACTATATCCGAGACACCTTGTGTTAAGTTATCCGTTCATTTAACGAGACGGTAACGAGTTATGTAATGAGATTATCACGAGACTGGCAACATTCTCTAGGCTACAAGTGAACTGACTATGTTTGGGCCGGTTCATAAAGGGAACCGTACCCGTTATGTTATGTATTGTTGTTATGATGCAATATCTATTGCGATGTTATTATGTGCACGTTGAAACGTGAAAAGTGTTGTTATGTATTGTTATATGATGAATGTTATATGTTGTAAAATATGGAGTATGTGGATCATGGAAATGAATCCCAGTTGTGATAAGAGGCGTTTAAGGATAACCCGATTAATGGGTGGTTGTCGTCTATTAAGGAAGTAGCTCCATTAGAGGAGAAACACTCTAGGGGTAATGAATACCATGAGTGACTTATCAAATAAGGATGTATTATCCGTTTGTTGAGCCCATTGAGGCGAAATGTTATGTGTTGTGTGTTTACAGTTGCATGCATGATTTAAATATAATCAACCGCATGCTAAGACGACAATTAGTTGTGCGTGGCCCGGTAGCATGTGGGCTGTGGGATTACCATACCAGCAAAGGTGCTGAGCCCCTTGGGGGCCACCCTTTCTCTTCTTTTCCTATTTCAGGTTCAAGGAGCTGGAAGCCGTTCGAGAGTAGGACGGGGTAGTCGTTGTACATGGGTAATCATGAAGGTTGTATATATATAGTAGGTGTAGTAAGACCGAAACTGTTATCGCCATCAATTTGTAAATACTCGGTACAGTTGGAAGGCTTTTGTATGTTGGTTGTTGTTAATGAAAAGGTATAGTAATGTACAGTTGCTCGGGAATCTAGTCCATCAGACCGGTACAATGTTAATGTAATAGCGTTGTTAGCCACGTGGGTGGTTAACGGCGTGTAACACCAACGAGTTAAGTTATGTGTGTGTTGTTGGATGGGGTGTTACAAAAAGTGGTATCAGAGCGAAGTATCGCTCTGATGACTGAATTACCGAGCTTAGGAAGTACCGAGTTAAGATTTAAGTACTTTGGGTTAAGGGTTGAGTGATAGCGTGAGAGATACGCTAGTTAGGTATTACCAGTGTGTACTGGAAACCTACAATATCCTTCCCGCCCTCCACAATCCCTGTTTTATAACTTGGGAAACAACGCCAGAGCGATGGAAGTCCTCTCTTACTCGGGAATACCCGATCTGGCTGTTATTAAGAACCACTGTGAGTACGGAGAACCTGTCATACGGTGGATCCCGAAATGTGGGAATCCCGGAGACGGTTTCCATTTGAACAATGTTAACCGCATTTAATAGCGAAGAATGAAGAATCTTGTGTACAGAAGAATAGAATTTCCGGCAACCTGGGTCGACATGCCGAGCAGTCGAGGATAACCAGCTTGCAACGCACCGACCGTGCAACAGGCAAGAAGTGGATTAATAAAACCCGAGACGAGTGTCTACGGGACCACAGTTGATAAATAATACAACAACGGTATACCAACCGACAAAGGAACTACAACGTAGTGCCCAAACAAGAGACAAGTCTCAACAACCACGACAAATACGTGGAACGGGCTACAAAGAGGATACAATACTAAGTAAAAGGGGTCTCCCAGTGTGGGAAACACCCTAGTTAATGATTATCATATGAAGACAGTGAGAAGTTGAAGTTACCCAGAGAGTTATTATCAAGACAGTAAGATCAGTGAGGGCCAACAAGGCCACTGATGACAGTGCGAGTAAGAACAATACCGCAACCAGTATGTGTGCTTAACCGATAGCCAGTTAGCATGGCGCACTTGCTATAGCAAGTGCTGCTATAACAGGGCTGTTCGGGAAATTTATAACCACTACAAAGTACTTAGTAAAATACCACGAAGTTAAGTGTGATCATTATAACCATGGAAGGGCTTAACAGCCTGACCCTTGTAATTGGACGTACACCAGCCAGCAAGAAGCTAGATTTGGTTAAGGCAAGAAGGCATTGTAGAACCATGAAAATTTTTCTTTCAACCCAGATTTATTCAAACTCTTTTCTTTTCAAAACCAAATTTTCTTTCAAACCAATACTTCTTTCTAACCTTCTTCTAAACCAAACCAGTAAAACCAAGGGCAATTGATAAGAATTCAACAATGGATAAACTTTCCCTCGATTAAGTTCGGGAAGCATGGAATGAATATTGTCACGGGACAATATAAGGGAGTTGAAACAGAATACTTCACCTAGGCGTGTGACGGACACTACGAGTGTACCAACTGAAATGTGGGACGACCGCACTCCGATAGGAGCTTGTGGGCCTGACAGACCTACTTATGGGTTAGTTGGGTAAGTAGCAATGTATCAGCATGGTACCCCACATGTGTATACAAGTAGAGTCCGGAACACGGGAAGTAGTCGACTCCGTACTACGGTCAGCAGTATAAAACAAACAAGAGCTAAGGATTACCATGAATGATTGAAGTAAAGGAACAAGTCAAGTTAACGAGACTAAAGGAATTAGTGAATGCATTTCAAGGATATGTTTAAGAGTCAGGAGGTGCGAAGTGCACTAACTGTAATGTAAAGACATCGTACATGTCTTAAGGATCCTTAGGGATAAACATGATAGCTAGAACGGAGACCCAGCCTGTGCATGGCAAGGCAGATGCCTAATGTGGACACATTAGTGTGCAATGAACGGGATGAAACTCCCAGAATGAGTACCTACACTACTAGGAAATGTTGATCTTCACAGAAGAAGATAATAAGCCAGTTAAGAACGCAAACGGCGTGGCTAACTCGATATATCAAAAAGTGTGAACCAGATGTAAAGGCATAACTTAACAACACCCAGGAGCAATCCTTGAAGGGTGTTCGCATCAACAATTGTTGCATGAAATGACGTGACAGAAACACAAGGGTTGAAACTAACACCTAGTTTAGACATAAGTTGTCAGGAGACGGACTGACAATCCTAAGGGGCATTCCATGAAAGGAGACGGAATGCAACGACCTTGTCATGGAGCTCAATATAACATCCAAACCATGTAATGTTGTACAAAGAAGTACATGTGTGTGGACAGCCTACAATGAGCGCAGCTCAAGGCAAATAAGGCTTATAGGCCACAAATAAAATGTGTTATGTGAATTAGATTGATTGTAGAAGTTTATGTTGTATAAGTGAATAAAGTGGTAAACGAACCACTGCATTAAGAGTGGGGATACCTCTCGATACTGTGAAAGCGGTAGTTATGTGAACCAAGCTCAAGAAATACGTTAAGGGTGGACCAATATGGTTACTACCACTTGGGAAGACCAGAAGGGTAATAAGTCTAATAGCAACCACCGTACGTGTGGGACGCTAAATGTGTGATGGACAACGCTCAACGAGCACTGGGTAGTCATCCAAATGATGACGAACCATAATGTGAATAATGTAAGTATATGTGTGGAAGTTAATGTGACAGCAAATACCATGTAAGTTAGTGTTATACAAGAAGTAAGGGCACGGTACGCGGCAAGCGACCGTTGTATAAGTGTTGTTAAATAATGATATGGCGGATAAGTCCAGTTATGAGTTAAACTCAGTGGAGATGCAAGGTAAGTGATGTTAAATAGACTGGGCAATAAGCCAGTGGTAGGTACTGTGTGATGAGGAACTCAGTGTGAATTCCATGGCGAATCGCATAAGGGATTTACTGTCAAGAGTTTACGCCTCTGCACTCTGTATGACTGAGTGTTTTGGTATTGCACTTGCTCAGTGATGATCGAGTGGGATAGCTAGGAATTGGAAACATGTTAATTGTGGAGGAATAATGTTATAATGGCCAATGCATAGGAAACGCAAGGCCGTACCAATAAAAGAGTACTTGTACAAAACCAAATGTGGATGCATGATTAACAGTAAGTGACTACAGTAGCACTAACTGCCAAATATTGGTATGGAATATACCCCAAATGTTGTAAATAGCTGAGAGAGCACTACACACTAGGTAGTAGCTCAATCTCAACCGACAGTAAGTCGGAAGGGAACAAGTCAATCATTGTGAAATACATAGTTGTATACACAGTAAATTGTTATGGAAGTGGATAGAAAGTTTATAACTCACCGAATTCGCTAATGGTAAGAGATACCACGCGTCGGTTGAGAAACCATTGTTACCAAGATGAAGGTGACAATTGGGGATGTACAATACAATAAGAATAACAAATGGGGCAATTAAGCTCTATAGTTATTAGAGTTTCGCAGCAGAAACTAGTGAGCCAGTGATTCAAGTGTTGAATGTACATGGTGAACATGAGTGAATGGCTAATTATTAACGCCTAGAAGCCTAACAAGCCAGAATCGAAACCAACTAAGAGTTTAAACAAACTCCAATGAGAATTCTTGGTTTAGGAACTAAACCGCTAATATGGTTAAGATCCTCTAATCAGAATCCATTGTGTAATAGACCGCGTGGAAGTTAAAACATTTCACGAGGGCAGAACATTTTAAGCCAATGTTTAATGATTGATTACGTGGGCGTAATCCCTTTTAAGGGGGGTAGAGCGCAAAACCACTTAGTGTGTATTACCGTACAAGTGTACGTGATTTATGTTGTGCATAGCACAAAATAATTTGTTTTGATGATTGGTGTGTGTGTTACGTAAACATACACATTCATTCATGGTTTAATTGTGGTAATTACGCACAGAAGATGCGAATACCATTGTGATAAGTGTGTTGATTTATTAACAGTTGTGTGTGACAGTACAAGTGTGGGGAGTAGAGAAACTCCCGGGGAACAAAACCCCAACAGTGTATAAATGTGAAGCTGTGTGTTGTATTTTGATAAAATATATGTGTATATATACTATATAGTGATTCATGAAAGGGTATGAGACCGATATAAAACCTAATGAGAATAAGATTCCATAGGCTACGGGATTAAAGTGAATGGAGATAACTGATAGACGGAGTTCTACCCCTTGGAGATGTATGTTCATGATTAGAATGATTAAAAAGATAGAAAATTGGAAATGAGTGATTTACTTGATGCTTGAAATTGAAGTGGGAGGTGAAACTTGATTATCATGAGATCAAGGGAAGCCGAACACAAATTGGGGTGGAAGGATAGTTCAACACTAATGCTGATCACATCAGGGTTGGATGATTCTTGAAGCTCCCTGTAAGTGGTCACAATTAACCACGCTAAGAAAAGAAGCAAAGAGCATAAGTTGGACTTGGAGTTGTGTGTGTTTTCAAAAAGGATTTTGGATTGGTATTTATAAAGCGTCGATAAATACTTTACATAATTAAAGGTTTCTTACTTGACCTCACAAAATTTTTTTCAAATTTAAGTGATTGTTTTGAGCTCCCAAAGGCACGGGGACGGAAGGTGTCCATCGCGACCGGGTTCTGCGGGATCACAGTGTATATCAAAGATATTTTTGATTGCTATACATGCTATGACATGTTGTGTGGTATGTGTAATAAATGTTATTTTGACTTTGATTTCCTAAAGTGTGTGCTATTAAGACCTATGAGTCTAAATGTGTTGTGTTACATAGACCTATATGTCTAAAGGCTGTTATGTTATCAAGACCTATGTGTCTAAATGTGGTTATGTTACCCAAGACCAGAGAGTCTAAGGGTTCTAATGTATGTGTAAATGTTGTTAAGATACCCGGACCATTGAGTCCGAGGTTATCTTGTGAATATGTTATGTTATGTATGGATGTGAATGTGTTACCCGGACCATTAAGTCCGAGGTTGCGATGTAAAGTGTGTTTGGTTATGGAAGTGTTATTTCTATAAGTAATCCCCGTATTCTAATCCAAGATGTGTGGGAAGTGTAAACTTCAAGGACGAAGTTCTTTTAAGGGGGGTAGATTGAAATACCCCAGACCTTGATATGTGGTTTAAATATTAAACTATGGTATGTAAAGGCTAAAAAGTGCCTTAGGAACATCAGTGAACAATTTAAACCATAGTAAAATGCAATAAAGCACTAAGATACAGTTTGAGCAAAAACATGCTCTAAGCTTGGAGTGAACTTGGTTAGGACCCAAAGAGCCTACCAAGACTTAATAATATTCAATTATGATTTAATAAGGCTAATTAAGTCCTTAGGAAACCTTGGTAGACAATTAAACCAAATAAAACCCAAATAAATACCTTAAAGTCAATATGGGCAAAAATGTGCTCTAAGCTTGGGATAAATTTGTATAAGACCTAAAGGTCATATATACACCTTATAAATATGTTAATGAACATATTAAATCAATTACCAAAGAAAACCAAGCTTGAAAACAAGTTAAAACACAAAATGTGCTTTAAGGAGTCTTAAAGCACGTTTTTGAAAAATTGTATTGGAAATGAGTTTTGAGTGGCTAAATGTCCATCTTTACACTTTAACCAACATGTGTACTACTTAGTATCACATTAGAAAGTCTAAATCAATGGGAAATCAAAAATTTCACAATTATGTGCCTTAGTTTGTGAATAGTGCTCAAATAGTGCTAGTTTAAGTCATAAGTCAACATAAGATGTTAAATGGTCAAACAAGGCCATATATATCTTTAAAATATAAGGGGGGACGGTTTTTGAAGTGTGAGTCATCACACTTGGCCAGCAAAGTCAATTAAAGAAGAAAGGATAAAGTAAAAAGACTATTTACTTTATAAACATAAATATCTCACACTTTTACCTCTCACCTCACTTTTCTTCATTTCCTTTCTTTCCCACCGTCTTCCTCATGGTTCTCCCAACTCCAAACCGTTCATGCTACAGCAACCACTCTTCTTCAACTTCATTTCCTTGCCAAATCCAACTCCATGCTCCAAATCAAATTCTAAGAGCATATTTGTGCTAGTTAGACCAAGCCCTTCATTTCCCTCTTTTCAAAACTTCAAGAGCTCAAGTTTGATTCCATGGAGAATCTCCATTGATTGAGGAAAAGCTCCATTTCTTGCACCTTGTTGTTCTTCTTGGTTCTAAGGTAATAAAAGTTTAAGAAAACTAGCATTTCCTCTCATTTTTATTCATGGCCGAGAATCACCTTGTAATGGTGTCTTCTCTTGCTTTTGTTTAGCTTCATTCCAAACTTCAAAGGACTTGGTGGAGTCCTCTCTTGCTACTTAATCAAATTCTCATTTAAATCCAAGGTAAATATCTATTTTAGTGTTTAAAACACTTATGTTAATCTAGGGTTTGTTCATGAGCTTAAGTATAATGCTTAATGCTCATTATCTTTACTTGTATATTGATTAGAAGTTTGACAAGCAATCAAAACACATTGCCGATTTTTAATCAAGAAGGGCAAGGAAAAACAAGTGAGGAAGTTTTGAAGAAAGAGAGGTAAATGAGCTATCTTAATGAAGTTTTATGTGTCCTAGGAAAATGGGCTGGATTTGCTTAATAAAATACCTAAGGAGCCAATGGTAAATGAGCTAGTAAAATGCTCTCAAGCAAACTATTAAGGGGCATATGTGATGTTGAGTGTATTTGCAGGTTAAAGGCAATATACTATGTGGAAATTCAGTGTTTAAGGTTTATGCTATTTAAGGGCCTAAGTGCCAAGCAATTTAAGTTTATGCACTATATAGTGATGTAGTGTAAATTTGGTGAAGTTTTGTGTGTGAGAAGGCTCCTGATGGATATAGGTGTTCTTGAATGATTAATGGTGAAAACCATGAGTTTTGGAATGATGATGTGCTAAGAGAACCCATGGCAAAATTTGGAAAATGTATAAGGAGTTCTAAGTGTTTTAAATGAGTTTTGGTGAACTAGAAGTGTTGGAAATGCCTAAGCATTTTAAATGAGGAGAAATAATGTCTGAAGATGTTCTAGGTAAACAAAAGGACTTAGACATCAACTAGGGTTTAGGTTGGTAAGAAATGATGCTTGAGAGATGATGTTGTTGTGGTGAGGGAGTATTTTGGCATAAGTGATCATCTTAGGTATGAAACACCACTTGGAGACCTAGGAGAAAACATTGTAAGTGTTAGGAATTTTGGGAAGAAATGAGTAAAGGTTTAAGGAATTTGAGAATGATAAGATGGTTTTGGTGTGTGATTTAAAGAGTTTAGTACATGGCTAAAGGTGTGTTTGATGTGCCAAATGATGTTAGAACACATTAGGAGGCTTGAGGAAAAATTTGGAGAAAGTTTGACAATGTATGGGCAGTTTCTGCAGCCGACCTACCCAGGGGACCGACCCTAATCTGGGTCGGTCGGGCTGAAACTGTGAACTTGGATGATCTCTGCAGCCGACCTACCCAGGGGGTGGGTCGGTCGGTGGGTCGGTCGGACCTTAAAAAAAAATTAAATTTTAAGAATGTTAAGTGGTATTAGTGATATGCCATTAAGAGAGTATTGGTGATTAGAAAAATAATTATAAAAGGACTTAAGAGATTAAGTTAAGTAAGATGATTTAAATGTTAAGGTTATAAAAGGATATGTAATGATGGGGATTGATTAGTAATGATGTTATAAGATTGTTAAGGACATGTTAAGTGAGTTATAATGACAATTTAGTGGGGGAAAAGTTGTATTAAAATGTAAAGGTAAAATAAGTTAAACTGTGAAGTTATTTAACTAAGTTAACGGGGGTAAGTTATAAGCATTAGACTTTAAACGATCATGTTACCCCGATGTTAATAAAAGTACATGTAATATTATCAGTTGTTCGAGAATTGTTCGAGGAACGTAAGTGGACATGATAAAGTGGACTCCGGTGACAGGTATGGTTTTCTTGCAACCTGTGTCCTACCGGATTACACCGGCTTGTATGCCAATGTGTTTTTCTGTGTGTTTGCCACGTTATAAGATAAATCATGAAACGAATTTACAGTCGTTATTGTTGAGGTATGTTTACGTGCCGATACCGGTAACCTCGAATGCGCTTGAAGGGCTAGTTAACCACTATTAGGTAAACGTAAGAGAACGGTATCCGGTGATAACGTTTCCGACCTAAGGAACGTTCTAACCACGGCTATGCGTGAGTTAGTTATGTGATGTTTGTGTGTGATGTTTGTGTGTGAATGTATGACTCTCCCTTCCCTTGTGTGTGTCTAACAAGACTTAACCCAATGTTGTGATTGTTTAATTAAGTTCAATGTTGAACTTCTAACAAGTGCTAACGGGGGAAGTGAGGAGTCCGGTCTGTTCCGGCCACGCGTGTGAGTATGGGGGTCGTTGTCATATCAGGTTCGATCCTCTTTGTATGTTATGGTGGTTTTCCAATTTGGTTTCCAACCTTCCCTTTAGCTTAACCAAGGCTATTTTACTAACTCACGTCGGGCCACAGGGGCATACTATGTTATGTTTGTTCGGTGTGCTTGGATCACTATATCCGAGACACCTTGTGTTAAGTTATCCGTTCATTTAACCAGACGGTAACGAGTTATGTAATGAGCTTATCACGAGACTGGCAACATTCTCTAGGCTACAAGTGAACTAACTATGTTTGGGCCGGTTCATAAAGGGAACCGTACCCGTTATGTTATGTATTGTTGTTATGATGCAATATTTGTTGCGATGTTATTATGTGCACGTTGAAACGTGAAAAGTGTTGTTATGTGTTGTTATATGATGAATGTTATATGTTGTAAAATGTGGAGTATGTGGATCATGGAAATGAATCCCAGTTGTGATAAGAGGCGTTTAAGGATAACCCGATTAATGGGTGGTTGTCGTCTATTAAGGAAGTAGCTCCATTAGAGGAGAAACACTCTAGGGGTAATGAATACCATGAGTGACTTATCAAATAAGGATGTATTATCCGTTTGTTGAGCCCATTGAGGCGAAATGTTATGTGTTGTGTGTTTACAGTTGCATGCATGATTTAAATATAATCAACCGCATGCTAAGACGACAATTAGTTGTGCGTGGCCCGGTAGCATGTGGGCTGCGGGATTACCATACCAGCAAAGGTGCTGAGCCCCTTGGGGGCCACCCTTTCTCTTCTTTTCCTATTTCAGGTTCAAGGAGCTGGAAGCCATTCGAGAGTAGGACGGGGTAGTCGTTGTACATGGGTAATCATGAAGGTTGTATATATATAGTAGGTGTAGTAAGACCGAAACTGTTATCGGCATCAATTTGTAAATACTCGGTACAGTTGGAAGGCTTTTGTATGTTGGTTGTTAATGAAAAGGTATAGTAATGTACAGTTGCTCGGGAATCTTGTCCATCAAACCGGTACAATGTTAATGTAATAGCCTTGTTAGCCACGTGGGTGGTTAACGGCGTGTAACACCAACGAGTTAAGTTATGTGAAGTAGTATACTTTCCGCTGCTGAATGTTGTTATGTGTATGTTGTTGGATGGGGTGTTACAATTTTGCTTTATTTCCTACTGCAGTTGTTTGATCCCAAAAGTGCAATATTATGGCTTCAGAGGAAAAATAGATCCAGGAGAAGGCGCAAATTGCATCTTTGGTCACCCCTAAATTCCACATAACTCAAAATATCACTCAATGGTCCTATTGTCTTTCATCACACCCCTATGGCCCTGTTATAAGCCTCAAAGACTTCTGACTTTAAAGTTGTGTATTTAATCAAGTGAAAACAACAGATCAAAAGCGTAAATCCATCATATATGAAATTCAATGGTCTAGAAGTTATGACTGCAAGCAAGAAACAAGTGTAAACACTAAACAAAATGAGTGTATGGAGAAAAGCACCACATCAAGCCTTGACCAGGTGAGGATAAGACTTGTTCACACGTTCAATCTAGAAAATATTGGGGGCAATCGAACTTTCTGATCGATTGCCATAAACTCTAGCACAGATCGCCCAAAGAAAATATTGGTGGCAATTTTTGGAACAACAATTTTCATGACAACGCCGTTAGGAACTTGAAGCTTAAGCATGTCATAAGTCTTAAGCACCACAATCACACAAACTCCACTGCACCTTAGGCTCATCATAAGTACTGAACAACACCCACAAACCCCAACTTCACAAAAAACCTCAGGCTTGTAATAAGTCCTGACCACCATAACCCAAAAGCTCCAGGTTCGTATAAGTCCAGACAACCATCACTTTGCCCCGGGCCCGTCACAAGCCTTGACCACCATCACACAAAAAAACCTCAAGAACCGCACACCCCCATTGGTAGCATGTTCATCTTTTAGAAAACATTTAACAAGTTAAAATTAGTCAGGAAACAATAACTTCACGTTCATTTTCAATAGGCAAATGTTTTCTCAAAAATTGTCATGTTTGGCAACTTTTGCAACAGTCCTTTTTTCATAAACACTTTGGACAGGTCCCGGTCCCTACAAGCACCCGATTGCATCTACAAATTCTGCATGCATTTCATCATTGCCACGTTTGGCACTTTTGCAATTAATTTTCTTCGCAATCATTTTACTAGGTCGTTACCATTGCATACCTGCAGAAGATTTTGAATCATACCTTGTGCGAGAATCCATTCCACTTTTTGTGCTAGAATCCAATTATTTTTTTAATGTGAGACCTAGAATTCTCATTCAATGTGAGATCTAGAATCTTTTTCAATGCGAGACCTAGCATCTTCAATCAGTGCGAGACATAGAATTTTCACTTAATGCTAGACTTAGAATCTTTTTCAGTGTGAGACCTAGTATCAACGTGAGACCCAGTATCTTTTTAGTGCAAGACCAGTACGAGATCAGTGCGAGACTCGTATGTGACCAATGTGAGATTCAAGTTGGTGGGGCAGTGGCAATAAGTCCCCTATCCTTATGTCAACCTTTTAGGAATAACAACTAGTGGACAGTGGTAATAAGTCCCCTTGGTAAACTAGAAGTTATCCCTGCGCCCTAGTTGGTGGGCCGAGGCAATAAGTGTAACGACCCCAAAACCACCCTGGTTGAGAGACCGTTACACGATTACAACTTATCTTTACAATTACATAGCGGAAGCCAAATGCGAAACTGAAACTCAATACAAAGTGGAAGCTAAAACAAAGGGCCTCAAAGCCAACAACAATATACAAAATCCAAACGCTAAAACTAAAAGTAGAGGCCGAATCTCCAAACATGAACAAAAACCTGCAAATCAGACGGAAATAGGGGTGAGCCAAACTATAGCTCAGTAGGTGATAAACTTCATCAGCTGAGCATGCTCAAAACAGATATTGAACATAAATATATATACATATACAAAACGCTTAGCCAGAGCAAAATCAAAGACAAAACCAAAGTCTTTCAAATAGGAAGAAGTCTAAAACAGAAGGAGCTAAGCGGTGGTCAAAACAGATACTTAATAGCAGAAAGTGAACTGACAATGGGAGCTTAATATAATCAGAAGCTTAGCAACTCAAAGCTTAAGAAAAATCAGAAGCTTAACAAAATTAGAAGCTTAACAGAAGACAGAAAGCACACAAAAGTCCATCTTAAACCAAACATAGGGAGAGAGAGTAGATGAAGTAGAGCACTTTACAAATCAGAAACCTTCATAAGACAGAAAGCACACAACAATCTGTTAGAGTTTGAAAATAGACAGAACAGATGGAAGCAGAGCAAAACAAACAAAGGTGGGACACTAGTACTCAATGCATACACATAGAACAGGAAAGATACCTATAAATAGAATTGGAAGAACTCATGAACAGAATAGGAGAGACACCTGCGAACAGAACGAGGGAGACACCCGTGAGATAATAGAAGGACATCCTACGCAGCATGATACGGGATAGCAAGACCAAGCCATCCACGGCTCAGACACAAAGAAGACTAGGTCCCAAAACAGAAGCATTATTATAACAAAACAGAGGTTTCCTCATAACGGAACAGAGGGCAGAAACTTATCAAACAGATTAGAAGTCTTATTAAATCAGAAGTTGGATACCAACTGTTAAAACACGAAAGCCAAACAGATCACAAGAGCTAAAACATACTTTCAAACTAAATCCGAGGCCAAAAGCATATCGAAGGCCACCAAGGCAAAATAAACATAAAAACATGCTAAAGTACTTAAACACATAGAAGACACTAAGAGAAATCCAACACCGCAAACGACACTCAAAACAAAGATCAAACGAAGAAGCTAGGGGAAATCATAGACCTGTCCGGACATGTGTCCGAACCTACAAGTTCAGACGCATACCGTGACATAAAACAAAGGTGTCCGGACATGTGTCAGGACTTATAAGTCCGGACGCACGTCAGACCGCAAAATACAACACGTTCGGACATGCGTCCGGACTTGTAAGTCCGGACGCATGTCTAGTTTGAAATCCAAGAGGCGTCCGGATTTTTGTCTGACCCTACGGTCCGGAAAGAGTCTGAAAATCAGTAAAACGTGTCCGAACTTGTGTCCGAACTTACATGTTTGGCCACAAGTCGAATGGGAAATCTGGAATTCGTCCTCACATCCTGTCTAAACTAACATGTCCGGATGGATGTCTAGACACAGCGTAAAACATAGAATTACAGAGACGTCCACACCCACATCCGGACTTACATTGCGTCCGGACATGGCAAAATTTGTAGAAAAACGCCGAGGCGAACAGAAACAAAACTCAAGACAATTCACCATTGAAATGTATGTAGTTCATCATATCAAATTATGCAAATCGAAACACACTTCCATGGGGGTTTAATGGAGGAAAACAGAATTCCAAATCCACATCGAAATTGCTAAAAACTAGAGAACAAACAATTCAACAAATACAGAAACTCAACGAAAACCCCTGTGGGTGAACACACACAACTGAATCCGTATACCACCTACCTCACAACCTAAGCAATGTAATCTCTACAGTCTTTACAAAACGCCTTCCTTGAATTCCACTCGAAACAACAAAATCTTGGACTGAACAATCAGATTCCAAACGAAATCAAAAAGGGAGAAAGAGGGTTCAACGGAGAACAAAACTGAACCACAATTACAAACCTGGAAAACAATAGACTAATTGACCGGAATCCACATGCAAACAACTCTAGTAATCGATCATTTGGAAGATGAGATTGAAGAAAAGATGAATAGTGGCAAAGGGAGGAAGTTACTAGAGGAGCAAAGCGAGAGAAATGAACAAGAATATAATTGAGGAAGGAGATACAAATAACATGGAATAGGAAAGGAGAACATGAGAGTTAGGAAATAATAAGAAAACAAATGAATCCTTAATTCCTTAATTAATAACAAACACAAAAAGATATTTTAGCCCATCCTTTAGCCAACATAATAACATTAGAAGGATGTCATAAACTTATGAATATAAGATCAAAATTAGTCTGAACTCCCTTTGCGAATCAGAAAGGGAATAAAGAAAATAATAAAAAATCTGGGACATAACAATATGTCTCCATAGTATACCAACCAAGAGCGTTAGTCTCTCACGCCTTCAAGCTTGATGTAGTTTAGCTTGGTGTAGTTTATTAGTTTTTTTGGTTCCCGACGCCTTCAAGCTCGGTGTAGTTTATTTGTTTTAGGTTCCCGGCACCTCAAAGCTTGACGAAGTTTATTTACTAAGTTTTAGGTGGCCAACAATTTTGGACAGGTTTCGGTCCCCAAGAAGCATCCAAACTGCATTCCAATCGAGACAGGTCTAGGCCCTTAGAAGTGCCTGGGAATCATCAATTCTTTTTCATTTAGGTAGTCAGCGCCTTAGAATAGCTCAAAAATCTTTATGTAGTCCGCGCCTTAGAATAGCTCAACAAAACTAGAAACATTTCCAGGTAGTTAGCGCCTTTGAATAGCCCAACAATTTTAGATTCTTCCTTTAGGTATTCTCCGCCTTAGAATAGTTTGGCATAGTTAGGCGATTTTCGGTGAGACTCAAGATAAGGAGCATAATTTCCAAGGTCAGACTAAATTTTGGGGCATCACTCAAGAATCAACTAGTCTTTTCATCTTCATTACAAAGTCTAGTTGACGAGGGGAAGTCTGTTATACCCAAATGTTGACCCTTGGAGCGCCCTAACGCACAAATTTGAAGGCACGGGCAAAATGGTCAAAATTGACTAAGTCGTAATCATCTAAGGACATACTCGTGACTTTCTATTTTCATATGACTAGTTCAACATTCCAAACACCATAGTCATTATGAAAGCTGTTTCATATTTTTCAGATAATATTTATTTTGTAAATATGGCTTCAAATTTATATTATACTCTAATTTCCTTTATAATTAACACATGAAAGCCTTAAATTAGAAAGAAAAGGTCTTCAAATTAAAATAAAGTGGTCACCTAATTAACATGACTACCATTGTCATAAACCTGAACATTTTTAGTTGGAACCTTAACCGAAAATTTTAAAGAGAAATTCAGACATTCTTGAAAAAATTTCCCTCTGGAAAAGACCCAATTCAAGTCAAAAAGTCATGAAAAATAACTCATGATAGAGGATAATATTTAGAGAGTAACCCCGTTGGAATTTTATAATTTTGAAGTTCCAATAAAAAGTTATAAATTATGAGAGGTGCCATATTGTAATATTTTTATCTAATCGGTTATTTATCAAAATAACTTGATTCCAACTCTCAAAATTCATAGAAATATTATTTTATCTATGGTAAAATTTCAAATTTTTTCTCGGCCTATAGAATATTTAAATAAATCAGATTCTTTTAATGCATTAAAAAATTGATAAAATTTTGTTTTATCAATTGGTCATGCCTTTCTTATAAAACTAGGTTTTTCTAAATGACCTAGGAGGCATTAAAAAGTCAGAAGAGACTCCCACAAACCTGCCTCCCATGATTTACAACCTTCTCACTTCGAATTCATACCAAAATTCTACTGAATTCATACAAAAATAAGAAAAAACTCATTTTTTTTTGCTTTCTCCTCAAAGTTCCAATCATCGATTTACCAAGAAACACATAGAAAAACATGAAGAACAATAGAGAGGAAGCTTGTCCAAAAACTAAAGGTCATAACCCAACCGAAGAACTACTGATCAACCGAGCACCGTAACCTCACCAAAATCACCTAGAAATCACTAAAGCTGCAAACTTTGATCTTTCAACAAACTTCCAAACCTTAAAATGTACCAAATCAGAACCAAAACGTGGTCAAGCTCATCAAAGAGGAGTTTTCAGAAGCTGAAGTCGAAGTCCCAGCGAATCAACTCCCGATGAAGCAATTGAAGAATCCTGTTGTGAAGGAGCAATCTGTCATGGTCATCAAAACATGTTAGAATTTCAATTTTCTTAAATCTCAAACCTCTACTGACCTTCCATGTCAACTCCAGTCGAATCTATGGTTTTTGGTGTTATTTATTCAAGTTTTATGACTTTCTGTATGTTTAAATTGTTTGCTAAGTTTCATCATTAATTCGAAGTCAAATTGAAAACTTTCATTCACTAACGTGCTTAGAATCTTTCAAGCTATATCCCCATAGAATTTGAGCTGAAAACATTCCCATAAAACACCCGAACGCCACTGTCTGAGGGCAGTCCATACCCACGGACGCACCGTCTAGCGTCGTAGACGCACCGTTCGGGGTCCCGACCGCATTGTCTGTACCCACGGATGTAATAACTTACCTGGAATACTAGTGACAACTCGCACCACAATTGATCATGAAACCAACTAATATTCTTTGTCTACAAATTTTGGGCCTAAAAACAATACCAATTATCGTTCTTTTTATGTCTGTCTTGACCCCATAAAGGGAAATGTGGAGAGGGTGAGAGACGAGAGATTGAGGACGAAGACAAAAACTGAGACTGGCTCAGAGGGAGAGATACGAGAATAAGAGATGACGGGCTGACAAATGGAACCGCCGGACACAGAGAATAAATAAAAAGGAGTGAGGAATACAAACTAATTAAATTAATAAAGGGTGGTTACACTCTCTAAATAAACTCCAGGAAAAAAAGTCAAGAAATATAAATAGGCATAACCGACTTATTAAATAGAGTCCGAAAATATGGAAAGTTAAAACTGACTTATTAAATTAACATCAACTATTGTATTCAGCGGATTTATTAAATGTCGTAAAATCAATTATGACCTTTAAAACGTATAAAATCTATATAACTCCATTTTAAATAGATAAATATGCCAAACTAATAAAAAATAAGAGGATAATTATATGACATTTTCTTAAAACAAATTCTCTTTATTTAATACTATATAATATGCTCGTATACTACATAAAGTACTCATAAAGTATATAATATGCTTGCAAACTATATAATATACTTGTGAATTATATAATATATGTATTTTAAAATTTAGGGTATTTTACTAAGGGTTAGTTAATGTAACACCCCTGAATCACAATCAATAATCAGACGACGAGCCTAACGGTAATACGAGATGTCTACGCAGCGGTTTCCAACTTCATCCGGGTGTCACAGACGCCAACCACCCACGTGGTTGACACGACCACTCTTCCAACACCAAGTTACGGTCTGAATGACTGGAAACAGCCTTCTATCAAAACCCATATACAACATATAGTACAATTCCCAAGTTCCGAGTGTCTACAACAAATTTACCAAATCACAGACTAAGAATTACATCTTGGGTTTTATAACAACCCATATATTACACATGCCTCTACAAACTTAAAAATCATGCCCTGATGGACTACCCCCATGGTAGCCATCCCGCCTACGCTTCGTTATCGTCTGGCTCAAGACCTTAAAAAAGTTGGGTGTAAAGGACTCAGCAAACTACGGTGAGTATGAACGTGTGAAGCCCGCATGTTACCGGGCCACACGACTACTTGGTCGAATATTATTAGGTCAATTTACATGCTATAATAAAGCAGTAAAGCACACATCAGCACATCATGATACCATACACACTCATCGGTAGCATAGCAATATCAAAAGCAACCAAGCACAACTTGCAAGTAGCATAGCAATGTCAAACACGCAATCCAACACAATAAGCTGCTAACGTAGCAACAACAACCAAGTAATTCATAGGACGTGTGCGTAGGTACATTATACCGTCGATCCTCACTATGGGATCATTCAAGAGATTATGTATTGTTTTCTTGTTCTCATTACACATGTTTTCCTTTCTTCTCTTGCACCGAGTCAGGGGATATAAGTTAGATCCCGAGACTTTATTATGTAGGTGCTAATCATTCCTTGTTTCTTCAAGGGTTACTTATGAATTCTTTTATCACCGCACGTTGGAGGACGTCTCCTCCATAGCTAGTCCCCCATTCCCGACACCCAGGGTCGAGAAAGCGGAGTCACCTCTAGACTCCAGGATAAGCTTCACCAATTTGTCACTCCCCCATTCCCGACACCCAGTGAAATACCCCTAAATTAATTTAAATTAATTTAGGGGATTTCTTTTATTAAAAATTAAATTATTATATGTAATTATGAATATTATATTATTATATGGAATTGTGAAATTTATTTAGGGGTTTTCTCCTATTTAACCCTAATTATTATACATTATTATATAGTATTATGAATTTAATAATAAGATTTATAAGTCAATAAATCTTGGGAAAATTATTAAACACTCCAAAGATATTATAAAGATTTTAGGAAGTGTTGGAACATTGTTTTGAAACATAAAAGTCAATATAAAATTCTAGAAACCTTAAAGCTTATTAAGCCTTGCTAGAGTTGACTTTTTGAGAATGGTCAAACCAGCCATGAAACCTATACCAATAAATAGGTTATGAAAACCATGAAGATCGATAAAAAGAACGTCAAAAACGGATCATCCTAGCCAAAGTTATGCTAGAATTGAAGTTTGAATCAAAATTTTAAGAGATGCCACGTGTCACTCAAGTCGCCCACACTTAGATTTCTTCCCGATTTTCGGAACCGATTTTGCCCTAACTTTAGACGGCTATAACTTTACATCTCTCAATATTTTTCCATGCCGTCTTCACCATTCTCTTCTCCTACAATTCCTCTTTCCAACCATTACTCATACAAACCCTAAATCTTTCTGAGTCAACCGGAAAATCGAGCCAAAGTAGCCACCTTGCGAAACTGTTTCCAGAATTCCAGATTTCCCTTCGTTTTCAGGTAACTTGCGTCGATCATAACTTCTTCGTTAATCAACCAAAATTCGATTTCTTTAGCTCGTTGTAAAGTTCTCTAATCCCTCTACAATTTTCGTGTTTATGCCCAAGTCTGATTCGTAACCAGTTGGGAGATATAGAGGTCTAAAGTTTCGGTTTCAACAGCACATAAAATAACACCGAAACAGAAAGGTAAACTCGTGTTTTGTAACTTCAATATCTTTCTGTATGGTGCGAGTTAGGATTAGTTCTAGTTATCAATGTGTAGAGCTAAGTTTCATCTTTCTATTGAGCCAATTAACAAAGCCTAAATCGATCTGTACAATAACTTATAGATCCTCGAAGTTGGCTTCACGAACTGGTCGGAAGTTCGAGTTTTTCCAGAGTCCGTTCTCGAATTCTCCTCCGATATTGCAATTCCGGTGAGTGTTTCCTCAAATTCTTCCGTTGTTGCTAATCTATACTTCATTGTCGACCTAAACCATGTGCCAATTTAGCCAATTTCGTGTTAGGTTAGGAGAATTTGGATGAATTGCTTCCGATTTTTATTCTGTACCGAGATAAACCCTAGCTTCCAAATCGAATTCGAATCTTGATGAACTCTGCATTATAATTGGGGAAATCGGTACCAATAGAACCGAAATTTGATTACGAATCCATAGAAACAAAAATCACTCGATTTCGTTCTGTAGTTAGGAGTTATAGGCGATTTAGTACTCGATCTGTTTAATGTCTTCGCTGACGAACTCGATGTACAGGGGCCGTCCGATCTCGTTTTAAGAGATTGGACGGCCGAGATTAAAACATTCCAGAATTTGTTTATAAGGGTTTTAATAAATTCCAGTAAATAGTCTTAACTTGTTGGGTTAATTTAAATATCTTCCCGAATGTATTTTGACTTGAAATTTTAACCATAGATTCCTTATTTTATGTAGTTTATTTTGATGTAAATTATTATGGTTTTGGAGTTTAAACATAAGTTATGATTTTTACAATTTACGGGTTTTCTGGAATTATTTGGCTAAATTAAAAAGATATTTTTATGAAATAAAAATTTTATAATATGTCTAAAATGTTATAGTTATTTTATAAATTTGGGAATTTTTGGGCAATGGTAAAAGGTTTTAAAAATTGTGTTTATGAGTTTTCATAAGAATAATCTATAATATAAGGTTTTTAATGTAATCAAAAATTAAAGTATGGTTTGTTAATTAACTTTTAAGCTGGGGAAAATAAAGGGAACTAAATTAACATTTTATAACAGTAAGTTTATAAATGTTTTTGTATTAGCTTTTAAGAGAAATGAAATTATTTACATATATGTATTTTTACTTAAGTAGGAACTTATATAAATTAAGGAATTTAATTATCCTACATTTTATTTACTATATTATATGGGAGTTAATATTTTAAATAAACTAAGGAACAAATATATATATTATTTTTACGCATTTATAAAAAGGAATTAAGGAGTAACTTATAGTAAATCAAGGAACTAATTAAATTACCACTTGTAATAACTAAACATTATAAGAGCTAGAACCCTAAGATATGGTAAAAGAAATACTTTATGAAATATACTTAGAATGCAGTTTAAGGTTGTATTAATAAGATAGTCTAAGTATGGTAAATTACATAGGGAATGTCTTAGTTAATTTCTAATACGGGTATACTTATATATTAAATAAATAAAGGAAACATATTATGTTATAAACCTTAAGTCGGTTGTGTTAAGCCTAGGAGTTATTGAACATTAATAAATACAGTAAGATTTCCTAAAAATGTTATGGATAAACCTTAATACATAAAGATATATATAAATATACATGTATATATGTACATTAATATAGTTGAGGGGAGTAATAATCCTTGTGATAATTATAATAAGTAGGTTATCTGTATATATTAAACCTTAGGTTTTAGTCAGTGAGTGATTAAATAATCACTATTAATTTAAGAGTTTTATTACACAACATAAATTTAACACGTCTTGGGCTAACCTACTAAGCCCAAGTCTATGAACTCCAAAAGGCCACTTTAACAATCCAAAGAGAGTTTGGGCCACCCTCAGGAATAAATTCTAAATCATTCCAAACTAAACGAGATGGGCCTAGCAAAGGATTTAGTTAACAAGTCAAGCCCAAACCCTTGTAAAAGAATAATGGTAAACCTGAAACCATTAATCAGTAAGTAAAGGAGGTTGTTAAGTTTATAAGTCTCTTAACTAATCGACATTTGGAACACCTTATATTATGGTTACTGTTGGGGAATCACTTTTACGAGTTAGTTATTGTTCTTCACACACCAGGTACGATTTCTCGTACTCCGATATTTTTGCTGATTGACTTGTGGAATGTTTTGGAAAACGTTAACTGGCTTTAAGAGGAATTTCTAAAAAGGAATTGGTTGTGTGACTAACTCAGCTTGTGTGACTAACTGAGCCTTGGATATGAAGCTTACTTGGGTATTGGTTCCTTCTACTTGGTGCCCCATTAGACATTGGCTGCTTAGGGTTTACGCTTCTGCACTCTGTAGGACTGAGTGTTTTGGTATTGCTCTGGGTAGTTGGTGATCTAGTGGGAATATGGGAAAAAGTTATTCTTGGTATTGAGTATGGATTATTTCTAATAAGTGGTGCACACACTTTTCACCGATGACTGAGAACGGGTCGGTTGTCGGTGGCAACTGACAGCGAGGTCTGTTTACCTCGTCCTTGTGACAACTGACTGGCGGTGGGGGCCATCTCTCCCAATGGGTTTTATTCCACTCTCGAGCTATGGGTTCTTGGAGCTATTTTATCATTCCTAGTCCTTTGTGACTATCTGGGTTTTTCTACTCCTAACGGGTATTGGGATTAACTAAGGAAATGGATGTTCACTAACATGATGTGATTTCGTTCACTAACCTTATCTTTCAGTTATTAACCTTTGTTCTTATCTTGTTATTGATTTGGTGAATTGTGAAATTTAGTTCCTCTGAGTGTTTTAAGTGACTGTTTTCGAAGTATTATTTATTTAAGAATTGTGTTATAAGTTGTTGGAGGATCGTACCAGTTCATTCCAGGGAACTGACCCGCCCCTTTCGAGGTGGGCTGCTTGGTTTCATCTTGCAGGTACGAATTGATTTACAGGTGGCCACGAAGAGAATGAGCGTTTGGGATGGGACTAGGTTTTGTGGAGAGTTAATATGTTTAATTTCTATTATGTTTGTGTTAAGTTTTCTCGAGTTCAGACCGTAGCTTTTATGATTGGTAAGTTGTAATTGGTGAGGTTGAGGTTTGGTGCCGGGTGTTTGGACCCGATGATCTGTACGCCTTTAGTATTATTTCCGCTATAAAATATGTTAATAGGGGCGTTACGAAATTGGTATCAGAGCGTAGTTACGCTCTGAACCCGAGAAAACAAGCCGAGTGAAATACTTAGATTATAGGTGCACTTAAAACTGGGGAATGGGTAGATTGGGAAGTGAGATTCCAGAAAGGCGCGTGACCCTACCCCATACTTACATTTATGTTTTACTTCATGTACCTACGAACCGTCCTTAGGACGTTATAAATGTTAATACATAGATAGTTAGACTTTACGATACGCCTTCTGAGTAACAACAACCGTCATACCAGCTAGATGTCTCGAAGAGGAGGAAGAGGAGGAGCTGGTCCCTCAGGGCTTGGACCCTACGCTGTCACACCGGAGGTCATAGCACAGATAGTGACAGCTGCATTGGCCCAGCAGCAGCCCAGATCCCACAGCCACCACCGCCACCACCGAATGGTCCCCGGAGTTCAATTGGCTGAAGGCGGTTAACGACCTTCGTCCTCCCATCTATGAAGGCCACCAGAACGAGACTCTGGAGAATAATAGACGAGATGCAGAAGGCCTTCACCTCTCTGCATGTCCAGTGAATCGTCAGGTGGACATAGCGGCCTACTTTCTTCAGGGACCCGCACATCGATGGTGGCAGACTGCTAGAGCCGAGCTGACGGCCCAGGCGAACTTTGACTTCCAGGCATTTCTAGTGGCCCTGAGAGCTAAATTTTATCCATCCTATCTACAGAAGAGGATGAGGAGTGAGTTCGAGCAGTGAAGCAAGGGAGTCTTTGTTGCTGAGTACTACAATAAGTTCGTGGAACTACTTGCTGTTATTGGAGAGGGAGCTTACGCCCCAAGATATCTGGTGGACAAATTCCATACCGGCTTGAACTTCAAGATCATGACCTTGATCGGTTCCACCAGAGGGATGACTGATACAGGTATGGAATATGATTTAAAATTTCTGGTAACGCAAAGGTTTCCCCACTAACACATCTTGCAACGACAGGAACTAGCTGATGATGCGAACGATGTGAGACCACCATTGCCTATCAGGATTCTGTGCTAGGCAAGGAGAATGACATGGAGGAGGAAATGGAGAGGACCCCTCAGACTCAGGAAAGGAGGGAAATTTTCAAGGGAGGAAACGAGAAAGCCATTGTCTCCTATCATGTGATGCAAGCCCCTCCGCTCCCAGCCATTTAGGGGTGAGAAAAGTTAGAATCTATTATGGCTACATATATGCTATCACGTTACTAACCTTGCACTGAAACAGGAAACCAACCTGTAAGGAAGTCTTCTGCAGGAGTGCGAGCGGGATCCACCCAGGCAAGGAGTGTGACGGAACTGGTGACGTGCCACTACTGTGGCAGGAAGGGGCACAGATCCTTCGAGTGCTTCTTGAACCCGGATCCAAGGACTACAAGCCACGCACCGGGTCAGCGACTAGAGCCCCAGCTCCTAAGACTAATGGAGGAGAGGTAGAGGTGTAGCATTTAGTATTTGTTGCGGAGGGATGGACCATCTACCAGTCGCCCTGCCCAGAGTCATCCACAGAGGCCGGGACAGAACTACCCCCAGAGGCCGGGCAAGGCACCAGTCCTTAATATGGTGGACCGCGTCGAGGCAGCGAGTGATGACCCGAGTTCACCTGGTGAGGACTACTTTCCTCATGAAGAGGCTTAGACCTTATTTCTTTACATTCAGTCGTCTAGTTTTTCTTTTCGTTGGCAATGTAAAAAGGGATGAATTATAAACCCTTCATTTTGTTTCGTTACGAACCTTTCATTTCCAGTTGTGAACCATGACTTATTTATTTAATGGCAATTGTTCCTCAGCTTTCGATATTTGCTTTCCTATTTTGCCCTATACCACACCCAATATCCCTTTTGAAGCCAAACCACACCCACCAGAGAAGTGTGAGGTCTTGAGACCCGGGATGATCTTACTACGAGAGTACCTGACCCTGGCAGTCCAGTATGCATTGATCCTCAAGATCAGGGAGTTAGGTGTGAAGGAAGGAAATTTTTACACCCCTACCTTCAAGAATGGTTTGACCATGAAGGTGAAGATCATGTGCCTAGGTAAGAAGTGGAACCACACCACCAAGACCTATGAAGAAGTGGAGGTGCCACCAATCCCGGAGGAACTGCAGACCATCGTTAGAGCTGCAGTTAAGGCAGCACAAGAATTGGAGGATGAGCCCGTCCCAGACCTAACCTCAGACGTGCATCATCAATTTTTATGGAAAAGAAGGTAAGCTAGGGTTGCATCAAGATAAGGATGAATCCCTAGAATCCATCACCAAAGGAGTTCCAGTGGTTTCCATATCACTTGGAGACGACGCGGAGTTCCTATTTGGTGACCAGAAGAGGATGGACCTTTCCACCAAGATCCTCCTGAAGTCAGGTGATGTACTGATCTTTGGTGGGGCAGCTAGACTCATCTACCATGGAGTGAAGAGAATCAAGCCCAACACAGCCCCCACATCCATTATTAACCAGACTCACCTGAAACCTGGCAGATTAAACCTGACCTTTAGACAGATCTAGCTATGTACTTTACAATTTCAGCCTTGTAATCATTAAACTGCTCATGAAGCTTTCAATAAAATGGAAATTCTAAGAAATTATTTCTTCATGTAGGAGCTGGAAATTTAGAGGTCAGGCTGAATGTGTTGGACCAGGCTCAAGCAAAGAGCAATGGAACGGTCATCACAGGTATACCAATTAACCTTGAACAACTGCTTGGAAGAGTTACTAGAAACCTTAAACTTAATTCACTCAATAATTGCAGGCACATTCCAAATTAATGGAGTGGAGGCCACCGTCCTGTTTGATTCTGGAGCCTCCCACTCCTTCATATCCCAAGCATTTCACTAAGATAAATGCCCCCACAGAGGATATCCATGATTGCTCAGTTTTGTTGCCATCCAAGGAGTTGATCAAATGCAGCAAACAGTGCAAGAATCTGAGCATGCACATCAAGGGAGCAGACTTCTTACTTGATGCCATTGTCTTCCCTGGCATGGGATTTGACATAATTGTGGGCATGGACACGCTACAGCGGTACAGAGGTAGACTACACTGCGCAGAGCATCGTCTCCTCTTGAAGTCAGCCACAGGGATCACCGTATCATACCGAATGCAGCCTAAGCAGCCGACTGTGAAGGTTGTATCAGCATTATCCCTGATGAAGGAAGTGTCCAAGGGCGCGACTGCCTACTACTGCTATGCCCAGGATCTGAGGACGGATCCGAAGTTCAGGAGCGACGTTCCCATTGTGTCGGAGTACCCCGATGTTTTTCTAGAGGAGCTACCTGGACTACCACCGCTGAGAGAGGTTGAATTCAACATCGACCTCGTACCGGGCACGGGACCGATTGCTAAGGCTCCCTACCGGATGGGCCCGACAGAGATGGTCGAGTTGAAGAAGCAGTTGCAGGAGCTACTGGATAAGGGTTTCATCAGACCCAGTGTCTCACCTTGGGGCGCTCCTGTGCTGTTCGTCAAGAAGAAGGACGGGAGCATGAGACTGTGTATAGATTACAGAGAGTTGAACAATGTCACGATCAAAAACAAGTACCCACTGCCCAGGATCGATGACTTGTTCGACCAGCTGAGGGGAGCAAGGGTGTTCTCTAAGATTGATCTGCGATCCGGATATCACCAGATAGCTGTAGCTGAGCCAGACATTGAGAAGACAGCCTTCCGGACCAGATACGGCCACTATGAGTTCACAGTGATGCCGTTTGGACTGACCAATGCACCGGCGAGATTTATGGACTTGATGCAGAGGGTCTTCCAAGCCCAGCTGGATAAGTCGGTAGTCGTATTTATGAGACATTCTAGTCTTCTCCAAGAGCAAGGAGGAACATGAGCAGCATTTGAGGACAGTCTTGGAGACGCTGAGGGAGAAACAGTTATATGCCAAGTTCAGCAAGTGTGAATTTTGGCTGGACAAGGTGTCATTTCTTGGACACGTGATCTCAGCTGAGGGAGTTTCAGTAGACCCAGCTAAGGTTGAGGCAGTGAAGAGCTGGCATAGACCTCGCACCGTGACAGAGGTTAGGAGTTTCCTTGGGTTGGCTGGCTACTATAGACGCTTTGTGAAGGACTTCTCCAGGCTAGCCAAGCCTTTGACCTCCTTGATGAAGAAGGACAGCCCTTTTGTATGGACAGAGGCTTGTGAGGTCTCCTTCAAGGCGCTGAAGGACGCCTTGACCACAGCTCCAGTATTGACTATCCCAGAGGGGAATGAGGGGTACGAGGTATATTGCGATGCTTCAGGCAGAGGAATTGGTGGAGTACTGATGCAGCATGGCCGAGTAGTAGCGTACGCTTCTAGACAGCTGAAGAAGCACGAGGAAAACTACCCCACCCACGATCTTGAGCTCCTCGCCATAGTCTTCGCCTTGAAGATCTGGCGACATTACTTGTACGGAGCCACAGTCCGGATTATGACAGACCATAAGAGTCTGAAGTACATCTGGACCCAGAAGGAGCTCAATTTGAGACAGCGACGTGGGTTGAGCTACTGGCCGATTATGACATCAACCTCCAGTACACAGAAGGGAAAGGAAATGTCGTGGCAGACGCTCTGAGCAGAAGAGCTTATTCACTTCTCGCCCTGATAGAGACGACCACGATAGCTGAGGAGGTGTATGCAGCCCAGGACAGTGACGTTTACCTACAGGGCATCAGACAGAAGTTAGCAGACGGGTTGACTGACGGTTTGAAGTACGACTATGAGCTGGACAGCGAGGGACACCTTCGAGTCAGAGGCAGACTCTGCGTTCCTCAGGATGCGACAGAGCTTCAGACCAGGATTCTTTCAGAGGCTCATTCCTCGACATTATCAGTACACCCTGGAGCCACCAAGATGTACAAGGACTTGAAGTTATTCTGGTGGAGCGGGATGAAGAGGGATGTAGCTGATTTTGTCTCTCGGTGCCTCACTTGTCAGAAAGTGAAGTTTGAGCATCGTCGACCAGGCGGCCAGATTCAGTCACTTCCAGTACCGTGCTGGAAGTTTGACGACATCAGCATGGATTTTGTGGTCGGTCTCCCTCCAGCTAGAGGTGGACTGAACGCCATTTGGGTTATAGTCGATAGGTTGACCAAGACAGCTAGGTTCATACCTATCAAGGACACATGGAAGGTGCCCAAACTGGCTGAGGTGTTTACCACAGAGCATATCCGGTACCATGGGGTACCGAAGACGATCGTCTCTGATCGTGACACTCGTTTCCTCAGTCGATATTGGCGTCAGGTACAGGAGGCATTTGGGACTCAGCTACGACTTAGCACAGTTTTTCACCCGCAGACTGATGGGAAGACTGAGAGGACTATTCAGACATTGGAGGAAGCAGTCGCTCTGGACTATCAGGGGAGTTGGGTAGAGCGTCTACACCTGGTAGAGTTCTCCTACAATAACTCTTACCACGCGTCTATCGGCATGGCACCATTCCAGGCTCTATATGGCAGGCCGTGCCGGACTCCCTTATCATGGAGTGACCCTGCTGAGGCGGTCTTGATTGGGCCTGAGTATATTCAGACACTGCAGGATGACGTTAGGGTTATTCAGCAGCACATGAGGGCAGCGCAGTCCAGACAGAAGTCTTATGGGGATCAGCGTACCAGAGAGCTCGAGTTTCAGTTGGGAGACATGGTCTTCTTACGAGTGTCCCCGATGAGAGGGATATTCAGATTCGGGATGAGGGGGAAGCTAAGCCCTAAGTATGTGTGGCCCGTACAGGATTACGGAGCGAGTGGGCCCAGTTGCTTACAGACTCGAGCTACCAGCTGAGTTGGGGAAGGTACACGATGTGTTTCACGTATCTCAGTTGAAGAAGTATATGCCTGACCCTTCTCACGTACTGCAGCCAGAGAGGTTGGAGATTGAGCCTACACTGAGGTATGAGGAGACTCCTATACAGATCTTGGACACGAAGGTCCGAGAAACGAGGGGCAGATCAGTTAAGTTAGTGAAGGTTCTTTGGGAACATCATGGGGTCGAGGAAGCTACTTGGGAGACCGAGGACTCCATGAGAGTTAAGTACCCACATCTGTTTGCATGATACTCTGCTATCCTGAGATGATTCACGTTAGTGGCGGTACGAGGGCGTACCTTAGCTCTTTTAAGGGGGATATGCTGGCATACTCCTCCTTCGTTATCTCATCCGGATTATGCCTCGTTGCATTGTTAGTAATGAGAGGTGTATGTATGTACGTAGTTTTACGTTGTGGCACAGTACTTTGTCACGTTTGTGTTGTGTTTTGTTTCAGTTTATATTTTGATTCACGTTGTTATGGTTTCGGTACTTTGATTTCGGTACCCTCGAGTGGAATGTTGAAATGGAGATAAAGGATTGGAATGGTATGGAATTTCATTGAAGTTATTATTGTCTCAGCACACCCGAAGCGGTGTGAATGCCTATTAGTTGATAGTTAAACTTCGAGGCGAAGTTTCTTTTAAGGGGGATATACTGAAATACCCCTAAATTAATTTAAATTAATTTAGGGGATTTCTTTTATTAAAAATTAAATTATTATATGTAATTATGAATATTAAATTATTATATGGAATTGTGAAATTTATTTAGGGGTTTTCTCCTATTTAACCCTAATTATTATACATTATTATATAGTATTATGAATTTAATAATAAGATTTATAAGTCAATAAATCTTGGGAAAATTATTAAACACTCCAAATATTATAAAGATTTTAGGAAGTGTTGGAACATTGTTTTGAAACATAAAAGTCAATATAAAATTCTAGAAACCTTAAAGCTTATTAAGCCTTGCTAGAGTTGACTTTTTGAGAATGGTCAAACCAGGCCATGAAACCTATACCAATAAATAGGTTATGAAAAACCATGAAGATCGATAAAAAGAACGTCAAAAACGGATCATCCTAGCCAAAGTTATGCTAGATTGAAGTTTTGAATCAAAATTTTAAAGATGCCACGTGTCACTCAAGGGCCCACACTTAGGATTTCTCCCGATTTTCGGAACCGATTTTGCCCTAACTTTAGACGGCTATAACTTTACATCTCTCAATATTTTTCCATGCCGTCTTCACCATTCTCTTCTCCTACAATTCCTCTTTCCAACCATTACTCATACAAACCCTAAATCCTTCTGAGTCAACCGGAAAATCGAGCCAAAGTAGCCACCTTGCGAAACTGTTTCCAGAATTCCAGATTTCCCTTCGTTTTCAGGTAACTTGCGTCGATCATAACTTCTTCGTTAATCAACCAAAATTCGATTTCTTTAGCTCGTTGTAAAGATCTCTAATCCCTCTACAATTTTCGTGTTTATGCCCAAGTCTGATTCGTAACCAGTTGGGAGATATAGAGGTCTAAAGTTTCGGTTTCAACAGCACATAAAATAACACCGAAACAAAGGTAAACTCGTGTTTTGTAACTTCAATATCTTTCTGTATGGTGCGAGTTAGGATTAGTTCTAGTTATCAATGTGTAGAGCTAAGTTTCATCTTTCTATTGAGCCAATTAACAAAGCCTAAATCGATCTGTACAATAACTTATAGATCCTCGAAGTTGGCTTCACGAACTGGTCGGAAGTTCGAGTTTTTCCAGAGTCCGTTCTCGAATTCTCCTCCGATATTGCAATTCCGGTGAGTGTTTCCTCAAATTCTTCCGTTGTTGCTAATCTATACTTCATTGTCGACCTAAACCATGTGCCAATTTAGCCAATTTCGTGTTAGGTTAGGAGAATTTGGATGAATTGCTTCCGATTTTTTCTGTACCGAGATAAACCCTAGCTTCCAAATCGAATTCGAATCTTGATGAACTCTGCATTATAATTGGGGAAATCGGTACCAATAGAACCGAAATTTGATTACGAATCCATAGAAACAAAAATCACTCGATTTCGTTCTGTAGTTAGGAGTTATAGGCGATTTAGTACTCGATCTGTTTAATGTTTTCGCTGACGAACTCGATGTACAGGGGCCGTCCGATCTCGTTTTAAGAGATTGGACGGCCGAGATTAAAACATTCCAGAATTTGTTTATAAGGGTTTTATAAATTCCAGTAAATAGTCTTAACTTGTTGGGTTAATTTAAATATCTTCCCGAATGTATTTTGACTTGAAATTTTAACCATAGATTCCTTATTTTATGTAGTTTATTTTGATGTAAATTATTATGGTTTTGGAGTTTTTAAACATAAGTTATGATTTTTACAAGTTACGGGTTTTCTGGAATTATTTGGCTAAATTAAAAAGATATTTTTATGAAATAAAAATTTTATAATATGTCTAAAATGTTATAGTTACTGTATATTAAATTTGGGAATTTTTGGGCAATGGTAAAAGGTTTTAAAAATTGTGTTTATGAGTTTTTCATAAGAATAATCTATAATATAAGGTTTTTAATGTAATCAAAAATTAAAGTATGGTTTGTTAATTAACTTTTAAGCTGGGGAAAATAAAGGGAACTAAATTAACATTTTATAACAGTAAGTTTATAAATGTTTTTGTATTAGCTTTTAAGAGAAATGAAATTATTTACATATATGTATTTTACTTACTTAAGTAGGAACTTATATAAATTAAGGAATTTAATTATCCTACATTTTATTTACTATATTATATGGGAGTTAATATTTTAAATAAACTAAGGAACAAATATATATATTATTTTTACGCATTTATAAAAAGGAATTAAGGAGTAACTTATAGTAAATCAAGGAACTAATTAAATTACCACTTTAATAACTAAACATTATAAGAGCTAGAACCCTAAGATATGGTAAAAGAAATACTTTATGAAATATACTTAGAATGCAGTTTAAGGTTGTATTAATAAGATAGTCTAAGTATGGTAAATTACATAGGGAATGTCTTAGTTAATTTCTAATACGGGTATACTTATATATTAAATAAATAAAGGAAACATATTATGTTATAAACCTTAAGTCGGTTGTGTTAAGCCTAGGAGTTATTGAACATTAATAAATACAGTAAGATTTCCTAAAAATGTTATGGATAAACCTTAATACATAAAGATATATATAAATATACATGTATAAGTACATTAATATAGTTGAGGGGAGTAATAATCCTTGTGATAATTATAATAAGTAGGTTATCTGATATATTAAACCTTAGGTTTTAGTCAGTGAGTGTTAAATAATCACTATTAATTTAAGAGTTTTATTACACAACATAAATTTAACACGTCTTGGCTAACCTACTAAGCCCAAGTCTATGAACTCAAAAGGCCCATTTAACAATCCAAAGAGAGTTTGGGCCACCCTCAGGAATAATTCTAAATCATTCCAAACTAAACGAGATGGGCCTAGCAAGGATTTAGTTAACAAGTCAAGCCACAACCCTTGTAAAAGAATAATGGTAAACCTGAAACCATTAATCAGTAAGTAAAGGAGGTTGTTAAGTTATAAGTCTCTTAACTAATCGACATTTGGAACACCTTAATTATAGGTTACTGTTGGGGAATCACTTTTACGAGTTAGTTATTGTTCTCACCACCAGGTACGATTTCTCGTACTCCGATTTTTGCTGATTGACTTGTGGAATGTTTGGAAAACGTTAACTGGCTTAAGAGGAATTTCTAAAAAGGAATTGGTTGTGTGACTAACTCAGCTTGTGTGACTAACTGAGCCTTGGATGTGAAGCTTACTTGGGTATTGTTCCTTCTATTGGTGCCCCATTAGACATTGGCTGCTTAGGGTTTACGCTTCTGCACTCTGTAGGACTGAGTGTTTTTGGTATTGCTCTGGGTAGTTGGTGATCTAGTGGGAATATGGGAAAAAGTTATTCTTGGTATTGAGTATGGATTATTTCTAATAAGTGGTGCACAACTTTTCACCGATGACTGAGAACGGGTCGGGTGGCAACTGACAGGGAGGTCTGTTTACCTCGTCCTTGTGACAACTGATGGTGGGGGCCATCTCTCCCAATGGGTTTTATTCCACTCTCGAGCTATGGGTTCTTGGAGCTCTTTTATCATTCCTAGTCCTTTGTGACTATCTGGGTTTTTTCTACTCCTAACGGGTATTGGGATTAACTAAGGAAATGGATGTTCACTAACTCATGATGTGATTTCGTTCACTAACCTTATCTTTCAGTTATTAACCTTGTTCTTATCTTGTTATCTTGATTTGGTGAATTGTGAATGTTAGTTCCTCTGAGTGTTTTAAGTGACTGTTTTCGAAGTTATTATTTATTTAAGAATTGTGTTATAATTTGTTTTTGGAGGATCGTACCAGTTCTATTCCAGGGAACTGACCCGCCCCTTTCGAGGTGGGCTGCTTGGTTTCATCTTGCAGGTACGAATTGATTTACAGGTGGCCACGAAGAGAATGAGCGTTTGGGATGGGACTAGGTTTTGTGGAGAGTTAATATGTTTAATTTCTATTATGTTTGTGTTAAGTTTTTCTCGAGTTCAGACCGTAGCTTTTATAGATTGTAAGTTGTAATTGGTGAGGTTTGGTGCCGGGTGTTTGGAACCCGATGATCTGTACGCCTTTAGTATTTTATTTCCGCTATAAATATGTTAAATTGGGGCGTTACACCCAGGGTCGAGAAAGCGGAGTCTGCTCTAGACTCCAGGATGTGCTTCACCAATTTGTCACTCCCCCATTCCTGACACCCAGGGTCGAAAAAGCGGAGTCTGCTCTAGACTCCAGGATGTGCTGAGAAAGTGGGGTCACCCAGGGACACCCAAAACATTATTCCACCGTAGACGGTCGAAGGATCTGATGCAGATACCAACTCCCGATCATCCATACCGCGCGGCCCGAGCTGTTGTCTTCCCGGGTTGTTCTCATGTTTCACAGTTGGTACTTTTTGTTTCATTATCATTAAAATCTCGACACCATAGTGGGTGTCATTAGCGGTCCTCTAAAGTTAGAGAGGATTTGTCTCTTTGTATAGTTCTTTTGTTTTGTCTACGTGGTTCGTCATGTCTCACCAAAGGAGACTTGCTCTTCATTATCATTAATGAATAGACACCATAGTGGGTGTCATGGTAGTCCTCAATGGTTTAGAGAGGAGTTCCCCTTATAGCGTTTTTCTTTGTTTTCATAGTTCGTTGTGGTTCATCTCGAATTACATAAACGCGAAGGGACTAAACTACTGTGTGCGCGCAATGATACACAACAATGATATAAAAATCATACAACATAATAACAAGCAATCCAATTTCATGCTTTGATCTTAAGGTCTTTTCACACAGAGCACACAACACACAAGCCGTGTAACACGGCAACATACGAACCACACATGTCCATACCTTATTCAGAAGCAAATGTCGTCTCACACACGGAGTCCTGGTGATAAGTGCAAAATTCATCTGTTTTTAGAGCTTTAATTCTTCCTATTTTCATAACAATTTATACTATATTTCTCACTTATCATATGTTTTTCCTTACATTTATATTTTGATGTGAACTCATACATTTTATGTGTCAAATGTAGGAAAATACATTGGAATCACATACTTTATTTCATGATTAATTAATCATGAAATAAATCGTCATTCACTTTACACTCTTGGATTAATTTATTAATTAACGAACATCATCCCACATTCTTCATCATACCCACGTGAATGGTGGCTGGTGCAAAAGGTTTGTCGGCTGCACACATAATCAAAGTTATCATATATGATTATATAATCATTTACGCTGAAGAAAAAGAAGAATTAACTTATGATTGGTACATACCTTCGCCACTACTGCACACCACTACTGCACACCACGTGAATATTGGCTACGAACGTCAATTGTTGAAGATTCAACATGCATGCACATGACTTCCGTGGACTTTTGTCTTCATGACCATGACGGAGGCGCAGACACACCGAATCATACATGGGCCGACAACTTCAGATTGGCGCAGACAATTTCAGAGACAGAGGTCGTAGAGTATGGGCATGACATTTTAACCGATCATTTAGTCACATACCACCGCCCCACTACACTCTGTTGTTCTTTCCAGCATGTACCATCATCATATCACCCATATTACTAACACCAATCAGACGTATAAGAACTCTATAAATAGAGACTTCAACATGAGAGATAGGAGGACCACGCCCAGAGGGAGGGGCTCTGCGCCTCTCTTCCATCTATTCACTAATCATCCATCACAAAAACCATCCACCACATTACTCCAATATCACCACCGTACACCATCTTCGCCAGACCACCAACACCACCAGATCATCAACATACCACCACTTCCTCAAGTTATTTTCAGTTATGTCTTTCTCTTTTATTTATGTTTTTTTATGTTTATTTTTGAGTAGTTAATTTAGCTCCCCGGGTTGGGATAGCAAACCGAACCTTTTTATTTATTATGTAATCTTTTTACTAATTCATTATTGCAGTAGTTTAATTCCAATTCTTCATACACTTTAATTCTCTGATCAATTATTAAAGTTATTTTTGTAGTTTTCTAATCAACACGCGAGAGCTGAGATAGATAACAAGACATAGGAAGTTAAACCTGATTAACGACTAGAAGCGTGATCCCACCTATAGGTTAATCGGTCTCAAATAGAAACTGTTCTTTATGCGATTGGCTGTGTCCGGATTAGAGCATTAGTCTGCTGCTAGTTCTAGCAACTGGTTAGGATTCGTTAGACTTAGCCGTTGACGAATTAATTATAGTTTCTGAGTTTATTGCAGAATTAGAAAAGAATTTATTAATAGATTAAAAAGTGAAGGTTTGTAGAACAATCCGGGGTGCTTCCTTTTATTTGTAGTTTTATTCTTTATTTATTTACTCAAGTTATTGTATTTGCTTTATTATTTTATGTTAGTTTGTTGAGTCATTTATTTTTATTGAATTAATTAAAACATTAAAAAGTGACGTTTCCTGTTTTTCTTAGTTTAGTTTCTCAGTTAGTAAATAAATTCTCAGTTAATTGAAAGAGGTCCCTGAGATCGACAACCCACTTAATCACTATACCCGCAAAACGATAGGTACACTGCCTAGGTAGAAGTAGTCACATATTTCTACTAACAAGTTTTTGGCGCCGTTGCCGGGGACCTCTGGCACGATTAATTGACATTTTTATTTATCTGATTGAGATTTTATTTGAGTTTTATCTTCTTTTATTTTTGTATTTTTTTTTCTTGATTCGTTAGTTAGTATTTGATCCGTTAGTTGGTTAGTATTACCCGTTAGTATTTTATTTTAGTTTTTAATTAGTTCATTAATTTTCGTTTAGGTTTACTTTTGTTTATGTGTACTTACGTTTTGATTTCTTGAATTCGATTTCGTAGATTAGTACTTATCGTTTTCTTTCCTTCTTTTCATATAACCTCTTCTTGTGTTTCATACTTATCGTTTTCTTTTATTTTATTTTATTTTATTAGTGTTTATCTTTTTAGGAATTAATTGATCGCTTGGATTTGATTTGTAGGTGCTAGTTAGATTAGTTAGTTTCTCCATTTTGTTTTCATTACGTTTAGTTTAATACATAGGTTATTAATTTTTTTGCCAAAGTGTAGGCTACCTATACTGATTGACTTTCGAGTTCAATTTCTTCCTTTAATTTGTCAAAGTGTAGGTTATCTTTTTCTATCTTTGTATTTTCTAATTCAAGTTTGTTACATTGATTTATTTTTCTTTTCGTTTACTTTTCCTTTCATTTTTGGATTTTTTTTTCGCCGTATTTTGAATTAGAATCTCAAATAATTTCCTTTTTGTTTATTTTCCTTTTCTGAATTCAATTTATTCGTTCTTTTAGTTAGCTTTTCCGTTTTAGTTTATTTTATTTCTTTTCTTTCTTTTTGATCTTGTCGTGCTTTATTTGATTCTGGTCCTGTACGTGTGGTAGTTAGTTCACTTAGTTCATAGTTTGAATATTTGTATTTTTTTTCTTTTTCTTTTAATTTTCTTTGTATAACTTTTGTTGTTTTAATTGCGTGTTTATTTTAATTACAATTAATATCCTTCAAAAGCCTCAACAAAAAGAGGAGGACATTTATGTCCTTGAATTTGAGGAAGCAGAGCCATCCACACCTGGTCTTCTGATTGAACTACGTTACCGGCAGTATCTCCTCAAACATCAGGTTTTGTGGAGTATTTACTTTCCTATTTTATTTACCGACGTAACGCTTTGTTTTGATCCAGGTGGTTTGCTTTTAATTCCCGCCTATTTCGTTTTCCTGGCGAAGCTATTGTCTACTTTTATTTTTGATCCAGGATAACGAAGCAGGAGTCTAGCCAAAGACTATAAAGACGGGCAGCTTACTGGGAGGCAACCTAGTGGTTAACATTTATGTTTTGTTTTTGTTTTTGTTTTCTGGTTTATTTTTGTTTTTCTTTTGTTTAGAAGTGGCAATGGTGCCCGTGCTTTAATGCAACACTTTCAGCGTTTTTGTGGTAGTTGTGAGTGTGTGCAGGTAAAACATTTTATGGTGTTTGATGCTCTCCAAGGCTGGACACTTGCATGAACGCAAGTGTGAGGAAGGCTACTACCCCATGCATGAGCTTAAGTGTGAGGAAGGGCATCTTCCTCAATCTACGTTATCAGGGGAGTTTCAGTTTTCCTTTATTTAAATATCTGTGTTCAGCCTATCATGCTTAATGCTTATTTTATATCAGTCCATGATTGTCCTGAATGAAATTTTTCATGAGTCTGGCATATCTTGAAAGGTCTTTTCTTGATTTTATTTTTGAACAATGAGGACATTGCTCCTCTTAAGTGTGAGGAAGTAGGATCTTTCCCTGAAAATATGCCAGTTGCACTTAATGCCACATTTGTTTTTGTTTGTCCTCTTATTTTGAAAGAATTATCTCTTTTAAGTGGCCAAAAAAAATGGAAATTTTGAAAACGAGCCTGATGACCACCTCAAGAATCTTTCTGCTCTAGGCTGTTTGTTTGTTTAGTTTTATTAAAATTAATCTGTTTTCACTGAAATTTGATGGATTAGTTGATTGTGGAAACTGAATTAGTTTAACTTGGGATTTTGGAAATGATGTGAAAGTTTGGAATGAAAGGATAAGGCAAGGTACTCCGCTGATCAGAAAATTTTTCCTAACAAAACAGGCCTCGTCTATCCGGTTATTAAGTCCTAGGGGTGCCTTAACACCTATCTACCTAAGGTCTCGGGATCTGGGATAGTTGGCCCAACACCGTTACAAGGATAGAGAGAAAAGTCTGGGTTACGGAATAACTCTGCAATTCACAATTATTCGTTTGTTTTGTATATATTTCTTGGAAGAAGAATGTTTTTGCATGCGAATGAAAGAAAAAAAAATTGCAGTTTAATTTTTGTTTTTGATCATGAGTACGTGGTGTTGAAAGGTATCACGGAATAAGGTGTTACTTCACACCCCTTGTCATCCAAAGGTTAGAGGAAAAGAATGGTGGAAGATCCCAAGATAATCTATATTCAGATTTTGTAATCTAACTTCTCCATGTTTTTAAAATCATTCTTTTTCACTGTTTGCGAAAACCTACAGCTAGTAGCAGAACTTTTCTTTTGATTGTCATTTTGCTTGTTTTTCATCGACAGTTGTTTGATCCTGAGTTTCGATACTACGGCCCTTAAGAGTAGTCATATTCTATATTTGCTTGAGGACAAGCAAAAGCTAAGTGTGAGGAAGTTGTGCAAAATTCATCTGTTTTTAGAGCTTTAATTCTTCCTATTTTCATAACAATTTATACTATATTTCTCACTTATCATATGTTTTTCCTTACATTTATATTTTGATGTGAACTCGTACATTTTATGTGTCAAAATGTAGGAAAATACATTGGAATCACATACTTTATTTCATGATTAATTAATCATGAAATAAATCGTCATTCACTTTACACTCTTGGATTAATTTATTAACGAACATCATCCCACATTCTTCATCATACCCACGTGAATGGTGGCTGGTGCAAAAGGTTTGTCGGCTGCACACATAATCAAAGTTATCATATATGATTATATAATCATTTACGCTGAAGAAAAAGAAGAATTAACTTATGATTGGTACATACCTTCGCCACTACTGCACACCACTACTGCACACCACGTGAATATTGGCTACGAACGTCAATTGTTGAAGATTCAACATGCATGCACATGACTTCCGTGGACTTTTGTCTTCATGACCATGACGGAGGCGCAGACACACCGAATCATACATGGGCCGACAACTTCAGATTGGCGTAGACAATTTCAGAGACAGAGGTCGTAGAGTATGGGCATGACATTTTAACCGATCATTTAGTCACATACCACCGCCCCACTACACTCTGTTGTTCTTTCCAGCATGTACCATCATCATATCACCCATATTACTAACACCAATCAGACGTATAAGAACTCTATAAATAGAGACTTCAACATGAGAGATAGGAGGACCACGCCCAGAGGGAGGGGCTCTGCGCCTCTCTTCCATCTATTCACTAATCATCCATCACAATAACCATCCACCACATTAATCATCCACATATCACCACCGTACACCATCTTCGCCAGACCACCAACACCACCAGATCATCAACATACCACCACTTCCTCAAGTTATTTTCAGTTATGTCTTTCTCTTTTATTTATGTTATTTTTATGTTTATTTTTGAGTAGTTAATTTAGCTCCCCGGGTTGGGATAGCAAACCGAACCTTTTTATTTATTATGTAATCTTTTTACTAATTCATTATTGCAGTAGTTTAATTCCAATTCTTCATACACTTTAATTCTCTGATCAATTATTAAAGTTATTTTTGTAGTTTTCTAATCAACACGCGAGAGCTGAGATAGATAACAAGACATAGGAAGTTAAACCTGATTAACGACTAGAAGCGTGATCCCGCCTATAGGTTAATCGGTCTCAAATAGAAACTGTTCTTTATGCGATTGGCTGTGTCCGGATTAGAGCATTAGTCTGCTGCTAGTTCTAGCAACTGGTTAGGATTCGTTAGACTTAGCCGTTGACGAATTAATTATAGTTTCTGAGTTTATTGCAGAATTAGAAAAGAATTTATTAATAGATTAAAAAGTGAAGGTTTGTAGAACAATCCGGGGTGCTTCCTTTTATTTGTAGTTTTATTCTTTATTTATTTACTCAAGTTATTGTATTTGCTTTATTATTTTATGTTAGTTTGTTGAGTCATTTATTTTTATTGAATTAATTAAAACATTAAAAAGTGACGTTTCCTGTTTTTCTTAGTTTAGTTTCTCAGTTAGTAAATAAATTCTCAGTTAATTGAAAGAGGTCCCTGAGATCGACAACCCACTTAATCACTATACCCGTAAAACGATAGGTACACTGCCTAGGTAGAAGTAGTCACATATTTCTACTAACACCTGGTCGAAGTTCGCTACGGCCCTAGCGTTAATCACAAACAATGTGTCAGTTTATTATTTTATGTGACGACACTTTATATCGTATGTCATTCCCTAGGTATGCTGTCACATGCCTAGTTTATATTGAGTCCTAGGACTTCACATGTATTAATTCTAGGCTTATCTTACTCCTAGGATATTCATATCATTGTTTTTTTTTGGCACATCAACTAAGTCCTTTTTCCTTAGTTAATGTTTTAAAGCGTTTTAAGCGCTAGTTTTGTAACAAGTTTATATAACCTAGATATAACTTGTCTAACGTGTATTCCCCCTTAAATAAATAGGTGGGTAATGTTTAATTCCTTGCATATTGATAATATAGACCATAAGATACCAGTAAAACCCATTTATACAGCAGTCCAAAATTCACAAAACTGCAACATAATTTTGGCGTCTAATCCCACTTGACCTCTCCCTTAATGTATCAACTGAGGCTTACTTTTCCCCACACGGTTTCATCAACTAGTTAGAGGTATTAGTACTATTTTGGATCTATCATTTAACTATCATCACACTCTTAATACCCCTGTATACCAACTATACAGAAGCTACTTATTATCGAAATCTGAAACCACAGTTTATATGTTTCTTCTTGGTTCTTGTTTGTCTTTGGTTCCACTGATGTTTAGTCTTCTCAAAAACGGTTTGCTATCCTAGGTGCAGTTACTAGATAGGATCTGAGTTTATTTTTAAACCAAACCACCCTTAGACCACCTCTGGAAGTTGACCTTACTGGAACATAAATTTCAGAAGGCTGAAGTAAACAACATGTGCATCCCTCAATCCCAACTCCTTTTCTGATGTATCTCTTTGGTTTCTATCTTTCACAAGCGTGTATAACCTCAGTTACGTGTATTAGAGATATTTTAAATTAAAAACCATCTATAAACAACATCGTTAACCCCTCTGTAATGATGTTATACAGACCATACAAGTTGTAGGAACACTGAAATCAGAAACCGATATGACTTGATTTCTATCCTTTCTTTAAGTGTTTACAAACCTAGGTAAGTGTATTGTCCAGATACTAGTTCATTAGCAGGCCATTAAAAAAAAACAAACACTCATTAACAGTTCTGTAAGGTAGTCATACAGAAACTACCGGTTATTGGAAATCTGAAAAGAGAAAAAAAAAAACAGAATCTGTACAGTTCTTCTTCATTCCCTCTATTAAGTTGTTAAGTTGATTTCTAACCTTCCAAATGTTTATACCAGCTTAGTTGAGCATATTAGCAATGTCTTAGATCCATTATCAGACCACTACAACTTCTTTAACTCCTCTGTAGGTCGTTTAAACAGAGAACAATTCTCACAGAAACTGAAACACTGAAACACAATCTGGTAGCTTCACTCCTGTTCCTTTCCTTTGCTCACAGATGTTTAACTTCAAATTTTCCCCAGAAGGTTAATACGTTTTGGTAAATGGGTTAGCAAGGTTTTAATTCTCAAGGCTCACCCAAAGAGCAAGACACACAGAAGTCCTTTACACTAAACTTGACACCTGAAACTGATAACCTCCCTCTCCATCTTGTTGCATTCCCTTGATCTGTGTGCTTTCTCACTCCCCAGTTTATTTGTCTTCTAGTTAAATGTCTTAATATGGTTTTAAACTCTGATCTAGCCCAACACAACTCCTTCATATATTTCTGTGCGAGGTTATACAGAACCGGAGAAGAAAGGAAAACTGAAAACTAAGATTACTAAGCTGATGTAATCTGTTCTCTCTTTGCTCTTGAAACTGATTTCAGGTTTTTCCCCCAGGTGTCTAGCTACTGAATTACGAGTCTTAGTTGGAATTTTAATCTCAAAGCAAAACCAACCTAACCCTGATAACCCTACTAGGAAGTCCTAGTACTGAAACAAAAGAACCTGAAGTCATAAACCGATATATTATCCTATGTGGTTCTCTGTTTGTTCCTTTAAACTGACCTACAACTCCCTCCAAATTCTGTACCCACTTAGTCAATGTTTTATCAAGGTTTGAAACTTAAAAGCACACCCAAGCAACAAGGGCCACACTTCTGACACTTCATTACACAGAAAACAGAAACAAGAACTGAAAAGAAATGCAAAAACTGAAAATCTGAGATGTGACTGTGATAACTTCTTTGCCTTTCCCTTTTTTTTTCCTTCAACTTGATAGCCCACCTAGTTAAGTGTATTACCAGCTTTTAAATTCAACACAGACCCCAACACCACATTGGAAATTCCTCTACAAGTTGTTTACAGAAATCGATCTATGAAATTGAAACAGAAACCTGATGAATATTGTAGCGACAGAGAAAAAAAATATGAACTGATATACCCCTCTATCTCCAAGTTTCCTAAAAGTGAGTATGTTGTGATAATCCCCGGCCTTGGCTCGTGTGACTGTATCACTTCGGGTATCCTGACCTTTTAAACTTAAGCACTCCGGACTTTCTTGATGACGTGCCCCACAAGGCATAACAGAGATAAATCCTGAGAGTTGAACAGTGAAGGGACGACGGTTCCCCCGGTGGTATGGAAGCATTGATTGGCCTGGAAGGTGATTATCCCAATCATTCACACTCAGCTCCACATAAAATCAGCCACGATTTTTATTTTCCACTTACATCTATATGTGATCACGTTTCAAAAATGTGTGAAAATCAGAAAATGAATCATGTCAAACACTCTAATGAAATCTCTTCAAAGCCGTTTATCTCGAATGATTTCCAAAAAATACTGATTTCAAAATCGTTATTTCCACAACACTTTCAAAGCTGATTTCAGTCAAAGTCCTAAAAAAAACAAACTTTATCAAACAGCTTGCAAAAAATAAATTTCAAAAATCTACTGTTTACAAATGATTTTCAAACACTACTTCCCATGAATTTCATTTCAAAAACCTACTTTCTACAAATGAATTTCAAACAACATTCTTCACCAACATGATTTTCAAAATAGTTTTTGAAAATAGTTTTAAAAATTGAATTTCACTAACTTATTTCAAAATAAATGATTTAGTCCTCATGTTGTGACCCGCTATTTTTGAAGTTCAACCCACCTTCAAGAGTAGCGGTCATTACTGTGGAGTGTACTAGTCATTTCATGTTTTCACAAAAGTGGTGGATTTTCTCAACGATTTTGTGCTTGATCATTCACCTTTCCTTTCTCAAAAAACGCCCCTCATTTTCCTTCGTCATTGCAAGTGGAGTGCATGAAAACCAACAATGATTCGAGCCGAAAACCAGAGGTGTACCAACCCGAGTCAAGCGACACAAAGATCAGCAACCCCGATTCAAGTTCAAACTGTTGATAATCAGAAGAACACCAACCCGTTTGGTTTGATCACAATACTGCTTCACTACAAAAACCTGAACTCGAGCGAGCAGATGGTCAAGAGCCCGAGGACGAGTGAACAACCAATCGAGAGCCGAAGACGAGCGACAGCAAACCAGAAGTCCGAGCGTGAGCAGTCAGCCAGAAGTCCGAATACGGACCAGGAGAGTTCAGAAGAAGTTCAGCTCAAAATTCCCCCCTTTTAATGATGTTTTAGAATTGATGATGTATAAGTTTTCCCATGCGATTCTTTTCTCTCTTGTCCATTCCTGAATAGATTACCTGTATAGGTTTATACATTCCCTTTGAGTTTATTTAGGTCAATGTGTATAGGGTTCCCCATTCCCTATTTTATTTGTGAATGACCGAGCGTCAGAATTCATATCGAGAAAATCCACCACTTTGAAAACACACGTTTTCAAAATTGTTTTTCCAAACTTGGTTTCTTTTGGAATGCCCATATAATGAAAAGAAAGAATAAGGAGCGACCCCTCACAGTTATATGCCATACATCAACCTTGCTTTATGGGGCGAAAATTCACGGTATCTACAGGAGGTATCCCTGAATAAACAACAGCAACAAAATACAACCGGGCACAAAGCAAATCGCATGCATTGCATTCATTACAAAAAGTCCCATGTATTCTCGGTCAGTTCAAATTCGTCAAACACGTACAAGTCCTGTCCACCTCAGAAAAATTGCATAATCATGTGTTTCATTGTCACCGCACTATACACCATCTTTCATCCCAAATATCTCGATCGCTAAAGCCCGATCTCGGAGGGATAAAAAAGAAAACTGGGAAGTTCAAACCTTCCCCAATCAGAATCACCATGCGCGCCAGTGACCAAAAGGGAAGGAGTTTCATATTGTAGGGCCACCATGCGGGAGTTGTCACTCCCTAAAAATTCAAAATCCAGGGGCCAATCACCAACCCGACCTCATTTGAGAATTACTACCCCAATAGTGACCTCAACTGCTAGACCACCTTCAAGGCTAGCAGCGATGGGATGAGCTTCATGAACCGTGAGCTGAATTCGACCTAAGCGATACTAGTCATAACCTTACCACTCATGCATTGCATCCAAAAAGAAAAACAAAAAAAAAACACACACATTTGGTCAAACACCAAAGTTAACCATCTTCATTCATCATTTTCAGCATTTCACGCATCCTATACATAGTAATTCCATATTACCACAATAGACTGCATTGTAGATAGTCGCATTTGCATACACTCGTATCGAAACAAAATTTTTGGGGAAAATATTAAGAGATTGATCGAACAGGGCACATGAAGCACTAAACTCTCGACCCATCGATGAACACAAGGGTTCAATCAAAATCAGCACCGCAAACCAAGTGAGTAGTCTGCGAAGAGCGGTATTTTCCTTTGAATTTCAAATGAATGTTTTAGACAATCCAATGAGTGATGAGGAAAGATAGAGCGAGTTCATAGAGGTCATACATTATACATACACATTCATACACTACACATTACGCATACATACCAACTACACTTCGCACTACATGTGCCATCAAAAATATATTACCATACCTACACACTATGCAATGCTCACCCGAGGCAATGCAAAAGCAAAAAGGCTCTACCCCCTTTAAAAAGGGGCACGCCCCGTACCCGTATCTACGAAACACTAGACTATCTAGTCTATGAATAGCTGTGGGTACTTCGCCTTCATGGCATCTTCCAACTCCCATGTCGCTTCTTCGACATCGTGGTTTGACCATAGGACCTTCACCATTCATATAGACTTATGGCGAGTGTCTCTGGTCTTCCTATCAAGGATTCTCACGGGGGTCTCGACATATCTCATTGTTGGCTCCATGGATAGTCTCTCGGGCTCTAGGGCATGAGAAGGATTAGAAATGTACCTCTTGAGTTGTGACACATGAAAGACATCACGGACACGCCCCAAGTCCTCAGGTAATGCTAACCTATAGGCTACGGATCCAACTCTCTTGGTGATAATGTACGACCCTACAAATTTTGGGCTCAGCATGCCCTTCTGACCAAAACGGAATACGCCCTTCATAGGTGAAACACGCAAGAACACTTGGTCGCCCACGACGAACTCAAGGTCGCGTCATCGCACATCCGCATAGGATTTCTATCTATCTTGGGCTGCCTTCATATTGGCTCAGATTTGTTGCACTTCCGCTTGGACTTGTTTTAAATACTCCGGTCCTATGATGACCGCTTCACTTGACTCATCCCAACACAAGGGTGGCAAGGTCTACCGTATAAAGCTTGGAAAGGCGACATCTTAATCGAAGCATGATAGCTATTATTGTAGGAAAACTCGATAAGATGAAGCTTATCTAACCAACTCCCCTGAAAGTCTAAGGAACATGCCCGAAGCATGTCCTCCAGTGTCTGGATGGTCCTTTCTGTCTGACCGTCGGTCTAAGGATGGAAGACGGTACTCAGCTTCAATTCTGTACCCAACGCTTCCCGTGTAGCTCTCCAGTATCTCGAAAGAAATCTGGTGTCGCGGTCAGATACTATGGTTTTCGGGACTCCGTGGTGTCTGATAATCTCCTTGTCGAATAGCTCTGCGAGCTTCACTACCTTCCAAGTGTCCTTCATCGGTATGAATCTGGTAACCTTGGTAAGGCGATCGACTACAACCCAGATCATGTTGAGTCCTCCCCTAGCAGGTGGGAGTCCTACAACAAAATCTATAGAGATATCATGAAATTTCCACTCCGGAACTGGCATCGATTGTACCATTCCGCCCGGTCTACGATGTTCAAATTTCACCTTCTAGCATGTTAAGCATCTTAATACATACTGAAATACCCCAAATTATTAAAGCATGGATTAAATATTTAATCATATTAATTAAGGCCTAAACATGCCTTAAAAGTCAACTGAGAACAACAGTGGTCAACATAAAACAAGATGTTGCACCCTTTGACTGTTAAGGGTAAAAAATACCCAAATAACCTTCTTAGGACCTAAAAATTTGTCCTAAGCATATTAACATACTACTAAACATATTATAACCGTTGGACAACACTCAACACAAAGAAAAAGCATTTACATGCTTCAAGGTCAAAAAGAGCAAAAAGGTGCTCTAGGAAAACCTTAAAAATCAAATGACCTCTAAATAATATAAAATTGAATTACATGATCAAATATCATGTAAGGAACACAACAAAACCGTTGTCAAAGAAAACCAAGCCCAGAAACACCTTGCGACACAAAATGTGCACTAAAACTCCTTAAAGCACGTTTTTGTGTAATCGCCTTCTAAATTGGTTTTAAATGGGCTAAAAGGTTATAAATACCTTTAAATATAATAAAATATCATATTATATGATATTAGGAATTTAATTCCAGAAATTTACGAATTTTTACAAATTTAATATTAAAATATTAATAAAACCCTAAAGTGGGGCCCGCATGAGTCAATATTGACCAAGCATGGTCAATGGTCAATTAATTGACCCATTTGGACCATGGAGATCGGCTGCAATAAGTGAGGAGACAGCATACAATGATTTTGGAGACAAATACTACCTAATGCATTTACTTTTAGAAAATAACATTACTTTTTACATTATTACCAATCATTCCCACCTTCTCCTTCCTTCCTTGTCCGATCCTCTCCTTCCCAGCCGAGCTCACCCTTCCTCTCAAGCTCTCAAAGCTTGTTCTTGAACATGGAAGGCAAACCTAGCTCCTAAGTCCTTAAGGTAAGTGTTTTAATGTCATTTTTAGCTCTTTTTCTTCATCTCTTCACTACCAACACCTAAATTTCGTGGCTCAACAATTCCTATGGCTTATTCTCAGTGTTATAAGGTTAGAACAAGAGCTAAACTCGGTTGAGACCAGTAGAGGGACCAAGGTTGTTCAAATCTACATTTTAAGGTAAAAATGTGCTTTAAGCTCATAACTTTTGATTCCCTTCGATTTTGGCTGTGAAACTTTGGTCATAGCCTCATCTTCTTCTCCTTTTCATGTGGAATTTGTTGGTTAGCCATTTGGAGCAAGGATGGCCGAGATCCAAAGGAAATACCCTCTTTTAAGGATTTTTCCAAGGTAAAACCTAACAACAAGGTAGCATTTCGAGATCTAACTATTTCCTATGTCAATATGGTGGATATAACACCTTGTGGTGTGTTTGGTTCAGGTCGAAACCACTTAGAACTTCCCTTGCATTATTAAGGTGATTTTTGCCTTAAATCTTACATTAAATTACTCCTTATGGTTAGATCTTTCTTGGAGACTAACTAGGCCTTGTTTTCTGTTTGAAACATGCAAGAGAAGCTTTGGAAATTTTATCTAAGGCTGGCCGAATTCAAACAAGGAATTATTCAAGCTAAATCAAGGTATAAATCACTTAAACATTAACCTTGCTAAGTTAAAATGTTCTAAGATACTTCTATATTAATTGCCGTGAGAGAACATGGTAATAAGGTCATTTTTGACCTTAAAATGTTTAAAGAAATGGCTTAGTAAATTTATCTAAGTGATTAAGTAACATAAATGTCAAATTTAAGACATTATGTGGAAGTTTGGTAATTAAATGGAAAGTGTGTGGTGAGGCCGAGAATTATAAGTGTTTTGGGACATTTATGTGTAATTTATTTTGCAAGCCAATGTTTGTAATAAGGCCATGTATTTTAGGCCATTTTATTTATGCATTTACAAGCTTTTAATTAAGTTTAAGTAGTATAAATGCATTACCGAAAATAAATGGGGTATTAGGTGTAATTAAATTAAATTTGGGGGCTTTAGAATAATAAGGCCGAAAATGAGAGGTAAAATGGAGTTAAAATAAAGTTTATAAGATTTTGTAAAGTTTTGGGGTTAAATGGTGATTTCTAGAAAGTATGGGTACTAAACCGTAATTATAGGAATTGTTGGTCAAGGAAATATTAAGGTGGTCAACCTTGACCATAGGCTAGGTTTTGACCAAAATAAATAAGTTAGATAACTTATTGGGGGTTGCTATTCGCAGTACAAAATTACTAATCACCGCAGTACAAAATTTTTTTAATTCATATTGACGTTGTACACATGTAATGATGTGTCGCTGTGTTTTTTTTTTCAAAAAATGATATCGGAAAGTAAATTTACCGAAGTAGTTTGTAGTTGATTAGTAGCGAATTTTACTAGTTACTTTTTTGTTGGAATCAATACAGGAACCTTTTTTTTGTAAAAAAAAGTGTTGGATTACATTTTTATGTGTTTATATTACATTTTTATGTGTTTATATTATTAATTTGACTTAAAATTAATTTGTACTGCGAATAGCAAATACTTTACTATTCGCAGTACAAATTTTTTTTTTCACCAAACTTAGTTGAATAAGTTTGAATGTTACGGGGAGACACTTTTTTTTGAAATAATAGATGTTTGAATAACCAAATTTAAGTGAATATGAGTAAAACAACAACTAAGTTAAAGAGAAACTAAGTTAAAACAACTAATTTATTGATAAACTAAGTTACAACAACTAAGTTAAAGAAAGACTAAGTTACAACAACTAAGTTAAAGAAAAACTAAGGTACAACGTTGATCCAACTATCTAACCTAGATTGTAATTGATGAATCCAAGGTCCGACAGTGTTTGGATCTCTATAAGCGAACCACTGCGGATAGACAGGGGGGAGTGGGGAGTCTTGAACCATGCCGAACCTTATGAAATGACCCTCGGGGCAAATTCCTATGTGGATCTCTCCTCTTGGGCTATCACGATCGGTATAATTATCGATGGGAAGGTATGTGGCACTTGCCGCACCCCCATAGACAGTAGAGTAGAAAACTACTATCGAAGTGTACCTTGTCGCATCACCAACCCCATTTCCGTGTGCATCCATTTATGTTGAGGTGCTGGCTCTCCTGAATTCCAATGAAGCGCTCTTAACATGGCGTTGTACGGTCCTTCGTTAAAAATGGCCTTGTATAGTCCATTCGCCGGTGCTTGATTCTTCATGTGATTGAACAATGCTACACGGACATCTTTCCACCTCTCTTCGTCTGAATATAGGTAGTCAGCAATGACCCTGAAACCACAATTCCCATCTCCACGAACATCAATATACCCAGTCATATATTGATATAGGTTGGGGTTGAAATTCTGGTAGTATGGGAAGTCGGCAAGGGGCTTGAATCGACTCGGATTTGATGATCCTCTATTACGTGATCTTCTATTTGATGGCGCTCCTTGTGACTGGCCTGCCCTTGGTCGGTTACGTTCCCAAGACGAAGGTTCACGTCGGTTTGGTCTTGAGGGCCCGGTAGGTCTGCCAATCCCAACCTGTTCCAACGGCTCTCCTAATTGGCACACCATATCTGGGTGAAGGAAGTTTTGGAGTTGACTGTAACATCTCGCAATCAGAGTAGGATCATCTGACTGTGCTACCTCAGAAGCTATGTCGCCATCTATTTGTTCTTCCTCCATGTAGGATACCATATCAATCGTCGATTCATGCTTCTCCCAGCTTAGGGTATACCAGAAACGATGTATATCCCTCTTTGAGCATAGTATACCACTATCCAGCATGTAGTTTAATTTACAAGCGCATGGTAATCCATGAGAGGTTACCTTGTCACATCCACAGATTGAGCTGTCCATTTGCACATAATTCGTCCTTCCAAGCTCCTTGACTAGCTCATCTAAGCAAAGGGTACTAACCTTCCCGATCAGGTCAGCGATTGGAACCCTCATGTGCTCTCTTCTGTGTTTTGTCCTGGCTGCCTCAAAATCCTTTTTTAACTCCCGGATGCTTGTATTCACATGATCGTGAATCTTTGGAAAGATTACATCCAAAGTGTGTCTAGCACTCCTTAATCTCGCCTTTAGAGAAGAATGTGCGGCCTCCACCCTATCAAATGTTTAAGTAAGTTTTATAGATCTATAACAATCACTGTATTATCTTAAACATTACAAGATTAACAATTTTACCTATTTGTCGTTGTGTTGCCGAAGTGCAACACATTCTTGACCCAAGCCTCCACAAATTTTTCCTTGTATTTCTCCCAGACTGATGCAACATACGTAATGAAACGTGGGTAGCTTGGTATGTCTCCTTGAAATATGCGTACCTCTCGTTGTAGTCCTGCTCTGTGCTCGAGTAGACAACCGAAGTCCACATTCGGACTGCAGCCGCCGCCCTTCCTCTATCACCCATATAAGTCTCGGCTTTCCCCTGAACGTTCCTACTTATGTGCCACCGACATAGTAGATGATGAGATTCAGGAAATACCTCATCTAAGGCATTCATCAGGGCCAGACATCTGTCGGTGATAAATGTAGAGGTTGTAGTCCGCCCGAGGAGGCCCCTTAATTGTTGAAGTGCCCACACATACATGTCTGTTGCTTCTGATACAAGGAAGGCGAAGGCAATGCTGAAGTTTTTGCCTATACTCGTCATCCCGATGAACTGAACCAAAGGCATTTTTGCTATGTTTGTTTTATAGGTAGCATCAATGCCTATGACATACGGGAACGCATGGAGCAGTAATCTAGATGTAGGGTGTGCAAAGAAGATGGACCCAAGTCGTGTTTGATCATCTAAATTGTGAAATATAATCATGTTATCTATCAAATTAAGATGAAACCTAAATATGAAGATTAGTTATTTGAGACATACTGAGTTGACTTACTTGGATCTGTAGTGTAATCGTAGTAGTAGTTGTTTTTGTCTAGGTCACTCAGCAGAGTCTGCACCATAGATCGACCATCTCTATTTACTAGTTTTGTTTTTTGTATCCGGTTGTATATGTCTTTCCTTGTTGCTGACGTTTCTGGGTTGATTGTTGTGAGCTCGGAATAAATTGCACAGGGGGGCACACCGACTCTGGTTCTCTGGTCGATCATAATCTCCTCCGCCTCAGTCAGGCGTTTTCCCACAAAATGACCCTCTGCCCACTCTGCGAGATCATGGTTATGCCATCCGTTACCCACTTGCAAGAAACACCCGTAGCTTGTGTAATACCCCTTAATTTTAAAAGGGCAACCACATTTCTTTGAACCCGATGATCTGCGCCGGTTGATGACACCAGGTCGTGATGTCCTTCGTGGTTTCCAATACCTCTCGCATGTTATGTGGAAATCTTGGCCCGCCCGAGAACTTTGAATTATGGTGTAGATATGGTTGGGATGGCCAACACTATCTACCCAAGCTTTCGCTTCTTCTTTACCCCTAAAGGCCTGGTTTGTTTGAAATAAGTAACCTGTGTCCACCACCGGAGCTCGATTATACATCTCTTGCATGTAGTCATCCATCTGTGCATAATGATCCGGAACGCCTTCATCAAATTCATCCCAATCTGAATCAGTGGTTGAGTCACTATCCTGCAATAAGGGTCGAGAGAATGTTAGATGAATATTGAAATATGAAATGTTAGTGCGAATATGATTAACAAAGACAATAAACTAAATACTTACTGGGCTTGATATTGGAACATACTCATGATCGGAATCTGAAGATTGACTCATGTTTAGAGAGAGAGCTTGCACAGTTTAACGAAATAAGTGTTGGAAGAGAGTAAGGAAATAGAGAGCTTCGAGAATATGGAGAGAGAGTGTGTGAAGATGAAATGGAGGAGGCATCCCTTATATAGAGGTTTGCCATGAACTAGCCACAAGGTTACAAGTTAAAAAAACGGTAACCTGGTACGTGTACAGTGACCTAGTACGTGTACCTTACCTGACAAAAGTAATTACCTATGGTAACTTTGAATTCACTTTGTACTGCAAACGGTAACCTGGTACGTGTACAGTGACCTAGTACGTGTACCTTACCTGACAAAAGTAATTACCTATGGTAACTTTGAATTCACTTTGTACTGCAAACGGTAACCTGGTACGTGTACCTTTCCTAACAAAAGTAATTACTATGGTAACTTTGAATTCACTTTGTACTGCAAACGGTAACCTGGTACGTGTACCTTACCTGACAAAAGTAATTACCTATGGTAACTTTGAATTCACTTTGTACTGCAAACGGTAACCTGGTACGTGTACCTTTCCTGACAAAAGTAATTACCTATGGTAACTTTGAATTCACTTTGTACTGCAAACGGTAACCTGGTACGTGTACAGTGACCTAGTACGTGTACCTTACCTGACAAAAGTAATTACCTATGGTAACTTTGAATTCACTTTGTACTACAAACGGTAACCTGGTACGTGTACCTTTCCTAACAAAAGTAATTACTTATGGTAACTTTGAATTCACTTTGTACAGCAAACGGTAACCTGGTACGTGTACAGTGACCTGGTACGTGTACCTTACCTGACAAAAGTAATTACCTATGGTAAATTTGAATTCACTTTGTACTGCACATGGTGTGTTTGGTACGCTTGATTTTAGTAGTCGTTAAACTAGCCGTTGGACATGTCAGTGTTACTCAAATATTATAAAAGTGGGTATTAGTGTCCCAACATACTCATTCCTTACCCCGTGCTCTCTGAATCTGTCTAATTACATCTTGCTTGAACTCTTCACACCTTAATTCCCATTTCACTCCCAAAATCAAATGGAGTTTCCTTTCTGTTTGCACGTTAATTATGTAGCTACTTTTGGTCGTCATGGAGCACAATTTGATAGAAGAGTGGGGCACAGACGCGTAGAAGTTACTATGCCATATCCTAGTAATCTCCGGGATCTACAACGACGAGTAATTCGAGCACTACAGTCCCTCCTCGGCAGAATAAACATAACAACAATGGTGTATTTGGGGCTGGAGGGCGACTACGAGTGGACTTTTATTCATGTACGAAATGATACATCAGTTCGCCGGATGATGGAGAATTACATGGAGTATAATGATTTCATCGCTCATATTCCATTACTTGTTATTTATGATCCTATTGAGCCCGATGATGATGATTTTCAACACCAAGAACCAATTTATGAGATGAGACGTAATGTAATAGCACGGGGAATAGAGAGACAAAGGTTAGGAAATAATTAGGTTATTGGTTATTGCGTATTTGATCTTGTTAGTTCTCGTGTTGTTATAATTTTCGGGATTTATAATCTTCAGTAGATGTTTGGACGTGGAATAAACGTGTTGTTATAGTTATTGACTTTCATTTATGTGATTCATACGATTTGGATTCAGGGACTTTTCTTTCTTAGGAATTTCTACATTTTGATATATTTCATTTCTCGTGACATATACAATCTTTGGTACATGTTAGATATTTCATTTCGACACTATCATTGCTGGAGAACATTCAACGACCAACATAGAATTTAGACCACCCAGATTGGCATTGATATTAACAAGCACATTTGTCAAATACTGATCGTTAACTTTGAAAGGAGCCATGCATTGTGTGACGACACCAACAGAAACAAAGGCATTCCAGGAAACGATGCATTTCTAGAAAATTTTTGGCATAGTCTCCCCTGTTTTTCTTATCTCCACCGGTTCTAAGAACCTCCACAAAATCAACCAACAGATCATCAACTAACACACCAAGTCAAAATGAAAGACAACAAATAGTTCCAAGATGATACTAAAGTTTATTACATCCAAATCCAAGATGACAAGCACTAGGGTGCACCATGCTGGCGCTGGTAACTATCCCATATGTACAAAGAGCTGAACACATCCACAAGACCATCAGTTGCAGCCCTTTGTTCTTCTTCTGGCATCCCCTGACGATAGTATGACCAGTCCCATGCATTGTTCTCTTGGTAGTACGGGCGTGCAAGCTCACTTGCCTCAGACAGTAGCTGTAACACACTTGGTCAGGTAAGTACACATAAAAAATAAAAGTGATATTTAATGATGTACTATGACAAAAAGAACTTACTAGACAGGGATCTGGACGATGAACCAGGGTGGTCTGATAAGTCTCAGGGTTTAGGATCTTCGGGTGTGTGTGCTTGGTGTACCAATCTAGGTAGAGTGGGTCACAAGCATGCAACCGCGCATTTGTGCGCGTATACCCTGGAACCAGCAATTTAGGAGTGTTTTCCCAAAATTATACATGGGGGGGTATACACAGGTGTAGGGTTGGGTTTTTCCTCTTTTTTCAGACCTTGGGTTGGGTCTAATAGGAGGTTCAGGGATATCCTGAATGTAACCAAACTGGCGTAGACAGCGACCAGGCATGTATGGCTCATTCAACCCCAAAATCGGTATGTTACCTCTATACCATGTACGCCCTCCATGAACATTAACATTATCTCGACCGTAGGGCAACCAATCAATCTACAATGAACATTAATAGTAAAATGTAACCAACAACGAAAGACAAAAATATAATGGTTCAATGTGTTAGCAACTACAAACACTTACATTTAGAGCAGTCAAAGCATCTAGATGCTCACGATATCCTTGCAGTGAACGATGATCCTGCACTTGAGAGGTAGATCTCACCCATCTTAGAGCCCAAGGTCTATCATCATTAGCGCGCCAGTCCGGGCTAATCGCTGGTCTTAATGTAGGGAAGTACGCATAAATCCAGCACTGTGCATATAAAACACTAGAATGATTAAGCAGTACCAATTATTAATACTCAGTGAGTTATCATATACTAGATGCACATTAGGACACATACCTCAAGTAACGTCATAGAACCACCTATCCCACTGGAGTCGGCACGAGATGCTATCCCTAGCTGGCGATATAACCATGCAAGAGTACCAGCTCCCCATGCATATTTACGAAGCTTGGTACCTTTCTTCACAGGAGCTACTAAACTGAACAGCTGTGGACTCAGACGACCATTTGATTTTCCAGCTAATATGGTGGTACCAATCAGATGATAAACCAACCACATGCCTGCTTCATTGCCTCTTCATTTTCATCCCTACATTGTTGCAACAAGCTCGAAATTGATACAACACCGGTATTCCACAGTGCCTCTGTCATACTCTCAACATCTGCCCCAAAATTAAGACAATCAGCCATTACATCCTTCAACTCAGGGGTGGATGAATTCGCTGTCAATGAACGACCGACGATGGGGATTTGCAGTATCATCCACACATCATGCAGGGTAATCGTCATCTCACCAAACGGCATATGGAATGAGTTTGTATCAGGCTGCCACCTCTCCACAAAAGCACTGATCAGGGACATATTGTTGTATGGCATCGTAATATCCTGTAGGTGCTCTATACCAGAATACTCAAGCATCTTCCTTGTTCTTGGTTTAGAAATTTGATCTTTTGGCCAGCAGGTAAGCATCACCCTACGGGATTTGAAACTCAAAACCCCACGATCCTACATAATGACCAATATTTAACACTTACAAAACGTAGTATGAAATTAAATGATCAAATACAGGAGAAGATAGAGAACATACCTTAGCCGAGGTCCATAAGTCAAGCGCCACATGACCCCCGAAGCTAGTGATAACACTAGTGAGTAGTGGACCGCCAGGAACTGGCACCTCTGTCAACTTCCAAGAGGTAGGAATGACTGGAACCATCGCTAGCGCTGTCCTCGTCAGTGTCATCCTCCTTATCCATGACTTCATCATCTTCCTTATCCTGCTCCTCATCCACGTCGGGTGAGTCCTCATCATCAGCACCACGACCATCGTCATCAGCATGTGGCGAACGCTCAGTCATCACATGGTCCTCAACAGCACGGGCAGGTGATGGGCGTGGTTGACGTGATGAACTACCACCGCCTGACGGAGCAGTCTGGTGGCTTGATTCCCCCGATATATTGAAGCTAGAGCTGTGCAGTGATCTGTCAGAAAAAGCACTACTGGATGATGACAACACTGGCATGCGTCTCCTCGGTATATTGAACACCGCCGAGTCATCCTCCGCTACCATTGGTGGTGCTGGTACTTGAAACGCCGGGTCGTTGGAAGATTGACCCGGATGGAAAGATGAATGGCGTGCTGCTTCCATGCGGGGGGCAGGATTACTCGGCCCTTCACCAGGAGCATGTGCACGACGACGGTACGAGGCCGTCATCGCCTGCTGCACACCCCGGTCTTTATTCTTCCTCTTCGTGACATGTCTCACTGCTTTTTTCAGACGATCCATCACTGCATACGAATATCACACAGTTATATTCCTCATTCATAACATAAAAATTCAAACATTTATAATCATATCATTCACAATATTACAATTCAAAAAAAATTCAAATATTAATAAATCATTCACAATATTAGTTAGAATTCAACAAAATAACAAATTAAAACATTTAAAAATTCAAATATTTATAAATCATTCACAATATTAGTTAGAATTCAAAAAAATAACAAATTTAAAAATTTAAAATTTATAACATTAAATATTAGTTAGAATTCAAAAAAAAAATATTTATAAATCATTCACAATATTAGTTAGAATTCAAAAAAATAACAAATTAAAACATTTAAAATTATAATAAAAAAAAAAATGGGTCGAGTAGCCCTGCTACTCGCCCGTCTCCAACAAGAGGACTGGTGGTCCTCTACTTCCCCGGCAGCGAGCACCCACGGTCCTCGCACCTGACCATACCGAGCCGCCCACAAACTCGCGGCCCTCGTCGTCGTGGAGAACCGCACCACGAGCCGCAGTGCTTCTCGCCTTGCTCTGGTCCGAGTAGCGCGCCTCCTCGCCCAACCCCGAGCCGAGTCGCCCAGATCCTCGCACAACCCCGAGCCGAGAAGCCCAGGTCCTCGCCCAGCTACAGGTCGAGCCGCACCAGGGCTCGGCCCTGTATTTTTTTTTTCAAAATTTTCAAGTTTCCTACGAATTTTTCATGCTAGATCTAGCTCAAATGATGTTGAATTTCAAAAAACTAACACCAAATTCATACTCAGGACACCCAAATCTATAAGATGCAAAAAAAAATTTTGAAAAACTCACCGGAAAATTTTTCCGGCGGTGGTCCGGCGGTGGTTGGCGGCGGCAGGTGGCGGCGCCGGTGGCGGCTCCGGTGGCGGCTCCGGCAGACAGAAGAGAGCTTCTTAAGGAAGAGAGAGAGAGGAGAGAGAGTGAGTAAGAGAGAAATGAAGAAAATAAGGGAGGTTCCGCTATATATAGTACGAGCGTTTTTTACTCGAAATTGACGTTTTCAACTGCGATTTCAATACAACGTTCTGAAAGTGTAACAATGTTTGTAATTTAGTCAAACACAACATAAAATGTAATTAACTTATGTGGAGTCACAATTATAACGTTTAAATGCGATTAAAAACGGTTTTTACGTCTTTTATACGGGTTTATAATGTTTTGTAACAGTCGGAGTGTTTTTTACTGTTTAAGCTCAAGAAATAATTTAAAAAAAAAACAAGAGTTACAATACGACATTATTACATGTGTACAACGTCAATATGAATTAAAAAAATTTTGTACTGCGATGATTAGTAATTTTGTACTGCGAATAGCAACCCAGTAACTTATTTAAGGTTTTATAATAAGTTATGTATTTAACGGTAATATTTTTATAACATATGTGGTAAATATGTTATTACCAAAAATTAAGGGTGTACAATGGTATTTTAAACACCCATGGGCTATTAGGAATTTTTAGGAATCTATTTGGTGGATTTTGGAATTAAAATAAACTATATATGAATAATATATAGTTAATATGTCATTATGGCACTTTGGAGAAAAATAGATGGTGGAATGGTAAATATCAAAAGTATATGGGTTAATAAGGATATTTATAACCCTTTGGTGGAATTTGGTGATTTTTAGAATTATATAAGAGTATTTGTTGAGATATATGTATAATATATAGTTTTAATGATATTATCAAACTATATGTTATAAATTGGGCCTAATGACAATATAAAATGTATATTGAGGTCTGTTCGGAATTTACAAAAAATAACCATAGGTTATGCTCTTTTATAAGTTAGAAATGTTATATTAAATGGGATATAACATGGTAAAAGAAAGGGGTGATTTTGTAAATAAAGGAAATTATGGTTTAAGGAAAAGTATAAGGTTTAATATGTGCCTATGAGGCAATACACAATAGTCTTGTATAAAAACTATAGATTATAAGTTAAAGGAAATTAAAATATCAAAGCAAATGATATTAGTATTTTGGTATAACATTACATAATGTTATGTGGTCAAAAAGGGAATTTAAATAAATTCAAGGGCTATACCGAAAATATAAAGGTTGGAAAATGAATTTTAGACTAAGGTCTATAATGTATAAATGTTATAACAATTATTTGGTATTAAGGTGGTTTAATGAAATTAATACAAATAAGGTATTCACATTAAATGGTGTGACAAACTATAAGTGAATGGGATTTATAAACTAAGGTATTTATGGAATAAACCTTAGGAGTTGTAAATGTACAAATAAAATGTTACATAATATTAGGATAACAATCTTAATATAAGTTGTATAATATGATGCAACTAATGGGAATAATCATCTATAAAAGATGATGAAATGTAACACAAAATATAAGAGTTTATGAAACTCATGAGAATTACCTACGTGGTAAAAATATATCATACACAAGAATAATGTATATAAGGTGGATAAATATTTTGGTTGAACACCTTATGAGTTAATGGTGGTGGTTATTTAAAAAAAAAATATAGTTACGAACTATAAGTCATGAGTTTTGGAAGCAAATATTATTTGCTAAAGATAAAGGGATTATACAACATGTCGAATTATGAAGGATGGTGGGAAAATAAAACAATATGAAAGAGAATACAATAAAATAAATGATACAATAAGAAAAAGAATATAATATAATATAATCATGCATGCATACATGCAACTATGGGTTACGCACCTAAACTAGAGGTGAATAAGATTAAAAGAAATATAGGAATTAAACTTAACAGTTGGAATAGTTTTGACGTACGCGTTTTAAGTAACAAAACCGACTATTTTAGAGAAACCCGTAACAACAACTGTAGAAAACAGAGGTGAACTGTCGGGGTTGCTTATTATTCGGAAATACCGGATGTAGTTAGTCATGGAGACTGACGTATAGTTTTAATACCGTTTAGATTATACTTCTGACAAGGACGCTTGACAAGCTAGCGGACTACTCGGAGCATAGGATCTTGAAGATTCATACTCCACCGTAATACAATCAGGGTGAACGGTATGTAAAGGGGTTTGCCGAGTTGACCTAAGGTTGCTCCTTGGGCTCGGATTTGGTTGATATAACTTGTGTGTTATATGTGTGTGGTTACATGTATGTGTTTAAGTGTTGATGCATTAACTATTTATGCACGGGCGTCCTACGGGACTAACACTACGTCGACTATAGATCGACTTATATAAACATACATATGCGTTGTGATGACATGACGGTTACTTGATATATACCATGATATTAATATTAAGTATATGGTAACCTAAGTAAAACACTTAGGGACGAGTCACGACATTGTCGGTCTCTAGAGCATGGATCTCTAACATAATATCACCTAGCTGACTTCTAGGTATGCGTGACCCATTGGGCCGCTGGTTAATAAATATTCTCCATAAGACTAAGAGCAGATCTTAAACATTATGAGAGAGTGATGGTATGAGATTGAGGTGAGGAATCCCGGTGGTTTACGAACCACTTGGTTGCGCATTTGTGATCACTGAGGGGTTTCCTAATTGGATTCCACTCCAGGTTATATCCAACGAGCCCAAATAGGTTCGTGGATCAGGTGGCTACGGCCTTTTTATGGACGTCTTACGAGACATAAGTGAGTCAGGGGCCTCCGGACCTCTGACGAAATGAGCACCTTTGTGTGTACGGGGATACTGTCCATGGTGAGGTTATCGGGTTGTCCTAACATGACGCCCTACTGACATTAATTAAACATGGTTGGATGGAGCCTACAAGGCTAAGGTAAATTAACTATGGGAACTGTACGCTACGGCGAATGTACATTGTACATATGGACGGGGCTTGAAAGCCAAACTAAAATAAATTGACAGTGGATGGTGAACACTACGGCGATTGTACATTGTACAAAATATTGTTGTTATTGCTCGATACGTTCGATATACAAATGTTGTTTGAGATATTCTATGAATGTTTGGTTTGGATGGATGACTAATGTCTATGAATATTTGGATGGATGATTAATGTTTATGAATATTTGGATGGTTGATTATGTATATTATACATTTATGCTTCAGTTTTGATTATAACTGTAAAAAGGAAAAAGCATGAAACCAATCTAATAATAAGATGGTTAAAATGACAAGTGACCAATAGGGTCCAGGCCCGGCATACTCAGCGTCTATCGCTGATACTACACCATTTCAGGTTGTTGATCATTGTCGGAGCTGAAGAGCAGGAACAGGGTAGTTGGAGATGTTGTATGGTAATGAAGAGGATGTAGGTTATGTATTTTTCAGGATTGGGTAGACGCTCACTTGTCAATGTTTATGGTCATGGACTTAGTTTGATGTATAGGAGTTTCTCGTTATCACTGCGGTTAGCAGTTTGTTTATTTTGGAAGTTGGATGTGGTATGGCTACGTTGCTCGCATGGGCGAGTAATGGCCGGTGACACCCGTGTGAGTTTTGTAATTGTTATTTATTTTTCCGCTGTGAGACGTTTTATTTATTGCTACGTGAGGGATTATATCGTGATTATGGAGAGGGGTGTTACAAAAGTGGTATCAGAGCGGAGTACCGCTCTGATGACGAGAAAGTAGGTTAAGACAGTTGTAACACCCCCGTCTATTAATCCTAACTCAAACCGTAATCGCTTCGTAACAGTCATTAAAAATACATTAATCGCAACATTCGCAACGGAACACTCTCACTAACTAGGCGGGTGTCACAACCATCCATCCATCTACTTAACCATCCATCCGCGGTGATGACGAGATTAACACAACTCATAATAAATCCACATAACTCTAAGAACTAGTGAGCAGCTATCAAGATTTAATTATACATCGATCATCACTTGCGTATCTATTACAATGACATAATCCATGATTCCTCCTACACATATTGTCTAGTCAAACTTAAAGCCTTACCCAATCCCGCACTCCGGCGTCAATCATGGTAAACCTGCAAAAATGTGGTTGCCAAAAGGCTCAGCACGAGGCTGAGTATGTTGAACTATATGATCCTAATTGCCTTTAGGCCACATGAGTTAATTAGCCGTCTTGATTAGCATGCTATTCAATTTTCATGCTGTTCCAGTTTACAAGTGTATATAAAAGACTGTAAAAGCGGAAAGTAAACACGCAACAGTCCACCAAGTAATCACCACAAACAACATATTAATAACCATGTGTAATAGTCGCCAAATCGAAATCGTAATCGCAAGTTCGTTATTTAATCGTCTGGAGCCCCGCTCCCACCAACTCTCTCATCATCCTTTGGGTGTCACGTTAGATGAACGATCCCCATTAACACCTCACCAAGTTTTAGTTATTTTGGACAGTAGTCCCATTGCCAATGACTCGAGATCATTTGGCTTCCCCGACGTCTCATGAGAAACGTCCGTGTGGCCCGAAGCCGTGTACCTACGTTAGTACCCAACGCCAACGATCTAAGACGATCCTTGGATTCCTCAACGAGGGGCTCCATGCCTGGACTCCCCTCTGGTGATCACACTGCGCAACCTGCTGGAACGAATGCAGACCAGGATTTCTCCGTACATATATCACACCACCTCACCATCCACCATTTCTCCATAGTTAAGTGTTTTAACCGACCCATCATTATTAGTTTTGAGTTCATTGGAGAATACTTTTTATTTATTCGATGCCCCATTGGGTCTTACACATACCTAGGAGAGATCTAGGTTATATTCATGTTCTGTGCCTATGCTCTAAGGTTGGTAATACCGAACCTTTCTTCCTAAGTTTTAAGTCTTAGATAATGTGAGTATTTTTGACAGTGTCGTACTCATCGCGTTACCATCCTCGCTCGTATCGTCGTTAAATGATTATCGATATCCATAGCCAAAGGCGTTCGCGCACAAATAATAAGACACTAAATAATCGAGCAGATAACATTTCATAAGCACATGCATTGTCAACCATATCATCTTAAGCAATTAGCACACAGATGTCTGAACTCAAAGAATCCATCAGGGTTCAGACCATAGAATCCAACATACCTTACACCGTTGTCGCCCGCGTGATAACCCCCGCGTAAACTCTAGCGCTCACAGTGCTCGTCTCTACCCACTCATACCTCTGGTATACACGTTGTTCTAATATCAGTACGTATATACATATCTGGTATTTACTTAATCAACCTAGATCAACCCGTACTTCCACCCGATGGTTAAACTTTAATTGATCTCTTGTTTATCTCAATGGTCATTAGCCTTAGGGATTCAATTTCAGCTACCCGTCATAGTTTACGAGTGCATGATTGTTGCTACGGTAGTATTATTTACCACATGAAAGTTTTGTTCACGTTTTGTTTACGTAATTATCAGTTTACATGCATACGGGAATAACATTACGTTGCATGCATGACGTTTAAACATTCCGTTATACAAACTAATTCACGTAGTTATATTTACGTAGGTATGCGGCTTATCTATACATATATATACAAACAATTACGTATATGTTATAGTTGTAACTATACGTCATTATTTACGTACTGCTCGCGTGCATGTAAAATATTACCCCACTGTAAACATTTACAATACGGTTGTCGTTACATTTACGTTTCCACTCGTAGTAGCATAATCTCGTATATGGCTTGTTATGCACGTTATATCCTCGTGCTATGTTACGAGTTCACATGATAAAATTATTATAGAGCCCCCTCTTATAATATATTCTTTCACACTTAATATAATGTCTCATTACATCACCCAAGACTTTATAATATACAGTATGTTCAAACTTTAAAATTTTCCAAACAACCTATATATATATTGTCGGTAACGACAATCTCTTCCCCTCATAGGTTGATTATTTATGAGATTAACCCATATATTATAATTATTACATTTCTAGTCTTATTAAATTATAAAGTAAGGTTTTCAAACATTATTATATACATATAATGTGTATATAATTTCCGAATAGCCCAATATTCTTCAGGAAATTCCTTTGTCATCTCATATGTTTGTCTAATTACAAACCACCCCATATTCCATACTTTTTATATTATTTACCTCATTAATTTATAAACATATCTTATATATATATATTACGGATACCCCTCAGCTTATTCAAATTTGATTGTTCACCCCACATCTTCTTCATAATTACTTATACCCACTTATTTTATAAACTTCCATTTATTTACCTAAAACCTTATATTACACCCTTAATCCCCCAAACCATATATAATCCTTAATTAATTTATACCGTCAATTAAATTCTAAAACTTTCCAAATTATATACTAACCCTCTTAATATTAAAATTTCCGTTTAGCCCCAAGCCTTTGGTAATTACATTACTTACCCTAAACTCTATAATTGTCACATTTCATATTTAACTACATAGCATAACTCTATTAATTAATCATCCACTTACCCCCAAAAATTTCTAAAATTCCGACACACCTCAATGGTTCCCATATTTACATTTTTGATCCTTATAACTTCGATAATTACATATACTCCCCTAATCTTTTCATAATTATTGTTTTTGACTTGACATTCTTTTAAATACTTAAAATAACTATCCTTGTCATTTTAATTTGGTCAACCTTCATATATGGTCCAAGGTTGATCCCTCAATTATTCTTTGACCAGTTTTGATAGTGTTTACGAAAATACCCCCACAGTCTCCTAGTTTACAATTATCCTTATTTTTATAAAATTCATATCTTATACTTATAAAAATCCCAAAAATTATTCCTTTCGTGTATTATTATTATTTACTCCCGATTTCTTTTCATTACCTTTTGACCCCCATATATGATTTATTCGTCTATTTAGATATTTTCCTAAGGTTTAAAATCCGTTTGGGCCATATTAGAAGCTTATAATTATACCATATTTTCCTAATACATTCCTAAATAAATTATAATTATTAGAATTATGGTTTGCATCAGAACCTTATACCATCTTTTAAATCAATCTAAAATTTATTTATAACCATTCAATGCCCCCACATACTTATATGACATGGCCTAATATATGGTCTTAAAAATAGCATACTAATTATTTCAAGATAGTATTCAAATGTCTCTAAAACTTTATCATGACCACGTTTTGTACAGAATTTTACCGAATTCTTTTAATTTAATCTACTTCCAATTTTACTTACAACCATTAATTACCATTATCACCTCCAATAAACATGTATATATATAATATGTGTATACACATATTCGCGCCCACTCCATAACTATGTATATGTATATACATCCAATTTTCTTTCCTCCTAACCCTATCCTTTTATCGGTTGCATATTCACAACTCAAAATTAATACATACATATTCATTATTTGTGTACGCTATAACTCAACATACCCCTCTGTATATATGTCATTGTTATGCATTATAACCCAGCAGCCCCCTTACACATTCATTTTACTTTTTTTTTACGCATTACAAACCCAATATGACACATATACGTTTCCATTGCTAGTTACACATTAACCACACAATAACACACCTTATATCTCTCTAATCCTTTAACGCATGGCAACTCAATACTGCCCTTATGAATACTTACCCTTCTCGGTTTTCCTTACAGTATTTAGACTGGTAAGTTTAGATCTTAGAAAAAGAGTATACCTTAGTTACCTTGGTTCAGTTATTGCAGGAAACTTCTCCCAACTCCAAAGTCTGTTTGCTGTTTGCAGGGATGTGTTTACTGCCTCGGTCAACTAGAAACAAGGAGGTTTCAGTATAATAATTTTTTTTTGGAATACGCGGAAGGAAACTTATACAGCCACGATGCCCATGCTCACCATTTGTTTTAAGCCCCTTTCATGAAGTTTTTGCTAGTTTTCTGCTCAAAGGGAGGCTGGCACAGCACCATCACCGGAAGTACAAGACAGACATGAATCAAAGAGTGGTATTTTCTCGGCATAACAGAACAAGGAAGAGTAGTTTCAGCACATTCTCCTTACCGTACAACACTAGAGAATTCTCCTCCAGTTGCTCCGCTTCTGGTGTATTTAGGAGTTCAACAGCAACCTTCTAAGCCTGTGTAAACGTGGAGGAAGAAAAGAAAAATGAGCAGAGGGGTGTTTACATGTCCAGAAAGAAATCAAGCAGGAGGAAAACACAGTGTTACCGTCTCTTTTTCTTTTTTGTTCCCTGGTGTCTAACCTCTGTCGTTAACGAGCAGGGCTGCTGCCTGGACTAATGCCTTACGAGAAGAGGAGTGGCAGTGCTCTAGCATGGATGGAGAGGCAGGTTCATTTCATGTCATGGAAAGGGATGTGCAGCGTGAAACAGAAAGAATCAGGGAGCTCACCCTTGTTGCTGATTCAGAGAGGAATGAGCAACTTCTGCATTTTTTTTATATTGTTGTTCCTGAACTTTTCAGTTGCAGCTGGGTATGTCCCCTTTGTGTTTTGAGCACTGTAATCAGAGAAGGAATGGGTTTGTTCCTCTTGCCCAGAAACAGAAGGGTGAAGTAAGGTGCATGTCCGTGTAAAAAAAAAGAGTCTTTACCTTCGTTATTTTTTCCTGCTGGTTGTTTACTGCCACAGAGGAGAAGGGAGTGGGGTTTCCTTTCTTCTGCAAGGGCACGTGTAACCGGAAGAAGGAAAGAAAGAAAATATAAAGCTCACCCCTGGTGGTGGTGGCTGTTACCGTGAATGCAAGGGTGGTAATAATATTGCAGTCTTATGAAGGGAGGAGAACGACCGTCTGTTAGCAAGGTGAGCAGAATCAGTTGGCTTTGGCAATAGAAGATTAAGAAGGAGCTGGATGTACCGTTCTGTTTTTTTTGTTACTTGTTCCTCTGTTGGTACCGATGGTGAGTGAAATTGTTGATGGTTTACTGCGTCGTAGCTAGCCAAGGTGGACAAGGCTTGAATAAAAAGGACGGTTGAAACCGCAGGAAAAGAGAGAACAGGATGAATGTTCTTACTGGTTTGTTCTGTTTACCGATTTTTTTTTGGGTGTGCTGAGTTCACTGCAACAAAAGAAGAACTGGACTGGGGTGGTTCTCTCAGTTCCCTTTCTCTTATGTTGTTGTTGTCAGAGTGTACCAGGGAGGAAGAAAGCTAAAACTGCCGTGGAGATAGGAAGAAGAGAATGGAGTGGTGCCTGTACTTTTAGTGTCGGTGATGGGAAAGAATGAATGGATTGGGTGTTTTGCAGGAAGAACAGTTGACAATATGAGGAGTTAGGTTGTACTGCTAATGATGTTTTTTTTTTGTAGGGGTGCAGCGGTTATAGGTTTGGAGGGAATTCAAATTTCTTCCCAATTGTTAACATTGTAACATTGGTTATATATTATATATATATATATATATATCTATATATATATATATATATATATATATTATATAATATAATAGGTTGACTATATTAAGTTCTTTGTTGTTCATAATATTTTCGGTTTAGAAGTGGTGTATATATATATATAGTTTATGTTTGAGTCTATAATTTGTCTAGATATAAAATGTTCGTATACCTTCTACGATATACTAGTGGTATTTATTATACGTACCGATCTGTACATGCGATGTTACTTTTTGGAGTTTCATGTAATATCCGGTTGGAACTATATTTTTAATCCATAACGTTTTTGGTAATTGTTGCTCATATTTAATTTAATATTCACTAATTTAAAGTATAATTATTCGGGATATTTCAGTCTACCCCCTTAAAGAACTTCGTCCCGAAGTTTTCTAAATCGAATATGTATCTAACTACCTAACGAATCTCAAGGTTCAAATCCATCCAGTCCTATCAATTCTAAAGTGCCAACGTTCCATTCTACCACTACTTTCCAAACTAAACCAACCACACATATGTATGTCACAAGTCCCGAAGGACATTCATACATAATAGTCAAGTGTTCTAGGCACATACATATCCCATATCTCTCAAGTGCTTAAAGCACATCATGAAATCAACATACATCCACAACATAAACAAAATGGCTAATATGCCAAGGGCTATATCAATTCTACCATCTAGACCACTTCCCCGAAGTGTCTATTAATTCCATTCCATTCTTTACCAAAAATATAATATTAAATCATAAACACCACTAAGGACGTATCCATCCAATGTATAACATACACAACATCACCGCACATGTGAAAAATACAAGTATGTCTCGCACGTACAACAAACCACACAACAAACAATCAAAGCCTAGTGCACACAAGTGCATGCCAAGAGGCTCTACCCCCCTTAAAAGGGTTACCCCCGTACCCCACAAGTATACAACAGCCGTTTCAACGGAGCGCTGGATACTTGGCTCTCGTAGAGTTCTCCAACTCTCATGTGGCGTCTTCCGCCTTGGAGTGGATTCTCTTCATATCCGAGAGATGGGTAGATTCTAGTCCCTCGGCTCTAAAACATATGAAGGTGAGACACGCATTTTTTTTGTGTTTTCCCCCGAATTCATTCTAATGGGCCCACTCGCTCTGTAATGAGGTGCAGACTTATGAATATAGGGCTCAGTTTGCCCCCTTTTTTATTGTTGTCGACATATTGTAAACTGCTTATTAGCAGCGAATTATTGCTAACCTCGTTCCAGTATGACAGTGTTACCCACGGTCTTTTCATATTTGGAACGAGGTATCATAATCGGCGTGGTAACATCGATTGTAGGCGTGCACGATTAGATCTGAGTCGTATATTCTATGGTTGGATTACTAGCGTACATGCACGTATCTTCTCTCACTGATCTTCAGTTTGAGGTGCAATATGACATTGGCTATCGTTAGTACTTAGTGCTCTTTGCACTCGTCTCTGTAATACTGAGACGTACTAGCCTTTATGTCTACGGAGCTAATGCTTGTCATCCGTGTCTCCAGGTGGTCTTGTTCCGGGGTAATGTATTTGTTGTATTTCTTTGCTACTTACTTCATGTTGACGTATGTTATCTTCTCGTGTGTCCGGCTAGCAACAATGTTCGTATGGTTCATCGTGCTTTCTCCTAGGGGAATCCATTTGTTGTGCTTGTATTAGAGTTCCACCGCTTCAGCCTTTATTTCTCTTCCTTCTATGTGAGGTTTACTCGACTATTTCCACCCGCGTATTTCTTGCTAATGGCTGTTCGTGACGGTCGCTTCTATGCGTACCATATCCTAGTCAGTTTGACGGTTATTAGTTATCATAACATTTATTTCTCGCTTGAGGCATCCGCTAGTATACTAGCTCTGCCTTCCTTTATTATGTAGTCATGTGTTTATGTGCACATCATTTGGTAGGTTCCTCTAGACGTCAAGAATTTTCTTGATCCTTATGAGGTTTTCAAATTTTAGTCACCCTTTTAATGGGTTTGCATGTCTATGTCATTAGCATTCATGATTTCGAAAGGTTTCCTTGGTCTTCACTGTGCATTAACCACTTCGCTGTAGAGTTACGATGCTGGTCGTATTGTATTCAAGGTTCTTGGATCCTCTAGCCCCGTTGGTTTAACTGAGGCTCTTCTCGTTCATATTCGAGGTAATTGGCTGCACTGGTCTGGTTGCATTACTGACCTTGACACGGAGCTGACTACTTCACGTGTTTCTTACACTACTTGTCTACATGCATGGGGTACCCTACTGATACATTACTACTTACCTGACTAACTCATAAGTGAGTCTGTCAGGCCCACATGCTCCAATCGGAGTGCGGTCGTCCCACGTCTCATTTTGTATACTCGTAGTGTCTGTCACACGGTTATTGAGGTATTCTATTGTCAATCTCCCTTTTAATGGATATCCTTGGTGTCGTCTGATGTTGATTTATTCGTGTTATTTGTTATATTGTCGCCCTAGTGGTATAGATTGGAAAGGTGGTTAGCAGCGGTACTTCGTTCTCCTGGACTAATGTACTTCTAGTGGTGTGTTGGTTGTGATACTCTTTTCTAAAGGTAGTACTCTGGTGTTAAATGGGTTACTCATTCTATATCGATTCACATTTACGGCTGCAGTCGGTTTAGGTAAAATTTTGTTAAGGTATGGTATTTTCAGTCTCCTATATGTCACTTCTATAATCTGCGGTTGAAGGTGTTCAGATTTTAAGTTAGTACTATAGGTTAACAAACTTTCTTTTCGATTGATCAATGGGTCACCGATCCGCGGTATCGGTATTTGTTTAACTGTCACCGTATCCGGTTCATGTATTTAGTGTAAGATCTGGGTTATGGTCTTGTAATGTATCCTTGTACATAGCGTAAAAAGTTTTCTTTCCTTTGTCAGTTCGTTAGTCACTGATCATACGGACACGATTTTGATCGCTCGTTCCTTAGGTATTCTGTGGTAGGATTACCGTCGGGGCTTCTAGTTGGAAGTATGTGCTCCTCACAAAGAAATTTGCTCTTATGGTTTTGGAGATAGCTTACCTTAGTGTTGATATAAGATTCCTACTCTCCTAACACTGCCAAGTTTATATGTAGGTTCTCATTTCACACACTCATCAGAGGTTTATTATAAAGATTTGGGCACTGCTCTTTCCTTACAGATAGCGGTGTAGTTATAGTTTAGAAAATTGGTTGAGGATACCTTCAATTGTATTTATAGGGGTGTATTACTCAATTGGTAATCAATTGATTAACATGCATCATGTTACAGTTATCCCAAGCATCCTCATATAATCGACTATATTCCCAATATTTGTGGTGTCGTTCTAACCATTTATCCTTTATAGGATACCCTAGATAATCTTCCTATCAATTTACACAATACACACCTTACACCTATTTATACCTTTATACTTTATCTCTATGTTAAAACTAAAATAGACACCTGTTCAATTGTTTATTCGTGACCACTTGTAGGGAGTGCAGACGTTATAAAGTGAGTGGTTAACTGGTGTAAAATTAAAAGAAAGAAATTAAAAACTCAAAATAAACGTCGGGCTGCAAACAAATCCCGGTCGCAGTAGTATAGTGAAAATGTAAGCAACCGGATGTCGAACCGTGGGACTAATGTACATATAATAGTACCTAAGCGTGTCACAGGAGGGGGATTAATTGACTTGTAAATAAAAAGGAAAAATAAAATAAACTAACTTAACAAATAATTAAAACGGGACTCTGGGTCAGGTTAATATGATCTGATTAATTATGCTATCTCTACTGGTTTAATTATAATTGTTTGGCAAAATTCCTCTTATTATCTTAAGGACTAAATCATAGACTCATAAGAACTCGTTACCAGAAAATGCTTGGTCTAATCAGGTTCAAGCATCTCACATGTAGCGGACGGTTTAAATATCAGGAATTATATTTGCATCTGAAAATACTAACTTATTAAATCATAATAAGCTTTCTCCAAATTTACGGCTTAATTAACCTATCTATTTATCACCTGGTCTGATCAAAATAGACTTAGCAAGCAATTTAATAAACTCATGACATTTATTAAAAAGGCGAGAGATAAGCTTTAATCGTAACGAACTGTATTTAAATAAACCCAGTAAAAATATTGCATAATTAATACAGATATATATAACCGTTCCCAGAGCGTACGTAAACTAGCCTAACATATTAAATAGATAGACAGAGACAAGAGTAATAGAAATCATCCGTAATCACTCCGGCTCACTCTGCTATTTTGTGTACGATAGGACTAGAGGTGGATTTTGTGGAATGTAAAATAAATAAAATGGAGAAGGCGGAAGAAGAGAAATGAGATGGCGTGAGGTTTTTGGTGTTGGGTCGTGTTGGAATGAATGAAGAAGGGAATGAATTTATTAGAGCAGAGGGCGTGGGTTTATATAGAGGTTTGGATCCGTACGAATTTGATTGCCGGTTGATTGCCTCTCTGATTGCAGGGGACAGAGACAAACGCAGTAGATGGATAAGAAGAGCATTGATTGCTCATTAATGCAGACAGTGGATGAGTTGCAGACAGTCGGCGAAGGCAAGTTGATAGACAGTCAGTCGGCGCGAAGAAGAAACTGTTCCGCGACTGATTTTAGTCCTGTCCGCCTGAACAACCGCCTCAAAACAGGCGGTTCCTTAATCTTGTCCGCATGCTAATAGGCGGTTGTTGTGGTCTTTTCCGCCTTCTAAACAGGCGGAAACATGTGTTTTTGTCCGCCTAAGAACAAGCGGTTGGTCTGTGTGTCCGCCCCTTTTTGGGCGGTTGAAAATGTACATGTCCGCCTGTTTTTGGGCGGTTGCATGTACATGTCCGCCGTTTTTGGGCGGTTGCAAATGTACATGTCCGCCTATAATCGCGAGGTCAGGCTTATTTTTTTTCTACTGGCTCTAGATTCTTCGTTTGGACTCCGTTTTTCGAGCCGTCTGCGCCTACGCGTTCGTCTCTTCGTCTACTTTGCTCCTAGCTTGGTGTTTCCTCATGTTTAAACCAATAAATTTGTGAGATAAACAATAAACATAACTAGAGGAAAAACAACCGAAGTGGAGAAATGAGCAAGAAAAGTGCTAATATTAAATATGAATACACCTATAAATCATGCTCATTTGGACACTTATCACACCCCCACACTTATCTTTTTGCTTGTCCTCAAGCAAAATTACGTACCCAAGTAAGTAGGAAATGCTCATACCAACAAATATTTTATGAAGGGTAGGATAAACATGATCTTTTTAACTTATTGAGGAGTGTGAAAAATTAACTGCTGGTGGCATAGGTGTGCTCAGGGTAAAAATAAAATATAGAGTTTCGGGGTATGATCCAAGGTACTTCAATGTTTCTTTTTAGGTGACTCTGAGAACTTTTACCATGGCCAACTTCTCTCAAGAACGGGCATTGAGGAGAAAAACAAAAGGAAAAATAGATTCATGCATTTGTTTCACTTTTGCATAAGGGATGAGAAGATAATAGATAAGCATCAAGCTTTTGTATTTAAGAACACTCAACTCTCTTTTGTTGGTTACCAATGGTGTCTCGCAAGTACCTTATTTTTATTTTTCTTTCTCTTTTTTTTTTACAGAAAAGCACCCTTAGCAATCCCTAAGAGAGAAGACAGAAAGAAACTCTCAGCAATAAAATCCAACCATTTGCAGATTATTTGGTCACACCGCATATAAAATGCTCCTCAAAAGTAATCAAAATTTTAAAATTTGTACCATTTATCCAACAATTCATAAGTATTTATTTTAAAGAGAACAACCCACATATAAGGGTCCATAATATTGAATTGGACAAACGCATGACAAGGAGAAGATTAAACATTTAAGCACAAAATGTCACCGAAAAGGGCACACTCCCCCACACTTAAATTGAACAATGTCCTCATTGTTCACCAGAAAAACAAGGGAAGGTTCAGAAGACTTTTTCGGTAAGTAGATTTAATAGAGATAACAAAAAGGTCACAAATAACATTTAAGCACATAAACGCTCCTCTGCAGTTTTATTTAAATAAAAGCGTAAGTAAAGAAACTGGTACTCCCCTGATATTATTTTTGCCTGCGTTAAAGGAGTTCCCCCACACTTGAGCTTCAGCCTCAAGTAGCGTAGCTTGGTTGCAGTGTCCACATGGAGGTGCACCTGCATAAGACACTAGAAGCATCCATACTAAAACGGGGTTAAAAGTTAGCAAAAATAAAATTTAAAGAGAACCTGAAAATTAAAGAGCATAAAAATAAAATCCATCCGGGTTGCCTCCCGGGAAGCTGCCCTTCTTTAACGTCTTTGGCTAGACGCGTGCTTCGTTATCCTGGATCAAAACAAAACGTTACTTCGGCATATAAAATGGGAAATTTAATACTCCACAAAATCTGGTGTTTGAGGAGGTAATGCCGGGAACGTAGTTGTAACAGAGGACCCGGTGGTGGTGATTTTTCTTCCTCAAATTGGAGGATATAAATATCCTCCTCTTGTAGGCGAGGCTCATAGAAAGAACGCTGATCAATATCATCTTCAGAGAAAGTTAATTCTTTAAAGGTGATAGTGGCGTTTTGTTTGGATCTATTGGCGGGAGATGATGACAATTCCTTCTCTTTATTTTCGAGGATATAAATATCCTCATTTTCTGGATAGAACACAGAGAAGGATGGAAACTGGCGGTAGGCAATCGTAGAGGGAATAGAATGACTTACATCCGTAGTGGGTGTTCTACCTCATGAATTATTTCGCTCTTTGGTTGCTGTTCTGGTTGAGCGAGTCTCTCCAGGTAATCTGGTTGATCTTCTAACCAGATTTGTTCTTGGAATATGAGACAATCCTCATAATCATGGGCTCCCCCACATACGGAGCAGTATGAATTGCAAAACTCTTGCTCGAACACCTGTTCCATTCCCATTTTTTTTTTGTGTTTTTGTATATAAAACGAAATTACTGAAACAAATTAGAAAATAAAATGATTAGAAACAACATAATAATATAAACAAAATATAAAAATGAAGTAGAAACAGATTGAAGAAGTTGGAGCAGATTGGAGAAAAAACAGAATTTTTTTTTTTTTTTTCGGACGCGTTGAGAAGAACAGAAATTTTTTTTTTTTTTTCGGACGTCCGCGCGAGACTAGGCGGTCAGGGCTCTGTCCGCGTGCCTGTCCCCGTCTAAATAGGCTGACACACCTCTGTTCGTTTTTTTTCTTCCGATTATGCTACTTACTGAAACAATAACAAATTAGAAACACAACTAAATATAAACAAAATATATATAAACAAAAGATAAAAGATAATAGTATAAACAACAACAAAATAAAATAGACAAAAATATAAAAGACTATTATATAACAACAAACAAAATATATAAACAAAATATTCTAATATAACAAGTGAATATCCGGGGCTTAGGGACTAGAATAAACTAGTCCCCGGCAACGGCGCCATTTTGCAGACGTTATAAAGTGAGTGGTTAAACTGGTGTAAAATTAAAAGAAAAGAAATTAAAAACTCAAAATAAACGTCGGGCTGCAAACAAATCCCGGTCGCAGTAGTATAGTGAAAATGTAAGCAACCGGATGTCGAACCGTGGGACTAATGTACATATATAGTACCTAAGCGTGTCACAGGAGGGGGATTAATTGACTTGTAAATAAAAAGGAAAAATAAATAAACTAACTTAACAAATAATTAAAACGGGACTCTGGGTCAGGTTTATATGATCTGATTAATTATGCTATCTCTACTGGTTTAATTATAATTGTTTGGCAAAATTCCTCTTATTATCTTAAGGACTAAATCATAGACTCATAAGAACTCGTTACCAGAAAATGCTTGGTCTAATCAAGGTTCAAGCATCTCACATGTAGCGGACGGTTTAAATATCAGGAATTATATTTGCATCTGAAAATACTAACTTATTAAATCATAATAAGCTTTCTCCAAATTTACGGCTTAATTAACCTATCTATTTATCACCTGGTCTGATCAAAATAGACTTAGCAAGCAATTTAATAAACTCATGACATTTATTAAAAAGGCGAGAGATAAGCTTTAATCGTAACAAACTGTATTTAAATAAACCCAGTAAAAATATTGCATAATTAATACAGATATATAATAACCGTTCCCAGAGCGTACGTAAACTAGCCTAACATATTAAATAGATAGACAGAGACAAGAGTAATAGAAATCATCCGTAATCACTCCGGCTCACTCTGCTATTTTGTGTACGATAGGACTAGAGGTGGATTTTGTGGAATGTAAAATAAATAAATGGAGAAGGTGGAAGAGAGAAATGAGATGGCGTGAGGTTTTTGGTGTTGGGTCGTGGTTGGAATGAATGAAGAAGGGAATGAATTTTATTAGAGCAGAGGGCGTGGGTTTATATAGAGTTTGGATCCGTACGAATTTGATTGCCGGTTGATGCCTCTCTGATTGCAGGGGACAGAGACAAACGCAGTAGATGGATAAGAAGAGCATTGATTGCTCATTAATGCAGTCAGTGGATGAGTTGCAGACAGTCGGCGAAGGCAAGTTGATAGACAGTCAGTCGGCGCGAAGAAGAAAACTGTTCCGCGACTGATTTTAGTCCTGTCCGCCTGAACAACCGCCTCAAGACAGGCGGTTCCTTAATCTTGTCCGCATGCTAATAGGCGGTTGTTTGTGGTCTTTTCCGCCTCTAAACAGGCGGAAACATGTGTTTTTGTCCGCCTAAGAACAAGCGGTTGGTCTGTGTGTGTCCGCCCCTTTTTGGGCGGTTGAAAATGTACATGTCCGCCTGTTTTTGGGCGGTTGCATGTACATGTCCGCCTGTTTTTGGGCGGTTGCAAATGTACATGTCCGCCTATAATCACGAGGTCAGGCTTATTTCTTCTACTGGCTCTAGATTCTTCGTTTGGACTCCGTTTTTCGAGCCGTCTGCGCCTACGCGTTCGTCTCTTCGTCTACTTTGCTCCTAGCTTGGTGTTTCCTCATGTTTAAACCAATAAATTTGTGAGATAAACAATAAAACATAAACTAGAGGAAAAACAACCGAAGTGGAGAAATGAGCAAGAAAAGTGCTAATATTAAATATGAAATACACCTATAAATCATGCTCATTTGGACACTTATCAGGGAGTTTCAGGAACTTTGCAACCCCAACGTGGTCAGCGTCGGTGTTGAATTATCCCTTCACTCCAATTTGTGTTTGGTTTTCCCTTGACCTGACCAGGGTCAAGTTCGACCTCCCACGTCAAATATCAAACAACCTTAACTTTTTCCTATTCCAAATTTTATCTTATCAGGACTTTCATTACGTACTGAATACTCCTTCTAAAGCTAATCTCCTTACTATCTAACCACCCACGGTCATATCGTTCACTCACAAACAACCCATCTCACTATTTGTGGAACTAGGTCCCATTGGTTATAACCGATTAGTTTATCGGGAACTAATTCTCTTACTTGATCCCACATCGGTTTCACACCAAGTCATATATTACATTACTTGTATTATAGTTTATATTATATTGGGGTTTAATTCTATTCGAATTTATACATCCCTATTACTCCTATTCACGTACTTGAGCCGTCGAAGACATGCGCTCGTACTTGTTCATGTGAACGGAGTAGGGCATGTGCCTCATAATAAGTCGAGTATCGGTTTGTTATTTGGGTAAGAGTATATGGCTATATCTTCCCAACACGTAGCCCTACTGAATTGCTTTCGTACTCGTAAATTTCTAGGTTTACAACCTCCATAATGTACCTGGGTAGCATTTAGTAATGCCCATAGTGCGGTATTTAGTTCAACCCGCCTACCATGTAGTATGCTTGCTTCAACTGTTTTCATAGTTAGGTCCTTCTCTAAGCTTCAGAACGTCTTGTTAGCTATGTTCGTTCTCTCCTCAACATAATCTAGGAATTCAGAGTTTTTACATGGTGATGTTATCTGTGATCTTTGGGATTGATTCGGGTGTTTATCCCGTGTTTATGGTCGATGGATGCGTCATCTATAATATGTAATAATTGGTGTTACTTGACATCGTACTCAGCTCAAACTATCGAGTTATAAGGGTTGTCAGTCTCCCCATGGATTGGGATTGGGTTAGCACTCTAGGTGCCCGTCCCATCTCCTTTTTCGTATCTTGGGGTTTTCTAATTTATGCGTCCATTACTCGCTAAGTACACTATGTGTAGCTCAGTTTTAGATCCCCTCTGATGTTTGGTAGTCGATCCTCTTTGGTCTTTATTTTGTGTTTTAATTTCTTTGGTGATGGTAGTTTACTCATCATTGGTTAGGCTTTTTCGAGTAGGGTCGTGCCCAGTCTAATGACTCGGTGCACCTTGCCCGTATACTCCTGTCTTTTGTCGGAGGCTTAATAGGTGTGTGTTGAAAGAATGAGTAAAAGGTACTTAAAAAAAATGTTTGAAGATGTGAAAAGGTTTTGGAAATGTGGATGATTTTTCCAAGGTAAGTCAATCTAGCAGGCTTATGCATCGTGTATATTACGGTTTAGGTGAGTGTAATACGTTTGTTTATTCTTCTTATGAAGTCAATATAAAGTTGTAGGATTACTTGTCCCGCACTGAGCGTTAGGCTCAGTGCCCGGGTATCCCAAAAATTTAGGTTTTTGCTCCTTCAGAGGAGGTTCTCATTAGGCTTCCTTTCGCCTTTGTTCGTGTATTCGTCCTTCTAGCATTGTCCGGTTATGTGACCTTTCCTCCTCTCTAGGTATTAACTTATTGTAGTCTCAGAGGGTTCGGTTCATATGCTCTCGCAGTTGTCCACCGTTGTAGGTCATCGTCGTCTTCCTGAATCAGTTTATTATGGCAGCACTTGTTGTAGCAAGTGCGCCATGCAGGTTGAATTATCATACAATGCTTGTCTGCTACGGTATAGATACGCTTCCATCTTCGCATATTCACTCATTTTGCTGGCTCCTTTTTATTGCAGTTGGTATGGTGTTCCCTCGCTGAGTAGGGTTCCCTTAAATTGCTACTGAGTTCGAGTATTCCTTTTTAAATAATTTACCACTGTCGGGTTTATTTAGTCCTTGGTATTTTGTGTTTAAGTTCCGGTTCCGCGTTGTCGGTGTAATTCTTCATTGCGGCCAGGTCAGGTCTTCCCGATTGAAGGAACCTTTAATCTTCCTGTGTTCTTCATTTTCCATTAGTTTCCCGGGATGAGGAGGGTGGGGATAGGCGTTCAAGAATGCCAGTTGTAAGTGGTTTACGAGTCATAGTTATGGCCATAGAAGATTGGTATAGTGGGAACGACAGTCCTCTCGTGACTTCGTACCGCTCATCTCTACTTTGTTCGTCTAAATAGCGACGGTGGTTTACCTAATCGTGTAATTACACGTATATCTTTCGTCCTTCAGGTAGTACCTCAAGGGTAATCAATAAGTATATATAAGGGGTTTGTGATTTACGTATTCACAACCTTTCTACATTCACAATGCCTTTACAGGCCTACACTCAAGTATATTTCACATTTGTAGGAATTTTCTAGTTACGGACCTCACCACGTTTCCCATGTTCCCCAAATCCTATGCTCACCGTTCTAACCCTAATTTCTCGTCATCAGAGCGGTACTCCGCTCTGATACCACTTTTTGTAACACCCCCGTCTATTAATCCTAACTCAAACCGTAATCGCTTCGTAACAGTCATTAAAAATACATTAATCGCAACATTCGCAACGGAACACTCTCACTAACTAGGCGGGTGTCACAACCATCATCCATCCATTACTTAACATCCATCCGAGTGATACGAGATTAACACAACTCATATAATCCACATAACTCTAAGAACTAGTGAGCAGCTATCAAGATTTATTATACATCGATCATCACTTGGATCTATTACAATGACATAATCCATGATTCCTCCTACAAACATATTGTCTAGTCAAACTTAAAGCCTTACCCATCCCGCACTCCGCGTCAATCATGGTTAAACCTGCAAAAATGTGGTTGCCAAAGGCTCAGCACGAGGCCAGTATTTGAACTATATATCCTAATTGCCTTTAGGCCACATGAGTTAATAGCCGTCTTGATTAGCCATGCTATTCAATTTTCATGCTGTTCCAGTTACCAAGTGTATATAAAGACTGTAAAAGACGGAAAGTAAACACGCAACAGTTCACCAAGTAATCACCACAACAACATATTAATAACCATGTAATAGTCGCCAAATCGAAATCGTAATCGCAAGTTCGTTATTTAATCTGGAGCCCCCGCTCCCCACCACTCTCTCATCATCCTTGGGTGTCACTGTTAGATGAACATCCCATTAACACCTCACCAGTTTTAGTTATTTTGGACATTAGTCCCATTGCCAATGACTCGAGATCATTTGGCTTCCCCGACGTCTCATGATTATAACGTCCGTTGTGGCCCGAAGCCGGTACCTACGTTAGTACCCAACGCCAACGATCTAAGACGATCTTGGATTCCTCAACGGGGGCTCCATGCCTGGACTCCCCTCTGGTGATCACACTGCGCAACCTGCTGGAAGATCTGTCTCAGACCCGATTTCTCCGTACATATATCAACACCACTACCATCCACCATTTCTCCATAGTTAAGTGTTTTAACCGCCCATGTATTAGTTTTGGTCATTGGAGAATACTTTTTATTTATTCGATGCCCCATTGGGTCTTACACATACCTAGGGAGAGATCTAGGTTATATCATGTTCTGTCCTATGCTCTAAGGTTGGTAATACCGAACCTTTCTTCCTAATTTTAGTCTTAGATAATGTGAGTTTTTTGAAGTGTCCTACTCATCGCGTTACCATCCTCGCTCGTATCGTCGTTAAATGATTATCGATATCCATAGCCAAAGGCGTTCGCGCACAAAATAAGACACGACAAATAATCGAGCAGATAACATTTCTAAGCACATGCATTGTCACCATATCACTTAAGCATTAGCACCACGATGTCTGAACTCAAAGAATCCATCAGGGTTCAGACCATAGAATCCAAATACCTTACACCGTTGTCGCCCGAGTGATAACCCCCCCGCGTAAACTCTAGCGCTCACAAGTGCTCGTCTCTACCCATCATACCTCTGGTATACACGTTGTTCTAATATCAGTACGTATATACATATGGTTATACTTAATCAACCTGATCAACCCGTACTTCCACCCGTGGTTAAACTTTAATTGATCTCTTGTTTATCCTCAATGGTCATTAGCCTTAGGATTCAATTTCAGCTACCCTCATAGTTTACGAGTGCATGATTGTTGCTACGGTAGTATTATTTACCAATGAAAGTTTTGTTCACGTTTTGTTTACGTAATTATCAGTTTACATGCATACGGGAATAACATTACGTTGCATGCATGACTGTTAAACCATTCCGTTATACAAACTAATCAGTAGTTATATTACGTAGGTATGCGGCTTATCTATATATATATACAAAACATTCGATATGTTATAGTTGTAACTATACGTATTATTTACGTATGCTCGCGTGCATGTAAAATATTACCCCATGTAAACATTTACAATACGTTGTTTGTTACATTTACGTTTCCACTCGTAGTAGCATAATCTCGATATGCTTGTTATCACGTTATAATCCGTGCTATGTTACGAGTTCACATGATAAAATTATTATAGAGCCCCCTCTTATAATATATTCTTTCACACTTAATATAATGTCCTCATTACATCACCCAAGACTTATAATATACAGTATGTTCAAACTTTAAAATTTTCCAAACAACCTATATATATATTGTCGGTAACGACAATCTCTTCCCCTCATAGGTTGACTATTTATGAGATTAACCCTATATTATAATTATTACATTCTAGTCTTATTAAATTATAAGTAAGGTTTTCAAACATTATTATATACATATATGTGTATATAATTTCCGAATAGCCCAATATTCTAAGAAATTCCTTTGTCATCTCATATGTTTGTCTAATTCAAACCACCCCATATTCCATACTTTTTATATTATTTACCTCATTAATTTATAACATAAGGTATCTTAACATTATAATATACATACATATGTATATATATATTTACGGATAACCCCTCAGCTTATTCAAATTTGATTGTTCACCCACATCTTCTTCATAATTACATTATAACCCACTTATTTTATAAACTTCCATTTTATTTACCTAAAACCTTATATTATACACCTTAATCCCCAAACCATATATTATAATCCTTAATTAATTTATACCGTCAATTAAATTCTAAAACCTTTCCAGAATTATATACTAACCCTCTTAAATATTAAAATTTCCGTTTTATGCCCCAAAGCCTTTGGTAATTACATTACTTACCCCTAAACTCTATAATTGTCACAATTTCATATTTAACTACATAGCATAACTCTTAATTAATTAAATCATCCAACTTACCCCAAAAATTTTCTAAAATTCCGAACAACCTCAATGGTTCCCATATTTACATTTTTGATCCTTATAACTTCGATAATTACATATACTCCCCTAATCTTTTCATAATTATTGTTTTTGACTTGACATTTCTTTAAATACTTAAAATAACTATCCTTGTCATTTTAATTTGGTCAACCTTCATATATGGTCAAGGTTGATCCCTCAAATTATTCTTTGACCAGTTTTGATAGTGTTTACGAAAATACCCCCACAGTCTCCTAGTTTTACAAATTATCCTTATTTTTATAAAATTCATATCTTATACTTATAAAAATCCCAAAAATTATTCCTTTCGTGTATTATTATTATTTACTCCCTAGATTTCTTTTCATTACCTTTTGACCCCCATATATGATTTATTCGTCTATTTAGGATATTTTCCTAAGTTTTAAAATCGTTTGGGCCATATTAGAAGCTTATAATTATACCAATATTTTCCTAATACATTCCTAAATAATATAATTATTAGAATTATGGTTTGCAACAGAACCTTATACCATCTTTTAAATCAATCTAAAATTTATTTATAACCATTCAATGCCCCCACATACTTATAATGACATGGCCTAAATATATGGTCTTAAAAATAGCATACTAATTATTTCAAGATAGTATTCAAATGTCTCTAAAACTTTATCATGACCACGGTTTGTACAGAATTTTACCGAAATTCTTTTAATTTAATCTACTTCCAATTTTAACTTACAACCAATTTAATTACACATTATCACCTCAATAAACATGTATATATATATATGTGTATACACATATATTCGCCCCACTCCATAACTATGTATATGTATATACATCCAATTTTCTTTCCATCCTAACCCATATCCTTTATCGGTTGCATATTCACAACTCAAAATTAATACATACATATATTCATTATTTGTGTACGCTTATAACTCAACAATACCCCTCTGTATATATGTCATTGTTATGCATTATAACCCAGCAGCCCCCGTACACATTCATTCTTAACTTTTTTTTTACGCATTACAAACCCAATATGACACATATACGTTTCCATTGCTAGTTACGCATTATCAACACAATAACACACCTTTATATACTCTCTAATCCTTACGCATGGCAACTCAATACTGCCCTTATGAATACTTACCCTTCTCGGTTTTCCCTTACAGTATTTAGACTGGTAAGTTTGAGATCTTAGAAAAAGAGTATAGCCTTAGTTACCTTGGTTCAGTTATTGCAAGGAAACTTCTCCCAACTCCAAAGTCTGTTTGCTGTTTGCAGGGATGTGTTTACTGCCTCGGTCAACTAGAAACAAGGAGGTTTCAGTATAATTAATTTTTTTTTGGAATACGCGGAAGGAAAACTTATACAGCCACGATGCCCATGCTCACCTTGTTTTTTTTTTTAAGCCCCTTTCATGAAGTTATTTGCTAGTTTTCTGCTCAAAAGGGAGGGCTGGCACAGCACCATCACCGGAAGTATACAAGACAGACATGAGACATCAAAGAGTGGTATTTTCTCGGCATAACAGAACAAGGAAGAGTAGTTTCAGCACATTCTCCTTACCGGTACAACACCAGAGAATTTCTCCTCCAGTTGCTGCAGCTTCTGGTGGTATTTAGGAGTTCAACAGCAACCTTCTAAGCCTTGTAAACGTGGAGGAAGAAAAGAAAAATGAGCAGAGGGGGGTGTTTACGTGTCCAGAAAGAAATCAAGCAAGGAATGGAAAACAGCAGTGTTACCGTCTCTTTTTCTTTTTTTTGATTCCCTGGTGTCTAACCTCTGTCGTTAACGAGCAGGGCTGCTGGCCTGGACTAATGCCTTACGAGAAGAGGAGTGGCAGTGCTCTAGCATGGATGGAGAGGCAGGTTCATTTCATGTCATGGAAAGGGATGTGCAGGCGTGAAACAGAAAAGAATCAGGGAGCTCACCCTTGTTGCTGATTCGAGAGAGGAATGAGCAACTTCTGCATTTTTTTTGTATTGTTGTTCCTGAACTTTTCAGTTGCAGCTGGGTATGTCCCTCTTGTGTTTTGAGCACTGTAATCAGAGAAGGAATGGGTTGTTCCTCTTGCCCAGAAACGAGACAAGAAGGGTGGAAGTAAGGTGCATGTCCGTGTAAGAAAAAAAAAGAGCTTTACCTTCGTTATTTTTCCTGCTGGTTGTTTACTGCCACAGAGGAGAAGGGAAGTGGGGTTTCCTTTCTTCTGCAAGGGCAGCGTGTAACCGGAAGAAGGAAAAGAAAGAAAATAATAAAGCTCACCCCTGGTGGTGGTGGCTGTTACCGTGAATGCAAGGGTGGTAATAATATTGCAGTCTTATGAGAAGGGAGGAGAACGACCGTCTGTTAGCAAGGTGGAGCAGAATCAGTTGGCTTTGGCAATAGAAGATTAAGAAGGAGCTGGCATGTACCGTTCTGTTTTTTTTTTGTTACTTGTTCCTCTGTTGGTACCGATGGTGAGCAGTGAAATTGTTGATGGTTTACTGCCGTAGTAGCTAGCCAAGGTGGAGCAAGGCTTGAATAAAAAGGAACGGTTGAAACCGCAGGAAAAGAGAGAACAGGATGAATGTTCTTACTGGTTTGTTCTGTGTGCTACCGATTTTTTTTGGGTGTGCTGAGTTCACTGCAACAAAAGGAAGAAGGCTGGGACTGGGGTGGTTCTCTCAGTTCCCTTTCTCTTCTGTTGTTGTTGTCGAGAGTGTACCAGGGAGGAAGAAAGCTAAAACTGCCGTGGAGATAGGAAGAAGAGAATGGAGTGGTGCCTGTACTTTTAGTGTCGGTGATGGGAAAGAATGAACGGATTGGGTGTTGTTGCAGGAGAGAACAGTTGACAATATGAGGAGTTAGGTTGTACTGCTAATGATGTTTTCTTTTTTGTAGGGGTGCAGCCGGTTATAGTTTGGATGGAGGGAATTCAAATTTCTTCCCAATTGTTAACATTGTAACATTGGTTATATATATATATATATAGGTTTGTGACTATATTAATATGTCATATTGTTGTTCATAATATTTTCGGTTTAGAAGTGTGTATATATATATATGAGTTTATGTTTGAGTCTATAATTTGTCTAGAGTATATAAAATGTTCGTATACCTTCTTACGATATACTAGTGGTATTTATTATACGTACCGATCTGTACATGCGATGTTACTTTTTGGAGTTTCATGTAATATCCGTTTGGAACTATATTTTTAATACCATAACGTTTTTGGTAATTGTTGCTCATAATTTAATTTAATATTCACTAATTTAAAGTAGTAATTATTCGGGATATTTCAACAGTGAGCTTAGGACTTGGGAAATATTGGGAAACATTTAGGAGGTACGAGACGATTCGTCTCAAAAGATACTGTGTCTAGAAACGCAAAATGCGTGACAGGATAGCCTTTAAGGCAACTTAATATCTATTGGTTGTGTACGGTAATTTTACCAAGTATTTATGTGACATACTGTACTACAGATGTCTGGTGGTACTAGAGGGCGTGGTGCTGGAAGAGGTAGAGGCGGTGACCCCGGCATTCCAGGAGTTGCTGAGACGGTTGCAGCCGTTCTTGCACAGCTGGGTACTCAGATAGGAGGAGCACCAGCCCACCCGCCACAGCCCAGGGAAACAAACTGGCTGAAGTCAGTTAGCGAGACCCGACCACCTACATATTCAGGGGAACCAGACCCCGTAGCTTTGGAGCGTTACATTGTTGAACACGAGAAAGCATTTGAAGCTTTACAAGTACCTGACGACAAGAGGGTCGCTATTGCTGCTTTCCACCTGAAGGATGCAGCCAGCACTTGGTGGAGGTTGGTCAAGGACCAGCACCTGGCTACGCCCGACTTTTCGTGGGCTGCCTTTGTTGAGTTACTAAGAGGGAAGTACTACCCGGCGCACCTCAAACAGAAGAAGCGCCATGAGTTTGAAACATTGACCCAGGGAGGTCTGACCGTGGACGAGTATTACGCTCGATTCATTGGTCTACTGGACTTCATCCCCGGTGTGGATTACTCAGAAACCGTAAAGATCGAGAAGTTCCGGGGAGGACTATTATTTCGCATCCAGATGGCGATGGGTGCTACCCTCTACACTACCATACAGGTATTAACATGAATGCCATAAATTCTTTACTTACTATAGTACCGTATAACCTTGTGAGAACTTACCAATGAGATTCCAGGAGTGTTACGACGCTGCCTCGAGGACGGAGCTAATGCTCCAGACTCGGGAAGAGACTCTAGGGGCAAAGAAAAGGAAGAACCCTGAAGGAGAGTCTGAGGGTGGAGGAGCATCTTCAGGCGATGGCCAGAAAAAGGGAAAGTAAGGACTTAACCCAAGCTTAAATACTTATCATACTAAATACCTTACGAATGCTGACCCGAAACCTTAAACAGGAAATTCTTTCCAAAGAAAGGGCAGCAGGGTCACCAGGGAAAGAAAGGGAAAGAGCCCGTCCTGCAGTTGACCGGCCCAGCTATTGATGCTAAGCCTCTGAGATCTGCACCTCCTAAGGGTGAGAACACCTACCTCTTAAATTCAAATATAATCTTAACCCCTATATCAACAGATTTAACTTAAACTTAAATACTATCATCAGGCACCGGACAGCCCCAGCGCCATTTTTACTGTAAGCGTTGTGGGAAGGACCATCCAGGGGTCGACTGCGAAGGCCGCAAAGTCGAGTGTCGGTGCTGCCACAAAGAGGGCCATAGGGAATTTGAATGTTGGATGAACCCAGAGAGCCGTAATTACAGGCCACCAAAGAATACTCAGAAGACCTCAGCTGGAGGATCTGGAGTACCACGAGGCGGTCAGGATGGCTAGACATCTGCTGATGCTGGAGCCCAGAAGGGCAAGGGAGTAGATAGGGCATGAGTACCCATACTCCATGAGACCGCTAGTGGAAGACTTTTACTTACTGTTGTGTGCTTACTTTGAATGTTAGAAGGAGCTATGTTATAAGTATGTGGGAGTGTGTCATTGACCACTCGCCTTTTGTGTAAGACTTTGGGATTAGTTGTGTGTACTCAGTACCAAAAGCTTTAAACCTTGACGGATATATATGAACAGGATGTTAATGCTTACATTACCATGTAGCCTATACTCTACAACACAGAGTCAATGAGACCGGGAATTACTGAACCAGAATTTCCACCTGCATGGCGCACTTGCTATTGCAAGCGCTATGACAGTAAACCACTGAAATTTCCATCTGCCTTGCGCACTTGCTACAGCAAGTGCAGCGACAGCAACAGCAACAGTAACAGCTACTGCAAATGCAACTGCAACAACTACTACTTTTAACCTTTTATAAAAAAAAAACTATTGTTCAAACCTTTCATTGAAACCTGGAGATTAGAAACCTATGCAATTTTGGAAGGACCGATAGTCCAACCACTGCAACTGGACACATTATACAGCCACTATGACTGTAAAAAAAAACACACACACACACACACACCAGTTTAAACGTTCGAGGAAGTTTCAGACAGGGCTATTAGCCAAATACCATTAGAGTATACTTGCATTTAATGCTAATCACTACCGGTGATACATGTTTAGTCCTTATGGACAAGCATACCCTTTGTAGATGCACCACCGTCAGTGAGGATGGTTGGGAAGTGAAGAGCCAAGTTGCTCAACTATTATGCAATCTGCAATGCATCCAATTACATGGATGAGGGGACGAATATGAACTATGGATGAAATGATCAAAAAAAAAAACAGGGAGAAAAAGGAAAATGTGTTGTACTCAATGAGATCAAAAAAAAGAGGAGAAACAAGTTTGCTAATATAGCACGGATTTTACTTACACCGAGTTGAATAATACAGTCTATGATACAAGTTACCACGGTTGCCACAAAGGCAACATCACTTATTACAGGATAACGATAACATGAACTATTACAAAAAAAAGAAGAACAAGCAAAAAGAAAAAAAAAGAAGAAAAGAAGAAGAAAAAAAAAGAAGAACAAAAAAAAGGATATCCATCAAAGGGAGTTGACAAAGAATACTTCAACAACCGTGTGACAGACATTACCAGTTTACTAAACGAGACATGGGACGACCGCACTCCGTTCGGAGCATGTGGGCCTGACAGACTTATTTATAAGTTAGTCGGGTAAGTAGTAATGTATCAGTACGGTACCCCATGCAAGTAGACAGGTAGTGTTAGGAACACGAGAAGTAGTCAACTCCATTCTACGGACAGTAAGACGGATTACCTCGAAGATGGACGAGAAGAGCCGCAGTTAAACCAACGGCTAAAAAAAAAAAAGAACCTTCAACAGAGAACAGTGGACAGTATACAGAAGACAAGGACAGTTCAAGGATAGGAAAAAAAAAAAAAGAACAAAAAACCATTATGGACGAAAATATGTAGAATCCTCATAAGGATCCAAATCTTGCAATCCAGAGGAAATCTACCAGATGTATGGATAAACGCGTGACTACGCGAGAAGAAAAGATAAAGCTATATGATAGCAGAAATCTTGCTTAAAGAACAATGGATTTGGAATGTACCACTCATAGGACAATTCGCACATCTTATCTGTTGACTCATGAAATATTAGCTGTTGAGCGTTTACGCCTCTGCACTCTGTATGACTGAGTGTTTTGGTATTGCACTCGTGCAGTTATTAATCTTGTGGAAATGCTGAAAGATAAAGTGGATATCACAAGAGTGTAAAAAAAAAGAACTACAACAGTGTGTTACTCCGGAGCAAAATCACCAGGAGACATGGATGACAAACATCATCTTTGTGGACATATAGGCTGGTACGTCTTAGTATTACAAAGACAAGTGCAAAGAGCACTAAGTACTAACATAGCCAATGTCATTACATCTCAAACTGAATGTCAGTGAGAGAAAACACACGCATGTATGCTAGTGATCCAAACCAGTGGATTCACAGCAAAAAAAAAGGCAAATTGAGCCTTTGTTCATGGGTCTACACCTCATACGGAGCGAGTGGGCCCAAAAGAATGAACTTGGGAGAGAGCACAAAAAGATCAGTGCCTCACCTTTTATATATTGTGGAGCCCTGAAGGGCTAGAATTATACCCGTCTCTCTGATATGAGGATAATCCACGAGTTGGAGAACTCTTTGAGAGCCAAGTATCCAGCGCTCCTTGTTGAGCGGCTGTTGTATACTTGTGGGGTACGGGGGCGTAACCCTTTTTAAGGGGGGTAGAGCCTCTTGGCTGTGCACATGTGTGCACTTATTTTTGGCTGTTTGATATGCATTGCATGCAAAAAAAAAAGAGAATTGGTGGTGTGCGGGGCATACGAGGTTGTTTGGTTAGTATGTGAATTATTTAGTATGCATAGCATACAGTGAATTGGTTTTCTTGGTTATGGTTGGTACGCGGGGCGTGCGTTGTTTGGTTGTTTGGGTGTGATGTACACTTGAAAGTATGTATCCTATGAGATACTTGTTTGAATGATTGTATGTACACCATGTGTGTAGTACTTTTCTTATGCTATCTGTGATATGCATTCATATTGCTTTATAGAATGATTACATATGGTATTGCCTAGATACGAAATGAATCATTAGATATGGAATGTGGAACAATGGAATGTTATGGACACCTCAGGAAGGTTGTCAGGACTTGTAGAACTGATAGGAAATGATGGTGCTGATGGATCACCTATATCCATATATGATTGAACTAACGCCACAACGTGATGGCTATGTGCTGTATAAGCGCAATATGATGTGTGTAAATGATATATCACATAGATATACATTATGGGAACAATGGGTAGTTATACATTTATATATACTTACCTATTTGATTAAGAGACTTCGGGACGAAGTCTTTTTAAGGGGGGTAGACTGAAATACCCCAAATTATTAAAGCATGGATTAAATATTTAATCATATTAATTAAGGCCTAAACATGCCTTAAAAGTCAACTGAGAACAACAGTGGTCAACATAAAACAAGATGTTGCACCCTTTGACTGTTAAGGGTAAATAAATACCCAAATAAACTTCTTAGGACCTAAAAATTTGTCCTAAGCATATTAACATACTACTAAACATATTATAACCGTTGGACAACACTCCAACACAAGAAAAAGCATTTACATGCTTCAAGGTCAAAAAGGGCAAAAAGGTGCTCTAGGAAAACCTTAAAAATCAAAGGACCTCTAAATGATATAAAATTGAATTACATGATCAAATATCATGTAGGAACACAACAAAACCGTTGTCAAAGAAAACCAAGCCCAGAAACACCTTGCGACACAAAATGTGCACTAAAACTCCTTAAAGCACGTTTTTGTGTAATCGCCTTCTAAATTGGTTTAAATGGGCTAAAAGGTTATAAATACCTTTAAATATAAAATACCATATTATATGATATTAGGAATTTAATTCCAGAAATTTACAGATTTTTACAAATTTAATATTAAAATATTAATAAAACCCTAAAGTGGGGCCCACATGAGTCAATATTGACCAAGCATGGTCAATGGTCAATTAATTGACCCATTTGGACCAAGGAGGCCGGCTGCAATAAGTGAGGAGACAGCATACAATGATTTTGGAGACAAATCATTACCTAATGTTCAATTTGCAATAGTAACTTTACTTTTTCATTATCAATCTTTCCCACCTTCTCCTTCCTCCTTGTCCGATCCCTCCTCCCAGCCGAGCTCCCCTTCCTTCAGCTCTCAAGCTTGTTCTTGAGCATGGAAGGCAATCTAGCTCCTAAGCTCCTAATGTAAGTGTTTTAATGTCATTTTTAGCTTTTTTCTTCATCTTTCACTACCAACACCTAATTTCGTGGCTCACAATTCCTATGGCTTATTCTCAGTGTTCTAAGGTTAGAACAAGAGCTAAACTCGGTTGAGACCAGTAGAGGGACCAAGGTTGTTCAAATCTACATTTTAAGGTAAAAATGTGCTTTAAGCTCATAACTTTTGATTCCCTTCGAGTTTGGCTGTGAAACTTTGGTCATAGCCTCATCTTCTTCTCCTTTTCATGTGGAATCTGTTGGTTAGCCATTTGGAGCAAGGATGGCCGAGATCCAAAGGAAATACCCTCTTTTAAGGCATTTTTCCAAGGTAAAACCTAACAACAAGGTAGCATTTCGAGATCTAACTATTTCCTATGTCAATATGGTGGATCTAACACCTTGTGGTGTGTTTGGTTCAGGTCGAAACCACTTAGAACTTCCCTTGCATTTTAAGGTGATTTTTGCCTTAAATCTTACATTAAATTACTCCTTATGGTTAGATCTTTCTTGGAGACTAACTAGGCCTTGTTTGCTGTTTGAAACATGCAAGAGAAGCTTTGGAAATTTTATCTAAGGCTGGCCGAATTCAAACAAGGAATTATTCAAGCTAAATCAAGGTATAAATCACTTAAACATTAACCTTGCTAAGTTAAAATGTTCTAAGATATTTCTATATTAATTGCCGTGAGAGAACATGGTAATAAGGTCATTTTTGACCTTAAAATGTTTAAAGAAATGGCTTAGTAAATTTATCTAAGTGATTAAGTAACATAAATGTCAAATTTAAGACATTATGTGGAAGTTTGGTAATTAAATGGAAAGTGTGTGGTGAGGCCGAGAATTATAAGTGTTTTTGGGACATTTATGTGTAATTTATTTTGCAAGCCAATGTTTGTAATAAGGCCATGTATTTTAGGCCATTTTATTTATGCATTTACAAGCTTTTAATTAAGTTTAAGTAGTATAAATGCATTACCGAAAATAAATGGGGTATTAGGTGTAATTAAATTAAATTTGGGGGCTTTAGAATAATAAGGCCGAAAATGAGAGGTAAAATGGAGTTAAAATAAAGTTTATAAGATTTTGTAAAGTTTTGGGGTTAAATGGTGATTTCTAGAAAGTATGGGTACTAAACCGTAATTATAAGGAATTGTTGGTCAAGGAAATATTAAGGTGGTCAACCTTGACCATAGGCTAGGTTTTGACCAAAATAAATAAGTTAGATAACTTATTTAAGGTTTTATAATAAGTTATGTATTTAACGGTAATATTTTTATAACATATGTGGTAAATATGTTATTACCAAAAATAAGGGTGTACAATGGTATTTTAAACACCCATGGGCTATTAGGAATTTTTAGGAATTTATTTGGTGGATTTTGGAATTAAAATAAACTATATATGAATAATATATAGTTATATGTCATTATGACACTTTGGAGAAAAATAGATGGTGGAATGGTAAATATCAAAAGTATATGGGTTAATAAGGATTTATAACCCTTTGGTGGAATTTGGTGATTTTTAGAATTATATAAGAGTATTTGTTGAGATATATGTATAATATATAGTTTTAATGATATTATCAAACTATATGTTATAAATTGGGCCTAATGACAATATAAAATGTATATTGAGGTCTGTTCGGAATTTACAAAAAATAACCATAGGTTATGCTCTTTTATAAGTTAGAAATGTTATATTAAATGGGATATATAACATGGTAAAAGAAAGGGGTGATTTTGTAAATAAAGGAAATTATGGTTTAAGGAAAAGTATAAGGTTTAATATGTGCCTATGAGGCAATACACAATAGTTTGTATAAAAACTATAGATTATAAGTTAAAGGAAATAAAAATATCATAGCAAATGATATTAGTATTTTGGTATAACATTACATAATGTTATGTGGTCAAAAAGGGAATTTAAATAAATTCAAGGGCTATACCGAAAATATAAAGGTTGGAAAATGAATTTTAGACTAAGGTCTATAATGTTATAAATGTTATAACAATTATTTGGTATTAAGGTGGTTTAATGAAATTAATACAAATAAGGTATTCACATTAAATGGTGTGACAAACTATAAGTGAATGGGATTTATAAACTAAGGTATTTATGGAATAAACCTTAGGAGTTGTAAATGTACAACATAAAATGTTACATAATATTAGGATAACAATCTTAATATAAGTTGTATAATATGATGCAACTAATGGGAATAATCATCTAATAAAAGATGATGAAATGTAACACAAAATATAAGAGTTTATGAAACTCATGAGAATTACCTACGTGGTAAAAATATATACATACACAAGAATAATGTATATAAGGTGGATAAATATATTTTGGTTGAACACCTTATGAGTTAATGGTGGTGGTTATTTAAAAAAAATAAATATAGTTACGAACTATAAGTCATGAGTTTTGGAAGCAAATATTATTTGCTAAAGATAAAGGGATTATACAACATGTCGAATTATGAAGGATGGTGGGAAAATAAAACAATATGAAAGAGAATACAATAAAATAAATGATACAATAAGAAAAAGAATATAATATAATATAATCATGCATGCATACATGCAACTATGGGTTACGCACCTAAACTAGGGTGGATAAGATTAAAAAGGAAATAGTGAATTAAACTTAACAGTTGGGATAGTTTTGACGTACGCGTTTTAAGTAACAAAACCGACTGTTTTAGAGAAACCCGTAACAACAACTGTAGAAAACGGAGGTGAACTGTCGGGGTTGCTTATTATTCGGAAATACCGGATGTAGTTAGTCATGGAGACTGACGTATAGTTTTATACCGTTTAGATTATACTTCTGACAAGGACGCTTGACAAGCTACGGACACGGAGCATAGGATCTTGAAGATTCATACTCCACCGTAATACAATCAGGGTGAACGGTATGTAAAGGGGTTTGCCGAGTTGACCTAAGGTTGCTCCTTGGGCTCGGATTTGGTTGATATAACTTGTGTGTTATATGTGTGTGGTACATGTATGTTTGTGTTGACTGCATTAACTATTTATGCACGAGCGTCCTACGGGACTAACACTACGTCGACTATAGATCGACTTATATAAACATACATATGCGTTGTGATGACATGACGGTTACTTGATATAATACCATGATATTAATATTAAGTATATGGTAACCTAAGTAAAACACTTAGGGACGAGTCATGACATTGTCGGTCTCTAGAGCATGGATCTCTAACATAAATATCACCTAGCTGACTTCTAGGTATGCGTGACCCATTGGGCCGCTGGTTAATAAATATTCTCCATAAGACTAAGAGCAGATCTTAAACATTATGAGAGAGTGATGGTATGAGATTGAGGTGAGGAATCCCGGTGGTTTACGAACCACTTGGTTGCGCATTTGTGATCACTGAGGGGTTTCCTAATTGGATTCCACTCCAGGTTATATCCAACGAGCCCAAATAGGTTCGTGGATCAGGTGGCTACGGCCTTTTTATGGACGTCTTACGAGACATAAGTGAGTCAGGGGCCTCCGGACCTCTGACGAAATGAGCACCTTTGTGTGTACGGGGGACTACTGTCCATGGTGAGGTTATCGGGTTGTCCTAACATGACGCCCTACTGACATTAATTAAACATGGTTGGATGGAGCCTACAAGGCTAAGGTAAATTAACTATGGGAACTGTACGCTACGGCGAATGTACATTGTACATATGGACGGGGCTTGAAAGCCAAACTAAAATAAATTGACAGTGGATGGTGAACACTACGGCGATTGTACATTGTACAAAATATTGTTGTTATTGCTCGATACGTTCGATATACAAATGTTGTTTGAGATATTCTATGAATGTTTGGTTTGGATGGATGACTAATGTCTATGAATATTTGGATGGATGATTAATGTTTATGAATATTTGGATGGTTGATTATGTTTATTATACATTTATGCTTCAGTTTTGATTATAACTGTAAAAAAGAAAAAGCATGAAACCAATCTAATAATAAGATGGTTAAAATGACAAGTGACCAATAGGGTCCAGGCCCGGCATACTCAGCGTCTATCGCTGATACTACACCATTTCAGGTTGTTGATCATTGTCGGAGCTGAAGAGCAGGCAAGGAACAGGGTAGTTGGAGATGTTGTATAATGAAGAGGATGTATGGTCTTATGGTAAGGTTATGTATTTTTCAGGATTGGGTAGACGCTCACTTGTCAATGTTTATGGTCATGGACTTAGTTTGATGTATAGGAGTTTCTCGTTATCACTGCGGTTAGCAGTTTGTTTATTTTGGAAGTTGGATGTGGTATGGCTACGTTGCTCGCATGGGCGAGTAATGGCCGGTGACACCCGTGTGAGTTTTGTAATTGTTATTTATTTTTCCGCTGCGAGACGTTTTATTTATTGCTACGTGAGGGATTATATCGTGATTATGGAGAGGGGTGTTACACATACTCTGTCACATCTGATTTCATTCCAGACCACCAGAAGTACCTCTTCATGTCTTTGTACATCTTAGAGGCTCCTGGATGGACTGACAATGTGGAACTGTGTGACTCTCACAGGATGCGATCCCTTAGCTCAGCATTGCTTCGGGGGACGCATAGCCTGCCATTCAACCGAATCAGACCATCTTCGTGCAACTTAAAATCATATTTCTTCTTCTCAAATGTACCATCGGTGATCTTCTGTCTGATTTCAGCTAGGTAAGGGTCGCTCAACTAAGCGTCTCGCACCTCGTCAACCAAGCTAGAAGAAGCGAGTAGCGAATGGAGCGAGTGTGCTCAACGACTCAGGGCATCGGCTACCACGTTTGCCTTCCCTTCCTTATACTGTAGGTCGATGTCGTAGTCTGAAAGAAACTCCATCCACCTTCTCTGTCTCAAATTCAACTCTTTCTGTGTGAACACATACTGTAAGCTCTTGTGGTCGGAGCAGATGGTGATGCTTACCCCATAGAGATAGTGTCGCCATATCTTCAAGGCGAAGACAATGGCTCCTAGCTCTAAGTCATGAGTCGGGTAATTCTCCTCATGCTTTTTCAGCTAGCGGGAGGCATAAGCTACAACCTTGCCACGCTGCATGAGTACACATCCCATTCCCTTGCCTGATGCATCACAGTATACCTCAAATCCCTCTGTGCCCTCTGGAAGTGTGAGAATCGGCGCTGAGGTCAATGAGTCTTTTAGGCTCTAACATGCTACCTCGCACTCGTCTGTCCATACAAACGGTGCATCTTTCTTCATCAGTGTTGTCATGGGTTTAGCGACTTTCGAGAAGTCCTTAACAAATCTCTGGTAGTAACTGGCTAGACCAAGAAAACTCCTAATGTCGGTAACAGTCTTGGGTCTAGGCCATAATCGTACAGCTTCAATCTTTGAAGGGTCAACTGAAATGCCTGTGCTCGAGATGACATGACCAAGGAATGATACCTGATCTAGCCAGAACTCGCATTTGGAGAACTTTGCATACAGCTGGTTCTCGCGCAGTGTCTCAAGTACTTCCCAAAAATGAAGTTCATGCTCTTCTACTGATTTGGAGTATACAAGGATGTCATCAATAAATACAACAACCGAGGTGTCCAACTGCTCACTGAAAAGTCGATTCATAAGATCCATGAATTTTACTGGTGCATTTGACAAGCCGAATAGCATGACGGTGAATTTGTAGTGGCCATATCTAGTGCGGAATGCCGTTTTCTCTATGTCTTGCTCTCTGATGGCAATCTAATGATACCCAGAACGGAGATCGATCTTGGAGAAGACTGATGCTCTTTTCAGCTGGTCGAATAGGTCGTCGATGCATGGCGATGGGTATTATTCTTGACTGTAACCGCATTCAACTCGCGGTAGTCAATACAAAGTCGGAGGCTACCGTCCTTCTTCTTCATAAAGAGGAACGGTGCTCCCTAGGGTGATACGCTCGGGCGTATAAACCCTTTGTCAAGTAAGTCGCGCAACTGCTCTTTCAGCTCTGTCATTTCTGCAGGTGCCATACGGTACGATGCCCTAGCAATGGGACCGGTACCTGGCAAGAGGTCAATCTTGAATTCTACTGCTCTCTGAGGTGGCATGCCGGGCAGCTCCTTAGGGAATACGTCAGAGAATTCAAATACGATGGGTACTTCAGGGTTGAACTCTGGATCTCTCTCCAGGTCTTGTACATAACACAAATACACTTCTTTGCCCTTCCTGAGCTCCCGGTACATAGCCATAGCGGAGATGACTGTGGTCGAAGGCTCTCTCGGTCTCTGGCGGTAAGATACAGTAACCCCAGAAGGACTCTTGAGCAGCAATCGATGCTCGGCGCAGAGGATTCACCCCTTGTGCCGCTCCAACCAGTTCATTTCGACTATTACATCGAATCCCAACCCATTAAACTCGATGAAGGAGATGGGAAACGATTCACCTTTGATTTGGATTGTGGCTGACTTGTAGTATTTGGTACACCGTATCCGCTCCTTCGATGGGAGAGTAACCAGGAAATTAGGTAGCTCATCCGCATCTAGCCTCAACTCTTCACGAAAGATGGTGATACGAAGGTGTGAGAGGCGCCAGAGTCGAATAACACTGAGGCTTCAATGCCGTTCACTGGGAAGGTTCCCGTTAAGATGGTGCCGCTTTTACCGGCTTGTGCTTCGGTGAGGATACTCAGGTTACCTTCGGTACCGAGTCCACAACCTATTGAAGTCACAATTTCATAAGTACTGATGGTGGACACAAGTGGAATTTAAATCAACACTACTCTTTATTGATAAACCAACCATCATACATACCGTGTCTCTAATACACGTTACTAATACATTACATGATACTATGAATTTAATACTCCCTAAAGGTAAGGTTCGGGCATCCTGGTTTCATGTGTGTGGCATTGATTATTGCCGGCGGTGCCGTATTCAACTTGATCTTGTTGATCCCGTGATACAGCATCCTAGAGTTTCCACCCATGATTAGGACATCTCCTGATCTCAATACCAATTTATGTGCGAGGTCCACACGCTTCTGCTCGCTATACATAAATACGGCGTCATCACCAATGGACCAAGACACTACAGGCACTCCTTGTTCAAGAGATTCCGTTGTCTTGTCCTTGTCTTGGTGTAACCCAAGTTGTCCTTCTTTCTCATAGAAGTTGGCGATACAGAGGTCCGCTTCAATTGCGAGGATCGAATCATATTCGTATTGTTATGCGAGTTCTACTGATTGTGTAACAAGTGTAAGGAATTCCGGGGGTATCGTTGGTGGCGTCACTCCGTCTTGTGTTCGTGTCTCTTGGTATGTCTTGGTATAAGGATTCCAATCCTTTCCCAATCACATCATCTTCAGCTTCATCTTTGCTCCACCGGGGAATTCAGGTGTATAAAATCCTCCTTGACCCGCTCCTAGTTTGTTGCATCGTCGGATGATTGAAATTTGGGCTTCGGGTGTCAGGTATTCCTTTAATAAAATCATACCTGGGCGGATGACCTGACACTGCTCGATGGAGTAGTGGTATGTGGTGATGTCTGTCTCTTCTTGATTTGGTTTTGAAGGTATTGGATAGCAGATACTAAAGCTACCTATGGTTGTAAATTTCATCTACGGTGAGTACTAGTCTCAACTACTTCTTTTCATGCTCAATACATACTTCAATTTATTCACTCATGCATTCATTCAAACAGTTACTCTGCCACTTAGTCATGCTTCTCAAGGATTAAAGGTTCAGTTAATTACCTGGGCCGGACTTAGAACCGGACCCGTCACGGTCAATGATGTGCAAGGCAAGATGCCTCTGGGGTGCGCCCTTCTGAGGACCTCGGGATCCCTGTCCCTGCGGCGCCTGCTGGGCGATGCATCGCCAGATGCAACCTCCTTGCCTTCCCTCTGTTTGTAGCTCTGGAAGTTTCCTCTGGGTTTGGCATTTTCGGGGCACATGTTGGCTCGGTGCCCGGGCTTCTAACAGTTGTAGCACTGGATTTCTCTCCCATGGCAATCCATGCCGGGATGGTCTTGGTTGCACTTCCTACACACATATGTGTGGCCGTCTGAGTAGTTCTTGGTGAAATCGGAGCCAGAACCTAAGGTTTAGAGTGTTAGCACATTTGTGCAGAAATACTAGGTATGGTACTTATACAATTACAAATTTAATTTGGAAGTTTACCCTTAGGTGGGTGTGATCTTAGTGGCTTCGCAGCCATCGGTGCAGAAGAACCAAGTTGAAGAAGCTCAACTGGTTTGCCCTTCTTTTGGGCACTGCTCTCACTTGGGAAGTTCTTTTGGGTTTACTGAAAGAATTTCCCTTTCTTCTTTTTCCAGCTCTTACCCTGGTTCTGCTCCTCAGCATTTGTGTTTTTTTTGTTGGCCTTGCGCTTAGCCGCGGTTTCTTCATCCCTCAATTGGCAAGTGATCTCGACGCGAGATGCCGCATGATAACACTCCTGAAGTTTCAGTTATTAGCCGGGATTCTCATTTAGAAAGGAATATAAGGTAAAGATTTAAGGATTGACAATGGTATTAAGGGTTAAACCGATATTTACCTGAAGGGAGGTAAATCTGGTGTAGCCCATACCGTACCGAAGGCGATGGCTCAGACCGCCGTAGAAGCGATCGACCAACACCTGGTTGGTGTACCCAAGGCCGGGTAGAAGACGGAGAAGAGAGGTGAAAGTGCGGTAGTACTCATCAACAAACATCATCTTTGTCATTTTCAAAGCATCCAGCTCAAGTCTTTTTCTTGTTTTGACGTGTTCAGGGTAGTATTTGGATCCGAGGAGGGTTGTGAAGGATTCCCAGTCGAAGGTAGGGTCGTCAGCATGCTCATTCTTGATTAGTTTCCACCAATCCATGGCGGCATCCTTTAGGTAGTAAGCCGCTACTCTGACTCGAACTCCAGCAGGAGCTTCGAGGGTTTCAAACGCCGTCTCCATCTCGGAGATATAGGCTTCTAGCTTAGCCGGATCACTCTCGCCTCTAAAGCAGGGAGGTCGGAGTTCCGCTACAGCTTTTACCCAGTTGGCTTCTATGGGTGGAGGGGGCGGGATTGGTCCCGTTTGAGTTTTTTGGTTTTGTTGGGTTTGTTGCATAGCAGTGATTACTTGTGGTAGCATCTGTGCTACCATGGCGGCGACGATCTCTGCTATCGTCTGCGCGCCAGGTCCTTCAGAGGCTTCGCCTCTAGCTCGGCCTCGGCCTCGTCCTGACATCTGAACATTTAACATCTATATTAGGCTTGCAACATATGACATAGGATCATGGTCTCGTATTCAAGCAAAGGTATCGTCCATGAGGACGTCAAGGGTATCCGTTGTTAACAACGGTAATTCCTAGTTAGGTTTCTAAGTATCCGTTTTAAAACGGTTGAAATCCTAACTCGGTAATCCCTATGCTCGGTAACTAGGTCATCAGAGCGTAACTACGCTCTGATACCACTTTTTGTAACACCCCTACCGCTAATCCTATACTTACCGTCCAATCGTCCCAATTATCCTAACTACTCGCAGTGGAAATACTACTACTACGGCGGGTGATACAACGCCGCTAACCGCCCATATGGCTAGCTAGGCTTATACTTCTTACAGTGACGGTCTGATGACTAGAAGATACCGAGCTACTAAAACATTGCTTACTAAATACAAAATACCATATGCTTACATTACTGGATTACCGAGTATTTAAAGTATTTAGTTACATCCCTTTTCAATCTCTAGAAATTATGAGTTTCTACAAGCTACTCATCTATTCCAAATCACCATCCTTTCATTATCCAAAAGGGTGTACCTTATGGTACACTGGCTAACAAAACCTACAGCCGTGTACAACATAGTACACCTTTCACAATTCATTGATTACAGACAAAAAGAATCAAACTTAAACTCTTCGTCATCTTCACCCGTCTTGAGGACCTGCATTATATTAAAAACATCGCCCCAAGGGGCTCAGCAAAAGCTGTGCATAAACTTCGCATATACCGTGTGCTAACTAGGGTACGCCGACTATTTAAGGTCGACTGTACATGCGGTTCATTAATTTCATACATAGATGCTTTGCACACAACATACAATCATATACAATACATTATACAATCCAAGACAGCAGTACCATAGCACACACCATACTTACCTTCACAAGGGTTAGCCAAATTACGCATCCGGGTTAATCAGATGCTTATTACTCGATTACTCATTACACATTACTTACTCTTACTTTACTTACTTTACCATACTTGTTTACTCATTCTTACTTACTTACTTTTACTCATGTTAAGTCGGTATGACCTCCGGGCAGGGACTACACCGTCCCACCACCGGGTTTTACTTGACTCACCAATCGAGGATGCTACCCATTTAAGGGGTTTGGGCCGTAGACCAGTTAAGAGTCAGGAATTGGAGCCAACCTCTTGTAACTCCGCCTCCTCACGCGTGGCCGAAACTATATCGGACTTCTACTCATTCCAATTTAATCACCAATTTATTAAGTAAGATTGGTTAGCTTGTTAGGAATCAGTTAGAAGTCCAATCACAATAACATTCGGTCACAATACAATACATCAAGCTACACACATTCATATTCATCCATACATTTCATGAATTATGCAAACTATGATTTAAGGAGAATATTCAAACAAAGAACACTCTCATGATAATCACAAGTAAGCATAATATGTCCGATTCGTGCGTTTATCTTATTTGGTGATCAATTAGCACACATCACACAAATCAGAGTAACCTAGGTAGCATACAGGGCATGAGAAGTTCATACCGTTCACCGTTGTACTTGTATCTAACTTTCCTCCGGTGTTCACAATCCAAGTCCTATGATATACATACAATCGAGTGATTAATCTAACTATCATTAACTTAACTCGGTTACTCTTATGTTTCCTAACTCATACTTACTATATCTTTACAATTCTTATACTTACATATGGTTTACTTACTCTTTATTAGTTTTAAAACTTTTTTATACTCTTAATGACTTTTAAACATACTTAATTAGGTCCTAATTATCTTATACTATCATTGCCATTCACTTCCTTACCTTAAACCCCATTCAATAAGCTTAATTTTACAATTTTTGGTTGGTCCGGGACCTTGTCCGGGTCTTAAGTCCCGGACCAACACATGGTCACTACTCTCGGCTGATTTCCTTGCATGGTCCGGGTCCTCATATTGGACTTGAGTCCCGGACCAGAGGCAGTTAAAACTCTCGGTGGATTTTCTTACTATGGTCCGGGTCTTCATACCTAGGGTAAGTCCCGGACCTGAACTAGTAGTTACTCTCGGCATGTTTTTGTGGGGTGGTCCGGGTCCTTATACGGTACCTTAGTCCCGGACCACCTCATGTCTTCAACTCTCGGCTGAAATTTCAGCATAGTCCGGGTCTTTGTCCGGGGACTAAGTCCCGGACCAGCCGTTGTACTTAGCAGATTTTGACATTTTCTTTATCTGTTACAAACTAAACTTTGCCTAATTAATTTCCCATTGTTCCTACACTTAATCCCACATATTTTAGCACCTAATTAGCCTCCTAAACATGTTTAAATCCATCACTAACCTATTACTCCTATTATGCTAATTCACTCACTTATTTTCTTAAGTTCTCATTTCAGCACTTACACTATCTTCCCTTAGTTGCATTATGCTACAGATTTTAACTCTCACCTTCTCCATCTATAGCTCCCTCTTCTAATGTCATTTATAAAGCTTACAATGCATCAACTATCTCTCCTAACCTACCCACTAACTAGCTCAAATCAAAATCTGTTACAAAGGGTATATTCTTAACTAGTTTCTAGTTCTTAAGTGTTCTAGTTCTAGGTAAATTTTGACATAACCTCCCCTAAATTCTTACACTCTCACCACATCATTTACTCACATTTTGTTACCCTATTCACCTGTTTTCAACAATCATAAATATACAAGCTCTCACACATACATACTAAACATTAAACACTCCTAAAATCCTGCACACTACATCCAATTCCGATCTAGGTTTTGACAGTTTTTAAATGTCTTTCAAGCTTCAAAGTTGTTTGATTCTTCTTACACATTACACTACTACTTATTACCATTTTACAATACACATTTTACACTTTAAAAATCTGTTACATAAGCATTTACAAGACTACAAATGTGAGCACAATTTACCTTGTTCTTCTTCTAGTTTTCTTTTCTTCTCCTTTCTTCTTCCTTCTTCCTTTCTTTTCCTCTTTTCCCAACAGCTATGAAGATTCAAGCTCTACACTACAACCCATTACACACCACCATTCAATTCTAACTAGCCCTTAGATTGTATTAATGCTTTAAGGTAAATTTCTAGGGTTTAGGAATTCATTACCTTGCAAAGGAGTAGATGAAGCTTAGAACAGCACAAGAGCAATATTTTCACTCCTCCGAGAATGCCAAAATCAGCTGGAACAAAAGGAGTAGGAGCTCACAACTTAGAAGTTTCTATTTTGAGAATAAGAGCAAGAAAAGGTAGTGCTTTTGGATTTCTTTTTACATTAAACCAAAGAGGTCAAGAAGGGGCTTCTAATGGTGGTCTCCAAGCTCTAAAGCAAGAATACCCATGGAGATGAAAACGCTTGTTTTCGAATTTTGAAAGGAGGAATATGTTCTCCTTGATGAGAGGAAGACAATGGTGTAATTTTTGGTGAAGGTTTGATGGGTTAACAAGAGGAGAGAAGCTGGTTGTGGGTGTGGCTTCTCAAAATCGCCATTGTTGGGCTTCAAAGGGAAGAATAAAAATCAGAGAGTGAGGGAGAGGTGTTGTACGTAGAGAATAGAAGAGAATAGAGGAGAGAGAGTGTAATTTTGCTTTTTGACTTACTTTAAGGCTTTGCCCTTTAGCAAATTAGAAACAATTAAAGAGAGAGAGGGGGACTAGAGGCAGCCGGCTACACTCAGCCATCTATGGGTTTTAAAAATTTTATTTACTATAGTGGACACACTAGTTTGGGTTATTTGTGTTTTTACCCCACAACTTCCCGTTTTTGACAGTTTTTACTATTTCCTCGTTTTATTGATTTTATTGGTTCTAGACCTTCACTAATGCTTATTAATGAATGTTTAGTTGACCAAAATTGTTACGAGTCTATTTGACCCGCTTAAAGTCACGTTTTCCCGGTTTCCTCGAAAAACAAGCTTTAAGGTTCGTTAATGTTTTTAATCCGTTTTAAGGATCCGTTTTCTTCGGAATTTGTTCCCTCATGATTATTTTGACATAATTAAGCTTCTAGATTACTTATTAGCCTAATTGTTCACTATTTTTAATTACGGGGTATTTCAGGAGTACTTTTGGTAGTTTTTGGATGTTGGACCCGGGATGCGCCTATGCTCCTGTGGTGTTATATTTTGGTAGTACCGGATTACAGTGATGGTTGTAAATATTAATACTCGGTAAGGTTGGTTATATTTATGGATTTAGTACTATGCTCGGGAGTCTGTTCATCAGACCGATACCAATGTATGTATTCTCCCTTGTTAGCCACGTGGGTGGCTAACGGCGTGTAACACCAACTCGTTTAGTTATCGTTTAAGTCATATATTTCCGCTGTAGTTTCAGTTTATTGTTAAGTTTATAGTAGGGGTGTTACATTAACCTACACCTACATACACTAATATCAAGTTTAATGATCCGCAGGAAAATAGGGCCATGCATAAGCTGATAACTTCCAAGTGGCCTGCATACCTAGTTGATCAAATGGAACTCATTTGGGGACAGTCTTATGCAAACGGTGAACTGAGGATCACTCCTGGAGGGACTGCACCAGTGGAGTATGAGAAGTTAGATGACGATGACGAGCCATTTGAATGTACAGACAGCAAGCATGATGTGTACATGGACTTCTCAGTTAAGGGACAGAAGGATTCCTATGTTGACATGTTAGGGGGGCATGACAACAACACAAACAGAACAGTTGAATCCTCCAAAAACAGGGTGAGTGCCCCATTCCCTGGGGGTGATGGTCAGTCAAATGCTCCCTTCTTTGATCTCACTGGTGCAGCTACATGTGGAGCTACCCTCACAAAAGCCGCCTTCCAAGGATCCCAGTATGCAAGCATCGTTGCTGGTTCTTCAGGTGGCTCTGGAAATTTTCTGCCGTCTGCACAACAACTGAACAACAGTGGTACTGCCACCAACCCTCAGAACTGGGATGAATTGATGATGACAACAGCTGGTGTTGTCCCTCATGGTGGTAAAAGGAAACAACAGTCTGAAGTTACTAAGGTAAAGAAGACATCAAAGGGGAGCAGAGGTAAAACTTCAGTGCTTGTGGAAGAGCTGAAAGGATTGCAAACTGGCGTTGATGAAACTGTATCACATGTTGATGACATGATCAGGAGTGTTGATGCTATGGAAGGTCCTGGTTCCAATGCTGTTATATCAGTCCAGGAAGCAGCTAGTATTATTCATGCAATACCCGGTATAAGCAGGAGTGAGTTAACCTATGTTTCGATGTTGCTAGCTGATAGAAACCACATGTCTGTTCTAATGACTTATGTTGATGAAGAAGAGATTGCTGAATGGGTGCGCCACATTTATAGGCATGATCATGGTGATCAATATGGTAGGAGATGTGTGTGGGTAGCATAGTTTTTTGGGCACTGATGTGCTATGGTACGTATTATGTTCATGTCTGAACCATGACATATGTGCTTTACCTAATTAGCGACAGTAGGTTAGCAACACTGGTACATTTTGATCTTTTGGTATTGCTGGTGCTTGCTCTTTTGTGTCTACCTTATGTCAAGTAGTACACCAGTTGTAGTCTGTTCTGGTAGGTAGTTACTGTTTAATAGTATGACGAAGTGTGTATGGTTCTGGGTTAGGGGTGTCAATGTTAGTTTAGGTGCGTCGATGGTTACTTTTGTATGGCACCAGAAGTGAAGTTATTAATATGAACCCTTCAGTATGTTGTATTGTGTGTTGTACTCACTGGGTCCCTTTCATTAGGATGGAACACAACCGCAACAGTAACAGAATCATCGCTCTAGTGTCAAAGAGGTTGAGAGAAAATAGAAAAGATCTTATCAAGTTTATGCTACTCCAAGCAGTGGATAATTATCATACACAATTCATCTGTGTACTAGCATATCACAAGATGGCACATATGCGGCGTTTTGATCAGCAACAAAAGGGGAAGAAGAGAAAGCTGCATGAGTGTGACTTCTGTAACAGGAATGGGTTGATAGACAAAATCTTTTTAATGTTTATTGAAACAAAGATGGCTTGGAATTTGTCGCTAGTAAATCATGTGGAGGACATGATCGTTGGTAGTAAGAAACCAAACTATGACCTCATCCTGTCACAGGAAGGGAAGTAAACTGAATTAATGGCGGTCGACAAGATCAGGCGTATAAAGGCATTCACTGAAGAGGAATTTAAGTTCACAATCTGCATGATACAAGACTACGATTATAGAGACTTGTTTGAAGCTATACCTGAATCTTTGTTCATTGACGTAGTTAGGTTGAAAATGCAAATGAGTCATCGTAAAGCAGCAGTTAAAGTTTGATTACTAAGTTGTGTAAGGGTTGTAGTCTGATAACTAGAGGTAGTATGTTAGGTAATCATATCTTTTTACATGTCATGTAATGATACAATCCTACTTCAGCAATCTTTTTTTAAATATAGTTACATTATGTCCTTATCAAGTTGTTGTTTTTATATATTGTAGAATATGGTCAGATTGTCTGCACACCAATTAAGGAGGGTAATGCAGAGAATTGGTGAAGATCCCGAAATGATGAGAAAACTATGTCATGCAATTTGCATTGACAAGATACAAATTGAGAGACAAGCTGTTAAGTTAATTCAGGAAATAGCTACACAGTTGAATGTTCCTGTTAAATGTCTTATGCATATGTCAATGCTTAGTGGCGCAAATTGGATAAATGAACTTCTGAATGGTCATGAAGTTAGATGGTTCAACGCCCTTCAAATGAACCGAGGTACATTTTTAATGTTATGTAACATGCTGGAGTATAAGTATTTCATTAACAATCGTGCATACATATTAGTTGCAGAAAAAGTAGCATGGTTTTTGAGGACTCTTAGCCAATAGTGTGCAAACCGAGACACGATGGAAAGGTTCCAACATTCTGGTTCTTCAGTCTTAGATCACTTTGGCGACATACTTCAAGTTGTAGGCAGACTTGGTAGGGATTTGGTAAGGCCACGAGATGCGCTGTTTCGTTCAACACCACCTCAAATATTAAACAGCACAAAATAGCATCCATACTTTGAGGTACAAGGACCAAAATGTTATTGCAACTCATACTTCCTTGCATTATTTTTTAAAATGCAACTATAACATGTTGTGTATGTTATCATAGAATTGCATTGGTGCACTTGATGGATGTCATGTAGAACTTACGGTGCCTGAGAAAGAAAGAATGAGATTCATCAACAGGAAGGGGGTCACAAGTACTAATGTTCTTGCTGTTTGTGATTTTGATTTGCTATTTATATTTGTGTGTGCCGGTTAGGAAGGTGTGAGCCTCGATTTTAAACCCTATCCTATATGGATTAAGTTGATTAGGATCTAATCGGGTTTTAGGTCCACTTATAACCTAAGATTAATAACTATGTCATAAAACAAAAATTATTAAAACCTAAGCTAGCTCACTGGAACCTATTATGAGTCGCCACCTAATTTTTACCTAGATCAAATTAGGAAAGGAGAGTTCGGGTTTGGGGGCTTGATATTCGACTTAATTAGGGTTCAAATTACTTTCATTACCCTTCCTAGGTCGTTTTTCCTCTACTTGGTTTATTTACAGCTTATTACGAGTCGTTTTAACCTAAGTGCGCGAGCTTCTGTTTTTTTGTGTTTTTTAGCATTTTTTGACAGAAAATTAAAGTGAAATTAAAATCTATCTAAACTAGGGTTTCGGAGGCAGAATTAGGTCGAATTTTGCTTACGTCTGTAGCCACAGACTCCATGTCCGAGACCACGGACCCTAGTTAACCTAATTATACAGAAGAGTCGAAATTAAAGGAAAACAAAAAATTGCAGAGTCCGGGGCCACGGACTGGTCCGTGGGCCCGGACATTATTAGAAAACCTAAATTTTGAATTTTTTAAAATCCCGCCGCCGTCCGTGGGCGTCCGGGCTTACGGACAGGGAGTCCGGGACCCCGGACATGACGTCCGTGGGTGCGGACCGCCCTCAGACGGCGGCGTTGAGGCTGTTCCCGAAGGTGTTTTTGGCTCAAATTTTATGGGTGTGTAGCCTGAAAGATGTACGAGACATAGTGATTGAAAGTTCTCAATTTGATTTCGAATTAAGCACGAAACTTGGTAAACAAGTTATTGTACAGAAGCTTAAACAAACAGCAATACGGAAGCGTAAAAAGGTTAGTTTGAGCCCAAAATTTGACAGAGAGTTAATAAGGTCGTGGGGAATTAGAAAAGTAGAATTGTAACCCGTTTTACCTTCGAATTCAAGAGGATTCTTCACGTCGGGATTCTTCGGAGGCTCCGATGGTGCCGGTTCTGGATTGTGTTCGACCCGAGCTTCTGGTTGTTGATTGTTGAAGGTGTTCTTCACGTTTTGGAGGTGGTTTGGTTGATGTTTGATGATTGATGATGTTGTGGGAGTTGAAAAATATGTTTTGGTGTTGATTTTGGTGAGATTTCGGTGCTTGATTGGGGCTCTGGAGTTCAAAAACGTGGAGAGAGAGAGACGGCCGCCCTCTTTGAGAGTCTAGGGTTCTTGAGGTCCTGATTTGATCATGGGATAAGGTTCCTTATATAGGCTTCCTTAAAGATAGAAAAATCCGGTAAAAACTGAGATTTACCGACGTTTTAGCTCAAGGGCTTCCAAAAGGAATTTGATTATGAAATTTTACATATGGGTAAAGGATGATATTTCTGAATTTTCTAAAGTGGAATCGAATTTTTTGGATATTGGAATATTTTTAAATTCAATTTCTCGTCAGATTCAATCAGAAATTGCTAGAAAATTATTGGAAATTCGAAAAATCAAAATTCCAACGCCATTATGCTTCAAATGTCATCCTCTATCATGGGTTAAAATTTCAAAGCATTTTGAATTGATTTGACCCTTATTTGGAGGAGAGAGAAAGCCTATAGGGGGCTTAGGAGCCTTGAAAAATTACGAAAATGCCCCTGGAGATGACTAAGCTGTCCCTAGTACTCTGAAATGTGCCGATCGAACTGGGAACCCTCACTACTAGCCTATTAGTAGAGACTCTCGGGGGGGTTGAAATTTTGGGTATAACAGATTGCCCCCCGTCAACTAGTTTTTGTAATGGAAATGAAAAGGCTAGTTGATGCTTGAGTGATACCCCAAAATTTTTGATCTTAAAAGACCCACATGCAATTGAAATCTGATAAGTTGTGTCGAGCTGCTCTAAGGCGCTGACTACCTATGAGTAAAGTGGAAGGATGTCGAGCGATTCTAAGGCGTTGACTACCTATGAGGATGAAATGATGTCAAGCTATTCTAAGGCGTTGACTACCTAAAATGTGAAATTGAGATAATGTCAAGCGATTCTAAGGCGTTGACAACCTAACAAGTGAAAATTGGGTGGTATGCAAATGCAAGAATGCTGAAATGCTAGTGATGCTGATGATGCTGACGATGCTGATGATGCTGATGATGCTGACCAAACTGATGATGCTGATGATGCTCGGATGCTTCTGGGGACCGAAACCCGTTCCAATGCTCCTGGCTGGTATACTATGGGGACTTATTGCCTCTGCCCACCAACTGGGGTGCTGGGATAACTTCTAGATTACCAAGGGGACTTATTGCCACTGCCCACTAGTTGTTTCTCCCGAGAAGTTGACATTAAGATGGGGACTTATTGCCTCTGCCCCGCCAACTTAGATCACGCTCTGTCTCGTACTTGTCTCGCACTGAAGATGATACTAGGTCTCGTACTGGTCTCGCACTGGATGATGATGCTCGGACTCGCACTGATGAAGGTGATAGGTCTCGCACTGATGAAGATGATAGGTCTCGCACTGATGAAGATGATAGGTCTCGCACTGATGAAGATGCTTGGTCTCGCACTGAAGTCTCGTACTAAATGGATGAAGAAAAAGCTGGATTCCGCACTGATTCTGGGTCGCGCACTGAATGAAGATGTCTTGTACTAAAGTCTTGAAAATGATGGGTCTCGCACTGATGAAGATGGTGGGTCTCGCACTAAATGAAGATGCTAGGTCTCGTACTGAATGAGGAAACTGCAGGGCCTCGCACTGTTTTGGGTCTCGAACTAAAAATGAGTTAGGAAGATAATGGTCTCGTGCAAATGATGATAACTGATTATTGGAGTGCCAAACATGGCAATGATTATAAGATGTATGCAATCAAAATATATGAAAGATACTCGTTCAAAACAGGAAACTGTTGGAAAAGGTGCCGAACTTGGCAATGCTTGAGAAAAACCCTGCTGAAAAAGGAAAGTGAAATGATCATTTCCTGACTAAAAATGTCATATCTGCAATTTGCTTCTTGAAAAATGAACATGCCATTGGTGGAAGTGTGTGGTGTTTGTTGTGGTGCTAAAGGCTTTTGCCGGTGTTCCAGATTTGTGATAGACCAGGGATTGGGTTGTGATTTATGATGGGCTTGAGAGTGTGTGTGTGGTGGTAAGGGCTTATGTGTGTCTGTGGTGGGATGGTGGTGCTCAAGCTTTGGGTTTCAATTGGTGTTGACATGGCAATTGTTGGAACCAACAATTGCCCCCAGTATTTTTCCTTAGGACAATCCGAGCTAGAGTTCATGGCAATCGATCGGACGATCGATTGCCCCCAGTATTTTCTTTGATTAAACGTGCGAACAAGTCTCATCCTCACAGGGTTGAGGCTTATTCTTTGATGTGGTGCTTCCTAACCTACACTCGATGTGGTCGGTGTTTGCACTCATTTCTCGCTCATGGTCATAACTCTAAACCATTGAATTCGATATTTGATGGATTTACGCATTTGATCTGTTACTTTCACGTGATTGGACACACAACTATCAAGTCGGAAGTCTTTAAAGCTTATAACGTGGCCATAGGGTGTGATGAAAGACGACGGGATCATGGAGGGATATTTGAGGTATGTGGAGCTTAAATGGGTGACCAAAGCTGCAACTTGCGTCTTCTCTCGGATTCATCTTCATTGTCTTGAAGTTGTCTGGCTGCTTTATGTTGACGTTGTTTTCGAGCTTCTGGACCTGGACTTTTGGAGTTGTCCTTTACACCATTTCTCTTTTTTGTCATTTGGACTTCTTCGAGGCGCTTCGGGTTTGCCTTTTTTTCCTTTATCCTTTCTTGACTTTGCCTTCGGGGTTCTTGTGTTTCCCGGTTTTGGGCTTCGAGAGCTGTTTTGATGTGAGCTCTTTGGATCCTGTGTCACTCTGGGACCATTTGCGGATCACTTTGTCATGCTGACAGCGGCGTTGCTTCTTTGGACTGATGAGAACGTTATCTGAGAGCCGGACTCCTCGCGTCCTTTGGTCACCGGGTCGGACATTCATCGTTGGCTGGGTTATTTTGTGGAGTTCATAATATCGAAAAGGAATATATGAAAGGCTCAGCGGGGGTGCCTAGGGTTTAATGTCAGGGTTCACAAGCTTTTGGCTACGTGGTGTTGTACCTAGGTGCTTCGTCATTCTTGATAGTTGTGTATCCGCTCTTTGTTACTTTTCGCAGGTCTAAGAGTAAATTTACAAATTATCTCCTTCGGTCGGAGTTATGCCGTTTACTTTACCTTTGAATGTGGTCTCACCGGAGTCGTGTAAAAATGACACGCTCGTTCACTCGTGGTTTTTCCGCTCAAGACACTCTCGTGAATTTCACTCAGAGACTAGTTCACACGCTTAAACGAAAGATTAAAGATGATGATCCTGAACTCAGATTGCCCCCAGCATTGACCTGGGGTTTATGACAACACTTAAACGGATGTGGATTTGGAACCGCTTCGTGGGTTATTTGGATATTATGTGGTGAGTTGTGGTGTTTGGTTAGCCATGTTCGAATTTTTAGAAACAAGAGACAAGTCGTTCCATTGCATAGTCAGAAAATGATTACTTCGTGATCCTTGAAAGACGTGAGTGCTCTTTTTTTAAAAAAGTTTTTTTCGAATAAATGAATGATGCCTTGTACCAAAATTATGAAACATGAACTATGTTTTTTCAACAAAAAGAATAATGTTGGAAATTACAAACTCAGGAAAACTACCGAAAACGATTCAAGGGAACTAACTACTACAAAAGTTGAAAGACAACTAATCAAGAAAAGGAATGCATTTAATGAGAAAAACACTAAAAAACAACATTTCTGATGATGCCTGGGCACGCGTGCTCTACGCTCCCCACCATGTTCTTAGAATTGGAACCCTTGGTCAATCAGATCCTGGATTCTGTGTTGTAGGGCTCTGCAGTGGTCAGTGTCGTGACCGGGCAGCTGATGAAAGTGACAAAATTGATTAAGATCCTTCCCCAAATGAGTAGTTCCTGGCCTCAGGGCGAGCGGTTGCATCGGATATCTTCCTCAAAGCTCCTCAAGTGCTTGTCTTGGTGTTCGGCCGATGTCTGTAAACTCTCTCTGTCGAGAACTCCGTCGGGATGGTTCTACTGTCCCAACGCTCCAACCAGGTCCTCTTGACTGTCAATCACTGCCCTCCTCATGTTGCCTGGTTCTCTTACGGGTGCAGCTTTGGATGTAAGTTACTGCTCCTGGTTGTCTGATCACTTTCCTGAGTATTGTACCAATTTCTTTGACATTCTCCTCCGATCCTCGGACCCTAATGGAGCCAACTTCAATGCAGTCATAAAGGGTGTTGAGAAGCCTGTCCACTAACTCATCCCGAGCTTGACGTTCGGACTCGAGGGAAAGAGCCTTTGCTTTCAACTCTTCGATAACAGCAACGTAGTTAGATTCCACGGCGTCCATGGCAGCACTATGCCTCTGCTCCATGGCTTCAATGGTGGCCATGTGCTTTTGTTCCAAAATTGCGAGTTGGGCTTCCATGTCGATTGGACCGCACTTAGGACTTGAGTTTACCTGTGTCCAAGGTGTCCATTATTAGCTAACAAAAGGAAGTGGGCTGAAAGATACTAAGGTGAGAATGACGCTTCACAAGATAGATCAACAGACTTAGGCTGAAAGCAAGTGGGCCAGGATACCCAGAGAATGAGGTGTTTGGGCTGGAGTATCTCTCAGACTGGAATTTGGACTGAAATGTAAACAGATGGTTTGATTGGGCCTGAGAGGTAACACCTAGATCTAGGGTTTTGGACCAGGGCCCGAATAAGAAGTCTACCTAGACTAGAATGAGCCCTTGGGCCGGAATGTGTTTGGGCCTGGAGTAAAGCACATGGGCTGGAATGGTCCCTAAATCACAAATGGGCCTAACTTTCTTTGGGCCAGAGAAGATGGTTGCTAAGCAGAAAAAGATTTTATTTTCAGAACTTGTGGGTTATTTCAAGTTCAGGTGGATTCCTTTTTTTTGGGCCTAGAACTAATTGGATAATTCAAATTGGGCCAGAAGAGAAATCACCTAAGTCTAAGCTTTTGGGCCGAAGCCCGAATGACTCACATATTAAACCAAACAAGACCTCTGGGCCACAAACAAGTAGACCCGCCAATTCGGTTGGGCTAGGTTAATGTAGGAGAAGTTCCTATCAATCTCTAGGCTGGGTAATGGGCCGATCATACAAGCAAACAAGGCCCACACAAATTCAACATGTCCTCACTTGACGGTTAAATCAATTTGGGTATGGATCGATCCGGAGAGGTGCTTGGGGCTCGGGCCCAGGTCGCCACAAAGGATAAGGGCTTGCACGCTATTCTCTTTGGGCTTCCCCACTTTTTTCACATCACCTGAAGGTGTGCGTCTGCGGCCGGGTCTTTGACTGACCAAACAATGGGCTAGGTAAGGACACTGCCAGGAAAACGCTTGGGGCTAAGGCCCAGGTATTAAGGGGATGTGGTTAGACGACATCCTCCTCTTTTCCCCCGCTTATTCACATCACCTAAAAGGTGTGAGTCCCAGACAGGGGACCCTCAAGCGGGTCCCGGGATGAAATCGGTTTAGGTGGACCCTCGCTCTCATATGATGCAAAGGTGCAGAAAATTAAAGTGCGCACAAAAGTAAACAAACAAAGTAATGAAGCCATAAATAAACATTTTTCGAGTTAAGCCCTCTTTCTTAAAATTAATCAAGTTAATATTAAGAAGTAGTCCCCAGCAGAGTCGCCAGTCTGTGAGCCTCGATTTTAAACCCTATCCTATATGGTTTGAGTTGATTAGGATCTAACCGGGTTTTAGGTCCACTTATAACCTAAGATTAATAACTATGTCATAAAACAATAATTATTAAAACCTAAGCTAGCTCACTGGAACCTATTATGAGTCGCCACCTAATTTTTACCTAGATCAAATTAGGAAAGGAGAGTTCGGGTTCGGGGGCTTGATATTCGACTTAATTAGGGTTCAAATTACTTTCATTACCCTTCCTAGGTCGTTTTTCCTCTACTTGGTTTATTTACAGCTTATTACGAGTCGTTTTAACCTAAGTGCGCGAGCTTCTGTTTTTTGTGTTTTTTAGCATTTTTTGACAGAAAATTAAAGTGAAATTAAAAGCTATCTAAACTAGGGTTTCGGAGGCAGAATTAGGTCGAATTTTGCTTACGTCCGTAGCCACGGACCCCATGTCCGAGACCACGGACCCCAGTTAACCTAATTATACAGAAGAGTCGAAATTAAAGGAAAACAAAAAATTGCAGAGTCCGGGGCCACGGACAGGCTGTCCGTGGGCCCGGACATTATTAGAAAACCTAAATTTTGAATTTTTTAAAATCCCGACGCCGTCCGTGGGCATCCGGGCTTACGGACAGGGAGTCCGGGACCCCGGACATGACGTCCGTGGGTGCGGACCGCCCTCGGACGGCGGCGTTGAGGCTGTTCCCGAAGGTGTTTTGGCTCAAATTTTATGGGTGTGTAGCCTGAAAGATGTACGAGACATTAGTGATTGAAAGTTCTCAATTTGAATTCGAATTAAGCACGAAACTTGGTAAACAAGTTATTGTACAGAAGCTTAAACAAACAGCAATACGGAAGCGTAAAAAGGTTAGTTTGAGCCCAAAATTTGACAGAGAGTTAATAAGGTCGTGGGGAATTAGAAAAGTAGAATTGTAACCCGTTTTACCTTCGAATTCAAGAGGATTCTTCACGTCGGGATTCTTCGGAGGCTCCGATGGTGCCGGTTCTGGATTGTGTTCGACCCAAGCTTCTGGTTGTTGATTGTTGAAGGTGTTCTTCACGTTTTGGAGGTGGTTTGGTTGATGTTTGATGATTGATGATGTTGTGGGAGTTGAAAAATATGTTTTGGTGTTGATTTTGGTGAGATTTCGGTGTTTGATTGGGGCTCTGGAGTTCAAAAACGTGGAGAGAGAGAGACGGCCGCCCTCTTTGAGAGTCTAGGGTTCTTGAGGTCCTGATTTGATCATGGGATAAGGTTCCTTATATAGGCTTCCTTAAAGATAGAAAAATCCGGTAAAAACCGAGATTTACCGACGTTTTAGCTCAAGGGCTTCCAAAAGGAATTTGATTATGAAATTTTACATATGGGTAAAGGATGATATTTCTGAATTTTCTAAAGTGGAATCGAATTTTTTGGATATTGGAATATTTTTAAATTCAATTTCTCGTCAGATTCAATCAGAAATTGCTAGAAAATTATTGGAAATTCGAAAAATCAAAATTCCAACGCCATTATGCTTCAAATGTCATCCTCTATCATGGGTTAAAATTTCAAAGCATTTTGAATTGATTTGACCCTTATTTGGAGGAGAGAGAAAGACTATAGGGGGCTTAGGAGCCTTGAAAAATTACGAAAATGCCCCTGGAGATGACTAAGCTGTCCCTAGTACTCTGAAATGTGCCGATCGAACTGGGCACCCTCACTACTAGCCTATTAGTAGAGACTCTCGGGGGGGGTTGAAATTTTGGGTATAACAGAAGGCTTAGCCCATGACAGTAGAGTCTATTTTAGTTGTGTAAATGAACCTGGACAGAAGTTCCCAAAGCCACCTGCAGGTACTATTGCATTGTAATTTAAGAGAACCTAATTTGTTATTGCATTTGTTGTTATTGTTCAAACTGGTTTTTGACATTGTCGTTATGAAATAGGTAAGTACTACCTTGGAGATAAAGGTTACCCAGAAAGAGAAGGTTTGATGACACCACACACACGAGTAAGATATCATCAAGCAGAGTTTAGGGCATAAAACCCTAGAGATGGTAAAGAGTTGTTCAACAAATGTCACTCTTCATTAAGGTCGGTAATAGAGAGAAGTTTTGGAGTACTGAAGTCTCGATGGCAAATACTTTTGAAAGTCCCAAGCTATCCATTACTGAAGCAAATCCAAATTGTCAATGCATGATTTTCCCTTCACAACTTCATTAGAATGAGCAAGTATAGAGACCCTTGTTTTGAAATACTATATGCTGCACCTTATTTTGTCCCTGAACAAGAAGACGATGATTGTGCCGACACTTCTTCAAGCTCTACCCAGAATGGTTCTGCTGAAATGGTGCTATTGAAAGAGACAATTACTCAGCAGATGGTTGGAGCAAGAAGTATAATAAGAATGACTTAGAATCACTATTGATTTAATGAACTTTTGTGGTTTTTGAATGTGCTCATGTACCAGCTAGTACTGAATCTGTTGTACTGGTTATGCTTGTGTATGCTGATACATGAAGGTGTAATGTTTTGATTAGTTATTGAACACCAAGGTTAATGTCAATGACTATGACTAGTGGTGTATCATTCATTTTGCATGTGTGCAATGCATGTTGTGACAGTTACAACATCTTACTTTGTTTGGATCCTACTATGCAATTTGCTGATTTCTTAGCAGTGATTAGATGCGGTGTGATAATGATCTCAAAGTGAATATTCATCATCTCTGAGTGTTATGGACAGTAGCTTCAAACAGCAGCAGTGAGTCCCTGATTGCCATTCCCACATCAGAAGTAGTGTATTAAAATTGAGTTCTTTATATTGTGCAATTGTCATTCACTAGTTTGAATAATTACATCTGCACACAACATTGTCAACCATGTTTCCCTTGAACACGTAGACTACACCTTGCATTGTATGCTGGTTTTTTGCTGTTTTTCATTTCCCAGAGGTGGACCCGTAATGACATTGCACAATGACAGATGTTTTATTTGTTGTCTTTGGTTAGTTCATCAAGCGACTCCCACATCGCAAATATTGCATGAGTTTTTTTGTTTATATTGGACAAGTGTGGTGTGTTAGTCTGAATTACATCAGACACACTTACCCTTGTTACATATGCTATCACATATGCGCGCACATCAGTCAGCACTGTATCAGAAGGTTCTTTTATTTTTTAAATGGTTCTTGAGCAACTTCTCCATATATATATATATACTTGTACGCATAACCACACATCCCTACCTTATCCTCAGTCAGCATCTTCTTTTGTCGTCGAGTCTCGAAGGGGCCTTTTGGAGTCCCTAATCCTCACCAAGGTATGAATGCATCTTCCTTTTCACTTCCACTGCGTCGTACCACAGTTTTGTTGATTCAAAATCATTTTCTTGTGACAATCTTATCTACCGCAAAAACTTTCTGCAGATGCAAACTAGCTGTGTTGCAGAGCGTGGGTTTGTTCAAATGAATGACAAATTTGTGCTACTGCATATGTTGTAGTTGCATACATATGCATCAGTAGATTTATTAAATGTGTTCCCTACTTTGTTGTATAGTGCAGGATGATGACAAGGGGAATATTGAATGCAAAATTGACAACAGAAAACCAGTCCATAGTTGACAAGCAGCAGCAACAACAATGGGCGTCCACAACTGTGAAGAAAGAGGTTAAATGAAAATAGAATGTGTCTGAGGTTACGCAGGAGTCTTACAATATTGAGGTAAAAGTGGAGATGAAGATCGAGGATGTGGACGACAACTTTATGGAACTAGAAGATACCAACTGTGATGGAAATCGTTTCAGGGGACCCAAACCCCCCGGCGTTGATGAGGATTACTGGAAATACTTACAGAGATTTGGAACGAAGTCGCGTTAAAGCACAAAGTGTATTATTAGTGACGATGTTGTGTACCTGTTGATAGCTAGCTTTAAGAAAATGGTATTCCATATTGCCTATGAGGGTGTCTTGGTTGTAACACGCACAACTTAAAATAATATGCCGTCACTATGAACTTGCTACTGAATTTTTAGCATTACATGAATGACCATTTTCTTTGCTTATGTTGACCACTTCAAAATCTTATGTAGTGAACCATCCGCTTTTGCTATCATTTAAGATGGTTATAACATGAATTACTTGCAGAACACTGCACAAGTTGATGTATTTTTCCAAACCGTATTTGATTTGTGAGCTGTGATAGAAAAACATTTAAGTAGTAAATGACATTTCACTGACGGGCAAAAACTGATTCCACACAAAAGTAGTAGTTGTTTGCTCACAAAATGTGATTGTAAACGCACTTAACACCAGAGCATCAACAAGACCCAGAGACAATATGCCAAAAAATACTAGATTTTCAACTCTGATTACAAAATAATTTAGTCTGAATCAATCTCTATCAATTCTGTTTCTTCACCTCCATCAGAGGTGTCGTCTTCAGATGCAGCTTCTATTATCATGCAACTCGAATCTGTTTCTTCACCACCATCAGAGGACTGCGCTGATGATGAACAGGTTGAATCATTTCGTGCAACTTTTACACATTTACTTGGTTGTCCAACCTCAAAATGCATGTTGTGTTGTTCACATCTCGGTCGTTTAGCAACATTCGCCGCCTTAAGCGCAACAACAATCTGTCTTTGATGGGTATGCCCACCTCTTCCCTTAGCATGACATATTCCTTCTCCATAAGCAGCTTCTGTTGTTGTATGATGTTGGTATGAAGCAACAGGTGCACTGTCCAATAATGCATTAATTTTAGTCTGAGGAACTGCAACTGCAAGATTCGAATTCCCACTAATGTTGTTCACTGGCAAGTCCTCACTGCACACAACTACCAGACAGGGTTAGATCACATCAAATGAATGTGCCAGTTTGTTGTTAATGAAAATAAGTGAAACAATGGTATATCCAACAATGTACCTGCCCGTCAAAGCATAAGCATTAGTAACAATAACAACTGTTGAAGCCAAATCAAACAACACATGAGGATCATATTCAGGCACAAGTTGTCCCTGTTATAAACACATTTACCGAACACATAATGACATGTAATTACTGATACTTGTACAATATTGCAGCAAGCACTAAGAAGGACAGAGAATGCACAAAGCTTGTGTTTGAAAAACCTTAACATATATTACAGCAACATTTGGTCCAACATATGCAAGTACTAGTACACACCAAAGTAGTCGAGTTAAACATTACATCTTATAGTCATGTAAACTGCATATGGTCGAATTACAAACAATTCTAAAGATTCTGAAACAGGTGGAATTGTTACACACACAAAAAGAAGAGGTTACAATGGGTTGTTCTACTAATATCTAGACTAACACCGAGTACACAATTGCAACAATCACAAAAGCGTGTAGGACAAGCAGCAGCTTCGATATCATCATTTTGACCTCCTTAACCCCATTCTCCAAAGCTGTAACTGAGGTGTTGATGTTGTTCAGATTCTCAGACATATCATTGACAGATCTCTTAATGCCTAGTGCAGTTTCACTGTTAGTTTCCAGAAGATTAATAAAAAGGGTAAGATTATCAATGTGATGAACCACATTGCGTGCTGCATTGCCGTCAGCAGGCCATCCATTGGTAGGTCGGTTAACTGTGTCCCACCATTTGAAGAAACCACAAGTGTTACATTTGAAAAATAGACGGCCAAAGTTTTCGACGGTGTAAGAGATTAGCAACATAGCTGGGCATTGACAATCACAGTTGATGTATGTTGTATTTGACTGATTAAAACTCCTCCCGGTTGAAGAAGACTGCACAATGTCCCGACAAAATTTTTAGGTACAATTTCAGCACAACATAACTAGCTAGATAGTTAAACATTGTCATCAGCTAACTCAACAGAATGTAATGACCACTGCCACTGACTAAATACAACTATCATATACTGTTTTTCGAGACAACTGGTTAAAAATCTGGTGCAGCCAAACACCATACCCAATTTGGTAATGAAACAAACGCATTATGATAGTTGGTTTTCCTCACCACACCTTTCAGAACACTGTAATACAGTATAGTTTCAATAATCACCAACCATAGAACAGCAAACACGTAACTTTGGATGGTTGGAGCGAAAAACTAACCTATTATAGTAAGATCAGCTACATTCGGCTGCGATAAAAATGGCATATAGTAACTCAAGCGTAATAGGAACATTCGGTGGTCCCAACATCATAGGTATGCTAGGTATGTGTTTTCGAACTCTACCAAAGTGAACGAAACAGAGAAACTTACTCTCCTCCGTGTGTTCATTTTGAAAAATAACAACCCATTCTCGTAGTCCTCCTTTATGTTTTGCAAGGACGTTGAAGAATGACTGAGAGGCGTTCCCTCGACGATGAAAATCACAAGGAAGCTGGAGCAAACAATACAATAAACAAGGGGATTTACCTTCAAGTTGGTCGACTCCTTCCCGAACGTCGAAGTTTGCCCAGGAAAATGGAGAAGGTGGTGAGATGTGTGTTCTTCTAGGAAAAGTTGAAGAAACAAACGTGCGACAGGAAGACGAAGGATACGTCTTGTCCAGAGGGGCAATTCTGTCTTTCATTTGTTTCTGTCCGTTACAAAAACAATCTCACCAGCGAACGGGCTAATTCAATAGTGGAGCTTATTTGGGCTGGAATGGGGTAGATTAATGGGCACATTAATGGGGCCACTTTTTAAACTCTTGAGAACGAACGGGGCCTAAGAAACAAATCATTTTAGTGTTAAAAAACCTTTTAGTAAAATATTTTGTTTTTTATATTTTGTTTCAGACAAATAGGCATATTCAATTTTCGTTGATGGCCGCGATTACTAAACACGAGTAAAATAAAAGTTATTTTTAGTCATTTTTATTACAATCAATTATATAGCAATAAATAAAAATATATATAAAATAAAATCAGTATCATGTACTATTTAAACAAAGATTCTACTTTAAAAATTATTATTTGTAGTCACAAAATTATTAAAAAAAAGTCACAGTAAGTTGGTAGCAAGCTACATTTCCCATAGCTGATCAGTAGCTAGAGGCCCCACAACTCGGCCAACGGCTACATTGGGGATAGCCGACTAGTGGCGTGAATCAACAATGTATAATCAACATAAACGCATGTAGGAATTTTCACGAGAATAATCAACACATGCACATGCACGTGCACATGCAGGAATCAAGCATGCACATACATGGTTTGACTGACATGAAATGTCTACACGATTGCATTTCTTGGCAATTATCACATACAGCTGCCCAATGGCCAGTGTAATTAGAGTCCCTGGTCGGCTATCATCACTACAGCCGCTGGTTGGTTATCACCACAACAATCGATTGTCGGCTACCTCAGTTCCAGCCTGGTTTCAGTTGCCTCCTGCATGAAAAAAGTAATTGCATTAAGTAAAAAAGTGACTACGAATTGCTTACGATTTTTTTACATTTCTTTAATAAGTTTCAAGTGGTTAACTAATTGTTTTTAAAAAAAAACTTTTTGAAACCCTAACCATCCATTAAGCATTATTAACATGATTTGAAATACCCTAAAATTTAAAATAGTGATTAATTAGGCTAATTAAGATTTTAGAGGCTTAATTACACCTAAATTATCATGAGGGAACAAATCCCGAAGAAAACGGATTAAAAACATAAAAGAACCTTAAAGCGCGTTTTTCGAGGAAACTGGGAAAACTTGACTTTAAGCGGGTTAAATAGACCCGTAATAATTTTAGTCAATGAAATAGTCATTAATAAACCTTAATGAAGGTCTAGAACCAATAAAATTAATTAAATGAGAAAATTCCAGAAAACGGGTTCCGGGAGTGAATAGTGCAAAAAAAATGAAAGTAGTGGGGTGAAAGCATAAATAAGCTAAAATAATGTGTCCCCTTTGTAAATAAAAATCAGAACCCACAGTGTGTGTGTATTTGTGGCCGGCTCCACTTCTCTTTCCCCCTCTCTTTATTTTCTCCTTATGTGCTAAAAGACAAATAATAAAGTGAAGAAAAGTAAGTGGGTCACCCTCTTTCTCCTAGCCTCCTCTCTGTTATGATTTCCCCCCCTCTCAGAACTCTCATCTTCCTCCTTAAACTTTCATGGCAATTTACTGGAGAACCCACAACACCTCTCTTCTCTCCTCAGTTTGAACACCCAAACAAGCTCCAAACTCCACGAAAATACCACCGTTGGATTCCTCTCTTCTCAAGGAATATTTTCCACCCCTTAAAAACCTAAAAGCTCCAACTTTGTCACCATGGATGTAGCCCATTTTAGAGCTTGAAGAAGTGCATTTTGGTCTCCTCCATCTCCTTGTTGTCTTAAGGTAAGAGCAAGTCTTAAAGGCCTCCTTTTTCCAACTCTTCCCTTGTAAAATAAAAATCCAACGTGAGCTCTTATTTTCCCCCTCTTTCCCGCTGTTTGATATTCATTGTGGAGGGTAAGAACTCTTTTTTTAAGCCCTGAACGTGCATCAGATTTTAGGTTTTAAGAGAAGTAGTTTTTCTAAGTTGGTGTGTATGTGGAAATGGCTGTAGCATTGCCGTTTTTGTGAACCCAGAACAAGAACAAAGAAAAGAAGAGAAATAAAGGAGAAAGGAAGAGAGAAAAGAAAAAAAACTAGAAAAACAAGGTAATTGTACTAACCTTGAGCTAGTTTGTATGTTTTTGTTGTAACAAATTTTAATGTTGGAAATGAGGAATTTTTGGTGCTTTGATAATGGGTTATGTTGTGGTGTGATGAGTAACTGAGTTGAGCTGTTTTAGAGAGATTTGAATGATGTTTAAGAGTTTGGAAACCAAGGAAAAACAATGGGTGTTGTGCAGGAAAACATTTGTGAAATTATTGAACATATGTGTTGTTAGAATCCGTTGAGGGATTTGGTTAGCTATTGATGATTAGGAACTGAAAAAAAAATATGCTTGAGTAATGTCTTGGAATGTAGGGAAACCATGGCAAATTTTCTTGTAACACCCCATCTAAATCCAAACGTGGTTATCTCAAACTTATCACCATAAATACAACATTGTAGCAGATTCATATACATTCCAGGACCTTGCCATGGTCTGACTAACAGAATATACTGAACATTAGTACATACCAATCTTAACCAAATACATATCCTTCTTACAAATCCCCTCACATCATATACATCTTACTAACTCAAAATGCCATACGAGTGTACATGCACAACTCGTAGGTCACACTTAAACCCATAATACATCTACCCCATCTTACTCTCATGACGGCCGCCTTCTGACGTTCACCTGCGTAGTAAAAACAGCCCCCAAAGGGGGTCAGCAAGAATGCTGGTACGATCCCCTCATGGCCCCCAAGCTAACGTGGCTACGACGACTAATTGTCGATAGCATGGAGGTTGATTGGATGCACGACATAATAGAAAGTGCAATAAACAACAATCCAAATATGAACAATCAAAGTTCAAACACAATGAACGACTTAAATGCGTTCATTTAATTAATGAGTCAATTATTTAACTCCTTATGTTATGTTTCCTCTTAATCTCAGTCCAACCTTATCTTACTCAATCTTAGTCCTTATCAAAGAAAAGAAAGAACAACCATTCTTTAAATAGAAATGGGTGTAGCTTAACTCAGTCTTAGAATACAAACCATCCTTTAAATAGAAATGGTTGCAACTTATCTCAAACCTTATCTTAATCTTAGAATACAAACCACTCTTTAAATAGAAATGATTGTATCTTATCTCAATGTTTATTTTTGTCGGGTCAAAAGCAACCCTAGCCAATGAGCTATTAACTTCATTGGTTGAATAAACAACTTATCTTAAAATTTAGGATTTAGGTGATCCTACCTTGGACTGGATGTCCGATGTAGCTGAGCCGACAACCGACCCTAGGCAACAAGTCCGAAGACAAGTCCTTAAGCGGAAGTCGGATCTACTTTAGATACCGACCCCCTTTCCTTAACATGCATGACCGGAGTCAGTCCCGGATTCCTCACTCCCCCCAAGTACCAGTTAGTAGAAGTCTCAAGACAATGTTTGTTGGTTAAACCAATTTCGGTTTTTAACAAACTAGTATTAGGGAGTGTTCCTTAGTCTCACTCGATTCCTTACTAAACGTTAGTTAGTAGGTTCTCACGGTAAGTTTTGTTAGTTTTCAAACATCACACAACAATACAATAAACATAATATTCTGGTTGCATGCTTTATCTTGTTTAGTCGGCACACATAAACAAATAGCACACAAGCCGAGGGACACCTCGTTAGCAAGCAGGTCTCAAGAAGACTGTACCGTTCACCGTTGGTCGTTTGGTTGCTTACTCTCCTCCGGAGTCCAAACTCTCAAGTCCTATAACATTGATTCAGTTTTAGGTTGTTAATCACTTAACTTAATTCAACTTAGTTAACTTACTTAACCCATAATGTTTCCACACCTAACACCTCTTAAGTTTTACAACTTAATCTTACAACTTAACTTTAAACTTTTAAGTTTATACTTAACTTAATCCCTTAGGTATTTATACCTCTAATCATCAATGCCCTCTTAATGGGGTACCATTAATACCACTAAACTTTCTTAGGGTTTCTTCCCTTTTTTTTTAAATCAAAAGGGTCAACCGACCCTACCAACCGACCTTACCCAAGGTCGGTCCATTCCAGAACTTATTACCGTTTGAAAATTTTACCCCGACCGACCTTGCAAGTCCGGTCCCCAAGGTCGGTCCATTCCCGAGAGTTTTTCCCCGTTGAAAATTTGAGCCCGACCGACCTTGTCAAGGTCGGTCCCAAGTTCAGTCGGTTCCAGAGACCAATCCCCGTACAAAATTTTAGACATGACCGACCTTGTAAGTCCGGTCCCAAGGTCGGTCCATTCCAGAGACTCACTCCGTACCTAAAATTCAACCCCCGACCGACCTTGCAAGTCCGGTCCCCAAAGTCGGTCCATTCCAGAAACTTTTCCGGTAGTGTAAACTGGGCTCGACCGACCTTGCTGGTCCGGTCCCCAAGGTCGGTCTGCTCTAGACCTTTGTTCTTAAATTCCCATTTGACTCCAAACTTCTCCACAAGTTCCCCCATGTGTCCTAATACCATTTAGGCACTTAAACTCACCTTAGAACTTCCACCAAACTCTCCAAAACAATTTCCAAAGATCTTCTTAAACATCCTCTCAATACTTTTAAAACTCCTAACACTTAGCACTTATTTCCTTACATTTCCAACTTGTAACCTTACCAAAAATTCAACCAACCCAAGTGTTCCCTCCTTAACAGTTTGAGCACTTCATAAACATCATTTTCCATCTTCAGTTCATTTACCAAAACTTCCTCAAGTCACCTTGCATATCCATGCACAAATTCCTCTCTTTTCCATTTGTTACTCATCATTCCTAAACTCTTGGGCATACCTAAACATTTCTTCCCATCCTCTTAGCACCTTAACCTTGTTCTTCTTTACCTTGACCTTCCTACACCTTCCTTAGACATCTACATCTCTTTTACTCAATTTACTCACCATTCTCATGATCTTACACTCTTATACATTCCTAGTCAATTTCCTCGACAATCGACAACATTCTCCTTCAATCTTCACTCCCATCACCTAAGTCCACTCATTACCATCTAACTAAAACCACCACTAGTATCCTCTTCACTTACACAAGCTTCCCAAAATTCTCATTGTTATATTCCCCAGTTCATACCTAAATCATCTTAAAGCATTATACACCTTCTCCTTCAAATTTATGCACAAGTCTCACCATCCCTCTTACCATGACTTTGGTGTGTTCAATACACCCATCTAAACTCTAATTTACTCATAGACAATTCTAGGTCATTCTATGAAATACCCCTAACCTTAAAAACTTAATTAAATGATCTATTAATGAGCTAAGAGGGTTTATAAACACCTAAATATTATTGGGGAACAATCTAAAAGATCTCAACAAGGCAAAACATGCCTTAAGATCGGTAAAGCCAAAAATGTGCTTTAAAGCACCATAAAGATTGTATGACCTCAAATAGGATCCAAAGTGGATTCCTAAGTATTATAATGAAGTAAGGAACACAACAAAACTTTTCTCAAAGAAAACTAAGCTCAGAAGCACCTGGCAACACAAAATGTGCACTAAAACACCTTAAAGCACGTTTTTGTGAAATTGCCTTCTAAATTGGTTTTTAATGGGCTTAAAGGTTATAATTACCTTTAAATATGATAATATATCACTTTATATCATATTAGGAATTTAATTCCAAAATTTACAAATTTTTACAAATTTAATATCAAAATATTAATAAAACCCTAAAAGGGGGGGCCCGTTTGAGTCAACATTGATTGAGAATGGTCAAGAGGTCAAAGTTGACCCCTTGGACCACATGGAATCGGCAGCCACAAGCAACAGGAGGCTGGATTCACCACTTGCACATTCAAGGGACAAGTCTCCAACACCACTCCTTAAATTAAGGAGACTACCTTTTACCTTTCTAATATTATGACTTAATAATACACTCTTGCTCCATTATTGATTCAATTAGCCTCCAAAACCGTGTGAGCCAGCCCTTCCCCTCCAATAACCGATGGCTCTTATCCCTTGATGAGTCATTAGCCATGACAAATCATTAAAATAAGCTAAAGTTGCTTATTCAATTATTAAGGCTCATTTCAATCATTCTCTTTCTCCTAGCTCCATTCCAGCCGAGCTTGCTCCATTCCAGCCGAGCTCATTCAGTTTCCAAACTCTCTCAAGCTTTGTTCTTGAGCATGGAAGGTAGATCTAACTCTTAAGCTCCTAAGGTAATGTTTTAAGGCTTATTTTAGCTCTTTTTCTTCATCTCTTCACTACCAACACTTAGATCTCGTGACTTATCACTTCCTATGGCTTATTCTCAGTGTTTTAAGGTTAGAACACCAACCAATTTCGGCTGAAGCAAGTGTAGGGACCAAGGTTTCCCAAATTTGCATTTTAAGGTAAAAACATACCTTAAGCTTCTCTACTCTTCATACGACTTTCTTCCTTTGATTTTTATGAGTTTATACACTCATAATCTTCATATTTACATGTTCATTCAGTTGGTTAGCCTTTTGAAGCAAGGGTTGCCGAGATCTAAAGGAAATACCCTTCTTTAAGGCATTTTTCCAAGGTAAAACCTAATACCACGGGAGCTTGTTGTTGTCTAGCTATTTCCTATGTCTATATGGTGAATTTAACACCTTGTGGTGTGTTCAAAACAGGCCGAATTCCTCTTGAAGTTCCCTTGCATTTTTAAGGTGATTTTTGCCTTAAATCTTACATTAATTGTTCCTTATGGTTAAGCTCAAGCTTAGAGTATAACCATATCTTATTTTGGTGTATTAAACATGTCTAAATGATGTGGTGAATTTTACTTCAAGTGGCCGAGTTCATACAAGGAGGAATCAAGGTATAAACACCTTAAAACTTATGATTTTATGAATTCTTAACACATATATTAATTATGCCGAGAGGGGACTTAAATATATGGGTTATATTAACCTAAAAATGGAAAAAAATGACTAAGATAAATTAAGCAAGTCATTTAAGAGATTTAATTAACATAATGGTCAAATTATGACATTATGTGGAAAAATATTTAAACTAAAGTGAGGCCGTGAGTTTATACTGTTTTGAGACATTTAAAGTGTAATTTATTTTGCAAGTTCAAGGTTGTAATAAGGCCATGTCATTAGGCCATCTTAATTTAAGTTTATAAGCTTATTTAGTTAGATTTATGCTTATATAATTAAGTTTGGGGCCAAACCGTAATTATTGGTAAAATATAAAGCCGTAGGCTTAATTTAGAGGAATTTAGGGTTTTTAAATGAATTTAATAAAAAATTATAACATTTTATAAAGTTTTGTGTCAAAATTGTAAAAATAGAAAAGTATAGGGTATGTTTGGTAATTACCGAGAGTTTGGGTCCAATTTGGTATTAGAAGTCAAAGTTGACTATATAGGAGACTTTGACCAAGTTTAGAGAATTTTAGAAATTAAAATAGTACCTTATATTAAGATAGTTATTAAATTGTAAAAGATTCATAAGAGATGGGGCTATAATGTAATTTCCGAAACTTTGGGGTACTAAATGGGAATTAGTACAGTCCTTTAGTTATTAGGAATTTTTAGAAGTTTATGTGGTTATATTTGGAGTTTATATGAATTATATAAGTATAAGATATGATATTTTATAACATTGTTACAAATGGGTAACAAATGGGTAAAAACCGAGATTTATAGAAAGTATAAGGTAAGGAATAATATTTATAACCTTTTGGTATAGTTTGGTAATTTTTGGAGTTATATATAAGATTTTATAAAGACATATGTATAATATATAGTTTTGAATGGCATTAGAAAACTATGTATTATAAATTGGGAAGATTTGGTAAATATACAAAGTTTGGTGGTGGGGATTTAATTAAAACAGTCCTAGGGGCTGTTCGAAAATTATAGCCTTTAAAAACTATAGGTTATAATTATATTACGGTTTAAGGATTATAATATAAGGTATATGTTATAAGTGTAACAATGAAATATAATTTGGGGTTGATTTGTGATTTATAGAAGTTTAGTGGTTTATAGTGGAAGCCGAGAATATAAGGGGCTGTTTGGTATTTTATAACAAAATATAACTATAGGTTATAATTGTTTTAATGACTTAAATGTCTTAATATATGTTATATAGTTATAGTATAACACTATATTAATTATGTGGTGGATTTTGTAAATATTTAAGAACATAGGTGCTGTTCGGAAATATTAACATTTTTTTTTAAATGAAATTTATAATATGGTTTTAATGTTATAAGAAGTTATAACATTTATAATATAAGAGGTATTCATTAAAAAGAATGTATATATATACTATAAGAGTTACCATATAATAAATAGTTCCATAATACATGTATATAAATAAATATAGGTTATGGTGTAGAAAATATAATATGGTTCAATAACCATGTACTTTCATAATTAAAATGATGTAAGATAAAAGGAAAAGAATTACAAACATTGGATATGGAATTCTAATGTTAAGAGTATACATGGGGTAATAAGGATTTATATAATCCAAAGTATTGTTTACATATGAGTTATACCACATTGAATTTGGAAAAAAAAAGGAGAAATAAACCTTAGGAAAATAAATACTAAGGAGAGTTGTATAATACATGATAAAGAATCCTACATACGATATAAAAACAAACTATATGATGTACAGACATACATTAAGTTACATGCGATAACAAAGTTCAACAATGAGTATATTAATATACGAGACAAGACTACGCATGTAATGTAACACTTTTTCCAAATCTCGAGTTAAGCCGAAAACCCGACAAACGTTGACAGTTAATAACGAGGGATTAACCGGGAGTTATTAGTGACGGTACGGGGTACCGTAGAGTTGTGTTGTTATACAGAATGCTAATCAGTAGCATTATGTATTGTTTAGACTGTTAGAGACGACACACGGAGCATAGGATCTTGCTGATTCATACTCCACCGTAATACATCAGGGTGAACTGTATGTTGTTTTGTGTCTCTGATTGTCTCTGAGGGCTTCCTCAGTTCAGACTTCTGTGTGATCTATGATAAGATTGTTTGTCTGAATGTGTTAATTAATATGCATGAATTGTATATTTATAGCTGCTTATTATTTTCTGTTGTTGAGTTAACAGTATTGGTTCGTATATATGAACCTATATATAAAACGAACTAGCGGCTATGGTGCTATCTTATGTGAAATATAAGGATCGTCAGAAAAACGATGTAGCACTAGGATAATAAGATATATATATTATCCGAGACTTTTATACGGAGCATTGGCCTTTCTAAACGCCGCTCTCGTATCTAACACTGGATCCCGAGTTTACAGACTCCGGATTGGACTAATGACCTTAGTCTGCTGTGTTAGAAAATTTGGTAATGCGATGCGATGGTATAATTAATAAATGAAAGATAGTAAAGCCAAGAGGATGTGGCTCTTGGTGCGCGCTGTGATCACAAAACGATACCAGGATGTCCGTGTACGGGTCCGTAAGTATCAAGATTATTTCCCGTGAGCTAGAATGGCTCGTTGGTCGGAGACTCTACTGCTGGAGTGGCTACTGCCGTGGGTGACCCACCATAATTTATGGGTAACTTAGAGACATGTCATTTTAACGAGACATTGTCACTAGGTATAACTGAACAATTAATACAGCTGAGACTTATACAGTGGCGAACAATATTGGTTTCTATACCATGGACGGGAACTAATACTTGTTTATTATTCTCGTTGTTTCGCTTTGTTGTTCATTGGTTATACTTGTGGTTATATTATGCGTGTTGATGGTTGTGTTATTGTATGGTTATTATTGTTAATTGCTTTACAGTTTTAAATATTAAAACGGTATTGCATGTAACGAATCTCATGCTCTCGACCAATTAATTGAGGGGTTTGAGGGGGGCATGACGGGGCATGTGATAACATACTCAGCAGGGGCTGATTCCATACCACAAACCATTTTTATTTCAGGAGATTAGCTGGTGGGTCGACGCGGGGCGTGACGGTTGTGAGATTATTGTTGGTTAAGACTTGGTACGGTGTGATACTAATGTTGTTTGGACTCGGGTTGTGTAATCGAGGTGTAATTTGGTTAGATGCTCACAAGTACGGTCTGTAATAATCGGTTGTTGTTGGATTTGTTTTAAATTGTTTAAGTACTACTATCTATCTCTTGTGGTCACTGCGGGAATACGTTTCGCATGTTGATTATCAGGTAATTCGTTATCACCCATATGGGCGAGTGATAACAGTGACACCATTAGAGCGACAGTCTGTTATTTACCGCTGCGACTTATTTATTATGTACGACATTTATATGATAATTAGGAGCCGAATTAGTAGAGGTGTTACAAAAGTGGTATCAGAGCGGAGTACCGCTCTGATTACAAGAGATAGTAGTTTAAGTACCATGAGCCTAGGTTATTCACACACCAGTACCAAGGAGATAGTTGTAAATGATTTAAGTTAGGATATGGTTGGGAAAAGTACAGTATTTATACCTAGAGCTGAAATACCCCAAACCTTGGTATGTTGTGTAAATGTTAAACTATGGTATTTAAAGGCTAAAAAGTGCCTTAGAAACAATAAATGTACAATTTAAACCATAGTAAAGCGCAATAAAACATTAAGACACCGGTTTGAGCAAAACCATGTTCTAAGGTTGGAGTGAACTTGGCTAGGACCCAAAGAGCCTACCAAGACGTTATAATATTTAATTATGACTTTATAAGGCTAATTAAGTCCTTAGGAAACTTTGGTAGACAATGAAAAAACAAAACCACAATAAATACCTTAAGGTCAATATGGGCTAAAATGTGCTCTAAGCTTGGGATAAATGTGTATAAGACCTAATGGTCATACCTATACCTTATAAATATGTTAATGAACATATTAAATCATTTACCAAAGAAAACAGCTTGAAAACAAGTTAAAACACAAAATGTGCTTTAAGGAGTCTTAAAGCACGTTTTTGAAAAATTGTCTTGTAAATGAGTTTTGGATGGCTAAATGTCCATCATTACTCTTTAATTAACATGTGTACTATATAGTATCACATTTGGGTGGCTGTATCAATGGGAACTCAAAAAATTTCACTTCTATGTGACTTGTTTTTTGTGAATAGTGATTTTTATAAGCTAGTTTGTAACATATGTTACTATAGTGAGACAATTGATTAATAAAGTCCTAAAATACCCCTAGGTACTATTTGGGGCCGGTTTTTAAGGTGTGGTGACTCACCACCCTTGTTAGTTTACTAAGAAAAGAAGAATGACTAAGTAAAGTACTATTTGCTTTATAACATAAATATCTCCAAAATCAAACTTACTTTCTCATTTCCTTCTCTTCAATCATTTCACATGGTTTTTTCATCTCCTCCCTTCCTCCATTTACGACTTGCTACAGCTCCTCTCTTCTCCATCTTCATTTCCTTGCCAAATCCAACTCCATGCTCCAAATCAAATTCTAAGACCATATTGTCTTAGTTAGGTCAAGCTCTACACTTCTACCTTTTCGAATCTTCAAGAGCTCAATTTTGGTGCCATGGAAATCACCATTGATGGAGCTTGAGCTTGTGTTTTCTACCATTATTACTCTCCTTTGCTTCTAGGTAAGGAATCTCAAAGAAAATCAAGTTTCCTCCTCCATGTTTTGTGTGGGACCGAAAATATTCATTGATGGAGCTCCTGTGTGTTGCTGTTGTTCTAGCTTTCCTCATTTGAATCTTTCAAGGACTAGTGGAGTCCTCTCTCACTATTCCAGAGATATTCAAACACCCTTCAAAGATTAAGGTAAAACAACTACATTAATGTTTTGAAATAATGTAAACCTAGGGTTTACAATGAGATGGAGCTTAAAGCTTGATACTCATTATGTTTGTTTGTATAATGTTTAGTAGTTGGCAAGGAACCAAATGCCTTACCGGTTTTGTAAGGAAACAAGAAAGAATTTGGGAGGAAAAGAGGTAAATTATGCTATCTCAATGTGGTTTAAACTGCCTTAGGAGAAATGAGCTTATAATCTTGTTAAAAACTACCTAAAGAGCAAATGGTGAATGACTTAGTAAGGTGTTCTCAAGAGACTAGTAAAGGAACATATGTCTTGGTGTGTGTAATTGCAGGTCAAAGGCATTACTATGTGGGAAATTCATGTTTAAGATTTATGCAATTTAAGGGCCTAAGAGCCCATGCATTTAAGGGCCTAAGAGCCAAGCAATTTAAGTTATGCACTATATTGTGATGTAGTGTAGTTAAAGGCTTAGTTGTGTGTAGAGTGCATTTCTTGTAAAGGAAGTCTTGAATGGTTAAAGGATGAAAAAACAATAGGTTTTGTGTGTAAGGAATGTGTATTAAGTGATTAAGTGTTCTTGGTTGTCTAAAGGTGAAAACCTAAGTGTTTGGGTGTGAGGGTTTACAAGAGAAGCTATGGCAAATTTAGTTGATAAACAAAGGAGTTTATGTGATGAAATGAGATTTTAAGACCTAGAAGGTACTAGGAACTTGTTAAGTGTTAAGATGGAGAAGAAGGTGAATCATGGTGTTCTTAGGTGTTAAAGTGCCATGGGCATTGTCTTGGGGATTTAGAACTCAAATGGGTGTTTTGAACACACTAAGGATTGTTATGTGAAGTGTTAAGTCTTGTTCAAGATTTGGTAAACAAAGGAAAAGAAATGCCTAGTGAAGGTCTAAGTGAAAACTTGTGGAAATTAGAAGCAATTGTGCAAAGGAGGTGTGTGTGAGAAATAATGCTTTTGGAGTGGTGGTAAAGTTTGTGAGACAACACTTTGGTTAGTTAAGGTAGTAGGCATGATATACCACTTAGAAATCTAAGAAAAATTTTATAGTGCTAGGAATTGTTGTAAGGGATTGAGTAACCAGTTAGTGATGATTTAGGAAGTTTAGTGCTTGTTTTTAAGGTGTTTAAACATGTAGGAAACATGTGAAAGTTTATGGAATGATTAGGTAAGGTTTAAGGTTGGTTTAGGGGTTGAAAAATGATGTTTTGACAAGCTAATAACATGGTCGGGACCTAGCCCTTGTATAGGTACCCGGACCACCCCTTAAAAAGAGCCGAGAGTGAAGTTTAGAGTGGTCCGGGTCCTTAGTCCAGGACCAAGACCCGGACCAAGGTAAAATAAGGCCGAGAGTATATTCTACAAGTGGTCCGGGACCTTGGGTCCGGACCAAGTCCCGGACCAGGTCAAAAGTGTTGCAAAATCTGTTTTAAAGGCTTCTAATCATGGGGAATTGAATGGTAATGGTTTTAGGTGATGTTTAGGCCTTGTTTGGTGGCATATAAAGGCCTAAATGTGTAAACAAGTGTTGGGTTTGATGTGAGAGTTGTAAAGTTATTATCACAAGAGTAAGTTAAGTGTAACGGAATGACGGGGTAAACTATGGGCGCTTTAAACGTTAAGCAAACATGTTACCCCAATATTAATAAAAGTAATTGTGATGTTATCAGTTGTTCGAGAATTGCTCGAGGAACATAAGTGGACGTGGTAAAGTGGACTCCGGTGACAGGTATGGTTTTCTTGCAACCTGTGTCCTACCGGATTACACCGGCTTGTATGCCAATATGTTTTTCTGAGTGTTTGCCACCTTGTAAGATTAAGACATGTAATGAGTTTATAGTAATTCATTTATGTGGCGAATTTGGCCTCCGATACCATTTACCTCAAATATGTGTTAAACCTTAGCTAACCAAATCTAGGAACACATGAGTGATCGGTATTCGGAGTTAACGACCCAAACCTTGGGAACGTTCTAACCACGGCTATGTGTGAGTTAGATGGATATTGTTGTGTATGCAAGTGTGTGAACCTCCCTTGTGTGCTTAACTCGGTTATGATACCGTATGGTGTTGTGGATGTGGTAGGCTCCATAATGGATCTCTACTACTTACTTATAAGTGTATATGTACTAATGGGGGGTGAGGAGTCCGGTTGTTCCGGCCACGCGTGTGATGGACGGGAGTCGATATCATATCCGGTTCGGCTCTCTTGGTGTATGTATAGGTGGTATTCCAATTTGGTTTCTACCTTCCCTTAGCTTATCCAAAGCTAGTTACTGACTCACGTCGGGCCACAGGGGCATACGAATGTTATTTCGGTGTGCTTGGGATTACTATATCCGACACACCTTGGGTATAAGTTAACCGTTCTATATAACCGGATGGTAACGAGGTTGGTAACGAGCTTAACATGGGATTGGTAATAATCTCTAGGCTCACTATGTATACTAACTATGGTGGAAGTTCCTTGTGAGAACCGATTACGGTGTTATGTATTGGTGTTGTGCTATGCAAATTCCCTTGCTATGCTACGATAAGTATACGTTAGGTGTTTAGAATGATGGTGATGTTGTCATGTGTACGTCGAAACAAGAAAGGTTTTGTTATGTTTTGTTATGTGTGGAATGTTATGTTTGTAGGATATGGAATGTGTGGATCATGAAATGAATCCCAGTTTTGTGACAAGAGGCGTTTAAGGATAACCCGATTAATGGGTACATGTCGTTCGTTAAGGAAGTAGCTCCGTTTTAGAGGAGAGCCACTCTAGGGTTTAAGGAATCATTGAATGGTTGGTTAAGTGTGGATGTGTTGGTTATAGGTTGAGCCCATTGAGGCGAAATGTTATGTGTTGTATGTTTATGGCTTGTATGCATGATTTAAATATAATCAACTGCATGCTAAGACGACAATTAGTTGTGCGTGGCCCGGTAGCATGTGGGCTGCGGGATTACCATACCAGCAAAGGTGCTGAGCCCCTTGGGGGCCACCCTTTCTCTCCTTTTCTATTTCAGGTACAAGGAGCTGGAAGCCGTTCGAGAGTAGGACGGGTAGATGTTTATACATGGGTAGCCATTTAAATGGCGCAAGCATTGTAAGCGTAGTAAGACCGAAATTGTTATCGGCATTAGTTTGTAAATACTCGGTACAGTGGGAATGTATGTATATAATAAATGTTGAAAATGGAATGAGGATTGTATGTGTAGTTGCTCGGGAATCTAGTCCATCAGACCGATACAATGTATATGTATTAGCCTTGTTAGCCACGTGGGTGGTTAACGGCGTGTAACACCATTGAATTAAGTAATGTGATGAGTTGAGATTTCCGCTGCAGATTGATGTTAAGTGTACGGTGGTGGTCGGGGTGTTACAAGAGCTGACTTTGGTTCTGAATTCTTCAGATGTCTTCCGAAAGATGTTCGACTGGCAGAGGCAGAGGAGGTGGTGGAAGAGGCGGCGGGCCTGGAGGAGGTCCTCCTAAGGCCCCAGCCGTGGGCGTTGCTGAGACGGTAGCTGCCGTCTTTGCTCAGCTAGCCCTGATGGGTGGTGTCCAGATAGGAGCACCACCTGTAGTCCCACCCGTACCCGCACCTAGAGAGCCGAACTGGCTAAAGAGCGTTGCTGACACGCGAGTACCTACATATGACGGAGTAGCTGACCCCACCGTCCTGGAGAGATACATTGTTGAGCACGAGAAGGCCTTTGATGCCATTCATGTGCCTGTTGAGCACCGGGTCGGTATAGCGGCCTTTCATCTGAGGGACGCCGCCAGCACTTGGTGGAGGTCCGTGAAGGCACACTACACCGCTATAGAGGTTTTTGGTTGGACAGGCTTTGTGGAATTACTGAGAGAGAAGTACTATCCTGCTCATTTAAAGCAGAGGAAGCGGGAAGAGTTTGAGGCCCTAAGCAGGGTAGTATGACAGTAGATCAGTATTACTCTCTCTTTATTGGGATCTTGGACTTTGTCCCAGGAGTTGTTTATTCTGATACTGTGAAAGTGGAGAAATTTAGAGGCGGGTTGAGATATGCTATCAAGGCCGCCATGGGTGCTGCCTTATATCCTACAATCCAGGTAAAATTAGTTGACAGATTATACCTTGTAACTCAGTTTGATTTATTACAAGTTCGGGGAACTCATTGATGCATTATAGGAATGCTACGAGGCTGCTTCTCGGACCGAGCTGTTGGTGAACAGCCAGGAGGACGGCCAGGGGCAGAAGCGTAAGGCCCCCGAGAAGGAGGCGGAGGTTGCGGCTGGGAGCGGAAGCAGCAAGAGTTGGAAGTAAGAACCCCCTTTAAGTTATTTAATCCATTTAAATTACTTACTTGTTGTCTGCTTTTATACCTGCTATTCCTGACACTTTGACGATCACAGGAAGAAAAAGTTCTCCTGGAAGGAGAAGAAGAGGAGCAGGCCAGCCAGAAGGGCAAAGAGAAGGTCCCGATGCTGACCGGGCCTACCTACGATGTCCAGCCTCTTAGGTCTGCACCCCCTAAGGGTAAGCGATCTAACCTTGTGAATGAGTTGTGTACTATGCTATCCATTACCATCCTCGTATTAATCTGAGTGTGATATGATAATAGGTTCGCACCCCAGCGCCACTTTCACTGTAAGCGTTGTGGTAAAGACCACCCGGGTGTCGACTGCACCGGGCAAGCGGTGGACTTCCACTACTGTGGAAAGAAGGGCCACAGGTCGTTCGAGTGCTTTGCTAATCCAGAGAGCCGAGCGTACCGCCCGCCGAAGGGGACTCAGAGCGCACCTACTGGAGGAGTGGTGAGCTCGAGGTGGCCAGAGGGGCCGGCGCCCCAAGCCCAGAGGGGGCAGCAGCAGCAGCCGCAGCAGCAGAACCAGGACCAGAGAAACCCGCCGGGCAACCGTGTGCTGAATGCAGCGGGAGCTTCGGGCGCTGGCACTAGTACCCAGCGCGGTGAAGGTTAGCATTTGAAACCTTAACCATTGTATGAGAGCATGACTCACTGCATTTTGATACTCTTTGCTACAGATTCTTACCCTCTTATTTCTCATACTACAACTACCACTCCATGTTACTAAACATCCTTATTCAATCTAATACACACCTTGGTTCTCCCATTCACCAAGTCATCCATAAATGCACATTTTCCTACTAAATTTTTGCCATAGTTTACCTACAATTCTAACTTCTCCACATACATACTTTTTCACCAAATTCATTCCTAAACTAGTCACACCCATACAGGGGTCCTACCAGCACTCAAAACAATACCAATTCATCAATACTCCATCAATCAACAATTCCAATACTCCTACACAAATTATTTGGCTCTAAGGCCTACAATCCACATACTTGCTCACAAATACTCAAACTTCCAATACTACAATACTAATACAATATTTTGGGTTCTTTAATTAGTTTACCCATTCCCATTACTCTAATGCATTAAAATTAGCATCAAGAAGGAGCTCTTACCTTAAGCTCTTAATTTCCTTCTTTCTTTTCCAATTCTCCTCCTTCTCTCTTTCTTGCACAAATCGATCACATGGGGAATGGAGTTGCCAAACTCCATTCCCATCACCCAAAGAACACAAAAACAAGTGCAATTAAAATACTAACCCTCAAATTAATACTAATTCATTGAAATGTTTAAAACACTAATTCTAGGGTTTACCTCTTGGAGCTTTTAAGAGGGGTTTTAGCCCTTGGTTCAAGAAGGTGATTCCACCACCATTGGAAGATTGAATTGATGCTCAAGAGATAGAGAAAAATAGAGCATTATAATGGGCAAAAATTGGCTACAAGGAAGATGAAGAAAACATGAGTTTTTCATGGAGATTTTTACCTTAATGGAGAGAGGAGACTCCAAGCTACACATTGATGCTATTTTCTCTTTGAATGGGGAAAAACCATGGAGATGAATTCCTCATTTTGAAATTCTAAAAAGAGGGAAGTGTAGAGAATGATGAGGGGAGTAAGAATATGCACTTATTTTTGCATTTGGAGTTCAATGAAGATGGAGCATGGAGAAGAAGTGAGGAAGCCATGGCAGCTTCCTTTGGAGCTACAAAATCTCCAGTCACAAAGGGAGAAAGAGAGAGAAATCGGTGGGGAAGAAGAAAGGGAAGGAGAGAGATGAGGGAAATGAGAGGTGAGAGGAAAAGATGAGTGCTTTTTACTTTATTACTTTTCCTTCCTTTCTTTCTTTTCCTTTCTAGCTTATTTAACAAGAGAGGGGTGACTTATTTAACTAGTAAAAACCGCCCCCCTACAGTTATACCTGTTGGAGCATTTTTCGTCTTTTACAGAAAACGCTCGTTAATTTACCCGGTTTTGGTACTATTCACTAACCGGGCCCGTTTTCCAGAGTTTTCTCGTTTCTTTAATTTACTGGTTATTAAGCTTCCATTAATGCTTAATTATTGTTATTTAAAGATTTATAATTTTTACGGGTTCGTTTGACCACTTAAAGTTACGTTTCCGGGTTTCTCTCGAAAAACGTGCGCTAAAGCTCTATTAGCGTTTTAATACATTATTTGGATCCGTTTTCTTTGGCAGTTGTTCCCATATATTATTTTGGCCTTATTAAGCCTTAAGATCCATATTATACTCTAACCGGGGTCGCGTACCTCTTATGGTTATTTAACGCTTATTTAGCGTTTTTCGCTTTTTAAGCGTTTCTCTTTCATTTCTTTTGAGTTTATTTTCCTCACCAAGATTACTTAAGCATTATTAGGCTCTTAAATACGGATTAGAATAACCTTAATCACTATATTTAAGTTCGGGGTATTTCACACCCAAAGCGCAAATTTCCATCATCTGACGATGCAACGAACTAGGAGCGGGTCCAGGAGGATTTTACACACCCGAATTCCCCGATGAAGCAAGATGAAGTTGAAGACGATGTGCTTGGGAAAGGACTGGAATCCTTATACCAAGACATACCAGAAGACACGAGCGGAAGACGGAGCAACACCACCAGCAATACTCGAAGAATATCAAGCGGTTAACGCACAAGTTGTAGAGATCGCGCTGTGATAAGTGAGAAATACATCTATTTTTAGGGCTTTAATTCTTCCTATTTTCATAAAATTCATGTCGTATTTCTCACTTATCATATGTTTTTTCTTTAGATTTACGTTTGATGTGAACTGATATTTTTATGTGTCTAATGAAGAAAAAAGTCTAGGAAATGCATAGAATTTCTTATGAGGATTCCAACGCAACAAACGGGGAGTAAAACGGAGCTAAAACGAAGAATCTAGGCCCCGTCAAAATTAGTAGAGCACTCCTCGCTATGTTTTATCAAGATCTTTAGAAGATAAAAATATTTTATCAACTGATAAACACCGTAGCTGCTATATATTCACCCATTCAAAGCCATATTGGATACACCCCACGCCTCACAGAGGCTTTTGCCTCACCATTCTCTTTCATTCACATACCGCCACCATCACAGACATCCATCATCATCAGCTACCACCCCATCACACACACCATCGACCAACAGGCCACCACCGTCACACCACTTCCACAATTTATTGTTGTTACATATTAAATTCTTTCTCTTCTCTGTTATTTTTATTACTTTTATGTCTTTGTTTAAGTAGTCAGTGTAGCTCCCCGATTGGGGTAGCAAACCGGGTCTTCATGTTTATCTTGTAATATTTTCTTTAATTTATTTATGCCATAGTTTAATTCCAGTTCTTCATGCGCTTTAATTTTCTAGCTAATTATTAAAGAAACTTTTGTAGTTTTCTAATCAACACGCGAGAGCTGAGATAGATAACAAGACATAGGAATTAAACCTGATTAACGACTAGAAGCATGATCCTGCCTATAGGTTAATCGGTCTCAAATAGAAACTGTTCTTTATGCGATTAGTTGTGTCCGGATTAGAGCATTAGTCTGCTGCAAGTTCTTGCAACAGTTAGGATTCGTTAGACTTAGCCGATGATGAATTAATTATAGTTTCTGAGTTTATGCAAAATTACGGAAGAGTTTATTAATTAATAAAGTGAAGGTTTGCAGAACAATACGGGGTGCTTCCTTATATTTCAAAGTTTCAATCTTTATTTCTTTATTTATTTATTTTTTTACTTTTCATTATTTTGTTATTTTATCTTAGTTTATTATTCTTTTTAATTAAATTAAGTAAAACTTGAAAAAGTGATATTTCCTGTTTTCTTAGTTTAGTTTCTCAGTTAGTTAATAAATTGTCAATTAATTGAACGAGGTCCCTGAGATCGACAACCCCCACTCAATTCACTATTTCGTAAAACGATAGGTACACTGCCTAGGTAAAAGATAGTCACATATTTCTGCTAACAAGTTTTTGGCGCCGTTGTCGGGGACCTCCAACACGGTTAATTGATATTTTTATTTATTAGATTGAGATTTTATTATAGTTTTTTTTTTTTTCTTTTTCTTTTCTTTTTATTGTCGTATTATTTTTACTTTTTTTAACTTCGTTTAAATTGATTTGTTCAGGATCTATTTTATTTTGACTTGATTTTTACTTTATTACGTTGACATTTTTTTTCTTCCGTATACAAATTTGCCGTACTATTTCAAATTTCTTGGCTACCAGTACATGAGTTTTGTTACGATTAGTTTTTTTTATTTATTTACTATTAAGAATTACTTGTTTAGAAATTGGTTGAACCCACATATTGCTTTCTAATTGATAGTTAGGATTAATCTTGGTTTTTAGTTTTGCGTATTTAGTTTAGTGTTTACGTGTTTTATTTTTTAAATTTTCTTTTCTTTATTTTCTTGATTCTGTTTTTGATTTTGCTTGTAGATTAATTAGGATAAATTAGTTTAATCTCTAGTTTCGATTCTATTTGATTTTTGTAGCTAGTTTCGGTTAGTTTTATTTTTTTTTATTTATTTATTCTTTTATTTGTTTAGTATCTGTGTTCTTTTCGGATCAACATATTTTACTTTTTATTTTTTGTTTTTGTTTTTAGGTAAAGATGGAGGATAACTCAGGAGAGTGTTGACACAGTTGGAAACGACGGTTGCGATAATAAACATAGAGCAGAATTTGAACAGGTATAATCAGCCGGGTGTTACAACCAGAACTGGCAACAGGATTATTACCAACCACAACAATCGTCTTATCAACAGCCTTATTGGTGGGAAGATGAGCATACTAGAATGCAGATGGAGGTCGAGCAGCTCTACGCTTATCAAGAGCCCCCTGAGGAGGATACGAGCAGGATAGAGAGCATGCTTGAAGAGATCCTAGAGCAAAGAAAAGCCACTAATGCTAAATGGGCTGAAATTGAATCTAGGTATGATGCTAAGTTTGCAGAGCAGACAGCCAGAAATGCTGATCAGACCTCCATTAATCAGAATTTGGAGAGACAAAAGAGCCAGCTTGCAGAGCAGCTAGCACAAGAACAAGTGGAATTCTCCCATAGCCAAAGTTATTCAGACCTTGTGGACCAATCTCAAGTAGAGACTTTGATGGGTGAAGACCATTCCGAGCCTATAATTTTTGAAGATGTAGAGGAGTCTGATGAAGAGGTTGAGCGACATGCTGAAGAGTTATATTGCCCTCCCTCCCCAACCTCGACTCAACTCGACTATCTAGTGATTGAGCATATTTTGTCTGAGCTGGTCTGCGAGCTAGAAGAGGATTTTCCCATGGAGCCTCATCATCCGAGAGAGGATATTTGTGTAACGACCCCAAAACCACCCTGGTTGAGAGACCGTTACACGCCGCGCGCTTATTACCTAAGACAACGCAAGGCTACACTAGCGAACTCCCAAAACAGAACCGAAACTCATATATTACCAAATAAACCATTATAACATGTCTTTACAATACACAGGCGGAAGCCAAACGGAAATACACTGTACAAACTAATTACAACTGGGCACCATGGCCAAACAAACTGAAATACAGAGCTCAAAAGCCAAGGCAGAGTGTAGAAACAGAATCCTCAAGCGCGGACTAAAACCTGCAAATCAGACGGAGATAGGGTGAGCAACTATTGCTCAGCAGGTGATAAACTTCATCAGCTGAGCACGCTCAAAACAGATACTGAACATACATACATATACGTATACCAAAGCGCTTATCCAGAGCGAAATCAGAGACAAAGCAGGAGCCTTTCAAATAGACAGAAGTCTAAAGCAGAAGGAGTTAAGCGGTGGTCAAAACATACACTTAATAGCATAAGGTAAACTGAAGCTGAAAGCTTGACGAAATCAGAAGCTTAACAAACTCAAAAAGCTTAAACACAATCAGAAGCTTAGCAAAATCAGAAGCTTAGCAAAATCCAGAACTTAGCAGAAGACAGTAAGCACACAGCAGACCGTCTCAAATCAAATACAGATAGAGCAGACGAAGTGGAGCACTTTACAAATCAGAAATCCTCAACAGACAGGAAGCACACAGCAGCCTATCTGAGTTTGAAAACAAACAGAACTGGCGGAAGCAGTACAAACGAACATAGGTGTGCAAAGGACAGAAAGCACACAGTAGTCTGTCAAACCAAAGCAGAGAAAACAGACAGAAGCTGAACAGAACACAAACAGAAGTGGGGACACTAGCATTCAAAGCATACAGACAGAACGAGTAAACAACTCGTGAACAGAACGAGGAAACCTCACTCGTAAACAGAACAGGTGAAACACCCGTGAACAGAACGGGGAACATCACCCTTGAAACAGAACGGGGAACATCACCCGTGAAACAGAAGGATCCTACATAGCGCGCTACGAGACAGCGAGACCAGCCATCCAAAGGTTCAGATACAGAGAAGACTAGGTCCAAAACAGAAGCTTTCAGAACAGACCAAAGCTGTATACAGAACAGGACAGAAGTCCTGTCAAATCATAACAGAAAGCAAAAGCTTAACGAAATCAGAGCGGAAGCTTACCAACGGAAAGCCTTAGCAAGACAGAAGTCGTAACCCGACTAGTAAATACGAAAGCAACTGAAGTCAGAGGTTGAATCACAATTTCAGAGCAAAACAGAGTTCAAAAGATTATCGGAGACCTTAAAACCAGAAAACACTTAAACACATGCTAAAACACATGGAAACAGATAGTACTCAGAAGGAGGAAACCAACGCCGCAAACGGCACTCAAAACGGAGCTCAAACGAGCAAGTTACTGTCAAAACAGAGGCATGTCCGAACTTGTGTCCGGACATCAGATGTTCGGACACAAGTCGAAGCCAAAATCAGAGAAAACAGAAGGCTGTGTCCGAACTTCAAAGCTCGGACGGAAGTTCGGACACAGCGAAGACTTTAGAAAATAAAAGCGCAACAGGGTATGTCCGAACGTCAAAGCTCGGACAGACGTTCGGACATACCGAAAAACTCAGAGAACAGAAGCGATTTTCACACAGACAGAGGCATCAAACAATGTCAAAAATGCAGTACGAACCCAAAGCCTTAAAACCATAACCATGGCAGTTTTAGAAGGTCAAAACCAAGACAAATCAGACAGAGATCGATCACCAAACATAGGGCGATTAAACAATCCGAACTCTCAAATCAGAAGCACTCAAAGTTCACAAAACAGAAGGGAACCATAGAGGTAGATTCACCATTGTCAAAGCAATACTTACATAACAAAATACGCAAAACAAAACCAATCCCACGGGGTTGCAACGCATCAAAACACAAATCCAGATCTCACACCAAAATACCACGGATCAGAAACCACACAAACATATACGGAAACAACGAAACCAAAACCCCCGTGGGTGAACGCACACAACCGAATCCATCTACCACCTACCTCACATCCGAAGCAAAGCTATCTCTGCGGACTCTACGAACTGCCTTCTCGAATCTCCATTCGAACGACCATCCCTCGAATCAAACCATTCCCGAAATACAAAATCAGAATTAGAAAAGAGAAGAGGAAGCCTTAATGGAGAAGAGAACCAATCTACAATCCAACCTGATAGACGACTGACGGACGCACCCAATTCCATCTACAGACCTCCAGCGATTATCAATCAAAAGGGAATTGAAGAAGAAGATGAGCAAAGGGAGGAGAAGTTGAGAGCGATGAGAGCGTCGAGAGAACCGTCAATGAGAGAGAAGAAGGAGAGGGACTAATTAAACGTGAATTAGAATAAGAGAGAATGAGGAAATAAAATAGTTTAGGAAATCTCTCTCTTAAGAAAATAATAAATAACCAAAAAGGGAGAAGACCAATGTAACCCTCCTTCCTCAAGCTAACATATTAACATTAGAAGAATTTCATAGACAATCTAATATAAGATTACAAAATAGCACAACTCCCTTTGCGAATCAGAAAGGAAATAAAAAAAAATCTGGGGCATAACAATATACCCCCTTAAAAAGAATTTCGTCCTCGAAATTTGACGAAACCAGAATGTGAACAAATGCACTTCTAGTGCCAGAAAACAATGAACACTCACAAGGCCAACACTCAGGACTTACTGCTGATTGACTGACAGAAGGAGAAACAGAAGATCACTAACACATAGCTCTAAGGCACCGAAGGGAAAACTCACCCATTCAGAAGATTGGACCTTACCAAGCTAACACTCTGAATAAGCTAACTGATACGTTGGCAGAAGAAACAAAACTGACGATCACTGAAGGCTCGGCACAAAGACACAAAAGAATGCTAACATATCTCAGAAGTCCACACCTCACAGAGCTAACACTCAGAACTTGTTAAATGACTCCCTGATTGAAGAGGTGAAACAGAAGATTACTAACACTCAGCCAAAAGGCACAAGAACTCTCAGAGGTGTCCTTACCTAAAGGACCAACATACTCACAAACTCCCACCAGAACACAACACAGAACATACAAGACAACCACACATAAACCAAGCTCACAACAGAAGCACACCTCATTGGCAAACCATAACTCACATTCGGCCATCCTTTCCCAAAGGATCTGACTCCCTCAGACCCAGACTCAGACTTGAACACAGCAAATACACAGACAGACACTACGCTTCCGCTGTGCTACTCTGATAGTGGACAACCACAGAGCAGACGCACTCAACAGACTCCAGGCATCAATCAAATCAAGTAGCAGATAGCAGACAATTCACGCAGCAGATAACACATAGCACATCACACAGCAATGACACGGAAGCGTAGACATGCAGACACCCAACAAATCCCAACGAAAACCAAACCTGGCTCTGATACCACTAAATGTAACGACCCCAAAACCACCCTGGTTGAGAGACCGTTACACGCCGCGCGCTTATTACCTAAGACAACGCAAGGCTACACTAGCGAACTCCCAAAACAGAACCGAAACTCATATATTACCAAATAAACCATTATAACATGTCTTTACAATACACAGGCGGAAGCCAAACGGAAATACACTGTACAAACTAATTACAACTGGGCACCATGGCCAAACAAACTGAAATACAGAGCTCAAAAGCCAAGGCAGAGAGTAGAAAACAGAATCCTCAAGCGCGGACTAAAACCTGCAAATCAGACGGAGATAGGGGTGAGCAAAACTATTGCTCAGCAGGTGATAAACTTCATCAGCTGAGCACGCTCAAAACAGATACTGAACATACATACATATACGTATACCAAAGCGCTTATCCAGAGCGAAATCAGAGACAAAGCAGGAGCCTTTCAAATAGACAGAAGTCTAAAGCAGAAGGAGTTAAGCGGTGGTCAAAACATACACTTAATAGCATAAGGTAAACTGAAGCTGAAAGCTTGACGAAATCAGAAGCTTAACAAACTCAAAAAGCTTAAACACAATCAGAAGCTTAGCAAAATCAGAAGCTTAGCAAAATCCAGAACTTAGCAGAAGACAGTAAGCACACAGCAGACCGTCTCAAATCAAATACAAATAGAGCAGACGAAGTGGAGCACTTTACAAATCAGAAATCCTCAACAGACAGGAAGCACACAGCAGCCTATCTGAGTTTGAAAACAAACAGAACTGGCGGAAGCAGTACAAACGAACATAGGTGTGCAAAGGACAGAAAGCACACAGTAGTCTGTCAAATACCAAGCAGAGAAAACAGACAGAAGCTGAACAGAACACAAACAGAAGTGGGGACACTAGCATTCAAAGCATACAGACAGAACGAGTAAACAACTCGTGAACAGAACGAGGAAACCTCACTCGTAAACAGAACAGGTGAAACACCCGTGAACAGAACGGGGAACATCACCCGTGAAACAGAACGGGAACATCACCCGTGAAACAGAAGGATCCTACATAGCGCGCTACGAGACAGCGAGACCAGCCATCCAAAGGTTCAGATACAGAGAAGACTAGGTCCCAAAACAGAAGCTTTCAGAACAGACCAAAGCTGTATACAGAACAGGACAGAAGTCCTGTCAAATCATAACAGAAAGCAAAAGCTTAACGAAATCAGAGCGGAAGCTTACCAACGGAAAGCCTTAGCAAGACAGAAGTCGTAACCCGACTAGTAAATACGAAAGCAACTGAAGTCAGAGGTTGAATCACAATTTCAGAGCAAAACAGAGTTCAAAAGATTATCGGAGACCTTAAAACCAGAAAACACTTAAACACATGCTAAAACACACATGGAAACAGATAGTACTCAGAAGAAGGAAAAACCAACGCCGCAAACGGCACTCAAAACGGAGCTCAAACGAGCAAGTTACTGTCAAAACAGAGGCATGTCCGAACTTGTGTCCGGACATCAGATGTTCGGACACAAGTCGAAGCCAAAATCAGAGAAAACAGAAGGCTGTGTCCGAACTTCAAAGCTCGGACGGAAGTTCGGACACAGCGAAGACTTTAGAAAATAAAAGCGCAACAGGGTATGTCCGAACGTCAAAGCTCGGACAGACGTTCGGACATACCGAAAAACTCAGAGAACAGAAGCGATTTTCACACAGACAGAGGCATCAAACAATGTCAAAAATGCAGTACGAACCCAAAGCCTTTAAACCATAACCATGGCAGTTTTAGAAGGTCAAAACCAAGACAAATCAGACAGAGATCGATCACCAAACATAGGGCGATTAAACAATCCGAACTCTCAAATCAGAAGCACTCAAAGTTCACAAAACAGAAGGGAACCATAGAGGTAGATTCACCATTGTCAAAGCAATACTTACATAACAAAATACGCAAAACAAAACCAATCCCACGGGGTTGCAACGCATCAAAAACAAATCCAGATCTCACACCCAAAATACCACGGATCAGAAACACACACAACATATACGGAAAACAACGAAACCAAACCCCCGTGGGTGAACGCACACAACCGAATCCATCTACCACCTACCTCACATCCGAAGCAAAGCTATCTCTGCGCGGACTCTACGAACTGCCTTCTCGAATCTCCATTCGAACGACCATCCCTCGAATCAAACCTTCCCGAAATACAAAATCAGAATTAGAAAGAGAAGAGGAAGCCTTAATGGAGAAGAGAACCAATCTACAATCCAACCTGATAGACGACTGACGGACGCACCCAATTCCATCTACAGACCTCCAGCGATTATCAATCAAAAGGGAATTGAAGAAGAAGATGAGCAAAGGGAGGAGAAGTTGAGAGCGATGAGAGCGTCGAGAGAACCGTCAATGAGAGAGAAGAAGGAGAGGACTAATTAAACGTGAATTAGAATAAGAGAGAATGAGGAAATAAAATAGTTTAGGAAATCTCTCTCTTAAGAAAATAATAAATAACCAAAAAGGGAGAAGACCAATGTAACCCTCCTTCCTCAAGCTAACATATTAACATTAGAAGAATTCATAGACAATCTAATATAAGATTACAAAATAGCACAACTCCCTTTGCGAATCAGAAAGGAAATAAAAAATCTTGGGGCATAACAATATACCCCCCTTAAAAAGAATTTCGTCCTCGAATTTGACGAAACCAGAATGTGAACAAATGCACTTCTAGTGCCAGAAAACAATGAACACTCACAAGGCCAACACTCAGGACTTACTGCTGATTGACTGACAGAAGGAGAAACAGAAGATCACTAACACATAGCTCTAAGGCACCGAAGGGAAACTCACCCATTCAGAAGATTGGACCTTACCAAGCTAACACTCTGAATAAGCTAACTGATACGTTGGCAGAAGAAACAAAACTGACGATCACTGAAGGCTCAGCACAAAGACACAAAAGAATGCTAACATATCTCAGAAGTCCACACCTCACAGAGCTAACACTCAGAACTTGTTAAATGACTCCCTGATTGAAGAGGTGAAACAGAAGATTACTAACACTCAGCCAAAAGGCACAAGAACTCTCAGAGGTGTCCTTACCTAAAGGACCAACATACTCACAAACTCCCACCAGAACACAACACAGAACATACAAGACAACCACATAAACCAAGCTCACAACAGAAGCACCCTCATTGCAAACCATAACTCATTCAACCATCCCAAATCGGCCATCCTTTCCCAAAGGATCTGACTCCCTCAGACCCAGACTCAGACTTGAACACAGCAAATACACAGACAGACACTACGCTTCCGCTGTGCTACTCTGATAGTGGACAACCACAGAGCAGACGCACTCAACAGACTCCCAGGCATCAATCAAATCAAGTAGCAGATAGCAGACAATTCACGCAGCAGATAACACATAGCACATCACAAGCAATGACACGGAAGCGTAGACATGCAGACACCCAACAAATCCCAACGAAAACCAAACCTGGCTCTGATACCACTAAATGTAACGACCCCAAACCACACCTGGTTGAGAGACCGTTACACGCCGCGCGCTTATTACCTAAGACAACGCAAGGCTACACTAGCGAACTCCCAAACAGAACCGAAACTCATATATTACCAAATAAACCATTATAACATGTCTTTACAATACACAGGCGGAAGCCAAACGGAAATAACTGTACAACAATTACAACTGGCACCATGGCCAACAAACTGAAATACAGAGCTCAAAAGCCAAGGCAGAGAGTAGAAACAGAATCCTCAAGCGCGGACTAACCTGCAAATCAGCGGAGATGGGTGAGCAAAACTATTGCTCAGCAGGTGATAAACTTCATCAGCTGAGCACGCTCAAAACAGATACTGAACATACATACATATACGTATACCAAAGCGCTTATAGAGAGAATAGAAAATAGAACATAACTAGATAAAATCAAATAATATCAAAAGCAATAATAACAATCAATACACTTCCAATATAGCATCAGAAATCAGAAGTACAACGACTACATAAAGTACAGATCCAAAGAAACGCTATATAAAATCAAAAGTAGAAGAACCAAAACTAATAGACATCAGATAAAGAAGAAGCAAAAGCAAGGAGTTACTGGTAAACATACACTTATAGCAAAGGTAAACTGAAGCTAAAGCTTGAAAATCAGAAGCTAACAAACTAAGCTTAAACCAATCAGAAGCTTGCAAAATCAGAAGCTAGCAAAATCCAGAACTTAGCAGAAGACAGTAAGCACACAGCAGACCGTCTCAAATCAAATACAATAGAGCAGACGAAGTGGAGCACTTTACAAATCAAAATCCTCAACAGACAGAAGCACACAGCAGCCTATCTGAGTTTGAAAACAAACGAACTAACTGGCGGAAGCAGTACAAACGAACATAGGTGTGCAAGGACAGAAAGCACACAGTAGTCTGTCAAATACCAAAGCAGAGAAAACAGACAGAAGCTGAACAGAACACAACAGAAGTGGGGACACTAGCATTCAAAGCATACAGACAGAACGAGTAACAACTCGTGAACAGAAACGAGGAAACCTCACTCGTAACAGAACAAAAGGTGAAACACCCGTGAACAGAACGGGGAACATCACACGTGAAACAGAACGGGGAACATCAACACGTGAAACAGAAGGATCCTACATAGCGCGCTACGAGACAGCGAGACCAGCCATCCAAAGGTTCAGATACAGAGAAGACTAGGTCCAAAACAGAAGCTTTCAGAACAGACCAAAGCTGTATACAGAACAGGACAGAAGTCCTGTCAAATCATAACAGAAAGCAAAAGCTTAACGAAATCAGAGCGGAAGCTTACCAACGGAAGCCTTAGCAAGACAGAAGTCGTAACCCGACTAGTAAATACGAAAGCAACTGAAGTCAGAGGTTGAATCACAATTTCAGAGCAAAACAGAGTTCAAAAGATTTATCGGAGACCTTAAAACCAGAAAACACTTAAACACATGCTAAAACACATGGAAACAGATAGTACTCAGAAGGAGGAAACCAACGCCGCAAACGGCACTCAAAACGGAGCTCAAACGAGCAAGTTACTGTCAAAACAGAGGCATGTCCGAACTTGTGTCCGGACATCAGATGTTCGGACACAAGTCGAAGCCAAAATCAGAGAAAACAGAAGGCTGTGTCCGAACTTCAAAGCTCGGACGGAAGTTCGGACACAGCGAAGACTTTAGAAAATAAAAGCGCAACAGGGTATGTCCGAACGTCAAAGCTCGGACAGACGTTCGGACATACCGAAAAACTCAGAGAACAGAAGCGATTTTCACACAGACAGAGGCATCAAACAATGTCAAAAATGCAGTACGAACCCAAAGCCTTTAAACCATAACCATGGCAGTTTTAGAAGGTCAAAACCAAGACAAATCAGACAGAGATCGATCACCAAACATAGGGCGATTAAACAATCCGAACTCTCAAATCAGAAGCACTCAAAGTTCACAAAAACAAGGGAACCATAGAGGTAGATTCACCATTGTCAAAGCAATACTTACATAACAAAATACGCAAAACAAAACCAATCCCACGGGGTTGCAACGCATCAAAACACAAATCCAGATCTCACACCAAAATACCACGGATCAGAAACCACACAAACATATACGGAAAACAACGAAACCAAAACCCCCGTGGGTGAACGCACACAACCGAATCCATCTACCACCTACCTCACATCCGAAGCAAAGCTATCTCTGCGGACTCTACGAACTGCCTTCTCGAATCTCCATTCGAACGACCATCCCTCGAATCAAACCATTCCCGAAATACAAAATCAGAATTAGAAAAGAGAAGAGGAAGCCTTAATGGAGAAGAGAACCAATCTACAATCCAACCTGATAGACGACTGACGGACGCACCCAATTCCATCTACAGACCTCCAGCGATTATCAATCAAAAGGGAATTGAAGAAGAAGATGAGCAAAGGGAGGAGAAGTTGAGAGCGATGAGAGCGTCGAGAGAACCGTCAATGAGAGAGAAGAAGGAGAGGGACTAATTAAACGTGAATTAGAATAAGAGAGAATGAGGAAATAAAATAGTTTAGGAAATCTCTCTCTTAAGAAAATAATAAATAACCAAAAAGGGAGAAGACCAATGTAACCCTCCTTCCTCAAGCTAACATATTAACATTAGAAGAATTTCATAGACAATCTAATATAAGATTACAAAATAGCACAACTCCCTTTGCGAATCAGAAAGGAAATAAAAAAAAATCTGGGGCATAACAATATACCCCCTTAAAAAGAATTTCGTCCTCGAAATTGACGAAACCAGAATGTGAACAAATGCACTTCTAGTGCCAGAAAACAATGAACACTCACAAGGCCAACACTCAGGACTTACTGCTGATTGACTGACAGAAGGAGAAACAGAAGATCACTAACACATAGCTCTAAGGCACCGAAGGGAAAACTCACCCATTCAGAAGATTGGACCTTACCAAGCTAACACTCTGAATAAGCTAACTGATACGTTGGCAGAAGAAACAAAACTGACGATCACTGAAGGCTCAGCACAAAGACACAAAAAGAATGCTAACATATCTCAGAAGTCCACACCTCACAGAGCTAACACTCAGAACTTGTTAAATGACTCCCTGATTGAAGAGGTGAAACAGAAGATTACTAACACTCAGCCAAAAGGCACAAGAACTCTCAGAGGTGTCCTTACCTAAAGGACCAACATACTCACAAACTCCCACCAGAACACAACACAGAACATACAAGACAACCACATAAACCAAGCTCACAACAGAAGCACACCTCATTGGCAAACCATAACTCACATTCGGCCATCCTTTCCCAAAGGATCTGACTCCCTCAGACCCAGACTCAGACTTGAACACAGCAAATACACAGACAGACACTACGCTTCCGCTGTGCTACTCTGATAGTGGACAACCACAGAGCAGACGCACTCAACAGACTCCAGGCATCAATCAAATCAAGTAGCAGATAGCAGACAATTCACGCAGCAGATAACACATAGCACATCACAAGCAATGACACGGAAGCGTAGACATGCAGACACCCAACAAATCCCAACGAAAACCAAACCTGGCTCTGATACCACTAAATGTAACGACCCCAAAACCACCCTGGTTGAGAGACCGTTACACGCCGCGCGCTTATTACCTAAGACAACGCAAGGCTACACTAGCGAACTCCCAAAACAGAACCGAAACTCATATATTACCAAATAAACCATTATAACATGTCTTTACAATACACAGGTGGAAGCCAAACGGAAATACACTGTACAAACTAATTACAACTGGGCACCATGGCCAAACAAACTGAAATACAGAGCTCAAAAGCCAAGGCAGAGAGTAGAAACAGAATCCTCAAGCGCGGACTAAAACCTGCAAATCAGACGGAGATAGGGGTGAGCAAAACTATTGCTCAGCAGGTGATAAACTTCATCAGCTGAGCACGCTCAAAACAGATACTGAACATACATACATATACGTATACCAAAGCGCTTATCCAGAGCGAAATCAGAGACAAAGCAGGAGCCTTTCAAATAGACAGAAGTCTAAAGCAGAAGGAGTTAAGCGGTGGTCAAAACATACACTTAATAGCATAAGGTAAACTGAAGCTGAAAGCTTGACGAAATCAGAAGCTTAACAAACTCAAAAAGCTTAAACACAATCAGAAGCTTAGCAAAATCAGAAGCTTAGCAAAATCCAGAACTTAGCAGAAGACAGTAAGCACACAGCAGACCGTCTCAAATCAAATACAAATAGAGCAGACGAAGTGGAGCACTTTACAAATCAGAAATCCTCAACAGACAGGAAGCACACAGCAGCCTATCTGAGTTTGAAAACAAACAGAACTGGCGGAAGCAGTACAAACGAACATAGGTGTGCAAAGGACAGAAAGCACACAGTAGTCTGTCAAATACCAAAGCAGAGAAAACAGACAGAAGCTGAACAGAACACAAACAGAAGTGGGGACACTAGCATTCAAAGCATACAGACAGAACGAGTAAAACAACTCGTGAACAGAACGAGGAAACCTCACTCGTAAACAGAACAGGTGAAACACCCGTGAACAGAACGGGGAACATCACCCGTGAAACAGAACGGGGAACATCACCCGTGAAACAGAAGGATCCTACATAGCGCGCTACGAGACAGCGAGACCAGCCATCCAAAGGTTCAGATACAGAGAAGACTAGGTCCCAAAACAGAAGCTTTCAGAACAGACCAAAGCTGTATACAGAACAGGACAGAAGTCCTGTCAAATCATAACAGAAAGCAAAAGCTTAACGAAATCAGAGCGGAAGCTTACCAACGGAAAGCCTTAGCAAGACAGAAGTCGTAACCCGACTAGTAAATACGAAAGCAACTGAAGTCAGAGGTTGAATCACAATTTCAGAGCAAAACAGAGTTCAAAAGATTATCGGAGACCTTAAAACCAGAAAACACTTAAACACATGCTAAAACACATGGAAACAGATAGTACTCAGAAGGAGGAAACCAACGCCGCAAACGGCACTCAAAACGGAGCTCAAACGAGCAAGTTACTGTCAAAACAGAGGCATGTCCGAACTTGTGTCCGGACATCAGATGTTCGGACACAAGTCGAAGCCAAAATCAGAGAAAACAGAAGGCTGTGTCCGAACTTCAAAGCTCGGACGGAAGTTCGGACACAGCGAAGACTTTAGAAAATAAAAGCGCAACAGGGTATGTCCGAACGTCAAAGCTCGGACAGACGTTCGGACATACCGAAAAACTCAGAGAACAGAAGCGATTTTCACACAGACAGAGGCATCAAACAATGTCAAAAATGCAGTACGAACCCAAAGCCTTTAAACCATAACCATGGCAGTTTAGAAGGTCAAAACCAAGACAAATCAGACAGAGATCGATCACCAAACATAGGGCGATTAAACAATCCGAACTCTCAAATCAGAAGCACTCAAAGTTCACAAAACAGAAGGGAACCATAGAGGTAGATTCACCATTGTCAAAGCAATACTTACATAACAAATACGCAAAACAAAACCAATCCCACGGGGTTGCAACGCATCAAAACACAAATCCAGATCTCACACCAAAATACCACGGATCAGAAACCACACAACATATACGGAAAACAACGAAACCAAAACCCCCGTGGGTGAACGCACACAACCGAATCCATCTACCACCTACCTCACATCCGAAGCAAAGCTATCTCTGCGGACTCTACGAACTGCCTTCTCGAATCTCCATTCGAACGACCATCCCTCGAATCAAACCATTCCCGAAATACAAAATCAGAATTAGAAAAGAGAAGAGGAAGCCTTAATGGAGAAGAGAACCAATCTACAATCCAACCTGATAGACGACGACGGACGCACCCAATTCCATCTACAGACCTCCAGCGATTATCAATCAAAAGGGAATTGAAGAAGAAGATGAGCAAAGGGAGGAGAAGTTGAGAGCGATGAGAGCGTCGAGAGAACCGTCAATGAGAGAGAAGAAGGAGAGGGACTAATTAAACGTGAATTAGAATAAGAGAGAATGAGGAAATAAAATAGTTTAGGAAATCTCTCTCTTAAGAAAAATAATAAATAACCAAAAAGGGAGAAGACCAATGTAACCCTCCTTCCTCAAGCTAACATATTAACATTAGAAGAATTTCATAGACAATCTAATATAAGATTACAAAATAGCACAACTCCCTTTGCGAATCAGAAAGGAAATAAAAAAAAATCTGGGGCATAACAATATACCCCCCTTAAAAAGAATTTCGTCCTCGAAATTTGACGAAACCAGAATGTGAACAAATGCACTTCTAGTGCCAGAAAACAATGAACACTCACAAGGCCAACACTCAGGACTTACTGCTGATTGACTGACAGAAGGAGAAACAGAAGATCACTAACACATAGCTCTAAGGCACCGAAGGGAAAACTCACCCATTCAGAAGATTGGACCTTACCAAGCTAACACTCTGAATAAGCTAACTGATACGTTGGCAGAAGAAACAAAACTGACGATCACTGAAGGCTCAGCACAAAGACACAAAAAGAATGCTAACATATCTCAGAAGTCCACACCTCACAGAGCTAACACTCAGAACTTGTTAAATGACTCCCTGATTGAAGAGGTGAAACAGAAGATTACTAACACTCAGCCAAAAGGCACAAGAACTCTCAGAGGTGTCCTTACCTAAAGGACCAACATACTCACAAACTCCCACCAGAACACAACACAGAACATACAAGACAACCACATAAACCAAGCTCACAACAGAAGCACACCTCATTGGCAAACCATAACTCACATTCGGCCATCCTTTCCCAAAGGATCTGACTCCCTCAGACCCAGACTCAGACTTGAACACAGCAAATACACAGACAGACACTACGCTTCCGCTGTGCTACTCTGATAGTGGACAACCACAGAGCAGACGCACTCAACAGACTCCAGGCATCAATCAAATCAAGTAGCAGATAGCAGACAATTCACGCAGCAGATAACACATAGCACATCACAAGCAATGACACGGAAGCGTAGACATGCAGACACCCAACAAATCCCAACGAAAACCAAACCTGGCTCTGATACCACTAAATGTAACGACCCCAAAACCACCCTGGTTGAGAGACCGTTACACGCCGCGCGCTTATTACCTAAGACAACGCAAGGCTACACTAGCGAACTCCCAAAACAGAACCGAAACTCATATATTACCAAATAAACCATTATAACATGTCTTTACAATACACAGGCGGAAGCCAAACGGAAATACACTGTACAAACTAATTACAACTGGGCACCATGGCCAAACAAACTGAAATACAGAGCTCAAAAGCCAAGGCAGAGAGTAGAAACAGAATCCTCAAGCGCGGACTAAAACCTGCAAATCAGACGGAGATAGGGGTGAGCAAAACTATTGCTCAGCAGGTGATAAACTTCATCAGCTGAGCACGCTCAAAACAGATACTGAACATACATACATATACGTATACCAAAGCGCTTATCCAGAGCGAAATCAGAGACAAAGCAGGAGCCTTTCAAATAGACAGAAGTCTAAAGCAGAAGGAGTTAAGCGGTGGTCAAACATACACTTAATAGCATAAGGTAAACTGAAGCTGAAAGCTTGACGAAATCAGAAGCTTAACAAACTCAAAAAGCTTAAACACAATCAGAAGCTTAGCAAAATCAGAAGCTTAGCAAAATCCAGAACTTAGCAGAAGACAGTAAGCACACAGCAGACCGTCTCAAATCAAATACAAATAGAGCAGACGAAGTGGAGCACTTTACAAATCAGAAATCCTCAACAGACAGGAAGCACACAGCAGCCTATCTGAGTTTGAAAACAAACAGAACTGGCGGAAGCAGTACAAACGAACATAGGTGTGCAAAGGACAGAAAGCACACAGTAGTCTGTCAAATACCAAAGCAGAGAAAACAGACAGAAGCTGAACAGAACACAAACAGAAGTGGGGACACTAGCATTCAAAGCATACAGACAGAACGAGTAAACAACTCGTGAACAGAACGAGGAAACCTCACTCGTAAACAGAACAGGTGAAACACCCGTGAACAGAACGGGGAACATCACCCGTGAAACAGAACGGGGAACATCACCGTGAAACAGAAGGATCCTACATAGCGCGCTACGAGACAGCGAGACCAGCCATCCAAAGGTTCAGATACAGAGAAGACTAGGTCCCAAAACAGAAGCTTTCAGAACAGACCAAAGCTGTATACAGAACAGGACAGAAGTCCTGTCAAATCATAACAGAAAGCAAAAGCTTAACGAAATCAGAGCGGAAGCTTACCAACGGAAAGCCTTAGCAAGACAGAAGTCGTAACCCGACTAGTAAATACGAAAGCAACTGAAGTCAGAGGTTGAATCACAATTTCAGAGCAAAACAGAGTTCAAAAGATTATCGGAGACCTTAAAACCAGAAAACACTTAAACACATGCTAAAACACATGGAAACAGATAGTACTCAGAAGGAGGAAACCAACGCCGCAAACGGCACTCAAAACGGAGCTCAAACGAGCAAGTTACTGTCAAAACAGAGGCATGTCCGAACTTGTGTCGGACATCAGATGTTCGGACACAAGTCGAAGCCAAAATCAGAGAAACAGAAGGCTGTGTCCGAACTTCAAAGCTCGGACGGAAGTTCGGACACAGCGAAGACTTTAGAAAATAAAAGCGCAACAGGGTATGTCCGAACGTCAAAGCTCGGACAGACGTTCGGACATACCGAAAAACTCAGAGAACAGAAGCGATTTTCACACAGACAGAGGCATCAAACAATGTCAAAAATGCAGTACGAAACCAAAGCCTTTAAACCATAACCATGGCAGTTTTAGAAGGTCAAAACCAAGACAAATCAGACAGAGATCGATCACCAAACATAGGGCGATTAAACAATCCGAACTCTCAAATCAGAAGCACTCAAAGTTCACAAAACAGAAGGGAACCATAGAGGTAGATTCACCATTGTCAAAGCAATACTTACATAACAAAATACGCAAAACAAAACCAATCCCACGGGGTTGCAACGCATCAAAACACAAATCCAGATCTCACACCAAAATACCACGGATCAGAAACCACACAAACATATACGGAAAACAACGAAACCAAAACCCCCGTGGGTGAACGCACACAACCGAATCCATCTACCACCTACCTCACATCCGAAGCAAAGCTATCTCTGCGGACTCTACGAACTGCCTTCTCGAATCTCCATTCGAACGACCATCCCTCGAATCAAACCATTCCCGAAATACAAAATCAGAATTAGAAAAGAGAAGAGGAAGCCTTAATGGAGAAGAGAACCAATCTACAATCCAACCTGATAGACGACTGACGGACGCACCCAATTCCATCTACAGACCTCCAGCGATTATCAATCAAAAGGAATTGAAGAAGAAGATGAGCAAAGGGAGGAGAAGTTGAGAGCGATGAGAGCGTCGAGAGAACCGTCAATGAGAGAGAAGAAGGAGAGGACTAATTAAACGTGAATTAGAATAAGAGAGAATGAGGAAATAAAATAGTTTAGGAAATCTCTCTCTTAAGAAAATAATAAATAACCAAAAAGGGAGAAGACCAATGTAACCCTCCTTCCTCAAGCTAACATATTAACATTAGAAGAATTTCATAGACAATCTAATATAAGATTACAAAATAGCACAACTCCCTTTGCGAATCAGAAAGGAAATAAAAAAAAAATCTGGGGCATAACAATTTGTATCCTCGAATCTGAGGAGGGAACACCGCTACCACCAAGTCATCAACAACTCCCACTTCACCTCTAGAAGCCTCAACAACAAGAGGACGACATTTATGTCCTCGAATTTGAGAAAGACAATCCATCATCACCTGGTCTCCTGTTAGTACTACGTTACCGGCAGTATCTCCTCAAACATTAGGTTTTGTGGAGTATTCATTTTCCTATTTTATTTGCCAACGTAACGTTTTGTTTTGATCCAGGTGGTTTGCTTTTAATTACTGCCCATTTCGTTTTCCTGGCAAAGCTGTTGTCTACTTTTATTTTGATCTAGGATAACAAAGCAGGAGTTTATCCAAGACTATAAAGATGGGCAGCTTACTAGGAGGCAACCCAGTGGTTACATTTTTATTTAATTTTTGTTTTTATTTTTGTTTTGGTAGTTTTAGTTACTGCATTAATTTTTCCTAGGTTTATTTTAGTTTTTCTTTCATTCAGAGATGGCAATGGTGCCTGTGCTTTAATGCTACACCCTGTAGCTTTTGTGGTAGTTGTGAGTGTGTGCAGGTGAAATTCTTTTTATAGTGGTTGATGTACCCCCGAGGCTGGACACTTGCTGGAACGCAAGTGTGAGGAACGCTACCCCCCTTGTTCAAGCTTATGTGTGGGGAAGGGAACCTTCCTCAATCTACGATACCAGGGGAGTTTCAGTTTCTCCTTATTTTAATGTTTATGTTCAGCCTATCATGACTTCTATGCTTAAAAATTATTTTTATATCAGTCATTATTTTCCTGAATGAAATCCTTGATGAGTTTGAAATATTTAGAAAGTCCTTTTCTTGGTTTTAATTTGTGAACAATGAGGACATTGTTCCTCTTAAGTGTAAGGAAGTAGGGGTACTTTCTAAATATTGATAATTACACTTAATGCCACATTTGTTTTAGGTTGTCCTATTATTTTGAAAGAATTGCTTCTTTTAAGTGCCAATAAATATTGAATATTCAGGTGAAATTTTTTGTTAAGGTTTTGAAAACAAGCCTGATGGCCACCTCAAGAATTTTTCTGCTTTTGGCTGTTTGTATGTATAGTTTTATCAAAACTCAATCTATTTTCACTGAAATTTGGTGGATTAGCTGATTATAAAAACTGAATTAGTCTAGTTTTGGATTTTGGGAATGATAAGAAAGTTTGGTTTGAAAGGATAAGGCAAGGTACTCTGCTGATTTGAATTGAAATTTATTTCTTAACCAAAACAGGCCTCTTCATTCGGTTATTAAGTCCTTGGGGTGCTTCATCACCCATCTACCTAAGGTCTTATGATCTGGGATAGAAGGCCCAAAGCCGCTACAAGGGTGAAGAGAAAAGTCTGAGGGGATGAATTAAATATGCAAATGACAGAATATAATGTTAAGGAAAAAGGAACTTTGAAAAGTTAAATGTGTAATTCGATTTTGCTTATTCTGATCATGAGTATGTGGTGTTGAAAGGTATCACGGAATAAGGTGTTACTTCACTCCCCTTGTCATCCAAATGTTAGAGGAAAGAAATGGTGGAAGATCCCAAACTATTTTGTTTTAGTTTCTATAATCTAACTTCTCCATGCTTTTAACTTCACTCTTTTTCACTGTTTACAAAAACCTACAACTAGTAGCAGAACTTTTCTTTTTATTGCCATTTTGCTTGTTTTCTATCGGCAGTTGTTTGAACCTGAGTTTCAATACTACGGCCCTTAGGACTAGTCATATTCTGTATTTGCTTGAGGACAAGCAAAAGCTAAGTGTGAGAAAGTTTGATAAGTGCGAAATACATCTATTTTTAGGGCTTTAATTCTTCCTATTTTCATAACAATTCATGTCGTATTTCTCACTTATCATATGTTTTCCTTTAGATTTACGTTTGATGTGAACTGATATATTTTATGTGTCTAATGAATAAAAAAGTCTAGGAAATGCATATAATTTCTTATAAGGATTCCAACGCAACAAACGGGGAGTAAAATGGAGCTAAAACGAAGAATCTAGGCCCCGTCAAAGTTAGCAGAGCACTCCTTGCTATGTTTTATCAAGATCTTCAGAAGATAACAATATTTTATCAACTGATAAACACCGTAGCTGCTATATATTCACCCATTCAGAGCCATATTGAATACCCCCCACGCCTCACAGAGGCTTTTGCCTCACCATTCTCTTTCATTCACATACCGCCACCATCATAGACATCCATCATCATCAGCTACCACCCCATCACACCATCGACCAACAGGCCACCACCGTCACACCACTTCCACAATTTATTGTTGTTACATATTAAATTCTTTTTCTGTTATTTTTATTACTTTTATGTCTTTGTTTGAGAAGTCAGTGTAGCTCCCCGGATTGGGTAACAAACCGGATCTTCATGTTTATCTTGTAATATTTTCTTTAATTTATTTATGCAATAGTTTAATTCCAGTTCTTCATGCGCTTTAATTTTCTAGCTAATTATTAAAGAAAATTTTGTAGTTTTCTAATCAAACGCGAGAGCTGAGATAGATAACAAGACATAGGAATTAAACCTGATTAACGACTAGAAGCATGATCCTGCCTATAGGTTAATCAGTCTCAAATAGAAACTGTTCTTTATGCGATTGTTGTGTTCGGATTAGAGCATTAGTCTGCTGCAAGTTCTTGCAACAGTTAGGATTCGTTAGACTTAGCCGTTGATGAATTAATTATAGTTTCTGAGTTTATTGTAGAATTAGAGAAGAGTTTATTAATTAATAAAGTGAAGGTTTGCAGAACAATCCGGGGTGCTTCCTTAGATTTCAGAGTTTCAATCTTTATTTCTTTATTTATTTACTATTTCATTATTTTGTTATTTTTATCTTAGTTTGTTATTCTTTTTAATTAAATTAAGTAAAACCTGAAAAAGTGATGTTTGTTTCTTAGTTTAGTTTCTTAGTTAGTTTCTCAGTTAGTTAATAAATGTCAATTAATTGAACGAGGTCCCTGAGATCGACAACCCCCACTCAATTCACTATTCCGTAAAATGATAGGTACACTGCCTAGGTAGAAGATAGTCACATATTATGCTAACACGTAGCAACTAGAGGCTGATCCAATTCCTACCCTTGAAGCGGACCTTTGTATTATTAACTTCTATGAAGAAGGTGGACGACTTGGTTTGCACCAAGATAAGGATGAGACAACGGAATCTCTCGAGTTGGGAGTGCCCGTCGTGTCTTGGTCCATTGGTGACGATGCCGAATTCTTATTTAGCGAGCAGAAGCGTGCAGACCTCGTAGAGAAACTGGTACTTAGGTAAGAAGATGTCTTAATTATGGGAGGTGAGTCGAGAATGCTGTATCTCGGTATCAAGAAGATTAATGTGAATACGGCACCATCAACAGTGGTCAACGCCACACACCTGAAACCCGGACGCCTGAACCTCACCTTTAGAAAGTATTGAGCTTGTAACACCATGTAATATAATAGTAATGTGTATTAGAGGCACACAATGTATGATGGGTGTTTATCAATAAAGCGGTTTGGTTGTCAAAATTTTCCACTTGTGTTATACCATTAACTCATAAGGCTTATGAATCAATAGGTTATGGACTCGGTACAGAAGGTTCCCTGAGTATCCTCACTGAGACACAGGCCGGTAAAAGCGGCCACCATAATTACGGGCTCCTTCTCGGTGAATGGCATTGATGCCACCATATTTTTGACACTGGCGCCTCACATACCTTCGTTTCGCCATCATTCGCAAAGAGGTTGGGGCTCGACGCTGATGAGTTGCCAGCTTTTATGGTCACCCTCCCGTCGAAAGAGCAAGTTAAGCGTATGAAATACTACCGAGCTGCCACTATCCAAATTAAAGGCGAGGCGTTTCCCATTTCCTTCATCGAATTCAGTGGTTTGGGATTCGACCTGATAGTTGGGATGAACTGGTTGGAGCGGCATAAGGGGCGAATCCTCTGTGCCGAGCACAAATTGCTGCTCAGAAGCCCATCTGGGGTTACAGTATCATACCGCCAGAGGCCGAGAGTGCCTTCGACCAAAGTAATCTCCGCCATGTCCATGTACCGAGAGCTCAGAAAGGGGCACGAGGTATTTCTTTATTATGTGCAAGACCTACAGCGGGATCCAGAGTTCGACACCGACATACCAGTAGTGTCGGAGTTCCCGGATGTGTTTCCAAAGGAACTTCCCGGCATGCCACCTCAGAGGATAGTGGAGTTTGAGATAGAGCTTGTACCGGGCACGGGTCTGATTGATAGGGGCCGTACTGTTTGGCACCGACAGAAATGGCCGAATTAAAAATACAGTTGAAGGATCTACTTGACAAGGGGTTTATACGCCCGAGCGTATCACCCTGGGGAGCGCTGGTCCTCTTCGTGAAGAAGAAGGACAGTAGTCTCCGCCTTTGTATCGACTATCGCGAGCTTAAAGCGGTCACTGTGAAGAACAAATACCCATTGCCACGCATCGACGACCTGTTCGATCAGTTGAAGGGAGCTTCAGTCTTCTCCAAGATTGACCTCTGATCATGGTATCACCAGATTGCCATCAGATATTCCGACATTGAGAAGACAGCATTCTGTACGAGATATGGCCACTTTGAGTTTACAGTGATGCCATTCAGACTGTTGAATGTGCCAGCTAAGTTTATGGATTTGATGAATTGGTTGTTCAGTGATCAGTTAGACACATCAGTGGTGGTCTTCATCGACGACATACTCATTTATTCGAAGTCGAGAGACGAGCATGAGAGCCATTTGAGGCGTGTACCTGAGACATTGCGCGAGAACCAGCTATACGCGAAGTTCTTCAAATGCGAGTTCTGGCTAGACCAGGTATCCTTCCTTGGTCACATGATCTCGAGCACTGGTATCTCTATTGACCCAGCTAAGATTGAAGCAGTTCGTTCATGGCCTAGGCCTAAGAATGTTTCTGACATCTGGAGCTTTCTTGGTCTAGCGGTTACTATCGGAGGTTTGTCAGAGATTTTTTGAAAGTTGTGAAGCCCATGACGGCACTAATGAAGAATGATGCACTGTTTGTGTGGACAGACGAGTGCAAGATAGCCTTCAAGAGCCTAAAGGACTCACTGACCTCAACGCCCATTCTCACTCTTCTAGAGGGCATAGAGGGATTTGAAGTTTATTGCGATGCATCAGGCAAAGGCATGGGATGCGTACTCATGCAGCATGGCAAGGTAGTAGCATACGCCTCCCGCCAGCTGAAAAGGCATGAGGAGAATTACCCGACGCACGATCTAGAGTTAGGGGCCATTGTCTTCGCCTTGAAGATATGGTGACACTATCTCTATGGGGTAAGCATCACCATCTACTGCGACCATAAAAGTTTGGAATATGTGTTCACCCAGAAGGAACTCAATTTGAGACAGAGAAGGTGGATGGAGTTTTTATCAGATTACGACATCAACCTTCAGTTTAAAGAGGGGAAGGCGAACATTGTAGCCGACGCTCTGAGTCGCCGAGCACACTCACTCCATTCGGTGCTCGCTTCTACCAGCTTGGTTGATGAGGTGCGAGAGGCTCAGTTGTGCGACCCCTATATGAAAGAGATCAGGCAGAAAATTTTAGAGGGCACATTTGAGAAGCGGAAGTACAACTTCAAGCTTCATGAAGATGGTCTGATTTGATTGAATGGCAGATTATGCGTCCCCCGAAGCAATGCTGAGCTGAGGGATCGCATTCTGCGAGAGTCACACTGTTCCACATTGCATGTCCATCCGGGAGCCTCCAAAATGTACAAAGACATGAAGAGGTTCTTCTGGTGGTCAGGGATGAAGTCTGATGTGACTGAATATGTCTTGAGGTGCCTCACATGCCAGAAGGTAAAATTCAAGCACCGTAGACCGGGCGGAATGGTACAGTCTATGCCGATTCCGCAGTGGAAATTCCATGAAATCTCCATGGATTTTGTTGTTGGACTCCCACCTGCTAGGGGAGGACTCAACATGATTTAGGTCATCGTTGATCGCCTCACCAAGGTTGCCCGATTCATATCTATGAGGGACAACTGGAAGGTGGCGAAGCTCGTTGAGCTATTTGACCGGGAGATTATCTGACACCACGGAGTCCCGAAGACTATTGTATCTGACCGCGACACCAGATTTCTTTCGAGATACTAGAGAGCTACACGGGAAGCGCTGGATACCGAGTTGAAGCTTAGTACCGCCTTCCATCCACAGACCGACGGTCAGACAGAAAGGACCATCCAGACACTTGAGGACATGCTTAGGGCATGTGCCTTAGACTTCCAGGGGAGCTGGATTGATAAGATGCATCTCATTGAGTTTTCTTATAATAATAGCTATCACGCTTCGATTAAGATGTCGCCCTTCCAAGCTTTATATGGTAGACCTTGTCGTACCCCATTGTGTTGGGATGAGTCAAGCGAAGCGGTCGTCGTAGGACCGGAATATCTAAAGCAAGTGCAAGCTGAAGTTCAGCAAATTCGAGTGAATATGAAGGCAGCCTAGGATAGACATAAATCCTATGCTGATGTGAGACGACGCGACCTTGAGTTCGCCGTGGGTGACCAAGTGTTCCTGCGCGTTTCTCCTATGAAGGGTGTCTTTCGATTTGGCCAGAAGGGCAAGCTGAGCCCGAAGTTTGTAGGGTCGTATGAGATTACTAAGAGAGGGGGATCCATGGCATACAGGTTAGCATTACCTAAGGAGTTGGGATGTGTGAACGATGTGTTTCACGTTTTGCAACTCAAGAAATATATATCCGATCCTTCTCATGTGTTAGAGCTTGAACACTTATCCCTAGAGCCGACGATGATATATGTCGAGACTCCACTGCGGATCCTTGATACGAAGACTACAGACACTCGCAACAAATCAGTGTGAATGGTCAAAGTCTTATGGTAAAACCACGATGTCGAGGAAGCAACTTGGGAATTAGAGGACGCCATGAAAGCGAAGTACTAGCAGCTATTCGTAGACTAGAGTATCTAGTGCTTAGAGGGTACGGGTTGTACCCCTTTTAAGGGGGGTAGGAACGTTTTGTTTTTGGCATTGCTTCGGGGTAAGCATTGCATTGTATGTAAATTGTATTACATTTAGTTGGACTTGTAGAATGTTGATTGTAATTGTGGAATTGGATTGTGTTTTGAAGTGAATGGAATTGTCATATATTTGGATTGGATTGAGATTGGTGCTTGAATTGGGTTGAATTGGTTGAGATGAGATGGTTTGAATTGTGTTCAGAATGTGCTTGTGATTTTGGTGAAAACCCTTGTGAGACATAATTTTAGTTCTGTAAGATGTTGTATGTATGGTCTTTGACAATTGAGAGCCAATTGAACAAAGAAAACTAATTCACCAACTTGAATAACTTTGTGGGCAAAGTTCCTTAAGGGGGGTAGATTGTAATACCCCAAAATTTAAAATAGTGATTAATTAGGCTAATAAGATTTTAGAGGCTTAATTACACCTAAATAATCATGAGGGAACAAATCCCGAAGAAAACGGATCTTTAAAACGGATTAAAAGCATAAAAGAACCTTAAAGCGTGTTTTTCAACGAAACATGGAAAATGTGACTTTAAGCGGGTTAAATAGACCCGTAATAATTTTAGTCAATCAAATAGTCATTAATAAACCTTAATGAAGGTCTAGAACCAATAAAATTAATTAAACGAGAAAATTCCGGAAAACATGTTCCGGGAGTGAATAGTGCCAAAAAAAATGAAAGTTATGGGGTGAAAGCATAAATAAGCTAAAATAATGTGTCCCCTTTGTAAATAAAAATCAGAACCCACAGTGTATGTGTATTTATGGCTGGCTCCACTTCTCTTTCTCCCTTTTTTATTTTCTCCTTATGTGTTAAAATACAAATAATAATGTGAAGAAAAGTAAGTGGGTCACCCTCTCTCTCCTAGCCTCCTCTCTGTTACGATCCCCCCCCCCCCCCTCTCAGAACTCTCTTCTTCCTCCTTAAACTTCCATGGCGATTTACTGGAGAACCCACAATACCTCTCTTCTCTCCTCAGTTTGAACACCCAAACAAGCCAAACTCCACAAAAATACCACCGTTGGATTCCTCTCTTCTCAAGGAATATTTTCCACTCCTTAAAAACCTAAAAGCTCCAACTTTGTCACCATGGCTGTAGCCCATTTTAGAGTTGAAGAAGTGCATTTTGGTCTCCTCCATCTCCTTGTTGTCTTAAGATAGAACAAGTCTTAAAGGCCTCCTTTTTCTAACTCTTCCCTTGTAAAATAAAAATCCAACGTGAGCTCTTATTTTCCCCCTCTTTCCAGCTGTTTGATATTCACTGTGGAGCTGGAAATCTTGTCACCTTTCTGTTTAAAAAAACCCACCTAAAGACAAAAGGTAAGAACTCTTTTTTAAGCCCTGAATGTGCATCAGATTTTAGGTTTTAAGAGGAGTAGTTTTTCTAAGTTGGTGTGTATGTGGAAATGGCTGTAGCATTGCCTTTTTGTGAACCTAGAAGAAGAACAAAGAAAAGAAGAGAAGGAAAGGAGAAAGGAAGAGAGAAAAGAAAAAAACTAGAAAAACAAGGTAATTGTACTAACCTTGAGCTAGTTTGTATGTTTTTGTTGTAACATATTTTAGTGTTGGAAATGAGGAATTTTTTGTTCTTTGATAATGAGTTATGTTGTGGTGTGATGAGTAAGTGAGTTGAGCTGTTTTAGAGTGGTTTGAATGATGTAAAAGAGTTTGGAAACCAAGGGAAAACAATGGGTGTTGTGCAGGAAAACATTTGTGAAATTATTGAACATGTGTGCTGTTAGAATCCCTTGAGGGATTTGGTTAGCTATTGATGATTAGGAACTGAAGAAAAATTATGCTTGGGTAATGTCTAGGAATGTAGGGAAACCATGGTAAATTTTCTGTAGCAAGTAATGTGGCTTAGCTGTTTAAATGAGTAAAAATAGTCTAGGAAGGTTAGTGTGTTTTAGGATTTAACTAGAGTAGTTAATGACTTAGGAAACTAAGTAAGAGTGAGTGAATGAATGGGTAAGATGTAGAAGGGAAATAATGCAAATGGCAAGGGTAAAATGACATTTGAAGTGAGCCATTGAGTTAGGAAATGAAGAAGAACAGAAATCTGTAGCAGTAGCAAAACTGACAGTGAATTGTGTTAAGTTAACAGATTAGAATAAAGGTTGGATTAGGTTAGTTTTAAGTGCATAATCAGTGCTAAAATATACTAGATTATATGTAGGAAAGTAGGGGAGAAGTGGTAGAAGTTTGGAGTTCTTATAGAATCAAAAACAAGCATATATGTCATTACTGCACCTGGTCCGGGTTTGTAAACCGGTACAAAAACCCGGACCAGGCATAAAACAAGGCAGTACGTAGTTCAAAAGGAGTGGTCCAGATTTACAAACTAGGACACAAACCCGGACCACCCCATTTTTACACCCGAGATTTTTCCAAACATTGTGGTCCGGGTTTGCAAACCGGTACACAAACCCGGACCACACCAAAAATCCACCCGAGAGTTTTCTAATGCCTTGGTCCGGGTTTGTAACCCCGGACATAAACCGGACCACCCCAAATTCTTCATAGAAACTGTTTTTAAGCCACTTTAAGATAGGGGCTTGCTGGGTAATGGTATTATGAGGTAATTAAGACTTGATTAATGATGTTTAATGGTCATTAAGGGTATAAAAAAGCTTAGGAAGTAATTTTAAACCATGAATTAGTAAGTACAAACCGGGAAACATTAGAAACATAACAAGTAAGGTTAATTGTAGATAATTAACCGTACCCTCTCGTGATATCCTATAGGACCTGAGTAGTCGAATCCCGAAGGTGAACGAAAGTCCAAGATCGACGGTGCACGGTATGATTTCTTCATGCCATGTATCCTAACGGGGTTACCCCGGCTTGTTTGTTTGTGTGTTTATTTGCCACCACCTAAACAAGATAAGAGCATGTAATTCGTTGTCGCACTTTTCATGTATATATATATTGTAATTGCTATGCCTTGGTTGGTTGGTAATTGATCTTGAAGCTATGTTGGCTTGTGGAAGTGTTTGGTTGTTTGTTGTGAAAGCTTGACCGGTTGTTGTGGCTTCTCACTAACTCCCTAACCGTGTAACATTCTAACTTTGAGAATTTGGATTTGAGAATTTGGGAGAATTGAGGAGTCTGATATAGTTTTGGCCACGCGTGAGGATGAGGTAACAAGAGAGATTGTTAACCGATTCCTGGCTATAATCTTTTCCATGGTCCAAACCCTTAAATGGGTAGCAACCTGGTTAAGTGGGCCACCTTTAAGCCTGGTGGTGGGATAGTCTTATCCCTGCCCGGAGGTCATACCGACTTAACTTTGAGGATTGATAAGAGAAGGAAAAATTGTTTTGGGAAGACTTGGATTTGTTATGTTGTTGATCTTGAGTAATGAGATGATAACCTCCGATTAACCCGGATGGTAATTGGGCTAACCCCCTTTGTGAAACTCGTTTGAGATTGGACTTGGATTGTTGAAAGTGAGACCTGTGTTTGATTTGTACGTCTTGATTGTTTGTTGTCATGCATGCCTATGTTTTCAATTATATAGCATGTTGTTATTATAAAATGAACCACATGTTGGCGACCAATTAGTTGGCGTACCCCCACTAGTACGCGGGGTATGCGGAAGTCATATGCAGCTTTTGTTGAGCCCCTAGGGGCATTATTTTTAGTTGCAGGAACTCGAGACAGTTGACAGGTCAGGATTGACCGGGATACTCTTTTAATAGATTAATATTTTGATTGGTGTACCGAGTAGTACACGATTAGGATTTGTAGCTGGTGTACCATGTGGTACACCTTTTTGGATTCTGGAACTTGTAAACAGTTAATATTTTGTAGACTTGAAAGGTTTTAAATTGTGAGCTAAACTCTTAGACTCGGTAATCACTTTTGGATATTGTTGTGGAGGAACAAGGATGCATATAGTGCAGGATTTGTTAAGAATTGTTGGACTTGCTTGATGTGGTAATTAGTGACTCGGTATTTTCTGCTATCAAACCGTACTATTGTTTGTTTGAGGCCTAGTTAGTCGTATGAGCGACTAACGGCGTGTATCACCCGCTACTTAGGTTGTTCGTTCCACTGCGATTAGCTTAGTGACCATGCCAATTAGGAGATAATTAGGTGAGTAGTGGTAGGGGTGTTACATGATTACAACTATAAGATATACCAACTCAAGGTAAGATGATGAGCCATAAAGGTGACTACTGAGTCCGACCCGGTCCCTCTAGGATGCTGCACAACTAGCTGAAGAGCCTGACCGTAAAACCCAATTCATCTTGAGGAACAACTGAAATGCAACTTCGTAGAAGACCAAAAGTAAGGTAATCACTAATGGCAACTACTAATTGCAACTTGATCCCTTGGTGTAACACCCCTACTCTATAACCTTGTATTAATTAACGTTGGCGCATAATTAAAGATGGTTCACAGTGGAAAATTAAAAGCCAATCGTTCATACTCGGGTGCTACCGCCATTACTCACCCATATGAGTAATGAAGCTTCCATTTACCACATATACATAACCACTGTGATAACAGAGATAGAAAACCGATATGTATAAAACATCAATCCATAACCAAATCTGTAAACAAGTGAGCAATCTAAGTAATCCCAAAATGTACACAACTGTAGTTTATAACGTAATACAAGTCCAAAAGTGCGATAACAAAATAACCGCTAACTACCAAAAGTCCCACACTTCGGCTTCAATACATATCAGCTCCTGTAATATGTTTGTCATAAAGGCTCAGCACAAACCGCTGAATATGCTAAAGTGTAATCCTATGATCCTTTAGACACCTTAAGTCAGTTAGTCATCTTAACATGCGGTTCATTTACATGCAATTCTATTTTACAAATATATAATGAAACTATAAATGCTATAATTAAGCACTCAACACTTCACCCAATATAACCATATCATTCTACAAATAAATCATACACATTATTAAAGTAGTAAATAAGTAAATGTGATAATGAAGCGAGAGAGTCGTTTCTTGTAAACGGTTCTCGTTACTTGACCTTCAAGGCCTATTGTTTGTTATCCTTGTTTACGAGGTTTATTGAAGTCTCGTACTAAGGTATAACTAACACTCGTAATCTCATTCATTTTTGTTTTACTCTTAAACTCATGGTGGGTGTCATGTTAGGACAACACCATTAGTAATTTTAATTGGACAGTCGTTCTGTGTGCACCAGCCAGCAGCAGTGCCTCCTAATCAATTATCTGAAGATCTCTGGATTTAACTCATTGCCTAATAAAGGCGTCTTAAGCGGCCGAAGTTATGTACCAACAGCAGTACCTCCTGACCAACGATCAAATGAGGCTCATTGGATTCCATATAGAGTGGACCCGTTTTGGTGGTCCTCTCTAAGTGATCACTATGCGCAACCAGCTAGTCCGAGACTACCTTGGGTTTTCTCCTCCTCGTATACCAATTCTCACCATATGATTAAGTAACTTAATCATTTCACCTAAGATATACTCTTAGGTTATAGAGAATACATTATCATATAGTTGCCATCTAGGTCTTACACGTTCACCTAGAAGTCGTCTAGGTTACTTTCATGTCAAGTACATATGCTCCAGAGATTGGTATTACCGAATCTCTTTCCTATGTTATTTACTTAGGTTGATTATGAATAATATGATATCTCATTGAAATTTTGCAAGTAATGATCTTTCCTAATCTTTCTTGTAACTTAAGTCGAGTTGCAATCGGTATTACTTGTAGTTCGAAAGACGTTCCCGCACAGTTAATAACGTGAGGTTGTTGAGCAATTAAATCATATAATCACATACATATAACACTCATATCACTCTTATCAATATTATACAAACATGTCCAAACCATAGGAAACCCTCAGGACATTCGGACCACACAATACCATACCATTCACCGTCGGATGTGAAGGCAGACGTCAGAACCTCGCGTCCATCCTCTAAATTCTCAGCTCTAGAATATACATACGTATACGCTAAGCATTAATACACTATAATTCGAATAACCCGGTATCCTGAATAACTGCTAATCCCCTGTATGTTTACCCCGTGATTGGTCAATTATCGTTTGTCGGGTTTTTAGTCGGGTTCGGGATTAATCGTTTAATCCATTAAGTATGTTTATAATTAACAGGTTGTATTATGTTACAACTTAGGATTAGTTCTCACTACTTATCTCTTTATTCATGAGGATATTGTTGGGAAAATTACAAACATAGTAATTAAACCTAGCTAAACGGGCAAGTGCACCAAATTCGTTGCAATATAACAAGTGTCGTATCCACAAGGAAATTGGTTTCTAGATCCCAAGCTTCGGTATTTAAGTAAAACGTAAATAAAAACAGTAAACGGGCGTTTAGCCGGAGGCAAGCTTGGTTGTTTGTCAATGAAAAAGCAATAAAACAGTAAATGTTTGTTTGATGGAAATGAGTGGAAGAGTACCCTAGGATAGTAGGGAATCACCTAATTCACCTAAAGAATCTCAAAACCATAACTCATTGTCTATTAGAGCTCAACTCATGAATCCTCAAATCATGGAAAATCCAATTCTTACCTAATTAGTCAAACCCCTTAATTAAAGGAAGTTTAAGTCACTAAGTAACATTAAGCAAACACTCTTAATCAATAGCCCTAAGAATTTACACCCAAAATCAAGAGAGCAAAAGTTAGGGTTTATCCCCCTTTTGGTCTAGTTCCAAACTCAAGCTCAACTATTGAATGAAACCACCATAAATGCAATAAGAGATCAATTTAAGGCATTAATTGATATTGAAAGGACTAAAACAAGAGTATTAAATGAGTTAGGTTTCTAGCATTCAATGAGCAAAAAGAGGGTCAAGCCCTATCCTAGGATACAAATGGAACTACTCAGCCATAAATAAAGGAAAGAGAAGGGAGAAGGGAGAAATAGCCATTAGAGGAGCTTCCAAGCTTCAATGGAGTTAGAATTTTCAATGTCTTTTTCCTCCTCTTATCTCTTCTTTTCTCTTTTATTTTCGCCACTCTCTCTCCTCTTTTTAGCTGGAAATGTGTGTGTTGAAGAATGAAGAAGGAAGCCCCAAAATGTAGCATTTAAAGATGAATCTGGGCAAAATTCCATCCGACCGACCTTGCCAAGGTCGGTCTCGGGATCGGTCGGACTCTTTGTGAACGAGACATGTGACAGATTTTAAGTTCAACCGACCTTAGCCAAGGTCGGTCCATTCCAGTGTATTACCGAAGAACTGGACAAGGTCAGACCGACCTTCCCAAGGTCAGTCCCAAGGTCGATCGAGACCAGAGAGTTCTTCTTTTATGCCAGAATTCTCTCAATGCTTCCCGTTGGCTTGGCATCCTTCCCGAAGTGCTCAAACATTGATGCATCCTCAAATTAAGCTTTCAAAATGTACTCATATGGGTATTTACCTATTTGAATATGTCAAAAGTATAAGATCACTAATAATCACAAAAATACTCCACAAAGTGGTGAAATAAGTCATGCACCAAGTAAAACGACGTGAATAAAGACCTTGAGATAGCACTATTTCACCACTTATCAACTCCCCACACTTATCAATTTGCTTGTCCTCAAGCAAAATTAGCTAAGGACCCACAAAAAGAAGGAACATTTAAAGCAAGTGTTTAGATGAATTCTTGAATTCAAGTGAGCAAAATTTGTGAAAAACCTCAAGAGGAGTGCAACCAACCTTCTAATGGTGACATGGGTGTGCTTAGGACAAATAAAAATATAGTGTTTCGGGGTATGATCTAGAGTGCTTCCAAGTTCTTACAGATTATGGAACTTGGAGAACTTTTACCATGGCCAACTTCTCTCAAGAATGGGCATTGAGGAAAAACAAAAGGAAAAATAGAGATTTGCATTTGATTCACTTTTGCAAGAAGAGATGAGGATAGATAATTTGGCATTTTGCCTTGCTTCAATGAACACTCAACTCTCATTTGTTGGTTACCTATGGTGTCTCCAAGTTCCGTTTTAAACATTTTCACAAGGAAGCACCCCTTAGCAATCCCTAGATGAGAAGATAGAAAAAAAAACCCTAAGCAATAAAAATTTACCAAGATATGGATTTATGATTGCACCACATATAAATGCTCTTCATGAGAGAACTTTTGAAAATATTCGGTGGAAATTCCAAGAATTCATGGAAAAACTTGCTTATTATAAATATAACTCCTACATGGAAGCTATAGATATACATGAGGAAATTGAGCAGTGCACCAAAAAGAAAAGGACATTTCCCCCACACTTGAATGGGACAATGTCCTCATTGTTCAAAGAAAATCTCAAGGAAAAACAAACAGAAGACCTTTTCGAAGCACTAAGCATGGAATAAGCAAAAAGTGTATTGCATTGTATAAATGTGAAAAGGTTAGCGAACTAGTACTCCCCTGGTAAAGATGAGTTGTTGGTGGGGTTCCCCTACACTTGCTAGTGTCCAAATTGAAGCGCTAGCTCTGACAGGAAGAGTCGAAGATCCTAGGAAAAATTGGCAAGAGTTTCTCTTGAACTTCTCCTAACTCACTTAGGGGAGTTCTTAGTTCAGTTGATAAATATCTACAATGCAAAGCAAAAAAGAAACTAGGCACAAAATGGATTCCGAAGAATTCGTAAAAATGTCATAGTTAGATAACCAAAAGGGGACTCATAAATGAGTCCCATAGCAGAGTATTCAAAAGGTGCTAAAAACACCACAGTGCAGAATGTAAGTACGACAATGTGAAAGTAAATGAAGTTTAAAGGACAAATATAAGAAATATTCAAACTGAATAAATAAGTCTAAAAGAAAGTCGAAAGCTAGATGAACAAGTAGAAAAAAACAATGACATCAGAGGCTGGCTACTGAGGAGGGGGACCACCACGCTCCATCTGCTCTTGAAGGAACTGCATGTGGGTGTCCATCTGTCGCTGAAACTCCACGAGTAGCTCCAGGGTCACGGCGCCGGTTGGACGTGGAGGAGGTAGGGCGAGGAATGGACCGGGCGCAACGCTGGAAGTGGAGGCACCGGAAGAGGAGGGTGTGCCACTGCTCTAGCGTGGTGCAGCGTCGTTCTTCTCCCACCCACGGTTAGTACGAGTGAAGCCCATTTTCTGTAGAGAGGTGGCGGAGATAGGGTCCATAGGAAGGCTAGTCACCTCTCCCTCCCTGGGTAACACACCAAAGCGAGCAACTGCCTCTCCAGAAAGTAAGGGAAACCCAAATGCTGGGTGTCCCTCTTTTCGATGATATGACATAGGTGGGTGATAATCAGATCTGAGAGGGAGAGTGGCTTCTCCGGGTTCGGTGAGACCAGCTAGTCCATGAGGTAGCAGTCTGTGGAGTTGAGTTCCTCGCTATCTCGGGGCAGAATGTTATGGTGTAGAAAGCGTGAGCATGATCCCTCCTCACCGGATCGCTCACCATGTTCCGTCATAGTGACCCTAACGTCCGTCCCAGCTTAATTTTTTCGTCGTGTCTGGACCGGGAGGGTGGCGAGATAGTGGTGGCGATGCGCGATCAAATCTCCAGGGTGGATGTAAGAGTAGTGCTGGAGGTCGTCGCAAGGAGCTGAAAGAACTGATGGACATCTGCCCTCGAAATGGCAATGGCCTGATCACTGACAACTGAGGTGACCTCCCCCCGCTTCTTGTGTGTGGGCGCATTAGCATAGAATTCCTTTATCAAGAGGGGGTGGTACTGACCACCCATGGAGAGCATGCAGCTCCAACCCAGATAATCGAAGTATGGCCGGAGCTGTAACTCCTCTATAAGAGCCGGATCCACGGTCCGCTCGCTAACAATCTCCCTGTGTCGGGGAGAGTTAAACCAGCTCCGTGCGAAGATGCCATCTGTGAGGTCGGTGGGTTGGCCAAGCTCTTGGTTAGGAGCGGCAGTGTTTTTCCTGGTGCGACGTTGCCGGTGTGCCATTATTCTGCAAAAAGTAAAGGAAAAAGGAACACAAAACAAAGAAGGAACAAATAGCAGAAAGTGAAATGTTAGAGCATAAATAGGATGACAACAAGCAATTGGGCAAAACATTAAGCATTAAGCACATTTGAGATCAAAATAAACTACGTTTGTTTGGAAAATTTTTAGCATAGTCTCCCCTTTTTTTTCTATTTTTCCCGGTTCCAAGAACCTCCCAAATTTCACCCAACGGGTACCATGCAACTCACCAAGTACACCACTAACAACTTCAATCAAAATGATAACTAGCCCACCAAGCACACTACCAATTCATCAAGGTTTCACAATTTAAGCGACCACAACATGCAACCACAAAATGCAACCAATGTAGGCTCAATTAGGCATTTAGCCATCCAGCAGCATTCACAAATCAGTTAGCATAAATTTAAACACAATTGAATAATGCTAAACAAAATTATTCAATTAAGACATAGATCACCAAATTATGCTAAGAACCACCAAATTCCAAACTTTTCATCCACAATTTCCACACAAACCCTAGAACCGACAGTTATGAGCATTCCAAATCACCAACTTCGCAAAATTCACAAAATTCAGGTTAAGGCCTCATTTGGTTCGAATAAATTTTATCCCAAAGTGTAACTTTCACAAAAAATCACCAAATTAATTAGTTGATACTAGAATCACATACCTTTTGGTTTTGTAGAAGGAATGGAGTAACAATTTGACAAATATGGGGTTAAATTGGCTAAAATCGGATTTGGGGGAAATATGGGGAATTAGGGATTTGGGTGATGTGTTTGGGGCTGGTGCGAGGCTGGGCGGCTGCGCAGCGGACTGGTGTAGCTGGAGTGCGTGACGTCTCGACGGTGGGCGGAGGTCGTCGGAGCGTGGCGGCGCCGGAGCTTGCTGGTGTGGGGTTGGGGAAGGTTTACGCGCAGGGAGAAGAGAGGTGGAGTTTGAGCAAGATGGTTTGGGGGGTTGGGGATGATGATGTATTGGGGGTAAGGGGAAAGAACAGAAGGGAACTGTTTTATTAAAATGCGGTCGTTTTCGTATTTTTTTTTCAAAATTTTTGACCTGACTGACCTTTCCAAGACCGGTCCCAAGGTCGGTCCAAGTCAGTAGGCGGAATTTCTAAAATTTTTGACCTGACCGACCTTGCCAAGATCGGTCGCAAGGTCAATTGAAGTCAGTAGGTTACTGATTTGAAAAATTCGACCCGATAAACCTTGCCAAGATCGGTCGCAAGGTCGGTTGAAGTCAGTAGCTTACCGATTTGAAAATTTTGACTCGACCAACCTTGGTAAGATCGGTCCTAAGGTCGGTCGAAGTCAGTAGGTTATGGAATTGAAGATTTCTACTCGACCGACCTTACCAAGGTTGGTCCACACCAGAATCTCCCCAAAATTAAAGTTTTCTTGCCTAAAACACTTGTTCACATCCAGAAGCAGAACATACAAACAAAAACAGCCAAAAACACACAATAACAAGGGTACAAAACAAGCAAACTGATTGATATAACTAAACTATGGAGTTAATGCAAGGTAAAGAGGGAAGTAGTCCGGGTTGCCTCCCGGAAAGCTGCGCGTCTATTTAAGGTCTTTGGCTAGACCATAGTAAGGGTTAGAAGGAACCTGGGGGTCTCTTAAGTAAAGAGCCCGAGCTTCAACCTTTTGAATGTATCCTCCTTGGTAGTGCTTCAGATGGGAACCGTTGACCATATATAAGTTTCCCCCTTGACGTTCTTCAGCTCAAATTCTCCATATGGGTGACCTTTGTGATAGTGAAAGGGCCAGCCAATGGGACTTCAATTTCCCGGGGAATAACTTCAACCTTGAGTTGTAAAGGAGAACGCGGTCGCCTTCGTGAAACTCATGCTTCACAATCATCTTATCATGCCAATTCTTAGACTTTTCTTTGTAGATGTGGTTATTTTTGTAGGCTTCATCCCGAATCTCTTCTAACTCAGTCAATTGGAACCGTCTTTTGTCACCAGCGCTCTTGAGGTCATAGTTGAGGGTTTTCACCGCCCAATATGATTTATGCGCTAATTCAACCAGCAAGTGACAAGCGTTCCCATAGACGAGTCAAACGGAGACATACTGATAGGTGTTTTGTAAGCGGTCCGATATGCCCACAATGCATCATCGAGATTCATGGATCAATCTTTTCTTGAAGATTTGACCGTCTTTTGAAGGATCCATTTGAGCTCTCAGTTGGTGACCTCAGCTTCCATTACATTGTGGGTGATACGGAAGGGCAGCCTTGTGTCTCACCCCATACTTATTCATTAGAGCTTCAAACTGTTTGTTGTAGAAATGAGACCCTTCATCACTTAATATAGCTCTCGAACCCCAAACCGTGTGAAAATGGTCTTCTTCAAGAACTTGATTACTACCTTGGTGTCATTTGTCGGGGTCGCAATTGCTTCAACCCACTTGGTCACATAGTCGACTGCCACATAAATAAACAAGTTGGAGCAAGAAGATGGGAAGGGGCCCATGAAGTCGATGCCCCACAAATCAAATGGCTTGACCTTGAGCATTATGTTGAGAGGCATTTAATGCTTGCGTGAAGTGTTCCCGAGCCTCCAACATTGATCACAGGAGGCAATGAACGAGTGGCAATCCTTATGGGTTTTCCAAAAAAACCCCGCTTGAAAGAACTTTGGTCGTTGTTCATGCCAGACCATGGTGTCCACCGGCTTCACCTGAGTGACAGTGAATTAAAATTTCCTACACTTCACTCATGGGCACACATCTCCGGATCACCCCATCAACACAAACTTTGAAAAGAAAAGGGTCCTCCCAGAAATACCTCTTAACGTTAGAGAAGAATTTCTTTCTTTGCTGATAGGTCATCTCTGGTGGGATCACCCCCTTGCCAAATAATTTGAGAAGTCCGCATACTAAGAGTCACTGGTCTCTGCAATCATGAAGATGCTCTCGTGGGGGAAGGATTCATTGATTGGCACACCATCATCAGGAGCCTCCATTCGAGACAGATGATCAGCTATAACATTTTGCACACCAGGTTTGTCCAAGATCTCTATCTTGAATTCTTGAAGGAGAAGAATCCAACGGAGAAGTCTAGGCTTTGCTTCACCCTTGTTGAACAAATACTTAAGCGCTGAATGGTTGGTGTGCACTATAACCTTGTTGTCCAAGAGGTAGGATCAGAATTTGTCGAGGGCAAAAACCACTGCTAATAGCTCTTTCTCGGTGGTGGCGCAGTTCTTTTGGGTATCATTGAGAGTTCTACTAGAATAGTAGATACTCATTAATATCTTCTTCTTTTGACAAAGGACCGCCCCCACCGCATAGTCGCTGGCGTCGCACATGATCTCAAATGGTAAACTCCAATTGGGGGATACCATAATAGGCGCAGAGATAAGGCACTGCTTGAGGGTGTTGAAAGCATTAAGGCCCTCCTCGGTGAATTAAAATTTCACATCCTTGACCAAGAGGTCATAGAGAGGCTTTGAGATTTTGGAGAAGTCTTTGATGAACCTTCTATAGAACCCAACATGACCCAGAAAACTTCGAATGTCTTTCACTGATGTTGGAGGAGGTAGTTTTTCAATCACTTCAATTTTAGCTTTGTCAACCTCAATACCCTTTGAAGAGATCTTGTGCCCCAAGAAAATTCCTTCTCTTACCATAAAATGGCACTTTCTCCCAAATTAGCACTAGGTTTGTCTCTTCGCACCGGATCAAAATAGCCTCAAGGTTGTCCAAGCAAGTGTCGAAGGAGGGGCCAAAGATGGAGAAGTTGTTCATAAAGACCTCAATGCTCTTCTCTAGGAAGTCGGAGAAGATCGACATCATGCATCTCTGAAATGTGGCCGGGGCGTTGCAAAGCCCGAAAGGCATCCGGGTGTAGGAAAACGTCCCATAAAGGCATGTAAATGTCGTCTTCTCCTGATCCTCAGGAGCTATGGGGATTTGGAGATATCCCGAGTATCCATCCAAAAGAAATAGTAGTCTTGCCCCGCCAACCTCTCGAGCATTTGATCAATGAATGGGAGAGGGAAATGGTCCTTTCTGGTGGCAGTGTTCAGCTTCCAGTAGTCGATGCAGACTCTCCAGCCATTGGTAGTCCTCTGAGACACCAGATCACCCTTTTCATTGGGGACGACGGTAACGCCTCCTTTATTGGGACCACTTGCGCGGGACTCACCCACTTGCTGTCGGAGATGGCATAGATAATCCCCGCATCCAAGAGTTTGAGAACTTCTTTCTTGACAACCTCCTTCATGTTCGAATTTAATCTTCTTTGAGGTTGCACCAGCGGCTTGTAGTCATCTTCCATAAATATCTGGCGGGTGCAGAAATGATGGCTGATTCCCTTGATGTCGGCAATAGTCCACCCGATAGCCCATTTATGGCTTCAAAGCACCCTCATCAGGCTTTCCTCTTGTGCACCTGTCAAAGAAGAAGAAATAATAATAACAGGTAGAAACACAGGTCAGTCAAAAAGTATATTTGAGATGAGAAGGTAGAGGTTTCATCTCTCTATAGTGGGTGGCTTCTCAACCGAGGGTAACGGCTTCTGAGCAGCGCGTTCCAACGGTTCGGGTGGTGGATAGCGTGGTCTATGGCCAGAAAATCTGCTGTTCAACTCAGCCACCGTTTCGGTCATTTCTGGATGAAACTCCTGTTCACCACAAGCCTCAAACAAAGCTAATTCAAGGGCATCACATTTTACAAGAGAGAGAGAATGGTCCTGCACAATTGAATCTATAACATCTATAGCAAAAACAGCCTCAGCCTGTGAGGGTCTCTTCACTACTTTAGACATGTCAAATTCCAATTTTTCATCATGAAGTCGCAGAATTATTTTGCCTTTCTCCACATCTATAAGGGCCCTAGCAGTTCTCATGAAAGGTCTACCCAAAATCAGTGGGACTCTCTGGTCCTCTTCCATGTCTATCACAATGTAATCAACTGGAAAGACAAATGTTCCATCAGTCACTACTAAGTCCTCCACCTTTCCCTTAGGGATAACCAAAGATCTATTCGCTAATTGCAATTGAATGGGAGTGGGGGTGCATTTACCAATTCCAAGCTTATCAAAAGTATAGAGAGGCATAAGATTTATACTAGCACCTAAATCACATAGCCCACTACCACAATCAATTTCACCAATAAAGCAAGGAACGATAGGCATACCGGGATCTCCAATTGAAGGTAGACTTCTTTGTAGAACCGCTGAAACTTCTTCGGTGAGGTGAACGGTTTCCGCTTCCTCCAACGATCTCTTGTTTGCGATGATGTCCTTCATGAATTTAGCATAAATCGGCATCTATTTCAAAGCACCAGAAAAAGGAATGTTAATTGTTAATTCTTGAAAATGCTTAGAAACTTCCCAATTGTTCATCCAAAATTTTTCTTTGAGTCTATTGGGAAAAGGAAGAGGGGGAAGATGTTTTGCAAGAGTAGTAGAAGTAAAGGGTTTAGGAGACTCCTTCTCCTTGGAAACTTCCTTAGGTGGAGATGGAGGCTCCTCAACAATCTCTTGATCTTCTTCTTGTGCTCCATCTTCTTGGGACTCCATGTCCTCTTGTGAGAATGAGGGATCAAGTAGTCTCCCACTCCTTAATTACACCGCTTTTTCTTGCTCTCTTGGATTAGGCTTGGCTTGACTTGGAAGAACACCCGTTGGTCTTTGAGCAAGTTGTTGGGAGATGCTTTCAAGTTGAGCTTCAACCCTTTTGTTGGTGGCTTCTTGATTTGCTTTAAAAGCATCCAAATCAGCCGCCTTAGTGTGCACAACCAAGACAAGATTCTTAATCATGTCTCTTAGCTCAGCATTGGCATCCGTGGAAGGGCGAGGAGGTTGTTGATGTTGTTGTTGAAAGCCTGAAGGTGCTCCTTGTGGTCGGTAACCAATTTGTGGGTTGGACATTTGAGACAACCCTTGTGACCGGTATCCCGTGGGATTGTTGGAAGCATTGCTTGATCCCTCTTGGGTTTGGTCATTACTTCTCCATGAGAAGTTTGGATGGTTCCTCCATGGGGCGTTTTTTGTTGGTCTTAGTTGTAGCCAGGGCAGTTGCCTACAAAGTTTACATCCTCATGTGGATCATCGTAACCTTTGCCTTCGCAAAAATGGGTCTCGTGAGGACCTGCACAAATTGCACACCCCTCTTGGATTGAAGAAGCTATAGACTTTGTTGTTTTCTTTTGAGCTATAGCTAGCTTCTCCACCATCTTGGTGAGTGAAGATAGTTGAGCGGAAAGATAGTCGGTGGGCTTAACATGTAGGAGACCCGCTACTTGTGGTGTTCTTCCTAAGGCTTAGACCATTGTCTTATGTTACTAGTCATCACCTCTAGGAGTTACATCCCCTCTTGAGGTGACTTAGTCATGAAGCTTCCTGCAGATGTAGAGTTCATAAGGAGCCTATTCGAATTGTCGAGACCGTTGAAAAATGATAGACATAATGATTGGTCATCCAAGCCATGGTGGGAACAATTCATCAACATGTCTTTGAATCTATCCCATGTGTCGTATAACGTCTCTCCGGCTCTTGGCAAAATGTATTAATCTCTCCAATTAACTACCTCATTCTACTCGTGGGGTAATACTTGGTAAGAAATTTTTGAGCCATTTGTGCCCAAGTGTGGATTGACTTTGACAGTAAGCTCTTATACCATTTTGATGCAGCGTCGGACAGCGAGTGAGGGAAGAGCTGCAAGCGTATTCTCTCATTAACTCCTCCAGCTTAACCAAATGAGTTGCAAAAGTCGAGGAAGAGACTTAAGTGATTTGGAGCTTCATCATGATTTGCTCCACTGAATTTTCCTAAGTCCCGGACAGCAGTGATTTAGTGGGTCTTGAATACCCATTGTCCGGCCTATTGAAGCGTCAACTCCAGTAGGACTATGGCAGAAGGTCTCCCTTCGGTGTCCGAATGGTTGTAGTCTTTGAGAGCCATTTGTTGTAGGTTCCCGTTATCTTCTATTCCCAGTTCTTGATCAGCCATGGTTGGATTTTTTAAACTCTGGATGGCACGCAACAAAGAATGCCCGAGCTCGGGTCTCGGACTAACAAGTGGAGATCCCTTGGCTCGGGTGTTTGGCATACACCGAGGAAATAGAAGGTAACTAAACCACACCAACACCAAATGCTCTTAAGTAGTAGGAAATGTGAGAATATAGACAAATAACTAACACACAAATAACAAAAGGAAAAGACCTAGATAAAAGTACTAATTACACAAAACTAAAATACCGAACCTAAGGAAATTGAATAATCAATTTCCCCGGCAACAGCGCCATAAACTTGTTGGGAAAATTACAAACATAGTAATTAAACCTAGCTAAACGGGCAAGTGCACCCAAATTTGTTGCAATATAACAAGTGTCGTATCCACAAGGAAATTGGTTTCTAAATCCCAGGCTTTGGTATTTTAGTAAAACGTAAATAAAAACAGTAAACGGGGGTTTAGCTGGAGACAAGCTTGGTTGTTAGCTGGAGACAAGCTTGGTTGTTTGTCAATGAAAAAGTAATAAAACAGTAAAATGTTTGTTTGATGGAAATGGGTGGAAGAATACCCTAGGATAATGGGGCTTCACCTAATTCACCCAAAGAATCTCAAAACCAAAACTCATTAACTCATTGTCTATTAGAGCTCCACTTATGAATCCCCAAATCATGGAAAATCCAATTCTTACCTAATTAGTCACCCCTTAATTAAAGGAAGTTTAAGTAACTAAGTAGCATTAAGCAAACACTCTTAATCAATAACCCTAAGAATTTACACCCAAAATCAAGAGAGCAAAAGTTAGGGTTTATCCCCCTTTTGGTCTAGTTCCAAACTCAAGCTCAACTATTGAACGAAACCACCATAAATGCAATAAGAGATCAATTTAAGGAATTAACTGATATTGAAGGGAATAAAACAAGAGTATTAAATGAGTTAGGTTTCTAGCATTCAATGAGCAAAAAGAGGGTCAAGCCCCATCCTAAGATATAAATGGAACTACTCAGCCATAAATAAAGGAAAGAGAAGGGAGAAGGGAGAAATAGCCATTAGAGGAGCTTCCAAGCTTCAATGGAGTTAGAATCTTCAATGTCTTCTTCTCTTCTTTTCTTATCTTCTTTCTCTCATTTTTGCCACTCTCTCTCCTCTCTTTAGCTGGAAACGTGTGTTTTGAAGAATGAAGAAGGAAGTCCCAAAATGTAGCATTTCAAAAGATGAATCTGGGCAAAATTTCCGTCCGACCGACCTTGCCAAGCCCGGTCTCGGGGTCGGTCAGACTCTCTGTGAACGAGGCATGTGACAGATTTTAAGTTCGACCAACCTTGGCCAAGGTCGGTCCCAAGGTCGGTCCATTTCAGTGTGTTACCGAAAAACTGGACAAGTCGTCCAAGGTCGGTCAAGGTCGGTCGAGACCAGAAAGTTCTTCTTTTGTACCGGAATTCTCCCGATGCTTCCCGTTGGCTTGGCATCCTTCCCGAAGTGCTCAAACATTGATGCATCCTCAAAGTATGCATCCTCAAATTAAGCTATCCTCAAACAACAGAGCGTCTGTTTCTGATTCCGTGGTCGAACTCCCTTGTTACAGGGCGTGTGCTACATAGTGGTGCCTTGCGGGGCCGTGTGTAACACCCCTAATCCTATACCTATAATAACGTCGCAAGTCGTAGCATAATAAAATATAATTCGCAGTGGAAAATAAAATTATCTAACGTTTGGTGTTACACGCTGTCACTCACCCATGTGAGTAACAAGGCATCCTTACTTCATCCAACAACTTCAACTCCTCACCGCTGTGATGAATAGATACTGAGCACTCTTAATATTACAAACCAAATCCAACTGAGCAACTAATGAAATACAACAAACTCCCAAATACAGTACGTAATAGAACCAAAAAGTTCTTTATTAAAACTCAACAGCTACCCGTGCCCCGCACTCCGGCTTGTGTCTTCTTCAGTAACCTGAAATGTTTTGCCCATTGAAGGGCTCAGCAATCGAAATCTGGTATGCTAAATGTAGTCCTAACATGTACCTTAATCGTAGCCATCTTCAAGACACTTGTAGATATTGTATTATTCAAATCTGATAATATGTATACATACTACCATTATAATAATAGTATCCAATCTTATAGTTAAATTAATATACATTAATCACAACATATAATTAAAACTCTATATTAATAAATCATCTAACCATCAACTCTATATAATACAATCAAATATTAATAAACTAAATATAATAACACTAATATAATTTGATTGATATCATCATGCTATACCAGTACAATAATAATACCATACCTGTAAGTGCTAAATAACACATAATAGTTCACCTGACAATATCATCACACAACAGTAATCAACCAAATAATCAAACCTAATAATCCATACAGTAACCAACAAGATACGCGTATTATTTAACTGTACTTATTAGTTGGCCACCTGGCCCTTATCCTTTAACCAGTCACTTAAACCTTCCCAATAATTTCCACCCCAGGCGTCATGTTAAGACAACCCTTAATAACTTAATAATGGACAGTAGTCCCCTGTGTTCCAATGGAACCGTTACCAGCTGACCTTATGGCCCTGGATAATTATTTTGACCGATCCGGTCGAACCTGTGCACCAACGGTAGTGCCCTCCGCCATCGTCGAATGTGGACAATGGATTCCCTTGAGTGACTCCCCATAGAAGTCCCTCATAGTGATCACGACGAGCAACCAGAAAGTCGAACAGTCTGGATTCCTCTCTTTATAAGTTAGCCCTTTAGTCAGTGATACAATTCCAATCCTTGAGTTAAGACTATAACAGTTGACCATTAGTTAGGTTCTCATAATACCTAAAGATCAGTTAGTCTTTTTCCAGTTTAGTTGTATAAACTTTCAGTCATAAGACGTTCGCGTAAATTAAAACGCAATAGTGTCGAGCAATACAATATACAAAATCATATACATAAATCACAATTCGCTCTTAGAATTAAACACACAACGTCTTAACCAGCAAAATCCTTAGGTCATCAGACACACACATTCTGGAACTGCTAGGACAATACACGTTACAGAACATACCACAATTATATACCGCTAACGCTGCTAATCACTTAATACCCGTATAGCTGTTTTATCTAATGCATATACATACAACAGTTAACACTATATCACATGTAACGTAATACAACTATTCATACAGTACTGTGTAAACTAATACTCGTAGTATACTAACCCCGTATGTTCTTTATTTCCCCCTGTTATTTTACAGTGGTTCGAGATAGTTTATCAGTCCATTATTTTATGTAGTAACTACATGTGATAATGAATTTCCATTGTGTTGTATATCTTTATTCCATTAATCATATATCCATAATTATTTTCACTTATTCCATATATCAATATCCTTTGGTTATTTTTATTATAACCACATTTATTTTTTAAACTTTACATTATACTCCATAATATACCATAATACATTATATTACTTAGTTTTAATTCCTTTCTTTCTTAAATTACAAAACGAACCTTATAGATTCGGTAATCATAAATTGATCACATAACTTTTGTTAATTATTAATTAACCACATTACTTTTATAATTTACCAAATATCCATATTAATTTTCGGTAATTACAATTAAGTATACTAACTTTTATAATTTGCTAATTAACCATATAATTCTCGGTTTTAATATATATCTTTCCTTTATTTACAATTTAACCCCAAAACTTTATATAAGTTACATATTAACTTATAAACTGTAGTTTTAATATTTAATTATCTTTAATTCCGAAAGGACCCATATAAATTCACAATTATATTTGCGCCCCTTAAACAATTCGGTTTTATAATTATACTTTCATAAATTACATATACACCCCAAAACTTTTATAAACTTAATACTTTATGTCATAAATCATTTTAACCCAAATTTTTTGGTCAACACTTTGACCAAAACTTAATTTCATAATTAATACTTTAATATAACCAGAAAAACATATATAATCTCGGTTATACACTAAACTTTCCATAAATTACAAAATAGCCCAAAACTTTATAAATTGTTATTTTAACACTTAAACACTTATTTAAATTCACCAAAATTCATAATATTAATTCCTACTTTATATTATATCCTAACAATGCCAAATAAACTCTTAAGCTCTCGGTAATTATTTTTAATACTCCAAACTTTTCAGAATTTACATTTAGCCACATAACTTATTAAACTAGCCATTTAAATACTTGTAGTTATTTTTAATATTCCCAAAATTTATAATATAAGCTAATATACTTATATACTTCCATAATCACCAAATAACACAATTTATTCTTGGCTGCAACTATATTTTACCATATAGTTTCAAAACTTGATTTATACCTTATAATAAATACATATAAATGTAATAAGCCATATAACACTTCTAAAAATTATGCTAATGACTTAGAATGATTATAAACTCAATATATAACATTTAATTCTAGATATTTTGGCCTAGATATATATGTATCATTAATTAATTTTGTGACAAAAATTTATACCTTAAGGTAATAATCTTTCCTTATATGTTATAAATTATTTTCTTGGCATTATAACCCTTAGCATTTCGGCCTTAATATTACTAAGGCTTATACATAATTTTTATACCAAAGTTTGAAGCTTAAATCAAACTTAACTTAATAAACCTTAATTATAGAAACTTCCTTAAATCAAGATAATCCTTGTACTTGATTTCTCCTTGAATTCCAAGCTCTTCCAATGCTATTTTGATGAAGAACTTTCGGCCTCCACACATAGGTTTTAGGAGATCCAAATGTTAGACTTCTAACAAGGATTTAAAAGTAAGATTTGGAGTAGTCTTTACAAGAGTTTACCTTAGGTATTTTTTCAAGGATTTTTCGGTACACCTTGGGATGATTGTAGATCCAAGTTTCCCTCATGAAAAGATGAAGAGAATCTTGGTTTAGAAGTTCATAATTTTCGGAAATGACTTAGGTATTGACTTAGGATTTTCAAGCATAAAAATATACCTTAACTTGCTCTTGTTGTTCCTTATGTTGTTGTTGAATCAAGGTACCTCCTTGGAACACTTAAGCTTGGCGAAATCTTGGATAGTTGCTAGGATGATTCTTGCTTCAAGACTTAGTAGATTTAACTAGGAAAATTACATAGAAATGGTGTTAGAACTTAATACACCATTAATGGACCTTAGTAGCTCTAAGGAATAAACTAGCAAAGGAAGAAAGAAAAGAGAGGAAAAGAGAGCCTTACCAATCGGCTGAATGAGTGAGCAAAGGAAAATGGAAATTGCTCACGTAGGAAATAAGGGTTAGGCAAGGAATCTCATTTGACACAAAATGTCAAAGTTGGCTAGTTTTTCTTTGTTTATTCATTTGACCCATGGCTCCATAAAATGTCCTTAATTGCTGCTTGCTTTCGGCTGATTGATAAGGAGGAGGAAGACTTTGATTGTTAATTTGAGCAAGAGGACAAGGGCTATGGTAGGTAGTTGTCTTCTTTGAATTTTTTAAGATGATTAAACAATACTAGCTTGTCATGTTCTTTTGTTTGCTTACGGTAATAGGAACTGAATGTGGGTATTTGATTCTTGATAATTTAAGACATTAGAGTATGCCTAGGTAGGTAGGTATCTTAGTTTAATTTTTATAAGGTAATCACACCTTCTTTTCTTGCTTATTTTCGGTAATGTGCTGCTTGTATGCACATGGTTTTTGTTTATATTTGACAAGGGAAACTAGCTTAATTAGGTACATGTCTTTTCCTTATTTTTATAAGGCAATCAGCCTCCTTTCTCCTTGAGTATAATCGGCAGCCACATGCTAGGAAATGAGTAGAACAACTTGTTTATTTGCAAAGTATAAAGGTAGATATACTTTAGTATATAATTCTATTACTTTGTCTAACTTAATCTCCTTGTTGTTTTCTTGCAGGTCTTACGGTAATGAGCTGCCTCCCTTGACTGAGAATATTTGACATAATGTCACAAGGCACATGGAAGATGAGTCATCATCCATATGGAAATTTTCTAAGCTAAAATATAGTCTAAAACACTCATAATGGCGCCCAATATAGAGAGTAAATGGGACTGATTTTTAATTTGATTCCTGTCACAATATATTGTATTAAGACCATATTATAACATTTAATAGGTTCCAGCATTTAATTGGTGCATTTATATCATGGTAAAAGATGAAAGTTCTAAGGTAAAAATGCTGATTTATGGTACCTTTTTGATCTAAAAATCGGCCCTGTTGGTGCTATCTGTTTAGCACTGGATTTAATTCATTTAGATGTCAACTTATCTCCATTTAGGATTATCAACTCGTGGCTCCTCAAAAGCTTCAAGGTAATTGTGTAAAACGTGTTTTTATGACACCCGAAGGTACGTTTTTGTGCTTTAAGGATATTCTGGAAAATAAGTAGTTGCTATGAGTTCCAAGTGTTTATAAACATTTTTATAGTCAATAATAAATGTTAAGGTGTTACATTGAGTTATATGGGGTTATATCAACTCAAGACACAATTTTCGGGCTACCGGGACACTCCCGAGCAAAATAGGAGCGTTAAGAAATTCCCCCGAGCACTTTGTTTATTTTTGAGAAAGTATCTCAAGAATTCTCTTTAGAATGTTGAATAATGATTTTAGGAACTCTAAAAATGGATTATATAGGAGTTCGTGCCACCTCGGCACTTCTCCGGGGCATTCCCGGGGGTTTATAGGGCCCCCATCGGGAACCTCCGAACGCTTTGCGTTTAACTTAGAATTTACCATGAGGACTTCATCTTATATGTTTAATAAAGTGTTATGGTGCATTTGGAATGAAGTGTAATGCTTTATTTCATCTTATAACAAAAAATTTTCGAGGACTTTGGGGTCTTTCGGGCCCTTAAGGGAACTCCCGGGCATTTTGTATTTTTACTCAGTTTTAGATGAGGAGTGTTCTAAGGGTCATATAATGATCCTTGATTAACTTCATATGAGGTTTATAGCTTATATAACTTGTTTAGCTTAAGGTCCGGCTTAACGCCCGTTTATGACCTTAAGGAGTTTAGGTGCGTTTTTAACGCCTAACTATTTATATACTTTTCTTAGGGTTTAGTAATCCCCTAGATAATATTTATTTACCATTATTTAATTATTTAAAGGTTAGGGGTATTTAAGTCTACCCCCCTTAACAGGACTTCGTCCCGAAGTCATAACTTATACTTACTTATCCTATGGAGTCAAGTTCCTCATATCTATTCCCTGTATACTATCATTCCTGGGTGTCAATACTATATTGACATCTCTATATTCCATCAGTAATCTGATTGTATGCAATTTGTACATACATATAACCTTGTTCATGATAATCAATGTAATCAGCATAAGTACTTGATAAATACTGTAAAGCAAATAAATGTGCTTTTGTTAACCATCCAAGTGTTACATAGAACACAACAATAACCATCCAAGTGTCACATAGGACTCATCAATACCAAGTGTTACATAGAACACATCTATAACCAAGTGTTACATAGAACACATCCATAACCATCCAACCAATTGCACACATACGCTACAATCAAACACAAACAACCAAACACACAAAACCAAACCAGACTGCAGATATGCAAGTCGCATTTGGTGCTCTACCCCCCTTAAAAAGGGTTACGCCCATGTACCCCCACAAGTATAAACAACTACAAGAAAAGTGTCGGATACTTGTCTCGCATGGAATCTTCTAACTCCCATGTCGCCTCCTCAATGTCGTGGTTTGACCACAGACCTTGACCATTCTAATGGTCTTGTTCCTGGTCTCCCTAGTCTTGAGTCTAAATCTAAATGTGAACTGGGGTCTCCTTATATCTAAGTGTAGGATCTAGCTTGAGTGTCTCGGGCTCTAAGATATGTGATGGGTGAGGCACATACTGCTTTAGCTGAGAAATGTGAAACACATTGTGCACTCTCCTAAGCTCAACAGGTAAATCTAATATGTAAGCTAATGGGCCCACTCGCTCCGTGATAAGGTACGGTCCTACATACTTTGGGCTAAGCTTGCCCTTTTGCCCAAATCTGAAAACTCCCTTCATAGGTGAAACTCTGAGGAAGACTCTATCGCCTACTGTGAACTCGAGGTCTCTCCTCCGGACATTAGCATATGACTTCTGTCTGTCCTGGGCTATCTTCATGTTCTTGCTTATTTGCACAATATCCTCTTTCATCCGGTCTAGGTACTCTGGCCCTAAGATGATATTCTCACTGGCCTCGTCCCAACATAGTGGTGTTCTGCATGGCCTGCCATAAAATGCCAGGAATGGTGGCATCTGAATGGATGCATGATAGTTGTTGTTGTACGCAAACTCGATCAAATGCAGTCGATCTATCCAGCTTTCCTGGAAGTCTAAGGCACAAGCTCTAAGCATGTCCTCTAATGTTTGGATTGTGTCTTTCACTTTGACCATCTGTCTGTGGATGGAAGGTTGTACTTAGCTTCAGCTTCGTACCCAATGCCTCCTGAACTTGCTGCCAAAATCTGGAAACAAACCTTGAATCTCTATCTGACACAATCGATTTAGGTACACCGTGGTGTCTAATGATCTCTCTCTAGAAGAGGTCCACCAGCTTGGGGACTTTCCAAGTGTCCTTGATAGGAATGAACTTTGCTACCTTTGTCAGTCTGTCGACGATGACCCATATCATGTTAGCACCTCCTCTTGTCAGTGGAAGACCTACTACGAAATCCATGGATATATCCTCGAACTTCCAATAAGGAATGGGCATCGGCTGTACTAAACCGTCTGGTCTCCGGTGCTCGAACTTCACTTTCTGACATGTCATACATCTTGCCACAAACTCTGCAACATCATTCTTCATACCACTCCACCAGAAATGTAATTCAGATCCTTGTACATCTTCGATGATCCTGGGTGTACTGATAAGGATGAGCAATGAGCTTCCTATAGTATATTTTCCTTCAAGTCGGGGCTGGACTCTAGTATGCACAAACGACCATTCAATTTGATTAACCCGTCTTCACTGAGTACAAAGTCATACTTCTGTCTCTCAAAGATACCGTCAGTCAACTGCTGCTTGATAGTCTTCATGTACTGGTCATTGTTCTGAGCACAATGTACCTCCTCGATGAGGCCGTTGTCTCCTGTCATGGCAAATAAGGAATGAGCTCTACGGCTCAGGGCGTCAGCAACAACATTTGCCTTACCCTCCTTGTACCTGAGGTCGATGTCGTAGTCCTTCAGAAACTCGACCCATCGCCTTTGTCTCATGTTAAGCTCCTTCTGAGTGAATAAATGTTGAAGGCTCTTATGATCTGAGTAGACTATCACTATAACTCCATATAAGTAGTGGCGCCAGATCTTCAGTGCAAACACTACTGCTCCTAATTCTAAGTCATAAGTCGGGTAATTCTCTTCATGCTTCTTCAGCTGTCGTGATGCATAAGCAATAACCATATCATTCTGCATGAGTACACACCCTATCCCTGTGCCTAAGGCATCGCAATAAACTGCAAACCCGTCGGTCCCCTCTGGAATGGTGAGTATGGGTGCCAACGTCAGTAGGTCCTTCAGTGTCTGAAAGGAACGCTCGCAATCCACTATCCATACAAATGGAGAATCTTTCTCATCAGGCTGGTCATTGTTTCGCCAGTTTGGAGAAGTCTTGCACAATCTGCGGTAGTAACCAGTAACAGCTAATCCCAAGAAACTATGGATATCTGTCACTGTCTTTGGTCTTGGCCAAGTCTTAACAGCCTCAATCTTTGCAGGATCTACAGATATATGCTGGCTGATATAACATGCCCTAGAAAAGCTACACTATCTAGCCAAAAATCACACTTTGAAAGTTTGGCGTACAATTGGTTCTCTCTCATGGTCTGCGAAACTTGCCTTAGATGCACCTCGTGCTCGTCCTTGGTCTTAGAATAAACTAGAATGTCATCGATGAATACAACCACTGATGAGTCTAACTGCTCTCTGAACAACCGGTTCATAAGATCCATGAATATAGTTGGGGCGTTCGACAAGCCAAATGGCATAACTGTGAACTCATAGTGCCCATAGCGCGTTCGAAAGGCTGTCTTCTCTATCTTCATCCACTATCCGTATATGGTGGTATCCTGATCTCAGATCAATCTTCGAGAAAACTATAGCACCTCCTAACTGGTTGAATAGATCGTCAATCCGTGGTAAGGGTACTTGTTCTTCACCGTGACTGCGTTAAGCTCCCTATAGTCAATGCATAGTCGCATGCTACCATCCTTCTTCTTCACAAACAATACTGGTGCTCCCCATGGTGATGCACTCGGTCTGATGAAACCTTTGTCAAGCAGGTCTTCTAACTGAATCTTCAGCTCTTTCATCTCTGCTGGTGCCATTCTGTAGGGTGCTTTTGCAATAGGCCCCGTGCCTGGTATCAAGTCGATGAAGAACTCCACATCCCTCTTGGGTGGCATGCCTGGTAATTCTTCAGGACATAAATCAGGGTAATCTGAAACGACTGGTATGTCTGACTGTGTCTGCTCTTCCTTCCCCATGTCCAGGACATAGCACAAATAGACTGGCTGTCCCTTCTTCACCTTCTTCATCAATGTGATAGCAGATACTAACTTGAAAGTCGGTTCTCTTGGAGTACTGCGATATGAAACTGTCTTGCCCTTCGGGCTCTTCAGTAGTAATCTATGCTCCGGGCAATATAGTAGACCTTTATATTTCTGCAGCCAATCCATGCCCATGATGATGTCAAAGCCCAAATTATCCAACTCGATCGAATCCGCGTGAAACTCTTCATCATGATATTAATCTGAACTCCCTTGTGTAGTTTCTTGCACCTCACTCTCTCCTTCGTCGGTAGTGTAACTAGGAAATCTGAGAGAGGCTCAGGGGTTGTCTCTAGCTTCTTGCTAATGCAGAGGATATAAAAGAATGAGATGCTCCTGAATCGAACAGTATTGATGCACTCACACCATTTACAGTGAAGGTTCCCATGATAACATTCCCCTTATCCTTGGCCTCGATCTTGTCCAACACATTCAGCACTGCTCCTCAATTAGACTCGTGGCCTGGGGTTAACAATTCATAAGATAGTGAGATTGGGGTGTATGTCTCAAAGGAATTAAAATGCCATTCATTAATCCATTGATTCTCACATACAATTTCCATAGTTACATCAATATTGCCTAAACGTCAAATTTAACCGTCCCGGTTTCAAATGTGTAGTATTTACTAAGGTCGATGGGGCTGTATTCAACTTAAGGCTCTTAATTCCATGGTACCTAATCTGGATTCTCCACCAAATATCAATACGTCTCCTGAATTTAAAATAATCTTTCTCGCCTTATCCATCCTCTTCTGATCACCGTATAAAAACTCAGCATCATCTCCAATGGAGAATGATACAACTGGTATCCTTTGGTAATTGATTCAGATGTCTCATCTCGGTGCTGGTGTAATCCAAGTTTTCCCCTTTCTCGTAGAAGTTCACAAGACAAATATATGCTTTCATGTCTGGTACCGGGTTTGTCTCTAATTGTTGTGCAATCCTGACCGCTTCTGTCACCAAAGTTTGGAAACTATCGGGTATCCTAGGAACTCGTGTTCCATCTATCTTTCTTACTCTCTATACAACCTAGTTTGTGGATCCCAATCCTTACCCATACACATCATATATAATTTAAGTTTTATCCCCTCTCATATCCCGGAGTGTAAAATCCTCCAAGACCTATTCCCAAAGTTCTACATTCATTTACAATAGCCATTTGTTCATCTACAGTTAAGTATTTCTTGAGTAGGATCATTTCGGGTCGAAGTATTTGGCACTCTGCCTCTGGATATTCCCGACCTTCGCTCATAGGCTCAGGTGATCTCGGTCTCATAGATAAGGGAAAACAAATGTCGAAGTATCCTATTAGGTGAGAGGTTTCCTAAGTTAGGTCTCTCTAAATTTTAATTCACACTAAACACATTCAAGTCTCATTGACTGATAAATATAAACACACATATTCATGCATCATGCATTTGGTTTAAGTTCTAGGCTTACCGGTCTTGCGTTGAGTGCTAGCCTCAGCGCCTGAAGTTCCCACTAAGTACAGGGTGTTTCTTCCTGGAACTATCTCCTTTCCCTTCTGACTTCCGGATGAGGATGGATGTCCTGCCGGTCCTCTAGTATAGGTGTTGTTCTGCGGCGCCTGACCTCCTCTTGGTCCGCCCGCCTCAGTAGCTGATGTTCTCTGTGAACCTCTAGATCCCTTGTATACTCGGCTCCCTGGGTTGGAAAAACATTCATACTCTCTATGGCCTTCCTTTTTGCAATAGCGGCTGTAACACCCCGTCCTAAGCCAATCGTGGTCACCGTAAACTTAACAACTAATACTTAAACATCGCAGCGGAAATAAACCAACTCCAGGACCTTGCCACGGTCTAATCAACAAGAAATACCGTTCTTAAATATTTACAACCGAATATCCAAATTACATACACCAACCGAGTTATAAGTATCTCCAAAATCACAAGACATTTCTCAAGTTTAACTATAAACTGACGGGTGCACAGGTGCAACCCGTACTCAAAATAAAGTCCCACCTAGGGCTACCCGCTCCTACTCTTGTGGTGTGACTTCATGGGCCGCTTACCTGCAAGTGTAAAAACAGCCCCCAAAGGGGGTCAGCACGAATGCTAGTATGACCCTCTCGTGGCCCCCAAGCTAATGGGGCTACGACGACTAATTGTCGATAGCATGGAAGTTGATTAGAATCACAATCATAATATGAACGCAGTAAATCAACAAACCACAAATGAACACATATAGTTCACACACAATTGAACGTCTCAGGCGTTCCCTTAACAAGTGAGTTAGATCATAACTCCTTAGGTCCACATACTCCTTAATCTTATATTTGCCAACCGTTCTACTTAGTATTAGACTGGTTAGCCCTTAATTGGTTGCTTATTTTTGTAGAGCTTGGTTAACCCTAGCCGGTAGCAGTGCACTCACCGGCAATAAGCAACCTTTCTTAGTTTGTTGGGGATGTAGGCTTGATCCCCCCACGCCATCCTTAATATGCCTCCCACCTCAAACAGTAGTCCGGGTGGTCGGGTCGGTTTGTTGACCCTAGGCGACGAGTCCGAGGACAAGTCTTATTTGGAAGTTGGATCTGATTCAGATACCGACCTCCCCCAATACACATGTGCCGGTACCATTCCGGATTCCTCACTCCCACCCCGAGTTACGGTTAGTGAAAGTCTTAAATATCATGCGTTAGTTAAACCTTGACGGGTATTAACCAACAGTCACCAATGTACAATTCCTCTCCTTAACTCAGTAAGTACTAAACTTAGTTAGTAACAAGTTTCAAGCCTCGCAGGTTAGTGTAAAAAGACACGATCACAACGAGACAAGCACATCCGGTTGCATGCTTTATCTTAATAGCCATAGCAAAGTAAATAGATAGCACACAAGCCGAGGGACACCTCGTTAGCAAGCAGGTCACAAGAAAGACTGTACCGTTCACCGTCGACTGTCGTTGTTTAACCTTCTCCGGGGTCCAAATACACAAACCTAGAACATTCATTCATTCTTAGGCCATTAGTTATTTGCACCTTACTTAACTCATTTAGTCCCTAAAAATTCCCATCCAATACCTCTTAAGTCCTTACCACTTAACCTTATAAACTTAACTTTAAACTTAAGGTTTATACTTAACTTAACTTAATCCCTTAGGTTCTTAGGTTCCCAATCATTATTACCCTACTAATGGCATACCTTATTACCAATTAACATCCTTAGAATTTAAAATTTCTTTTTTTGTTTTTGGCTCGACTGACCTTACCCAAGGTCGGTCCATTCCAGGACATATTACCGTTTGAAAATTTTACCCCGAACGACCTTGCAAGTCCGGTCCCCAAGGTCGGTCCATTCCCTAGAGTTTTCCCCGTGGAAAATCTAAGCCCGACCGACCTTGTCAAGGTCGGTCCCAAGTTTGGTCGATTCCAGAGACCAATTCCCGTATAAAATTCTAGGCATGACCGACCTTGTAAGTCCGTCCCAAGGTCGGTCGATTCTAGAGACTCAATTTGTACACAAAATACAAGCCCGACCGACCTTGCAAGTCCGGTCCCCAAGGTCGGTCCATTCCAGAAACTCTTTCGGTAGTGTAAACTGAGCTCGACCGACCTTGCAGGTCCGGTCCCTAAGGTCGGTCGGCTCCAGAACTTTGTTTCTAAATTCCCATTTGACTCCAAACTTCACCCCATATATCCTAGTATGTTCTAACCTCATTTGGGCACTTCAAATACACCTTAACCCTTCCACTAAACTCATAAATCACTCACCAATAACCACCTTAGTCATTATGCATTTTCCTATAATAATGCCAACACTTGTAATGTTTTTCACTAGGCTTCTAAGTGGTGGTTCATACCTATTATAACCACTATGCCATAATGTTTCCTCGCCACTACAACATCATCTCCCAAGCATCTTTCACCATCTAAAATTCCTTTATGCAACTACTTAAAGTTCCTACACAAGTTTATGCCTCCTTCTACCAACACATTATTTCCTTCCTACTTGTTTACCAATATTTGCCTAAGTCCTAAATACACAAGTATATCCCAAGACATTCATTTGATTCCTAAATCCTCCATGATGATGCCTAAGTCATTCTAACTCATAAAAACACCTTAAACTCACCCTTCTTCATCAAAAACTACTCCTAAAGTTTCTTAGTACTTCCTTAGTCATAAAACCTCCTTACACGTCTTAAACACTTAGGTTCTTCACTAAATTTTGCCTTGGGTTCTCTAGTATATTATTACACTAAAACATTTAGTTTTTCACCATCAAATAGCTATCAACATTCAAACTCTCATTAAACCTCCTTAGCACACATCATACACCAAAACTACACTACATCACAATATAGTGCATAAACTTAAATTTCTTGGCACTTAGGCCATTAAATGACTTGGCTCTTAGGCCCTTAAATGCATAAATCTTAAACACTGAATTTCCTCAATATATATAGCCTTTGACCTGCAAATACACACAACAAGGCTCCCATTGCAATTTAAATGCTCTTATAATTCACATTGACATTCTTAAACTATCTCCTTTTTCACATTTGCTCCTTAGTCACAAGTTCACAAGTATAGTCATTGTGTCTCCTAGGTTTTTATAACTCTTTCCCAATGTAAACTCTACACTAAACTGATCACATATCTAAATCCCATTCCCTTAAACAATAAAACACCTCAAGGTAAGTATTTTACCTTGTTCTTTTACAAGCTCACAAACTTTCCTCCTTAGCCTTTTTCCTTGAGCAATCTCGGTCACCACTTAAACTCCCCTTGCCAATGTTCTAACCAATATCCAATTACTCTAATGAGTGCTAGATAATACATTAACCTTAAGGAACAAACCCTAGGTTAAAAATGTGCTTTAAGGTATTAAATTGATTGTTTTACCTTGGAGTCTTAGAATAAGCTTGGATATGAAGTAATAAGGACCTCCTCTATCCCTTGGAGAATAGAAAACAAGCTAGAACAAGGCATAAACATGAAGCCCCATGAGTATAGATTTTCGGTTATGGAGAAAAATGGTGGAAACCTAGATTTTCTTACATATTCCTTACCTTAAGAGAATGGAGAAGCTAATGAACTCCTCAAGCTTATTTTCCCCCCTTCAATGGAGGTTTCATTTGGCACCAAAATGAAGCTCTTAGAGATTTGAAAGGATAGGAAGAAAGAGCTTGAGCTAACTAAGAGATATATGTGCTTGGTTTTGATTTTGGAGCTTAAATGAGCAAGTAGTGGTCAAAAGAAGATGGAGCTAGCATGGAGGTTGCTTCTTACGTGAAAGAGAGAAGAAAGATAGCAAGAGAAATCGGTGGACAAGATGAAGAATGAAGAAAGGAGGAGGAGAGAGGTGGTATAAATGAGATATTTTGATTCCTTAAAAAGCAAATAGTAAAACCACTTACTTTTCCTCTTTTCTTCTAACATTAGTTGGCTACTCTTGTTGACTCACACCCTTATAAAACCGGGCCCCCTCATTAATTAGGCTAGTCATGGTCTTGTTTGACCAATTATTTAGACTTAATTGATTAAAGACTAAACTTGGCACTATTTGATTACTATTCACAAATAGGGGTGAGCATTTGGATAATTCGGTTAACCGAAATCCAAATTGTAAAAAAAAAATTGGATTTCGGTTAATTCGGTTTTTAACCGAATTATCCAAATTTTGATCAAAACCGAATTAACCGAAATCCAAATTATCCAAAATCTGAATTTTTTTTAAGTTGAAAACCGAACCGAAATCCAAAATTTGCTTTAGTTCGGATTTCAATTAACCGAAATTTTAAAATAAAAACCGAAAACCGATTTTTAAAATCGGATTTTAGTTAACTGAATTTTTTTTAAAAAATCAAACACATTTTTTTGTTTCATGTTCATCATCAGCAGCATTAATAACCATAAGCTGCTAGAAATTGTGAATTCCCTAGTTATCAATTCATCACAACAGAAACAGAAAGAAAGAACTCACTCAAACATTAGACTAGTTACATCAAACTAGGGGTGAGCAGCGATGAACGATGTTCCAAAAAAAAGTTATATATAATTAATTTGACGAAAAAAGAATAATATGACATTATATAATTGAAGCATGGAGCAATGCGAGATAGGGTTATGAATTTTGACATTCACTTTGTCATGTTTAAAGAGTATTAACTATTAAGGAAAGATTCGACCAAAAAAAACTATTAAGGAAAGATTTGGGGATTTTCTTTAAAAAAGTTTGGATAATTCGGTTAACCGAATTTTACAGGGTTAAACCGAAATCCAAACCGAATTATAATTTGGATATTCGAATAACCGAAATTTTAAATTCAGTTTTAAATTCGGTTTTAAAAATCCAAAAAAAAATTCGGTTAATTTGGATTTTGGATAAATCCAAATTATCCAATCCAAATGCTCACCCCTATACTAGTGCACATAATTGTGAAATTTTTGATTTCCCATTGATTTAGACTTCCTAATGTGATACTAATTAGTACATAAGTTAATTAAGAAGTAATCATGAGTATTTAGCCACTTAAAACCCCTTTCTAAGACAATTTTTCAAAAATGTGCTTTAAGAGTCCTTAAAGCATAATTTGTGTTTTAACTTGTTTTGAGCTTGATTTTCTTTGGTAATTGACTTAAAATGACCATTAGGATATTACTAAGGTCTTAGAATGATATTTGGGTGCTCACCCAAGTCTCTCCAAGCTTAGAGCACGTTTTTGCTTAAACTGCTCTTTTGGTGTTCCCTTATGTTTTCTTGATTAAAAATGTCTCTTAATGTTTCTAAGGCATTATTTAGCCTCCTTATATCTTAGCTTATCACTTAAACACCATATCTAAGTTTGGGGTATTTCAATCTACCCCCCTTAAAAGAACTTTGTCCCCAAAGTTCACACGTGTACTAAATCATTCACGGTACTCAATTTCTTAATCTTAATACCACATCTTATATTCTCATCCACACATCTCAAGACTCAAAGGTCTACCACAAATACAATACATAAGTATTATACATATCTCAAACTTACCACCAAGGTGTAATAACTTACACAAACTTACACAAACCACATCTTACACCAACCAAAAAAAACGACAAACATGTTCATTTACTAACTCGAAAGCGAGGAAGCTCTACCCCCCTTAAAAAGGGGTACGCCCCGTACCCTATACAGACGATCTAGTCGGTAAACAAAGAAGGGTACTTCGACCTCATCTTATCCTCTAATTCCCATGTGGCCTCTTCGACATCTTGGTTAGACCAGAGAACCTTCACCAGTTGCACTGACTTATGGCGAGTGTCCCTAGTCTTACTATCCAAGATCCTCTGAGGAATCTCCACTGATCTCATATTTGGTTCTAATCTCAACCTCTCAGGTTCTAACACATGGGAGGGGTGGTGCATGTATTTCTTTAGCTGTGAAACATGAAAAACATCATGCACTTTACCCAGTTCAGCAGGTAATTTCAACCTGTAAGCAACTGGGCCCACCCGCTCCGTAATCTCATAAGGACCAACAAACTTCAGGCTCAATTTGCCCTTCTGCCTAAATCTGAATACACCCTTCATCGGTGAAACTCGTAGAAATACCTGGTTGCCCACTGCGAACTCCAGGTCTCGGCGTCGAACATTAGCATACGACTTCTGCCTATCTTGAGCAGCTTTCATGTTTTACCTTATTTGCTGAACTTCAGCCTTAACTTGTTCTAGATATTCTGGTCCTATAATGACCGTCTCACTCGACTCATCCCAGCAGAGCGGTGTACGACATGGTCTACCGTACAACGCTTGAAAAGGTGCCATCTTGATCGAAGTGTGATAGCTGTTGTTGTATGAAAACTCGATCAGATGTAACTTGTCGATCCAACTGCCCTAGAAGTCTAAGGCACATGCTCTCAGCATGTCCTCGAGTGTCTGAATCGTACGCTCAGTCTGACCATCTATCTGAGGATGGAACGGACTCGCTCAGCTTTAGTTCTGTACCCAACGCTTCTCTGGTAGCTCTCCAGTACCTCGAAAGGAATCTGGTATCTCTATCTGACACTATGGTCTTCGGTATCCCGTGATGTCTCATAATTTCCTTTTCAAACAACTCAGCTAATTTGGTCACCTTCCAAGTATCCTTCATCGGTATGAATCGAGCTACTTTGGTAAGGCGATCCACCACCACCCATATCATGTTGAGACCTCCCCTAGCAGGTGGAAGTCCAACTACGAAGTCCATGGAGATATCATGAAACTTCCACTCCGGAACTGGCATCGACTGTACCATTCCGCCCGGTCGTCAGTGCTCAAATTTCACCTTCTAGCATGTGAGACACCTCAAGACGAACTCTCGGTAACATCTGTCTTCATCCCCGACAACAGAAGTATCTATTCATGTCTTTATACATCTTAGAGGCTCCCGGATGGATGGAGACTGAAGAACAGTGAGATTCTCTAAGTATACGGTCTTTCAGATCCGTGTTGCCTTGTGGTGTGCATAACTGGCCCTTAAGTCTGATCAGATCATCGTGTGTGTCTGAAGTCATATTTCTGACTTTCAAAGGTACCATCTGTCAGCTTCTGTCTGACCTCCCTCATGTACTCATCGGTCCTCTGAGCCTCTCGCACCTCATCAACCAAGCTGGAGAAAGAAAACTAGCGAATGGAGTGAGTGTGCTCGACGACTCAGGGCGTCCGCTACAACATTGGCCTTTCCCTCTTTGTATTGGAGGTCAATGTCATAGTCCTTCATAAATTCTAACCATCTCCTCTGTCTGAGATTCAACTCCTTCTGAGTGAATGTATATTTCAAGCTCTGTGATCGGTGTAGATCGTCACACTAACCCCGTATAAGTAGTGGCGCCATATCTTCAAAGCGAAGACTACAGCTCCCAGCTCTAAATCATGTGTGGGGTAGTTCTCCTCATGTTTCTTCAACTGGCGTGAGGCATATGCCACCACCTTGCCATGTTGCATGAGCACGCAACCCAGCCCTCTGTCGGATGCGTCACAGTAAACCTCGAAGCCCTCCGTACCGTCTGGAATAGTCAGAACCGGTGCAGTGGTCAATGAGTCCTTCAAACTCTTGGAACGAGCTCTCACAATCAGCCGTCCACACAAACGGTGCATCTTCTTCATCAGACTGGTCATCGGCTTCGCGACCTTGCTGAAATCCTTAACAAACCTTCGGTAGTAACCTGCCAGACTGAGAAAGCTCCGAATGTCGGTAACAGTCTTCGGTCTTGGCCAAGTACGCACAGCATCAATCTTTGCTGGATCCACTGAGATCCCAGCATCCGAAATGACATGACCTAGGAAAGAGACCTGGTCAAGCCACAAAATCACATTTGGAGAACTTAGCATATAGCTGGTTCTCCCTCAATATCTCTAATACTCTCCTCGGATGTTCATCATGTTCAACCTTCGATTTCGAATATATCAATATGCCATCGATGAATACCACAACCGACTTGTCCAGCTGCTTCCGGAACAAGCGGTTCATCAGATCTATAAATTTTGCCGGTGCATTCGACAAAACGAACGGCATCACTGTGAACTCATAGTGGCCGTATCGTGTCCGGAATGCCGTCTTCTCAATATCCCCCTCCTTAATGGCTATCTGATGGTACCCCGATCTGAGATCAATCTTGGAAAACACAGATGCCCCCTTCAACTGATCGAAAAGTTCGTCAATGCGGGGTAGTGGGTAGTGGTCTTCATTGTTCTTCACAGTCACTGCATTCAACTCTCTGTAGTCGATGCAGAGGCGGAGACTACCATCCTTCTTCTTCACGAAGAGAACTGGCGCTCCCCATGGGGATACACTTGGTCTGATAAATCCCTTATCTAACAAGTCTTTCAACTGATCCTTTAACTCATTCATTTCGGCCGGAGCCATGCGGTATGGTGCCTTGGCTATCGGTCCGGTACCAGGTAGCAGCTCGATGGTGAACTCTACCTCCCGAGTGGGTGGCATGCCGGGCAGTTCCCGTGGAAACAGATCGGGGAACTCCGACACTACCGGTAAGTCAGGGTTGAACTCGGGGTCCTTCTCTATGTCCTGGACATAGCAGAGATATACTTCTTCCTTCTTCTCAATTCCTTATACATTGCCATAGCGGTGATGATCTTAGTCGAAGGCTCTCTGGGCCTCTGGCGGTATGATATTGTTACCCCAGATGGACTCCTGAGCAGCAGTCTATGCTCGGCGCAGAGAGGATACGTCCCTTGTGCCGCTCCAACCAGTTCATCCCGAAGATAACATCAAATCCCAACTCCCTGAACTCAATAAAACTGACTGGAAAGTCTTCCCCCTTAATACATGACCTGGCTCCTCGGTAGTAGCGAGTGCAACGAACCTTCTCCTTAGACGGGGAGCGTAACCGTGAAGTCGGGTAGCTCATCAGCGTCTAGCCCCAACCTTCTTGCGAAAGATGCCGAGACAAAGGTATGCGAGGCCCCTGAGTCGAAGAGAACCGATGCCTCAATTCCATTAATCGGAAAGGTGCCGGTGAGGATAGTACCGCTGGCGTCAGCCTGTGCCTCTGTAAGTATGCTTAACGCACCTTCCGTACCGAGTCCATAACCTAATTGTATTCACAAGCTTCATGAGTATTGATGGTATAACAAGAGTCGTAACAATTAATATGAACAACACTGTTATTTTATTCATAACCATCCTGTTCACAAACATGTGCTTCTTCCTTACATTTCATTCCTTATCTCGTACTAAAACATTACATGGCTAATATTGTCTAAAGGTTAGGTTCAATCTCCCAGGTCTCATATGCGTCACATTGATTACTGCTGACGGTGCTGTATTCAGCTTGATTCTCTTAATCCCATGGTATAACATCCTTGATCCTCCTCCCATAACTAATACATCCCCTGACTTAAGTATTAACTTATTAGCACGGTCCGCACGCTTCTGCTCGCCGTACAAGAATTCAGTGTCATCCCCAATGGACCAAGACACTATGGGTATCCCCCTTTTGAGAGACTCCGTTGTCTCGTCCTTATCCTGATGTAGTCCAAGTCGCCCATCTTTCTCATAGAAGTTTACAATACAGATGTCCGCTTGTATGTCTGGAATAGGGTCAGCTTCCAACTGCTGAGCGATCTCCACGACTTGTGTAATAACCGGATGGAACTCTTCGGGTATTCCCGGTGGTGAGACTCCATCTTGTACCCTCGTGCTTGGTAGGTCTTGGCATACGGACTCCAATCCTTGCCTAAGCTCATCATCTTTAACTTCATTCTTGCTCCTCCTGGGTACTCCGGTGTATAAAACCTCCCGGTCCCACTCCCAATTGACTGCATCTCCTGATGATGGCTATTTGTGCCTCTGGTGTCAGGTATCCCCTTAATAAAACCATACCTGGGCGGATAACCTGACATTGTTCGGTTGAAAAAGTCTCGGGTTTCGATGTCGGTGTCCTCCAGGTTAGGTGTTGAAGGTATTGGATAACAAATGTTGAAGTTCCCTAAGGTGGTAATAGGTTATATCTTACTTAAGGTCTAACCTTTTTTTGTCTTATTCTCATCTAACTCATTTATTCACCAAACATGCATAATAATGCGGTAAGCAAGCAATTATATCACTTAATGGTTTATGGCGGTACCTGGCCTCGATGAGGGTTCATGCTCATCGTCCCGGTCCACCATGTGTAGTGTGGGTCCCGACTTTTGGGCTACCCGTGGATTCTTGTTTGCCACTTGTTGTGCCCCCTCATGTCCGTCAGGTCCAGCTCCCTGATCGGTCCTAGTCTTAACCTTGAAACCGGGTCTGTAATTCTTACTCTCCGGGTTCCCGTAGCACTCATATGCTCGGTGCCCGAGCACTCCACAGAAATTACACTCCACCTTATTTCCCCTACAGTCAACTCTGGGGTGGTCCTTGTTGCACCTCTGGCAATAGTAGTGTCGTTGGTAGCCACCCCCGGTTTCCTTTCCAGTCTCAGTACCTGATTACTCATGGCATCAGTGATTTGTCTCAACGTTGTCAACCATTCTTATTTACCCAAGATGTATTTCCTTACCCTTTGGCGCCCTGGAGCGCAGGGGCTTAGAGCAGCATAAGCATAAGTCAACTTCAATGGCTCATCAGTAGCCTTCTCCGTTCCCTCCTTTCCTTTTTGGTTCTGGCTCTTCTGGGCTTGAGGCTGGTACTTCTATTTCTTGTACCCACCTTGCCCTTGGTGTTCTGTACTCTTCCCAGCATTCTTTCTCTTGGCATTGTCCTCGTCCCTTAGCTGGACGGTGATCTCAACCTTTGCAGTGGCATGATAGCACTCCTGCTTTCCTAGTGTTAGTTTCCTTATTTCTCAAATCTTAACCTTATTCACTTTCTGATATCTTATTTATTCATATTACCTGCAAGGTAGTATAACTCGTCGGCCCCATGCCGTAGCGGAGTCGATGGCTAAGCCCGCCATAGAAGCGGTCCACCAGTATCTGGTCTGAATATCCCAGACCCGGCAGAAGACGGGGCAAGGTGGTGAACTCTGAGTAATACTCGTCCACCGTCATCTTGTCGGTCTGGTTAAGCGCATCCAACTGTAGGCGCTTCTTTGTCTGGACATGGGCGGTGGGGTAGTTTGCTCGTAGCAATACGGTGTACTGCTCCAGCCGAACTCCGGATTGGCCACATGCTCGGCCCTCACCAGCTTCCACCAATCGCCTGCTGCCCCTTTCAGATAGAATGCAGCTAAGCGCACCTTGATCCCAGCAGGGACATCAAGGGTCTCGAAGGCGGTCTCCAGCTTGGAGATGTACGCCTCAAGCTTGGCGCGATCAGTCTCCCCCTGAAATGACACGGGTCGAAGGTCTGCTAAGCTCTTCACCCAATTTGGTTCCCCGGGGCTGTGGCGGTGGTGGAGGTGGGGTGCACCAGGCTGATAGCCCATGTGCCCCAAAGCGGCAGCTATGATCTCCGCGATCGTCTGTCCTCCCAGTATCTCTGAAGCATCGTCGCTCTGCCACGGCCTCGGCCCTCTCCTTCCTGACATCTGAACAATCACAACTCACATTAGGTTCATATTCACCACTGTTTCGATTAACGAATTATACATCCGTAGACGGAAAAGACAGTCCACACTAAATAGCGGTCATCTGACGCGTTCACTCTAATAGCGCACACCTTAACCCATCACTTATTTCTTAACTTATATCCTAACTCGGTGGTTACTTATGTCCGGTGTTTCTTGATCAGAGCGTAACTACGCTCTGATACCACTTTTTGTAACACCCCGTCCTAAGCCAATCGTGGTCACCGTAAACTTAACAACTAATACTTAAACATCGCAGCGGAAATAAACCAACTCCAGGACCTTGCCACGGTCTGATCAACAAGAAATACCGTTCCTTAATATTTACAACCGAATATCCAAATTATATACACCAACGAGTTATAAGTATCTCCAAAATCACAAGACATTTCTCAAGTTTAACTATAAACTGACGGGTGCACAAGCGCAACCCGTACTCAAAATAAAGTCCCACCTAGGGCTACCCGCTCCTACTCTCGTGGTATGAATTCATGGGCCGCTTACCTGCAAGGGTAAAAACAGCCCCAAAGGGGGTCAACACGAATGCTGGTAGGACCCTCTCGTGGCCCCCAAGCTAACGGGGCTACGACGACTAATTGTCGATAGCATGGAAGTGATTAGAATCACAATCATAATATGAATGCAGTAAATCAACAAACCACAAATGAAACACATATAGTTCACACACAATTGAACGTCTCAGGCGTTCCCTAACAAGTGAGTTAGATCTTAACTCCTTAGGTCCACATACTCCTTAATCTTATATTGCCAACCGTTCTACTATTAGACTGGTAGCCCTTAATTGGTTGCTTATTTTTGTAGAGCTTGGTTAACCCTAGCCGGTATCAGTGCACTCACCGGCAATAAGCAACCTTTCTTAGTTGTGGGGATGTAGGCTTGATCCCCCCACGCCATCCTTAATATGCCTCCCACCTCAAACAGTATTCCGGGTGTCGGGTCGGTTTTGTTGACCCTAGGCGACGAGTCCGAGGACAAGTCTTATTGGAAGTTGGATCTGATTCAGATACCGACCTCCCCCAATCACATGTGTCGGTACCATTCCGAATTCCTCACTCCCACCCCGAGTTACGGTTAGTGAAAGTCTTAAATATCATGCGTTAGTTAAACCTTGAGGTATTAACCAATAGTCACCAATGTACAATTCCTCTCCTAACTCAAGAAGGACTAAACTAAACTTAGTTAGTAACAAGTTTCAAGCTCGCGGGGTTAGCTAAGAAGACACGATCACAACGAGAGACAAGCACATCCGGTTGGATGCTTTATCTTAACTTAGTCATAGCAAGTAAACAGATAGCACACAAGCCGAGGGACACCTCGTTAGCAAGCAGGTCACAAGAAAGACTGTACCATTCACCGTCGACTGTCGTTTGTTTAACCTTCTCCGGGGTCCAAATACACAAACCTAGAACATTCATTCATTATTAGGCCATTAGTTATTTGAACCTTACTTAACTCATTTAGTCCCTAAAAATTCCCATCCAATACTCTCTTAAGTCCTTACCACTTAACCTTATAAACTTAACTTTAAACTTAAGGTTTATACTTAACTTAACTTAATCCCTTAGGTTCTTAGGTTCCTAATCATTATTACCCTACTAATGGCATACCTTATTACCAATTAACATCCTTAGAATTTAAAATTTCTTTTTTTTTGGCTCGACCGACCTTACCCAAGGTCGGTCCATTCCAGGACATATTACCGTTCGAAAATGTTACCCCGACCGACCTTGCAAGTCCGATCCCCAAGGTCGGTCCATTCCCGAGAGTTTTCCCTGTGGAAAATCTAAGCCCGACCGACCTTGTCAAGGTCGGTCCCAAGTTTGGTCGATTCCAGAGACCAATTCCCGTACAAAATTCTAGGCATGACCGACCTTGTAAGTCCGGTCCCAAGGTCGGTCCATTCTAGAGACTCAATTCGTACACAAAATACAAGCCCGACCGACCTTGCAAGTCCGGTCCCCAAGGTCGGTCCATTCCAGAAACTCTTTCCGGTAGTGTAAACTGAGCTCGACCGACCTTGCAGGTCCGGTCCCTAAGGTCGGTCGGCTCCAAGACTTTGTTTCTAAATTCCCATTTGACTCCAAACTTCACCCCATATATCCTAGTATGTTCTAACCTCATTTGGGCACTTCAAATACACCTTAAGCCCTCCACTAAACTCATTAAATCACTCACCAATATCCACCTTAGTCATTATGCATTTTCCTTATAATAATGCCAACACTTGTAATGTTTTTCACTAGGCTTCTAAGTGGTGGTTCATACCTATTATAACCACTATGCCATAATGTTTCCTCACCACTACAACATCATCTCCCAAGCATCTTTCACCATCTAAAATTCCTTTATGCAACTACTTAAAGTTCCTACACAAGTTTATGCCTCCTTCTACCAACACATTATTTCCTTCCTACTTGTTTACCAATATTTGCCTAAGTCCTAAATACACAAGTATATCCCAAGACATTCATTTGATTCCTAAATCCTCCATGATGATGCCTAAGTCATTCTAACTCATAAAAACATCTTAAACTCACCCTTCTTCATCAAAACTACTCCTAAAGTTTCTTAGTACTTACTTAGTCATAAAACCTCCTTACACGTCTTAAACACTTAGGTTCTTCACTAAATTTTGCCATGGGTTCTCTAGTATATTAATACACCAAAACATTTAGTTTTTCACCATCAAATAGCTATCAACATTCAAACTCTCATTAAACCTCCTTAGCACACATCATACACCAAAACTACACTACATCACAATATAGTGCATAAACTTAAATTGCTTGGCACTTAGGCCATTAAATGGCTTGGCTCTTAGGCCCTTAAATGCATAAATCTTAAACACTGAATTTCCTCAATATATATAGCCTTTGACCTGCAAATACACACAACAAGGCTCCCATTGCAATTTAAATGCTCTTATAATTCACCTTGACATTCTTAAACTATCTCCTTTTTCTCATTTGCTCCTTAGTCACAAGTTCACAAGTATAGTCATTGTGTCTCCTAGGTTTTTATAACTCTTTCCCAATGTAAACTCTACACTAAACTGATCACATATCTAAATCCCATTCCCTTAAACAATAAAACACCTCAAGGTAAGTAATTTACCTTGTTCTTTTACAAGCTCACAAACTTTCCTCCTTAGCCTTTTTCCTTGAGCAATCTCGGTCACCACTTAAACTCCCCTTGCCAATGTTCTAACCAATATCCAATGACTCTAATGAGTGCTAGATAATAGATTAACCTTAAGGAACAAACCCTAGGTTAAAAATGTGCTTTAAGGTATTATATTGATTGTTTTACCTTGGAGTCTTAGAATAAGCTTGGATATGAAGCAAGAAGACCTCCTCTATCCCTTGGAGAATAGAAAACAAGCTAGAACAAGGCATAAACATGAAGCCCCATGAGTATAGATTTTCGGTTATGGAGAAAAATGGTGGAAACCTAGATTTTCTTACATATTCCTTACCTTAAGAGAATGGAGAAGCTAATGAACTCCTCAAGCTTATTTTTCCCCATTCAATGGAGGTTTCACTTGGCACCGAAATGAAGCTCTTAGAGATTTGAAAGGATAGGAAGAAAGAGCTTGAGCTAACTAAGAGATATATGTGCTTGGTTTTGATTTTGGAGCTTAAATGAGCAAGTAGTGGTCAAAAGAAGATGGAGCTAGCATGGAGGTTGCTTCTTACGTGAAGAGAAGAAAGAGAGCAAGAGAAATCGGTGGAGAAGATGAAGAATGAAGAAAGGAGGAGAGAGGTGGTATAAATGAGATATTTTGATTCCTTAAAAAGTAAATAGTAAAACCACTTACTTTTCCTCTTTTTCTTCTAACATTAGTTGGCTACTCTTGGTGACTCACACCCTTAGAAAACCGGCCCCTCATTAATTAGGCTAGTCATGGTCTTGTTTGACCAATTATTTAGACTTAGTTGATTAAAGACTAAAGTAGGCACTATTTGATTACTATTCATAAACTAATGCACATAATTGTGAAATTTTTGATTTCCCATTGATTTAGACTTCCTAATGTGATACTAATTAGTACAAAAGTTAATTAAGAAGTAATCATGAGTATTTAGCCACTTAAAACCCCTTTCTAAGACAATTTTTCAAAAATGTGCTTTAAGAGTCCTTAAAGCACAATTTGTGTTTTAACTTGTTTTTGAGCTTGCGTTTCTTTGGTAATTGACTTAAAATGACCATTAGGATATTAATAAGGTCTTATAATGATATTTGGGTGCTCACCCAAGTCTCTCCAAGCTTAGAGCACGTTTTTCTTAAACTGCTCTTTTGGTGTTCCCTTATGTTTTCTTTGATTAAAAATGTCTCTTAATGTTTCTAAGGCATTATTTAGCCTCCTTATATCTTAGCTTATCACTTAAACACCATATCTAAGTTTGGGGTATTTCAGCGGCACTCCACCTTCCTTCCTGAACAATCTACGCCAGGGTGATCATTTCCATAGCGTTTACAGTAGTAGTGGCGCTGGGTTGGCTTATTGCCCCTAGGTGGTGCCGATCTAAGTGGCTGAGCATCAATAGCTGGGCCGGTCAGACAAGGGACCTGCTCCTTCGTCTTCTGACCATGGAAGTCCTCCCGCCCCTTCTTCTTATCAAAGAATTTTTTCCCTTCTTGTAGTAACCTCCAGAGGTTGCTCCCCCATCTTCTCCCTTAGTATTCTTTCTCTTCTTCCCCTGGGCCTCTTCCCTGGATTGAAGCATTAGTTCTGTTGCCGATGCGGCGTCATAACATTCTTGTAAGGTAGCGAAACGGATTGCTCCCATAGCGCCCTGGATGCGAAATTGCAAACCTCCTCTAAACTTTTGAATCTTCACGGTGTCAGAGTAGTTGACCCCTGGTATGTAATCTAGCAGACTGATAAATCGTGTGTAGTACTGGTCAACTATTTGACTCCCCTAGATTAAGGTCTCGAATTCTTGTCTCTTCCTCTGCTTCAAGTGTTCGGGGTAGTACTTCTCCCGCAACACTTCCACAAACGCCGTCCAATCAAAATTTGGTGTAGCTCTATGGTGGCCCTCTACAGACCGCCACCAAATGTCAGTTGCGTCCTTCAGGTTGTACGCTGCTATGTTGACCTTCTGGTCTTCTGGAACTCAAACAGCTTTGAAGGCCTTCTGGTGCTCCACTATGAATTTCTCCAGTGTGGTCTGGTTCCCCTAAGTAAGTTGGCACTCTAGCGTCTGCAACGCTCTTCAACCAGTTGGTTTCTCTGGGCTGCGGCGGGTGGGGTACGGCTCCCGCAAGTTGAGCTCCTAGCTGTTGGGCGAAGGCTGTCATGGCCGCTGCTAGGCCTGGTACCTCCGGAACATCCGCCGGTGTCTCGCCACCGCGTCCGCTGCTGCCTCCACGTGGTCTTCCAGCTCTTGACATCTATAGGATAGTATACTATTATTTATACTCGGTTGCTACACCGTTTTCACATTCACAATCATAAACATGTAAGTAAGCTAACTACCAGCAATAAAGATATCCCTAAGAATTTTCTTTCTAAGTCACGAATCCTCACAAACGTTTCCCGTATCCCAAATTCCTATGCTCACTGTTCATGACTCATCATCTTCTTCATCAGAGCGGAACTTCGCTCTGATACCACTTTTTGTAACACCCCTAATCCTATACCTGTAATAACGTCACAAGTCGTAGTATAATAAAATATAATTCGCAGCGGAAAATAAAACTATCTAACGTTTGGTGTTACACGCCGTCACTCACCCATGTGAGTTACAAGGCATCCTTACTTCATCCAACAACTTCAACTCCTCACCGCTGTGATGAATAGATACTGAGCACTCTTAATATTACAAACCAAATCCAACTGATCAACTAAATGAAATACAACAAACTCCCAAAATACAGCTACCCTGTGCCCCGCACTCCGGCTTGTGTCTTCTTCAGTAACCTGAAATGTTTTGCCCATTGAAGGGCTCAGCAATCGAAATGCTGGTATGCTAAATGTAGTCCTAAGTCATCTAGATTCCTTAAGTCGTTTAGCCATCTTGATATTAGATTCATTACATGCTATACCAGTTTACAATAATAATAACCATAACTGTAAGTGCTAAATAAACACATAATAGTTCACCTGACAATATCATCACACAACAGTAAACATCAACCAAAATAATCAAACACCAATAATCCATAACAGTTACCAAACAAGATACGCGTATTATATAACTGTACTTATTAGTTGGCCACCTGACCCTTATCCTTTTAACCAGTCACTTAAACCTTCCAAATAATTTCCACCTCAGGCGTCATGTCAAGACAACCCTTAATAACTTAATAATGGACAGTAGTCCCCTGGGTTCCAATGGAACCTTTACCAGCTGACCTTATGGCCCTGGATAATTATTTTGACCGATACGGTCGAACCTGTGCACCAACGGTAGTGCCCTCCGCCATCGTCGAATGTGGACAATGGATTCCCTTAAGTGACTCCCCATAGAAGTCCCTCGTAGTGATCACGATGCACAACCAGAAAGTCGAAACAGTCTGGATTCCTCTCTTTATAAGTTAGCCCTTTAGTCAGTGATACAATATCCAATCCTTGAGTTAAGACTATAACAGTTGACCATCAGTTAGGTTCTCATAATACCTAAAGGTCAGTTAGTCTTGTTCCAGTTTAGTTGTATAAACTTCCAGTCATAAGACGTTCGCGTAAATTAAAACGCAATAGTGTCGAGTAATACAATATACAAGATCATATACATAAATCACAAATATCGCTCTTAGCAATTAAACACACAATGTCTAGACCTCAGGAAAATCCTTAGGACATTCAGACCACACAATTAACATACCGTTCACCGGGTAACTGCTAGCTTGACAATACACGCCTTAGTAGTTTCTCCCCGTATGCTGTTATATATACATGCAATACCGGGTAACGTTAATACAACTATTCACTAAGTATTACAGTACTGTCACTGTAGAACTAATACTCGTAGTATACTAACCCTGTATGTTCTTTATTTCCACCTGTTATTTTATAGTGGTTCGAGGTAGTTTATCAGTCCATTATTTTATGTAGTAACTACATGTGATAATGAATTTCCATTGTGTTGCATATCTTTATTCCATTAATCATATATCCATAATTATTTTCACTTATTCCATATATCAATATCTTTTGGTTATTTTTATTATAACCACATTTATTTTATAAACTTTACATTATACTCCATAATATACCATAATACATTATATTACTTAGTTTTAATTCCTTTCTTTCTTAAATTACAAAACGAACCTTGAAGATTTGGTAATCATAAATTGATCACATAACTTTTGTAAATTATTAATTAACCACATTACTTTTATAATTTACCAAATATCCATATTAATTTTCGGTAATTACAATTAAGTATACTAACTTTTATAATTTGCTAATTAACCACATAATTCTCGGTTTTAATATATATCTTTCCTTTATTTACAATTTAACCCCAAAACTTTATATAAGTTACATGTTAACTTATAAACTGTAGTTTTAATATTTAATTATATTTAATTCCGAAAGGACCCATATAAATTCACAAATTATATTTGCGCCCCTTAAACAATTCGGTTTTATAATTATACTTTCATAAATTACATATTCACCCCAAAACTTTTATAAACTTAATACTTTATGTCATAAATCATTTTAACCCAAAGTTTTTGGTCAAGACTTTGACCAAAACTTAATTTCATAATTAATAAACTTAATAAACCAGAAAAACATATATAGAGAGACACTAAATTTCAACAATGACAAAATAGCCCAAAAACTTTATAAATTGTTATTTTAACACTTAAACACTTATTTAAATTCACCAAAATTCATAATATTAATTCCTACTTTATATTATATCATAACTATGCCAAATAAACTCTTAAGCTCTCGGTAATTATTTTTAATACTCCAAACTTTTCAAAATTTACATTTTAGCCACATAACTTATTAAACTAGCCATTTAAATACTTGTAGTTATTTTTAATATTCCCAAAATTTATAATATAAGCTAATATACTTATATACTTCCATAATCACCAAATAACACAATTTATTCTCGGTTGCAACTATATTTTACCATATAGTTTTAAAACTTGATTTATACCTTATAATAAATACATATAAATGTATATAAGCCATATAACACTTCTAAAAATTATGCTAATGACTTAGAATGATTATAAACTCAAAATAGAACATTTAATCCTTAGATATTTCGGCCTAGATATATATATGTATCATAAATTAATTTTGTGACAAAAATTTATACCTTAAGGTTATAATCTTTCCTTATATGTTATAAATTATTTTCTTGGCATTATAACCCTTAGCATTTCGGCCTTAATATTACTAAGGCTTATACATAATTTTTATACCAAAGTTTGAAGCTTAAATCAAACTTAACTTAATAAACCTTAATTATAGAAACTTACTCCTTAAATCAAGATAATTCTTGTACTTGATTTCTCCTTGAATTCCAAGCTCTTCCAATGCTATTTTGATGAAGAACTTTAGGCCTCCACACATAGGTTTTAGGAGATCCAAATGTTAGACTTCTAACTAGGATTTAAAAGTAAGATTTGGAGTAGTTTTTACAAGAGTTTACCTTAGGTATTTTTTTCAAGGAATTTTCGGTACACCTTGGGATGATTGTAGATCCAAGTTTCCCTCATGAAAAGATGAAGAGAACCTTGGTTTAGAAGTTCATAATTTTCGGAAATGACTTAGGTATTGACTTAGGATTTTCAAGCATAAAAATATACCTTAACTTGCTCTTGGTGTTCCTTATGTTGTTGTTGAATCAAGGTACCTCCTTGGAACACTTAAGCTTGGTGAAATCTTGGATAGTTGCTAGGATGATTCTTGCTTCAAGACTTAGTAGATTTAACTAGGAAAATTACATAGAAATAGTGTTAGAACTTAATACACCATTAATGGACCTTAGTAGCTCTAAGGAATAAACTAGCAAAGGAAGAAAGAAAAGAGAGGAAAAGAGAGCCTTACCAATCGGCTGAATGAGTGAGCAAAAGAGAATGGCAATTGCTCACGTAGGAAATAAGGGCTAGGCAAGGAATCTCATTTGACACAAAATGTCAAAGTTGGCTAGTTTTTCTTTGTTTATTCATTTGACCCATGGCTCCGTAAAATGTCCTTAATTGCTGCTTGCTTTCGGCTGATTGATAAGAAAGAGGAAGACTTTGATTGTTAATTTGAGCAAGAGGACAAGGGCTATGGTAGGTAGTTGTCTTCTTTGAATTTCTAAGATGATTAAACAATACTAGCTTGTCTTGTTCTTTTGTTTGCTTACGGTAATAGGAACTGAATGTGGGTATTTGATTCTTGATAGTTGAAGACATTAGAGTATGCCTAGGTAGGTAGGTATCTTAGTTTAATTTTTATAAGGCAATCACACCTTCTTTTCTTGCTTATTTTCGGTAATGTGCTGCTTGTATGCACATGGTTTTTGTTTATATTTGACAAGGGAAACTAGCTTAATTAGGTACATGTCTTTTCTTTATTTTTATAAGGCAATCAGCCTCCTTTCTCCTTGAGTATAATCGGCAGCCACATGCTAGGAAACGGGTAGAACAACTTGTTTATTTGCAAAGTATAAAGGTAGATCTACTTTTAGTATATAATTCTATTACTTTGTCTAACTTATTCTCCTTGTTGTTTTCTTGCAGGTCTTACGGTAATGAGCTGCCTCCCTTGACTGAGAATATTTGACATAATGTCACAAGGCACATGGAAGATGAGTCATCATCCATAAGGCAATTTTCTAAGCTAAAATCTAGTCTAAGTACTCAAAATGGCGCCCAATATAGAGAGTAAATGGGACTGATTTTTAATTTGATTCCTGTCACACTATATTGTATTAAGACCATATTATAACATATAATAGGTTCCAGCATTTAATTGGTGCATTTATATCATGGTAAAAGATGAAATTTCTAAGGTAAAAATGCTGATTTATGGTACCTTTTTAATCTAAAAATCGGCCCTATTGGTGCTATGTGTTTAGCACTGGATTTAATTGATTTAGATGTTCAACCTATCCTCATTTAGGATTATCAACTCTTGGCTCCTCAAAAGCTTCAAGGTAATTGCGTAAAATGCGTTTTTATGACACTCAAAGGTGCGTTTTTGTGCTTTAAGGATATTCTGGAAAATAAGTAGTCGCTATGAGTTCCAAGTGTTTATAAACAATTTTTATAGTCAATAATAATATGTTAAGGTGTTACATTGAGTTATATAGGGTTATATCAACTCAAGACACAATTTCCGGGCTACTGGGACACTCCCGAGCAAAATAGTAGCGTTAAGAAATTCCCCCGAGCACTTTGTTTATTTTTGAGAAAGTAGCTCGAGAATTATCTTTAGAATGTTGAATAATGATATTAGGAACTCTAAAAATGGATTATATAGGAGTTCGTGCCACCTCGGCACTTCTCCGGGGCATTCCCGGGGGTTTCTGGGGCCCCCATCGGGAACCTCCGAGCGCTTTGCGTTTAACTTAGAATTTACCATGAGGACTTCATCTTATATGTTTAATAAAGTTTTGTGGTGCATTTGGAATGAAGTGTAATGCTTTATTTCATCTTATAAAATATTTCCGAGACTTTCGGGTCTTTCGGGCCCTTAAGGGAACTCCCGGGCATTTTGTATTTTTACTCAGTTTTAGATGAGGTCCTGTGTTCTAAGGGTCATATAATGATCCTTGATTAACTTCATATGAGGTTTATAGCTTATATAACTTGTTTAGCTTAAGGTCCGGCTTAACGCCCGTTTATGACCTTAAGGAGTTTAGGTGCGTTTTTAACGCCTAACTGTTTATATACTTTCTCATGATTTAGTAATCCCCTAGATAATATTTATTTTATTTACCATTATTTAATTATTTAAAGGTTAGGGGTATTTCACCGTGTGCCACATAGTGGTGCCCGTTTGGAGTGAGACTAGCAAAGCTTACCCGTCTAAAGAGGTAAGCTGGGTATTATGGGTTAAGGAAGAGGAGACATAAGAGAATGTTTCTAATTCCGTATTGGGATTATAAAAGCCTGGTGGTGAGATCTATATGTGTCTCTACCCGGAGGCCTATGAGGCTTAACTTAAAATTATTCAAGAGAAGAGTAATTGAGGAAACTAGATCGGGACCGAAAGTGTCTAACGATCTAGGAGACAAGTGAACTATCCGGTTGAAATGGATAAGTTAGTGAATAATGAGGATGAGACTTACTTGAGATAGGGTTTCTCAAGGCTTAAAGAATAAGGTAATTAATCTAATGAACTTGACGTGATATCCTTGTTGATTGTATTCCTTGATTGGATACCTATTATGAATGCGAGCATGTGGTATGTTTATTGCACTTCATGTTTTGATTTAAATAAAATCAATCGCATGTTATGATGAGAATTAGTTGGGTGTGACCCGGTCGTAGCGGGTTGCACGTCTACCATACCAGCAAAGGTGTTGAGCCCCTTTGGGGCCACCCATTCTATTTCGGGTACAATGAAGCAGATGATACCGTTCGAGAGTATGACGAGGTTGCTGTTATGCAAAGGTAGTTTTAATTAATTACGTTGTAATTGTAATTGTTAGTATTGTAAGCCCGAAAGTGTTATCGGCATTAGTTTGTGAATGACTAGGTTTAGAAATGGAATGAGTTGTATTTGTTTAAGTACTAGGTTATTCCGGTCCATCAGACCGTTACTGCATTTATTTTAAGCCTTGTTGGTCACGTGGGTGGCTAACGGCATTGTTCACCCGCCATAGTATTTGAATTACCCGCTGTGAAGGTAATGATGTACGAGGTGACTGGACTGTAATAATGGGATTAGAGGTAGGAGTGTTACAGTCGGATACTATAGGGATATCCAACTCCATCTGCTCCTCCTGCCTCATGTCCTGGACACGGCACATGTAGGCGGTATGACCCTTTCTTACCTCTTTCATGAATGCCATGGACGACACTATCTTGATAGTGGGCTCCTTCGGTACACTACAGTAGGAAAAAATTGCCTTGCCCCTCGGGTTCTTGAGTAACAATCGATGCTTGGCACAATGTAGCTGGCCCTTGTGTCTCTGCAGCCAATCTATGCCAATGATAACATCGAAGCCCAACCCTCTGAACTCTATCAAATCGACGGGGAAAGTCTCATCCCGTATGATGATTTGTAGGTCGGTGTAGCGTCCCGTGCATCACACTCTCTCCCTAGATGGTAAGGTGACTGAGAAGTCTAAGAGGTGCTCCGGGGTCAATCTCAACTTCTTCGCGAGAGAAGAGGAGACGAAAGAGTAAGACGCTCTTGAGTCGAATAAGACTGATGCATCGGTGCCATTGACAAGAAAGGTACCTATGGTTTATTCGGTTTATATCAGCATTACGTTTTTAAGGGTTATACGGATTAATTTGATTTGTTGTGATTCTTACCCGTAATGACATTGCCAAACTCCTTAGCCTTTGCCATATCGAGGATATTGAGGATTCCTCCCTTCTCAGGTTCATGACCTGGATTAAAGAATCGTATAAGAATAGGTGGAAACAAGTACACAAAAGAACTCCAAAACACCACTTGTATTCATTCATCAAAGTATTACATTATGATTGCATACATATCTAGTAGCTTTACAACCTTACATCAAAATTTTCTAAACGTCAAATTTAAACGTCCCGGTCGGATGTGGGTAGCATTAAGTAAGGCTGGTGGTGCGGTATTTAACTTAACCCGCTTGATCCGTGGAATACTAACCTCTAATCCCCACCGAATACCAATACATCCCCGGACTTCGGGACTAGCTTGCTAGCTAAGTCCATCCTTTTCTGATCACCATAAAGAAACTCTACTTCGTCGCCAATGGAGAACGACACTACGGGAATACCCTTAGAAATGGACTCGGGTGTTTCATCCCGGTCCTGGTGTAATCCCAGTCGCCCTCCTTTCTCGTAGAAGTTCACGATGCACATGTCGGCATCAATGCCGGGTACTAGGTCGTTTTTAAGCTGCTACGCGGTCTCCACTACCTTCCTTGCTAAAGTCTTGAATCTCTCGGGTATCCTAGGTACTCTCGCCCCATCTAATTTCCTAACCTCTTAGTAAGTCCTAGTCTGAGGGTCCCAATCTCTCCCTAAGCACATCATGTGCAGCTTCATCTTCGATCTACTCGTAAAACCCAGAATGTAAAACCCACCTAACTCTCTACCCAAGGCTCTACACTCTTCTGTGATGTCGGTTTGCTAGTCGAGGGTCAAGAATTCTTTAAGTAGAATCATGCTCGATTGGATGACTTGGCTCTTCACTTCTAAGTGCTCCCGTCTTTCGTCTACGGGTTTTGGTGATCTCGGTCTTGAAGGTATGGGGTAACATATAGCGTAACTACCTAAGATGTGAAAGTTCTCCTAAGGTAAGTCACTACTAATTTCAGGTTTTAAATTCATAGAACATGCTGAAAAGTTTTTAACACACAACATGGTTCAAAACGATAACACTCGGGTATTAGGATTACCTATAGCGCGCCGGGGCCCCCACCTCAGCGCCCGAGGCTCCCGCGGAGTGCAGGGTGCTTCTACCTTGATCTACTCCCTTCCCCTTCTGAAAACGCGTGTCTGATGAAGTCTGGCCTCCATGGCCACCCCGTGGTGCTCCATATCCTCCAACTGAGGTCTTCTGAGTGGTCCGTGGTGGCTTGTAGTTCTTGTTGTCTGGGTTCACGAAACACTCGTAATCGCGATGGCCCAGCTTTTTGCATTAACGGCACTCGACCTTGCGGTCGCTGCAGTCAACTCCTGGGTGGTCATTCCCACAGTGCTTGCAGTAGAAGTGGCGCTGGGGCTGTCCGGTGCCTGATTGCAACCATGACTTAGGTTAGTATGGGAAAGTATACACGATAAGATTATAAAACGAATTATGAGGAGGGTATTCTTACCCTTTGGAGGTGCTGATCTCAGTGGCTGGGCATCGATGGGCGGGCCTGTCAACCTAGGAACGGGATTCTTCCCCTTGGAGCCCTATTGACTTTGCTGCCCTTGATTCCCCTTCTTCTTGAAAAAGCCCCTGTTAACGGTCTCGGGGTCAGCAATCACAATATTTAAGTAATGAAATAAGTAATTTACAAATGGGATAAGTTCCTTACTTCCCCTTCTTCGAACCCTCGCCTCGAGTCGCTCCCCCGTCCTCAGACTCTCTCTCAGGCTTCTTCCTCTTCTTTTGCCCTAGAGTCTCATCCCGAGTCTGGAGCATCAGCTCCGTCTTCAAGGCAGCATCATAACACTCCTAAATAGTCATGTAGAGTGTAGCACCCATAGTTGCCTGGATACGAAACAGTAGTCCCCCAGGAACTTCTCGACCTTGACGGTCTTGAAGTAGTCAACTTCGGGGATGAAGTCCAGTATACCGATGAAACGAGCATAGTACTCATCCATAGTCAGACTCCCCTGGGATAGTGTCTCGAATTCCTGGTGCTTCTTCTGCTTAAGGTGTGCGGGGTAGTACTTCCCTCATAGGATATCGATGAATGCAGCTCATGAAAAGTCGGGCGTAGCCAGGTGATGGTCCTTGACCAACCTCCACCATGTGCTGGCTGTATCCTTCAGGTGGAATGCAACGATGGCGACCCTCTGGTCAGCTGGCACTCGTAAGGCTTTGTAAGCCTTCTCATGCTCGACGATAAAGCGCTCTAAGGCAACAGGGCCCGGCTCCCCTGAATATGTCGGTGGTCTGGCCTCGGACACCGCCTTCAGCTAGTTTACTTCTCGGAGCTGTGATGGGTGAGGTGGTGCTCCTCCAATCTGAGCTCCAAGTTGAGCGAGAACGACAGCAGCCATCTCAGCAACTCCTAGCATCACGGGGTCACCGCCACCCCCTCTACCGGCTCCACGGCCTCTAGATCTACCCGACATCTGTAATACATATTATCGCATCATTAATTGGTAAGTATACCTTAATTATTCAGTGGATATTGATTTTCAATAAGGGCTAACATGTACACGTGTGTTGCATTACTAAACACAAGTTAATTTAAGTGAGTCTCGTACCTCATAGACGTATCCCATGTTTCCTAAGTCCTATGCTCACTGTCTTAATCCTAGTATCACGTCATCAAAGCGGTACTCTGCTCCAATACCACTTTTTGTAACACCCCTCTTGTTAAACTCGTAGTAATCACTATTGTAGCATAATTAAAAACGTCTCACAGCGGAAGTTAAACAATAATAATCCTCACTCGGGTGTCATATGCCATTACTCGCCCATGCGAGTAAAGAAGTATAATAACAGAACAACGATCATAATAATCCGTAGTGATGAACGAGATAACTAACTACTACATCATCCTAAGTACAAAATCGGTACATATGACAAGTGAGCGTCTATTCATTCCCGAATATATACAACAGCGTTATGATAATAAAAACATAAGTCTAAGTGCGTAAACAAAAATCAAAAGCCCTATCTACCCAGGGTTCCGCACTTTGGCTTCAACGCGATCAATGTCCTAAAAATGATTGCCATAAAGGCTCAGCGAAACATTGAATATGCTAGGCATGCTACTTGGACCCTATCGGTCACTTAAGTCGTTTTAACCGTCTTATCATTAGGTTGATTACATGCTTTACCGGTTTACAAATATAATAAGACTGTAATTACATGATCGGACAATAGTTTAATGCAAACAATGCAATCACTACAATTCACAAGCAACTCAATGTATAACAACAATAAACGAGAGAAAGCGATAAAACACGTAGTCGTTTAGGTGAACTACCTCGTACTCTTTTATTACAACCGACCTCTCAGGTCCACTTAACAACACATTATAATCCTCATCGTACGTGGGTGTCAAGTTAGAACAACCCGTAATCAAATTCATTAATGGACAGTCGTCCTGTATGCACCATCGGTAGCGCATTCCTCTTTGCCTAGTAAGGCGTCATTAATAAGGCCGAAGCCAGGTACCAACAGCAGTACATTCTGACCCATAATCTATATAGGCTCATTGGGGTTTAATTAGAGTAGACCCGATCCGAGTGTTAAACTCTAGTGATCACTATACGCAACCAACAGTCAGAAACTAACTGGGTTTCCCTCTCATATACCAATTCTCCATTACTTGATTAAATATTAATCAGTTACCTAAATATTCTTAGGTTATGGAGTATTCATTTATTACATAGCTGCCCTAAGGGTCTTACACAAACCTAGAAGAAGTCTAGGTCACATATTCATGTTCGAGATCCAAGCTCTAGAGGCCGGTATAGCCGGGTCTCGCTCCTAAGTGTTTTACTTAGGTTAAAGTGATAATAATATTCGCATTAATTACTTGTATTAGGTAATGACCACTTCACTTTCTTACTCATATATGTATGTTTATATAACTCGATCTATAGTCGACGTAATATTAGTCTGAAGGACATTCATGCACAAGTAATTAATGCGAGAAAAACGAGTAAATAAACACATTACATTTCATGCATACATATATATCACGCATATAGCTCTTGGCAATTTAACAAACAATGTCTGACCCCAAGGAAACCCTCACGATGGTCAGACCACACCAATAACATACCGTACACCAAGACCTAGGTAGCGCAAAAGCCTATGCTCGTCCGGCGCCCTTGACAGATGTACGATCTGGAATAATCATATCACTACGAGTCAATTCCCATGACTAACTAAATCTGTTATTTCCGAATAGAGTTAAAACCCCGATAGTTAATCCCCGGATTTCAACAGTTAATTGGTTCGGGTTTCGTTAAATATGCCGACTTCATTATGAAAATTCGTTACTCGTAGTATTTACTAATGCTAGGGTTTTTTTCATTATACTCCACAGATAATATATATATATATATATATATATATATATATATATATATATATATATATATATATATACATGCTATATCCACGTTTATAATTACTTGTACATTTTAACTTTATTCATATATGTATATAAGTGTGTAACATATAGTTGCATGTATACATGCAATAATAAACCATGCATTATTATCATTTCAAAATCTATCATTTATGAGTGTATTGGTCAACTTGGCCTCTTTGGTCAAGTTTGTTGACTTGGTCAAGCATGTTGACTTGACTATCCATGTTGACTTGATTGATTTATCTAAGTATATAAGTTTACAACATTCATTATAATACATTGTATTATACAATTCATTAATCTTGTAACAAGTTACATTTGAACTCAAAACTTTATAACTTATAGTTTATAAATTCTATTCATGTTATAACATTCACCACTAAATATTATATGGTTCCCAACCATATTATATACACATTTTCTATATATATATATGTCCACACATTTATATATATAGATATATAGGTATACATGAATATAAAATCCTTTTATTAAATGTCACATTTCATCAATTTATGTAAGATGATTATTCTTACTAGTTTGTATTATATTTGTAACGCCCCTAAATTACTAACCATAATATGATAATAAACTTGCTGAGATTAAATAAGCGGAAGCATAAGTCTTATAGGACGTTACCGCCACACTCACAACGATGTGAATGCTTAGGCTTAACTTACAACCAAACTAACTTCGTATTACATAGGTTATAGAACAACCTAATACATTAGTCTAGAAACCAAGAGAGAATAAGATGATGGTCTTCTAGCCCCAAAACCCACACTCTCGAATGCCCCCACAACTAAGGAGAAGCTTCTTCATTTCCTGCATCTGTGGCCATTCATACAATCACAAAGAAAGGACCACAGGGCATAAAGCCAAAAGTCAGCAAAGCTGAGTAAAATCAAAGCTACCATCAGAAAATAACTTAGTAAAGTACTTGATGGTATATACACAAACTTTGCTCAACCAAGAGTTCAAGCATTAACAATAAGGCATCCAAACCTGCACGAGTACATGTTAATCAATTCACATATTTTCCTTAGTCATCAATTTCTCCATTCCACACAAATCAGTTCAAGGGACGAATCCCGATCATTGAGGCGATCCAACCTTTCCCAAGCGGACTCCAGGCCCTAAAAGATGTGCACACCCCCTATAGTACCTTTAAACTATAGTGTAGGAAACCATGAAGCATCTCATGGAGCCCAAGGCATACCATGAGTCCAATAATTCATAAGAAGGCAGTTACTGCTCAAGTTCCACATATGGCCATATATCTCAATAATCCATTCCAATGAGTTACTCATTGAATCCTCATAATCAGAATATAACAATTTAAAGTATAACAAGAATCAATAGTCAAATCACTTAACAAAGCCCATTTCATAATTTCAAACATAAGGGACATAATAATAATCAAACAGCACTTAAGGAAAGGCTATGATCACATAATCTTACATGGCACCTTCGGCCAGATCACACAGCATCAAATACCTCAGTTTAACAATTCAAACAACCATAAACCATACCTTAAGAACAAGTCTTGATCAAACAAACAAATCATATCCATTTCAGTTCTATTATTAACTATCTCATCTAGATTAGCTTAAGACATAATTTAACTATAGATTACAACCTGAATCAAACCATAATTGGTTCCTAACATTTTCGATCATAACAACACAATATTAACCAGATTAGCTTAGGAGTTAATCCAACCATAAACAACCTTCTAAGACAGTACATATAAGTTCCTAACATATTAGACTTTAAGACCTTAAGTCCTAGCTTAGTTTAAACTATCATATTCATCCTAAAATCATGCTATACATCTCTTTAATAGTTCATGGCCAATTCTGCCATAATAGGTTACTAATGACCAGAACAATCAACAATCATGTTTTTAGCCCTAGGACACATCTAGTTTACACTAATTAACTTCCAACTGAAACCGGTGTACTAGGCATCTAATTCACCAGATTAGCTCTTCTAGTAATCACACTTAACATTTTAAACAAGTTCTATACTTTACCTATGTCACTCGGCCATAATGATCAGATAGGTTCTAGGTTAGTTAAGCACCTAAAACACTTGATTGATGCTCTAGAATTCCATCCACAAATCTGGTGATTAAACAAAACTCTTTAAGACATCATTTATCCTAGATTATAACAACACCAGATTAGACTCAAGATCATCCAGAACAATCATAATTACCTCTAGGGTATTCCCACTTACTAAACAGCAACAAAACACCATAAACAAGCTCTTAAGCAATCAGTAATCAAAGGTAGGTTGCAAACATCATTTTCTTCCTTAAAACACTTTTCTAGCTCTTCTAGCTTTAGGCTAATAAATATCTACGAATTTTAATTAGATAATATAGGGGTAATACTCCTGTACAACATACAGATTTATTAAGGGATGGTAACCATGAAGTTACCTTGCAGATTGCTGAAGAAAACCTTCCTTAAATCCTTGGAAAGCTTGCTAGAAGTTAGAACACCCTAAGACAGCTTTTAAGCTCCTAGAATGGACATGGAAAAGGAGTGAGTTCCCTTGGTTTCTCCTCTGGTTTTTGGTTGAGAATAGACTAAGAAAGGATGAAGAACACACCAAGAACAGCCTTACCTCTAGGATTGGAAGAAGATGAAGATAGTAGCTCTCCTCCTTCTCTTTGCTCTCGGCCAGGTGGTGGTGGTAAGCTTTCCTCTCTTTCTTTTTCTCTTCTTAACGTGCTAAATGGCTGAATGGAGGTGGGGGTCGGTTTATATAAGCAAGGAGGACGGTTTAGGTTACTTAAGGTGAAGGAAAGGTGTGTGTGGCTGATTTCTAAGCCATGTACGTCTCCAATGGGATGTTGCCACCTCCTACCAGCCTACTTAGGTGTCAAGCTCCTATTGTTATAGTATGTGTCAAGTGTTTAAGTAGGTGCCAACTCATCATGCCACCTCGTGCTTAAAGACGTCCTACTTGCCTACTAGCTTGGTCGTGCTTAATACGTCCTACTAGCTTGCTAGCTTGCTGAGTCACCTACTTGCTTACTAGCTTGATGAGTCACCTACTTGCTTACTAGCTTGATGAGTCACCTACTTGCTTACTAGCTTGATGAGTCACCTACTTGCTTGCTAGCTTGCCCAAGCAGCTGCATCACCTACTTGTGTGTTTGCTACATAAGCTAGCTGTTGCATCACCTACCAACTTGGTTGTCACAATGTTATTGGAGCATTCTAGCTAGCTACTTTTAAAACAATACAAGAAGTGCTATTAAGGACTTTTCTGGTCCAAATGTGTACTTTTGCCAATATTAGGATTTAAATATGCTTAATAGCTCATTAAGACCTAATTAGCAAAGTAAATCATCCTTTAGAAACTTTGGGTATTTCAATATTATACAACTTATATTAAGATTATTATCTTAATATTATGTAACATTTATATTATACCATTACAACTTCTAAGGTTTATTTAATATACACTTTAGTTTATAAATCCCATTTATTCATTATTTGTCACATTATTTCATGTGAATATTCTTAATTATACTAGTTCCATTTTAATTACATGAATACCATATAATTATTATAACATGTATAACATTGTAGACTATAGTCTAAAATTCATTTTCTAACACCTTATATTTGCGCCACAGCCCATATCTTCCATTTATTACATTTTGACCACATAACATTTTATAATGTTGTAATTATATACTTATATCATATAATATGATATTTCTATCTTATAATAATTTTAACCTATAGTTTTTATATAAGGTATATTAATGCCGAGAAGGCCCTAATGTTATAACTTTGATTCCATCAACTTTCCAAACTTTCTTCAAATTTACCACATATTTTATATCATGGTATATATATCATATATTATGACATTTTAATCTTTATTATATGTATAACCTATAGTTACAAGTCTAAATATTTCCGAACATACCCATGGTTTGTTCTAACTCATTTTTCAACCCAATAACTTTACTTATTTATGAATTGACCCTATTTATATTATATAATTTATAATGTCCTTATAAACTATATTATACACTTTTCTTATCTAAGCCTCATATAATATTCCAAAAATCACCAAACTTCACCAAAATGTTATAATCACTATTCCTACCGAGATATTTTTGGTATTTATGTCTATACCACTAAAACTTTATAAATTTTACATTTTACTTATAATCTTACCATAGCACTGGGGTCTCATTCACATATTCTGAATCCACTCTATACTTGTAACTTGTAAGGTAAGTGGTAGAGCAGATTGACTGCCTTGGGAAGACCCTGATCGCAGCAGCCATCAACTTTTTGATTCATTAAGAATGGCAACCTTGCTTGGGAGCAAAAGTTGCCTGAGAATTGTCTACGAGGCAGCATAGACATTACTTTCCTCCTAGTTAACCTATGAGAGAAGTACTTCTTAATCCATTACTTCTTTCCCTGTTGGATGAATACGCATGAGCTCACATCCGAAGGTAATTTGCTCCATGCTCCAAGCTTTTTCTTTGACCACAATCTTCTAATATCCCACTTTCACGATAGGAAGGGAAGCACAAAAGAGCAAATCAAAGAGAGGAATTAAGTAATCAGACACTAGAGGAAGGCAGCCAACTCTCGTGAACTAGATCATGGTAGCAATCACTTAAGAGGAAGAGCACCTGTCACGAACACAGGCAAAGGGAATGACGTGGCCGGAAGTTCCATACCCATTCGCCCTCAACGTGCAAAGAAACCACCGAATTATCTTTCTGATTATACTAATTAAATATTGAAGTAGTACTGAGTAGTTATTAATTAGTGGGTAGTTACTTAGTCAACATTTTATAACTTCCCTAAAATCCCCCTTTATAAGGAGAGGAACGCAAATGTAATCGGATCGTTAATGAATATCTCAGTTCTATACTTTGTCTTCTACCTGCGTTAACTCATGTCCCTTACATTTGGTGTTTTCCACGATTCGGACTCATGGCCGATGGCACTCGCCTGCGCACGCTGGAAGAAGCCCAACGCAAAACTTCTGACCAACTCACCTCTCTCACAAACCAGTTCGCTTCACTTCAGAGCTCCCTCTCTGCCCAGATCACCGACCTGGCCAAGCAATTCTCCCGTGACCCTGGTTCCTCACGCCCTCCCCCCACCGCCAGCTCCACTCTTCCTCCACGCACAACAAAACTAGAAATTTCCCTATTTTCTGGCGAAGACATTCTCTCCTGGTTATTCCAGATAGAATGGTTCTTCACATACCACCGCACCACCACCGAGCAACGCCTGGAGGTTGCGTCTCTGTACATGTCCGGTACTGCCCTCATTTGGTTCTCTGTCCAACATACCTCTCACCCATTCTCAACCTGGTCCGATTTTAAGGCACACCTCGAGGACCGCTTCGGCCCCTTCCCCTTTGAAAACGCTGAAGGATCTTTGTACAAATTATGCCAAACCACCACCGTCCGCTATTATCTTAAGGAGTTTGAGTGCCTCCGATCCCGTGTCCCACACCTCTCCAACTCCAGCGCCCTACAATGCTTCATCTCTGGCCTTCGCGACGATATCCGTAGGGAGGTCCTCATCCAAGCTCCAACAACAATTAACAGTGTTGCTGGTCTCGCTCGTTCAATTGAAGACAAGCTTGCTGCCTCTCAAAAACCTTCTCACCATCCTTTCCTCGGCCGTTCTTCTCCTGCCCCACTTGCACCACCCGCTCCACCACCGCGCTCGGCCCTATCCCATTCCTCCTCTCGACCGACATTCAAACGCCTCACACCAGCCGAAGCACTAGTCCGCCGTGAAAAAGGACTCTGCTACAACTGCGACAAATGTTTCGTTCCTGGTCACCATTGTAAAACTTCTCCTATGATGTGTCTAATCACCGACGACCCCTTTCCCGAAACAAACGAGTTCTTTGATAATGTAGACGACCCCTTTCACACAGAACTGGTTTCCCCGCCCACTGATGATGTTCCTCATGTTTCCCTGCATGCGCTACAAGGCCATGCCACTCCTTTCACTATGCGGGTCTTCACACGCATTCATGGCCGACCATTGGTTTGTCTCATCGACACAGGCTCGTCCCACACTTTCATCCAAGATCGCTAGGCACAACACCTTCACCTTCCCGTCGAGCCGTCCCAGCACCTTCGGGTCACCGTCAATAATGGTGAGACAATGGCCAGCAAAGGCGTCTGCTTCCACACCCCGTTTACCATTGCCAACCATTAGTTCACAACCAACCTTCATCTCTTGCCTGTGCATGGCGCCGATGTCATCCTCGGGTGTGAGTGGCTCTCATCCCTTGGCCCCTTCATCTCCGACTACAAAGAGCTCTTCTTACAAATCCGCCTCGCCAACCAATGGGTCACTATTCACGGAATCCGGCCCACAGCACCAGAGCCACTGTCCTTTTCTCAGCTCCAGCTACACGAACGTCATCACGCCATTGATCAATACTATCTTCTGTCCGTCTCTACCGCTCCCACTAACCCGTCTTCATCTGTTTCCCCGTTAGAACTGCACCCTATCCTTATCAAGTTTGCTGCTATATTTGATCTCCCACACTGCCTTCCCCCACAAAGGTCCCACGATCATTCCATTTCACTCCTAGATAACACCGATCCTGTCAACGTCCGGCCCTATCGGTACCCTCATCATCATAAAACCGAAATTGAACAAATGGTTAATGAAATGCTTTCAGAAGGTATTATTCAGCCAAGTACGAGTCCCTTCTCCTCTCTGGTGCTTCTTGTTCGCAAGAAGGACGGCACTTGGCGCTTCTGCATTGACTACCGCACCCTGAATAACATCACTATCAAGGATCGTTACCTTATTCCTACCATCGATGAGTTACTCGATGAGTTACATGGCGCCTCGGTCTTTTCCAAAATTGACCTCTGTGCCGGCTACCACCAGATTCGCCTCAACCCATCTGACATTCCCAAGATTGCCTTCCGCACCCACGATGGCCACTACGAGTTCGTTGTTATGCCTTTTGGACTCACCAACGCTCCGGCCACCTTTCAAGCGGCTATGAACGACCTCTTCCGACCTGTTCTCCGGTGCTTTGTCTTGGTTTCTTTGATGATATCCTCGTTTATAGTCCCGACATGACCACCCACAAGCAGCACTTCACACACGTCCTCAGTATCCTCCACCGCCACTCCTACTATGCGAAGGGCTCCAAATGCACCTTCGGCACCGCCTCCGTCGGCTACCTCGGCCACATCATATCTCCCGACGGCGTTGCCCCCGACCCTGACAAGATCTCCGCTGTCCAATCTTGGCCGCGACCCGCTACTCTTCGACAGCTGCGCGGGTTTCTTGGTCTCGCCGGATACTACCGCCGATTCGTCGCCGGATACGCCACTATTGCAAGCCATCTTACCGACCTCCTTTGTAAGGATTCCTTCCATTGGTCCACCGCCGCCACCACCGCCTTTGACCAGCTCAAAACGACCTTAACCACCGCCCCCATTTTGGCCCTCCCGGACTTCTCTACACCATTCACTATTCATACTGATGCTTCCGACACCGGCGTTGGCACAGTTCTCACTCAAAACAATCATCCCATTGCATACTTTAGCAAAACACTATGCCCTTATATGCGCGCTGCCTCGGCCTACTTCCATGAAATGTTTGCCATCACCTCTGTTGTTAAGAAATGGCGCCCCTACCTAATCGAATCTCACTTCACAATCATCACCGACCATCAGAGTCTCCGATCCCCTCCTCCCAAGTCATCCAGACACCGGAGCAACAGAAGTGGCTAGCCAAACTTCTTGGGTTCGATTATTCCATTATCTACCGGTCGGGCAAAGATAATATTCCAGCTGATGCACTCTCGCGGGCCTTAACCGCCGAGCTCCATTCAATCCAATCCGTGTCCCAACCGACCTTGGCCATTGTGTCCGCACTTCGTGACCATCTCGCCCACGATGGTTCCAGCCTCCTCACCAATATCGTGGCCCATGCCGAAGCACACCAGGACTACAAGGTCCATGACGGCCTCATTTTCTTTCGCGGTCGCCTGTTCATCCCTGCTTCCTTGGCCCTCCAGTCCCTACTCATTTATGTGTTCCATACCACTCCGACCGGTGGTCACGCAGGGGTTGCCCGCACACTGGCTAAAATCTCGGCAGCTTTTTATTGGCCTGGCATCCGCAAAGATGTCCATGACTTCGTCTCTACTTGCCCCACTTGCCAGGAAGTCAAACCTGATACTCGCGCCCCCAAAGGACTCCTTCAACCACTCCCGACTCTGGAGAAGATATGGAGTGACTCATCTATGGACTTCATCACCGGTCTACCCTCTTCACACGGTAAAATTATTGTCCTTGTCATTGTCGACCATCTTTCCAAAGCAGCCCACTTCACGGCCCTTGGTCCCCATTATACCGCTACTACCGTTGTGAATGCTTTCGCTAAGGATATATGTCGCTTGCATGGTATGCCCACATCCATTGTTACCGATCGCGACTCCATCTTCCTCAGCTCCTTCTGGCAGGAGCTATTCCGACTCCAGGGCACTACACTATCCATGTCCAGCGCCTACCACCCCCAGTCCAACTGTCAGACCGAGCGTCTCAATCACTTGCTTGAAGACTACCTGCGCTGCTTCGTTGCCGATACCCCATCCCGTTGGGTCGACTATCTCCACTGGGGTGAGTGGTCCTACAATACCAGCTTCCATAACTCCATTGGCATGATGCCATTTGAGGCCACATACGGACGTCCCCTCCTTGTCTTTCGGACTATATCCCACACTCTTCGGCCGTTGCGGCAATCGACGATGGCTTGACCGATTGCACCACCATTCTTCGTCAGCTGACATAAAATCTCCTCCGTGTGAATAACCAGATGAAGCAACAAGCAGACAAACATTGTTGTGACGCCACCTTTGCCGTCGGAGACTTCGTCTATGTGAAACTCCAGCCGTACCGTCAAGGAAGTGTCGCTCATCGCCAGTCTTACAAACTTAGTAAGCGCTACTACGAACCATTTCCCGTTGTTTCTCGTATCGGGCCCGTCGCATACAAACTTGATCTTCCCGCATCTGCAAAAATTCATAACGTCTTCCACATCTCTCTTCTGAAGCTTGCCCGTGGCCCTCCACCGGCTCACACAGCCACTCTGCCCCCAGAGTTCATGGACGGGAAGCCTCTTATCCAGCCGTGCTCCGCCCTGCATACCGCGACCAGTTACTTCAGGGCGAATTCGTTCCTCACGTCCTCATCGAGTGGACCGGCTTAGCTCCATCCGATGCTTCTTGGGAACCTATCGCCGTCATCCGCACCGAATTCCCGGATTTCCAACTTGAGGACAAGTCGGTTCTCTAAGACCGGGGCAATGTCACGAACACAGGCAAGGGGAACGACGTGGCCAAAAGTTCCATACCCACTCGCCCTCAACGTGCAAAGAAACCATCGAATTATCTTTCTGATTATACTAATTAATTATTGAAGTAGTATTGAGTAATTATTAATTAGTGGGTAGTTACTTAGTCAACATTTTATAACTTCCCTAAAATCCCCTTTATAAGGAGAGGAACGCAGATGTAATCGGACCGTTAATGAATATCTCAATTCTCTACTTCGTCTTCTACCTGCGTTAACTCACATCCCTTACAGCACCGACCAGAACAACTAAGCACCTCAAATCGAAGACAAAAAAAAAAAGAGTCGTACAATAGCAACACCCCCAAATTCTTGAAAAAAAATTGATACCGGCCTCTAACACAGGCACTCACTTGCAGATTCGGGCTGTCAATTGTCCTTCAAAGATACTACCAAAAAGGAAAAGGATTGACTACTGCTGCACACTACATGAGCAGACTAAAGCCCCCAAAATCCATGAAGGAATTGGAAACAAAAACGGACTCAATCTTCTGCTTATGGAATCTGGCTATTAGAAGTTTTTGCTGATAATATCAAACAAGACCTAGAACTAGGGATGGCAATGGGTCGGGTGGACCATCACCCGCACCCGTCACCCGACTTCACCCGCTCCACCTGTACCTGACCCGTCACCCGTTATGTATCACCCATCACCTGTTTCACCCGTCACCCGCGGGTGAAACGGGTGAACCCGTTTACCCGTTTGTTTTTCTTTTTCCTTGTTCGCCAGTTAGGTTTGCAAATTACTGTGAGTAGAGAGAAAATAGAGACGCAGAGCATGTATGTTCTATGTTTGCCAATTAAGGTTGCGAAATTTACTTCAGAGAAAAGAATGAAATATTGCACAGAGCATGTACGTTCCATGTTTGCCAATTATGGTTGCAAAATTACCATGAGTGAAGAGAGAAAATAGAGACGCAGAGCATGTATGCTCAATGTTCGCCTATTAGGATTGCAAAATTACCTTCACTGAAGAGAATGAAAAACTTCGTAGAGCATGTAAGTTATTTGTTTTCAGTTAGGGTTTCAAAATTACCGAGAGTGAAGAAAGAAATAGAGGCACATAGCATCTTTGTTCCATGTTTGCCAGTTAGGGTTGCAATTACCTTCAGTGAAGAGAATTAAAAATTGCGCAGAGCAAGTATGTTAGGGCTGTAAATTACCGAGAGTGGTGAGAATAAAGAATGACGCAGTCACCCAGAGCATGAATGTTCCTTGTTCACTAGTTAGGGTTACAAAAATCGTGAGTGGAGGAGAATGAATAATAAGTAATAATTAACATATAATATATATATATATAATATATATATATATATATATATATATATATATATATATATATATAATCTATGCGGGTGAGCAGGTCGAGTGATGGGTGAAAAATGTTCACCCATCACCCGACCCGCACCCGCACCCGTCACCCGTTTTTCACCCGTTTTATACGGGTTTTTCACCCGGTTTAGCGGGTCGGGTGAAATGGGTACCCGCGAACCCATTGTCATCCCTACCTAGAACGGCTCCAACTGAACGAATGGACCAAAGTTACCTGATAGGAGTAGGGATGGCAACGGGTCAGGTTCGGGTCGGGTGATGGCATCACCCGACCCGTCACCCGTTTTTCACCCATCTCACCCGACCCGACCCGTCACCCAAAAAGTTATCACTCGTCACCCGTTTGTATTTTTTTCCAGCAAGCTTTTATAGTCTTTAACATGAATATAAATTTAGTTTTTTTGCTAAAAAACACCCATAATTGTTTAATAACACATATTACATCAAATAATCTCAAAACATAGAAACTAACCAAAATATTCAAAATCATCTCAACAAATGTAAATAAAAGAAGGCCATCACCATTTTGCCTCTAGTTTTGAAACATTCACAACAATACTACTCTACAACTCTTCCCACCAACTTCAAATATCTTCCAATCTTCTAATTTGAAGAATCTCATCTCCTATTCACAATCAAAAAGACAATGAGGGTGTTGGATCTGTTGGTATAGGTGTTGCTCGAGTAGTAGATACTGATTCATTTGTTCCTTCCATGATTAACTACACCTGCAGAGTAAACAATAACAACACCTTTAATATATTATTAACATTGCATTAAGAAACTTGGTAAAACTTAAGTCAAGAAGCAAAGATTTTGTGCAGTTTTAATGCGGGTTTAGAAAAAAGATGAATGTTCTTAGGCATAATCAAACTTGGGCATGTTGCCGTTGTTTCATAAACAATGAAAAAATGGTACACCAGATGTCCATAAGTGCTAAAAATAAAGCATTCAGATTACAGCAGAAACAAGCGTGTATAGATAGCAGCAGTAACGACATGGTTGCATAGGGACTAGGCAGAATTTTGATAATAAACAACTAAAGCAGAACAAGTGTCCTGTAGTCTTTAATTTAAAACTGCTGTTAATCAAGGCTTTGAAAAGCCAAACAAAATCAACCCTCCAGTAAGTTAACATGTAGTGAAAATTGCTTAAGAAATGACACAAGTTAAGCAGTTATGAGCAGATGCAAAAAATGAATCACATACACTGTCGAGTTAAAAATCATTATGTGAAACATATACCGTGACTCATAATATATTCGCTCTAATTCGTTAATAATTGTTATAATAATTCATCAATTACGAATGAGGTACCTTCTTTCATCTACAAATTTTCTTTTAAAAAAAAGAGTTGCTTGCGTGCGATAATGATGCTGATCACAGTGATTAAACAAAGGAAACAAATGGGTTTTGCTAATAGTCACCACAATTATTTACTGCTATCGTTTTAATAGTTCAGTTGCAATTGATATATATATCATCATACCTAGTAATTTAAATCCTTCAACCGGTCATTTACTGGAATTTTTTGCAGGAAACATCCCCATACTTATCATTGTTCTATTTCAATATTGATATGCTAGTTCTATTTATGTAGTCCGTATCCACAATTACATATACATCCAAATGATGTTAATATATAATATATGATAGTGAATCAAAGTAAACACCTACAAAAAATACTCCTCAATATATAGACAATATAAATTTAGTATAGGAGTAAAGTCACCTATCATTGACTAACTCTTTTGACAGTTCATGCGGATAAGTTTTCTACTTGAATATTGTCATACTACCTACTGTTATCAGTCAAATCCTTAATGACACATCTTAGTTTTGTTATTGTACATATATCTTTGAGATTAGTATAATTAACGTACTAATATTAAAGCTTCCAGCATGGATGTTGCTATATGATACACTAGAGGTAGGAATCGATGATATAAAGAGCCAATATTTCAGGACAGATTAATACTTGCACGGTTGCGTTTAACCAAACAAATTACAAAATCCAACAAAAATCCAGATTCTAGAAACGAGTATATTCAACCATATCCGGAAACAGACTTGTTTCTCTTCAACAGAAACGAGTATATTCACTCAGAAACAAACTAAACAAATCAATTGCATTGCACCGAGCCTAGCTGAAAGCAAAATCCAATTGAAACAGATACGAGAAAAAAAGTGTTTGAATATAGTACCTGCTGCCGATTGTAAAATGAGCGAGAGTCACGATTGTGTTCCTTGTTCTTGTTCAGCCCCGTCTTCAATCTGGTAGTGGTGGGAAAATTCGTCACTAACTGACGCCGTGAATATGCCAGAAGCGTCTTCAATCTGGTGGCAGTGAGCAAGATGCAAGCAATGTCCTCCGTTTGGCAGTGAGCGAGATGCAATTGCAAGCCCCTTGTTCTTGTTCAGCAACGTCCTCCGTTTGGGTGGTGAGCGATTCAGCGACGCCATGAAAGATGCAGTCGCTTCATTGGTGAGCTATTTGGACGGTGGTGGTGGTGAGTGAGTGATTCAGTGTTGAGAAATTTTGGAATATGCAGCTGGCGTGAAAGATGCAGGCGCGTAGGGATGGCAATTTCCTCTGGTGATTTCCGATTGCAGAATGAGCGAGAGTTACTGGGTAGTGAGTGAGTACTGAGTACTGGTAATTTTGAAATTTCCTCTGGCCGCCGCGCCGCGTGAATATTGAAGAGAAGGAGAAGCAAAAAATAGGATATCTTAGTTAGGGTTGATATACTAATTAACCATACAATATTTTTTAAAAATATACATATATAAACGGGTGACGGGTCAACGATAAAACTTTCCAGCGATAGTGATCAAAAAGAGGAAGAGGGTGAGATAACGATAGTTATCTGCTCTCATATGAAGGAGGTAACGGCAGAAAAATCTAGCAATGAAGAGGTTGAGTCTGACAACCCTACAACCCACGCCCCTCTTATAGGCTTCGGCGCAATTTTCATGATTTATTTTTTAGCTCAGTGGAGCTTCCGTTAATGTTAAGCCATTTGATTGGGCCGACGCGGTAAAGGTGACCGCACATGTGGCCCGAAAGAACACTGACGTGGCCAGTGGTGAAGCAAAATATGAGACGAGATTGTATGCTGAAATGAAGATGGGGGATGGTTGCTTTAAGTGGAAGCTATACCGGGTGAGGAAAAGGCACCATCTTCGAGTGGAGTGGTTCATGAAGAGTTTCCCCACCGCTTTGTGATTGTCAACGGGGGAAAGGTCCAAAGGTTTCCTTTGGCTTGCTACTGAAAAGCACCAATAAGCCTTATATTTAACGAGGACCCAAAGTGGCCTTGTCGCCCCTTATACCTATACAATTTGGCAATTGTCAAGTGTTTTGTAAAAGTATTGATCAACCCTATTGTATTCATTATGGATTTCTATTACAAAGAGGTGCTTTACACATATATATCTAGGGTAAACAGTAACAAAAGGGCCTTATTACAATGGGCTAAGAAGAACCAAGATAGGATATGGGCCATAGAGACTAACTAGCCTTTACCCTCCAATGGTCCCAAATCGTCGATAGTCAATGACATTTGGGAACGAAGTGCCAAAAACCTAGTTCGAGTCAAAGGCTTCGTGTAAACATCAACAAGTTTCAAATTCGTTGGAATAAAGCACAATAAAGGCAACAATTGTTGATTCATTCACGCACAAAGAAGTAATCTACTTCTATATGCTTTGCATGACCATGATGAACGGGATTCGTTGCCAGGTAAGTCACATTGACATTATCACAGTGCAAAGTTGGTTCTTTACTAATAAAGATTCATACCTGTTGAATCTAGAGACATTCGGCAGTGGCGGCTACTATCTAAGGCTTTCAACTCGGCCTCTATGCTCGACCTAGCAACCGCTCACTGCTTCCTGAAACTCCAAAAGAGGAGTTTGTCTCCAAGATATACGTAGAAAATAGTGGTTGAGTGATGATCAAGTCTATCCCCAACCCAATCCGATCAGTAGATGCAAATATCACCCAGAGAAGTTACGGGAAAGAAAAGACCTAGAGCCAAGGTATGTTTCAAGTACATTAGGACTCTTTTGGTAGTTGCCCAGTGAATTTCACTGGATTATGCATGAACTGGCTGAGTTTATTAATTGCAAAGCTTATATTTTGCCTAGTAAAGGCTAGATATTGTAATGCTCCAATGATACTATGGTAATATGTGGTTTCTGGGTAGATGGGTAATGGGAGATTCGGTAGTGTTTAGGGTTTATGTTTTGGCCATGGGAGTTGGACAAGGTTTACAATCTTCCAAGTTGGTACAAACCAAAAGGTTCTAAATATATTAACTTTGAGAGAGTTGAGGCCACAATTATCTCTGGTAACAAAGATTCCCAAGAAATGATAAAAGAATCCTAGATCTTTGATAGTAACTTATAAGGCGAGGGAACTGGTTAGGCTATCAATGAGTGAAATAGATGACCCAATGATTAGAATATTATTCACATACACTAGGACATAAGCTGCAAGATTTGTGAACCGATAAATAAAAAAGGATGTGTATGAGGCAGAGGGGGTGAAGCCAGTGTGGGTTAGAAAAGAGCTAAGTCTGGAAAACCAGGCTCTAAGAGATTTTTTACACCCATACAGAGATTTCTTCAACCGGCACACATGATTAGGATGGATAGAATGAACAAAACCTTTAGGCTTCCTGATATATACCTCTTCCTCCACTTGCCCATGGAGGAAGGCATTATCCACTCCCCACCTGACAATAAGCCAATGTCTAGCGGTAACAATAGCATGGACGGTCTTGATAGTACATACCTTAACAACAAAACTGAAACTAGCATGATAATCCACCCCATGCTACTAACTAAAACCCTGGGCAACAAACCGTGCTTTTCTTCTTTGAATGCTATCATCTGAGTGTTTTTTTAAGACCCATTTTGTTCCCAAGACATTGAAGTCATGTGTGTACAGAACAAGTTCCCAAGTGTCATTTTTTTAGTAATGTATTATACTCTTCCGATATAGCATCCCTCTATGCTGAAAATTTGACAGCCTGAGCAAAAGTAGGCTAATCTAATATAACAGACGGCGCAAAGAGGAGAGCATTATTTAACCAGGGTACAGTGGCATCAATATAGACTATGGGTCAAAGAGAATTAGTTTGAGCTCTTGTAATTATAGGGTGAGATGGTGGATGGTGAGCTGGGGTAGTTGGTGGGGAGGATGTGGCATCAGCAGGAGAACAGGTGCTAGGTGAGTTTTGTGGTGAGGTATGAGAAATAATGGGAGAAAACCCAATAGAAGGTGTAGGAGTGGGATGAGGAGATGTAGGGCTTGGTGAATTTGTGGTTGTAGACATGGGTATAGGGAGATTAAAGATTGTTTGAGGAGATAAGATTGAAGAAGGTGAAGACTAACTGTGAATTTGAAAAGGGAACTTAGACTCTTGAAAAAGTACATCACGAGATGTAAAGATCCTTTTAGTAATAGGGTCATAGCATAGATAGACAGTGGATGAGGGGGAGTAGCCAAGGAAGACACATTCCTTGGATCTGAAAGAAAGATTATGATCATTATAAGGGCGCGGGTTAAGCTAACAAGAGCTGCCAAAAAACTTTGAGAGTGGAGATATTTGGATGGTAACAAAAGAGAGTGTAGAAAGGTGTTGAAAAACTAAGGGTTTTAGTGGTCAGCCTATTAATGTGATAAACAACTATCTTAAAAGAAAAAATCAATAATGAGGGGCAAGGTAGCTTGGGAAGCAAACATAGGCGGATAGGCCCCAATTAACCACATGTCTAACTCAAGTCTCAGCTGACCCATTTTACTAATGTGAGTAAGGGATTTGTCGTGTGAACAAATGCAAAGCTTTAAACTCCCCCCCCCCCACATTTGTTCACACAACAAAACCTACAAGACACAAGACTTTGAGTTGGGGGTGGGAGAGAGAAACCCTAGAGGAGAGAGAAACATTGTTGTCAAGACAAAACCTACAAGACACATTGTTGTCAAGACAAAATTTACTAAGAAAGATTAAGGGTGTTTTAATGTGAGGGACATGAAAAATGTGTCTTGTAGGTTTTGGAATTGGTAATGAAGATGCCCACACCCTATTTTGGATTGGTAAGGTGGAGCCATCACCAAGGGAGACTTTCTCATGTCTAGTGTACTCAGAACATTGTGGTTTAACTTGGTCATGTTGCCCGTGAAATGGTGGGTAGCACCTGTGTCAGCAAGCCAGTAAGTAAAGTAGGTGCAACCAGTAGCACTTGCTACAATTGATTAAGGGGGATGGGGCTGAAACCGTGGTTGAATTGATCATATCAAATAGAAGCCTCATGGCTTTTTTTTAACCACAAATATGACATTGGGGCGAAGATCAGGTTGACGTGAGAAAGTGGGGTGGGTCTAGGTTGATAGGTATTGTGGTAGGACTGATAGTGACAAATAGTTTTTCCACGACCTTTGTTGTTGTTTCCCCGTCCTCTATGCTAAAAACTGTCTGCCACGATTTCCCCCTGAAAATTGAGAATTATATGTGGTAGTATTCAAGGCAACAATGCTGATGGTGTTTACTATTGTTGAATGAGCAACAAACTACAAAAAATTATAAATCTTACTGGGTGTGCAAACTTCAGGTCGAGTGAGAATAGAAGAGGCCAAGGGGCCATAATCAGAGGGCAATCCTTTAAGGATGTAGCTTAAGAATTCCCGATCTGAAACTTAGTAACATCCAATGAGGTTTTTTTCCAGTACTAGCAAGTTGTAAATGTAATTGCTCGATCTGTGCATTACTTCCAGCAACAAATGTTTCATTAAGCTATGTCCTTACCATAGGTGAGGTAGATAGATCAACAATCTAACCTACTATAGATTCACTAACAGAGGTGCACAAAATATTACTACCTCCGTCCCAGTTTGATCTTCCTGTTTGCTTTTTGGTACGTTTTTCCACTTCAATTTTAAACATATAAGATAAAATAATTTTATAAAACAAATTTCTACAACATATAGTTTTTCACATACGGATTCTATTTCAAAACTTAGATTTATAAAATTATATCATCTTACAAGTTAAATATTGAAGCCAAACAACATGTTCAAATAGTAAACAAGAATTTCAATCTGGGATGGAGGGAGTAATCGGTATTATTGGTGCCATCAGGGAGAGGGTTTGGGCAAGGATATGAGCCATTGACGAACTTGAGTAAGTCATTTCCCTTAAGGAAAGTGAGGATCATACATTTCCATACTTTAAAATTGTCTTGTGTAATTGTCTTATGTAAGCTTGATCAAATTTGATGCAGCTGATAGAACCAGATGACTGCTTGTGTGTAGAGTTCACGGATGCAGGAAAATGAGGAACAGTTGGGCCACTGCCACCAGCGGTATACAAGACATGGTTAAGGGATAAAAAAAGAAAGAGAAAAATGGCGCTAGCCCTCAATGACTCTATGGCCCGTATCCTGTCTTGGTTCTCTTTAGTCCATTGTAATAAGATTCATTTGTTACTGTTTACCTATATATATATATAGGTCTCTAATAGCAAGCCACAATGAATACAATATTGCCGATCAATACTAGCCATTACTACCATATGTGAGAGGGGATGAGTTATCTCTTTTAGATGTGCAACTTCTCTTTATTTATTTTATCAATTTTCTTTTATCTTTTCTTAACTTGTGTGGTAACCACTGCTCTGGTTTCCATTATCTCTTTTAGATGTGCGTATACGGTTGGGTAACCTTGCTAAATTTGAAACGTAAAAACCCATTTCTCGAGTGACTAAGTAGAAGGTGCAAATGACCACCAAGTCCAAAAAATGACTAAGGTTCTCATTAACTGCACAAGAAGAGCTTCCGATTGAATCCAACATGACTAATGGTAACAAAGAAGTTGAGCGCCTAAGGATCAAGGACATTTTGTTCAAGACAATGGGAAAAAAAGCCAATGTTGGTAACGAACAGGTAATAGAAACCTACCCACTCATCAAGAAGAGCTTCTGATTAACTCTTTTAACTTATTTATTTATTATTAAAACACTGGGCCTTCATTCATTCATAAAACGATAACAAAACAACAGAACAGGAGTTTACAGATTACACTCCAGGACTGGGGGCTCTTAGAGAAGTGTTTGTTGCCCCCATCCTCACGATTCTTCTTAGTACTGGATTTATCTACAACTCTTAAACTACTGCTCCCAATAGTTAAAGAGACAAAAAGGTGGCTCAAATTCCGCCCCTTACTATAATCAGCTTTTACAACTAATTCTAGACTAATCATAGAAACTGCATTAAACCAAAAACAGACAACCTTCCTGCTCTTTGAGTAGTTCCAGTGGGCTCTTTTATAAATCTTTACTTGAGCAATCTTTAACATCCTGAGTTGTCCACAGCAGTAAGCCAAAAGTAACCCAAAACAGACTTGAGTAGCAGGAATATCACTAGAATTTAAATCCCACCATATCCTCCACTTGATCGATCTGTTTGTTAGCTTAAAACACAAGCTAAGGCTACCCATCCAGAGGATAAGCTCCAGAGTTATTAGATGTATCAAAAGACTAACCATTTGCACATAAAAAGTGCTCGAAATCTTTCTTGTAGGAATATGATCATGGAACTTGAAATACCCTCAATAATTACTACTTTAAATTAATGAAGATTAAATTAAAATGTGAGCAATAATTACCAAAAACATTATAGTATCAAATATATAGTTCCAAATGGGCATGAGATGAAACTTCTAAAATTCATATTACATGTACATACTAGTACATAAATTAAATACTACTAGTATACCCCAATAAAGTATGTAAATATTTTATACCCCTAAAATAAATTATAGACAAACATATATTCACATAAATACTCCTAAAATAAAATAATGACAAGGCACTAAGTTGCAGATCAATAATGTCACTTATATATATGTACATATACAACAATGTCTATATAGAGGAAAGGATATCCAGGAGGATCATATTCTTTTTCCTTAAAAAAAAAAAAAAGAAGAAGGACCGTATTCCTGGCCAATGTGAATATAAAACTACGAAGCACAAGCAACAAATTCTTAACAACATTACCAGAAAACATCCTGTAATGCCAACATTTTTTATTCCAGCCAGCGTTTCATTAGCGAGATCCCTCATGGCCATGTCCATGATCACCGCGACATAAGCAATCGAATGTCACAAGGTTAACAACTTGGGAAAATTTTTGAATTCCCTCAAAATCGGTAACCGGCTGCACCCCCCTTAACATCAAACAATGACATCATTAGAAAATAAAATAAAATAATAAACAACAATTAAAGTACACGTATAAGTACATTGGGACCTTACCTATCTTACCTTGCCTAGCTGTCTGACTATACCATTGCAACTGGCCGTCACTTCCTTCTCCCTATTCTGCGACAACCTCTCTTCTATACACAGTTTTTTTTCTCTCTTCTGGTTGCACACAATAGCAACACAGCAGCACTCCCCTTCATTTCTCCTGGTTGAAGCGGCAAGAAGGAAATAGAGGTAACGTCCTCCCTTCTCTTTGTATTCTTGCGTCTCCTTCCTTCCAACTTATTCCATCTTTCCATTCCTTTTTCCTCCACGGCAGTAGTATTACCCCAGCAACAGGAAACAAGCAAAAAAAAAACCCTTGTCTCATTCTCAGATAGGGAATCCAAGCAGCAAGCAGGAAGTTAACAACAATGAATAATTAGCCATGGTAACAACCACTCCCTCCATGCTTTGATCTCGTTTTTCTTTTATGGACATTAAGACATCACCTTGCTCATCACCCTCCTTGCTGTCAAGGCTAGAAATCCATCGTTGAAAGCTCCCAAAACACCACCAGAGGCCACACCAGCTGAAGAGGGTTCTTTTGAGTTTAACGGTAAGAAAAAAAAAACATGTTGAAACACCTCTTCTCCTTCTCTTGTATTTATGATTTTCCATCCCAGCTTAGCAAACTTGCTCTTCTTGTGTCACCACAATCAGGCAGCTTTGCTCCTCTGTTTGCAACCGTAACAGGCCCTCAATTTAAGCCTCCCTCGGTTCACAACCAACAGGAAAACAATGACCAAGCCAAGGAAAAACTCCTCTGTCTTTCACTGATATACAACCCCACGTCCATCTCCCTTATTTCGTTTCTGGACATGAGAAGCAACTATTACTTTCTCATCGACTCCCCCATGCTTCAAGGTTTAGAAGTCCACGTTAAAAGCTCCTAAACATAACCAGAGATTGCACCAGCTGGAGGTGGAGTCCTTTTGACCTTCTACGGTAAGAGACCACGGTGAAACATCACCTTCTCCTTGTCATATTGATACCGAGAATACTAGCTGCTTAACACCTTCCTTTCTGTTCATTTATACGCACGGTTGTAGGCCACATTCCAGCCCTCCCTTGAGCACAAATACAACTCCAGAACACACTAGGTAGGAGACCAAAAAAAAATCAGGTAATACCCAGCCGAGACATGGCTGAATAGCCTTCCTCTTCCTTGAGTCTTTCTTCCTGCAAATACTGAAATCTTCCTCTGGTTGTTAACTGTTGTAGACTGCCTTGAAACTCCAGCAAAACACCAAGGTGATCTCCCTTCCTTTCACGTTTGAAAATCTTGCCAAAACCCTCTTTAACTAGCTAGCATACAATTGCTAATCTAGCTCCTTACATGGCATGAAGGTGCAAAGAAAAAAATTGGGTGTCTGCCCAGCTACAAACTACCGAAAGAGATGGGGCTGGTGTATGACTGGAAAGAAAATCTCCTTGGTTTACCTACGGTAATGACATTACTACTCATCCTAATACCTCAATAAATTACTGGTTTAAATGTGGCATGGAAACCGAAAGGGGTATGAGTATTTATAGATTATTGTTGAGCTGCTGATATGTAACAATTACCGAGTATATATATGGTGTGATATTGAGCAGATAAGGCCTAACAATTAAGACCATGATTATCAATAGTTCTTAAGGGTTCTTAGTTAAATAAAATAAAAGAAAAATATGAGGTGGAAATAAGATGGAGGAGAGAGATTAAGAACCCATGAGAGAGGGTTCTTCCACAAGAACTCTTAAGAACCCAAATATGGGTCCCACAATAATGATTATTCCAATCACAATGCTCCACATAGATGAAAGAGAAAAAAATAAAAACTAATATGTGAGTTCTTTGATATTGTTAAAAATTAGAGGTGGTTCTTAAAATGAGGTGGAAGAAAGAGAAATATGTGAATGCTATCTTAAAATAATTATTGTGTTAATTTTTAAGGCCATATATTTAGGCCATGTCATTATGTTTATTTTAAGCTTAAATGGTCATTAATAAACCTATAGGTCGGTTTATAAGGTTATATGAATTTCTGGTGCAAAAACCACCATTCTAACAATTATAACTACTTGGAAACATCTTAGAAAGATATATACATATTTATGAGCTTTATATTATAGCTTAAATGAATTTTAAAACCTTGTAAAAATATATATATTATATACTTTATATAAATAGCGAATCATAAATGGGGTCAAAATGTAATAAAAATAAAAATAGGGCTTAAATAGTAATAATAACCGAAAGGAATAATTTTTGGGATTTTTAGGAGTATAAAATATGAATTTTATAAAATTAGGGATAAATTGTAAGACTAGGAAACTATGGAGGTAGTTTCGTGACTACTATCAAATCTGGTCAAAGATGTGACTACTATCAAATCTGGTCAAAGAATAATTCAAGTGGTCATCCTTGACCACATATGAGGGTTGACCGAATTAAAATGATAAGAATAATTATCTTGGACATTTAAAGAAATATTAAGTCAAAACAATAATTATAAAAAGATTAGGGGAGTATATGTAATAACCGAAATTATAAGGGTCAAAATATAAATATGAGAACCCTTGAGGTTTGTTGGGAATTTTAGAGAATTTTTGGAGTAAGCTAAATAATTTAAATTAACTAAGAGCTATACTATATAGTTAAGTATGAAATTGTGACAATTATAAAAGTTTAGGGGTAAGTAAGGTAATTACCGAGAGCCTTGGGGCATAAAACGGAGGTTTCAATATTTAAGGGGGTTAGTATAAAATTCTGGAGAGGTCTTGGAATTTAATTGATGATATAAATTAAAAAAGGATCATAATATATGGTATATGTATTAAGGGTTACAATTATAAGATCTATGGGTATAAAACTTAATTACCGAACTATTTAGGTATAAGAAAGGAACTTAAAGACCCTAGGGGTCAGCTTGTAATTTCGGTAAATTTTGGGTTTAAAAAGAGGTTTAGATAATTAAAATGTATAATGTAAGGCTCTAAGTAATTAAAAATGGAAGGTTATAAAATAAAGGGGCTATAATGTAATTATGAGGAAGATGTGGGTGAATAATAAAATTTGAATGAGCGGAGGGGTTATCCGTAAATATAAATATGCATATGTATGTATATATAATATTAAGATACCTTATGTTATAAACTAATGAGGTAAATAATATAACGAGTAAGGAATATGGGGTGGTTCTGTAAATAAACAAAACATATGAGAATATAAGAATTTCCGGATGAATATTGGGCTATTCGGAAGTTATATACACATTATATGTACATAATAATGTTTGAAGACCTCAGTTATAATTTAATAAGACTAGAAGTGTAGTGGTTATATATATGGGGTGATTTTATAACTAATCAAATATGAAGGGAAGAGCTTGTTATTACCGAAAGTATATACGGGTTGTTTAGGAAATTTCAAGTTTGGACGAGATATATTAGAAACGTTTTGGGTAATGTAATATAACGTTATGCTAAAGTGTGGAAGGATATGTTACGAGGGAGTTATTAAGGAATAACCATACATTACAAGCATTTACATAAATAATAGCTAAGTGGAGGATTGTAGAGATATATTGTATAATTGGAACCTTGCTATAAGAGGACGTTATAACGTACATAATATGTATTTACGATAGGGCTATGCTATTACTGTTAAACGAAAAATGACAACAATCGTACTGTAAACGTTTACAGTGGGATAATATTTTACATGCACGCGAACAGTACATAAACAATGATGTATAGTTATAACTATAATATATACGTAATTGTTTGTATATATATATATATATATATATGTATAGATAAGCCGCGTGCTTACGTAAATATAACTACGCGAATTAGTTTGTATAACGGAATGTTTAAACGTCATGCATACAACGTAACGTTATTCCTGTATGCATGTAAACCGATAATTACGTAAACAAAACGTGAACAAAACTTCCATGTGGTAAATAGTACTACCGTAGCAACAATTACGCACTAGTAAACTATAAAGGGTAGCTGAAATCTAAATCCTTAAGGCTAACGACCATCGAGATAAACAAGAGGTCAATTAAGACTTAGACACGGGTTGGAAGTACGGGTTGATCTAGGTTGATTATGTAAATACGAGATAAGTATATACGTACTGATATTAGAACAGCGTGTATACCAGAGGTACGAGTGGGTAGAGACGAGCACTGTGAGCGCTAGAGTTTACGCGGGGGTTATCACGCGGGCGACAACGGTGTAAGGTATGTTGGATTCTATGGTCTGAACCCTGATGGATTCTTTGAGTTCAGACATCTGTGTGCTAGTTGCTTAAGATGATATGAATGAATATGCATGTGTTTATGATATGTTACCTGCTCGACTATCTAGCGTCTTAATATTTGTGCGCAAACGCCTTTGGTTATATCGATAATCATTTAACGACGATACGAGCGAGGTTGGTAACGCGATGAGTACGACACTGTTAAAAATACTCAAATTGTCTAAGACCTAAAACTTAGGAAGGAAGGTTCGGTATTACCAACCTTAGAGCATTGGCACAGAACATGAATATAACCTAGACCTCTCCTAGGTATGTGTAAGACCCAATGGGGCATCAAATAAATAAAAAGTATTCTCCAATAAACTCACAACTAATGATGATGGGTCGGTTAAAAACACTTAACTATTGAGAAATGGTGGATGGTGAGGTGGTGTGATATATGTACAGAGAAATCCTGGTCTGCATTCGTTCCAGCAGGTTGTGCAGTGTGATCACCAGAGGGGAGTCCAGGCATGGAGCCCCTCGTTGAGGAATCCAAGGATCGTCTCAGATCGTTGGCGTTGGGTACTAACGTAGGTACATGGCTTCGGGCCACACGGATGTTTCTCACGAGACGTCGGGGAAGCCAAATGATCTCGAACCATTGGCAATGGGACTACTGTCCAATAATAACTAAAACTTGGTGAGGTGTTAATGGGGAATTGTCCATCTAACGTGACACCCAAAGGATGATGAGAGAGTTGGTGGGAGCGGGGCTCCAGACGATTGAATAACGAACTTGCGATTACGATTTCGATTTGGCGACTATTGTGCATGGTTATTAATATGTTGTTTGTGGTGATTACTTGGTGAACTGTTGCGTGTTTACATTCTGCTTTTACAGTCTTTTATAATACTTGTAAACTGGAACAGCATGAAAATTGAATAGCATGCTAATCAAGACGGCTAATTAACTCATGTGGCCTAAAGGCAATTAGGATCATATAGTTCAACATACTCAGCCTCGTGCTGAGCCTTTTGGCAACCACATTTTTGCAGGTGTACCTTGATTGACACCGGAGTGCGGGATTGGGTATGGCTTTAAATTTGACTAGTCGATATGTGTAGGAGGAATAATGGATTGTGTCATTGTAATAGATACGTCAAGTGATGATCGATGTATAACTGAATCTTGATAGCTGCTCACTAGTTCTTAGAGTTATGTGGATTTATCATGAGTTGTGTTAACCTCGTCATCACTGCGGTTGGATGGTTAAGCAGATGGATGGATGGTTGTGACACCCGCCTAGTTAGTGAGAGTGTTCCGCTGCGAATTTTGCGATTAATGTATTTTTAATTACTGTTACAAAACGATTACGGTGAGAGTTAGGATTAATAGACGGGGGTGTTACAGAACTTGAGACAACCTGATATCCTCTTGATCGATTTGTTTGTTAGCTTAAAACAAAAGCTAAGGCTATCCATCCTTAAGACATGCTCCAGAGCATTTGAATATGTTATAAGACTAACCATTCGCACATAGAAAGTGCTACGAATCTCACTTTCTGGAATCTGATTTTGGTACTTTCGCCTATATTGAATGACCTTCATCTTTGATCTGTCTATTTTCACAAACTTTAGACTACACCACTTGTGACTAGCATTCTTCTTTGAGATGTGATAGACCTTCAGACCCATATTCAGCAACCGAATAATCTTCAGACCATACAACCAGCAGACAAAATTCTTTCTCAAACTAGCAAATGCAGTAACAGATCTCCTGCTATCCCTCTTGCTAATATGAAACACCATAGGATTCTCATCACCCCCGAACTTGCAACAAACCACCACCAACACTGGACGCTCAGACAAAACATCAGCATCAATATTGAATAGAAACGTCCGGTCCAAACCTTGCATCACTGCTAGGAAGAGACCCATCCCCCAATAGTAAGACCTAAGGAGGGTCAAGTGAATGCCCACACCATTTACCAAATCCAAAGGTACATGAATTCCACTAAGCCTAACAGCCATTGAGGGGGAAGAAAACGAAAAGGTAGTCCTTGAAACTGACCACTCTACCCCCACTAGCATAATCAAATAACTGTCCAAACCTGGTCTAAACGAGAAGACCAGAGCAGAAAACGTAGAAGGCAACCGACACTGCTCGAAGACAGGGATTGAAACTGAAAAACACCACTCCAAACTGGGGAAAGAAAGCTGAGGGAGCAATTCTCCTAGCTAATCGCATGAAAGTACAATAAAGAAATCCCCCATAACCAAATCTGAAAACGATCAAAACAGACTACCGCCAAGGCTAAACAAAGATAGCTGATCAACAAAGGAGAGCAAAGCGGAACCCTAACACTTCAATCTGACTAGCATAGCAAATTAATTTGACAGCAGATCTTACCTCCGTTCACGGGCTAGCGCCGAAGAAGACCACCAGTGAGAGGAACACGCAGATCCTTCACAAGAACCGTCTAGGAAAATAGCACTTTCGGAGAAAGAAAAGAAACTAACTCCACGGCTTGAAGCTGGGCTTGAGAAGAAGAATAAACAAACTCCCAGTTGAGAAGGTGAGCACAGGGCTGAGCCCAATCCCTCTGTTTGCACAGTAAAGAACCAAAGAGAGCGATGGATTTTCGCCTCTAAAATCGCCTCCACGAGCGCGATAGAGGAACGCGTTCCTTCAACTTATTTATTTTTGGTATAGCTGTAACCACTAAAATCTTACCAAAATATACGGTTAAATGGTTTAATACCGTACCAAAACTAATAAAACCACACATGGTTTACTAATTATAAGAAAAAACATATAAACCGTTTAAACCACTTACAATCGGTAAAATCGGACCAAAACTGACGATTAACCAGTTTCAATTAACCGATTATAATTATCAAATTTGACTAACCAAAAATCCGATTAACCGGTTAACCAAATCCAATTAACCTCTACTAAATGAAACAATTACAATTATCAAATTTAACTAACTAAAAATCTGATTAATCGGATTCTAATTAACCATAAAATCAATTAACCGATTATGAACACCCCATCAACCGATTATGAACACCCCCAGCTAAGAAGGTCGAAGCTTCGAAAAGGGAGAACAGAGAAGGTTAACGAGGAGGGCAAGACAGCATCCGAGTTTCATGATTCCTACATTTTTCCCTGCGGGCTCACGAGTTATGGGCTTGACTATTGTGTCTATAAAAGAGGCAAAATAATCAATGTAACTCCTAATTATACCTGACATTACAAACTCATTTAAAACTGATTAAACAAATTCTAATTGACTGTCGAACTTAAATTTTAAAGGAGAGTACATTTTTGTTATAAGTTAATACTAAGTACATTATACAAACAGATGATAAAGTTAATTGATACTCGTCAATTCACCCATGTACCTAATCCACTGTAAAAAGGTTACGCGAATTGACGGGTTTTTGCCAGATCTACTATTAATCACGGAGGGGATTTTGTGACGGATCAACAATTTCCGTCCACGACGGACACAATCCCCACCATTCATTATATTATATAATATTTAATCTATTGCTGCAGAATGCACACGTCAGGGATTACAATTTCTTCACTCTGAACCTATTTTCTTTTTTGTTTTTAATTTTTTAAGGAAAGATAAACTTTTTTTTTTGTTGTTGTTCGTTCTATATCAGCCAACTATAAACAAAATAATTGTTTATAATTGTTGCTGCGGAGAGTATATTGACTTACCGTAGTAATTCTTTTTTTACAATACTTTAATAATATAATTAGTCACCAAGTATATAAAATATATGATTATATGTATATATGATTATTAAATAATATTGTCTTAATCTAATAGTAATATGTATCTTGTACACACCTATACAAAAAATTAAATATATATTAATTCAAAAATATAATCATTATTTTATTAAAAAGAAGTGAAACTAATATAAAAACATAAAATATAACTTTTTCTAAATTCAGAAAGTATCACATAATTCACTTAAAAAATATTATTCAAAAGTTTTCTTAAAAATAAAATATAGAATAAAAAAGTGTTAAAACCATATATTTTGGATAAAGTACAATTAGCTAACAAGATAGATAAATTCAAATAAAGATAATTATCAAACTGAATTTAGAGAATTATAGATGTGTGACTTTCAAGTTACCAGGTAAGGACTGAGCTAAAAGATAAAACTTATTTTAATCTTAACCTTGATATCCAAAAATATATAAACATTTCCACGTGTTTAGTTTCTACGTTTCTACAAGTCCATGATTGTCTATAACGTTTCCACGCCACAATTACATATAAATGTTTCCACTGCAGGATTATATATAAACATTTTTATAATTATATATGATGTTTCCATGACACAATTATATATAATGTTTCCACCGTTATACATAAAGGAGTCCCTAGATAACGTTTCCACCTTTTTATTTAAACGTTTTCACCTTTTTATTTAAACATTTCCACGTTGTTATATATACGTTTCCACGTTTTTATCTGTTTCTACTATTCCTGATTATATATAATGTTTCCATGGCATGATTACATATAAATTTCAATAATTATATATGAATGTTTTCATGCCACAATACGTTTCCACAATTTATATATAAACGTTTACACACCATGATTACATATATACATTTACACAATTATATATTCCATACCACAACTAAATATAATGTTTCTACGACGCATTTTTCCACGTCACAATTAGTAGAATGTTTCCACCGTTATGCATAAACGTATCCACGAGTTTATATAAATGTTTCCATTTTTTATATAAAAGTTTTTACGTGTTTATATAAATGTTTCCATGTTTCTACGATTCCATTATTATATATAAACGTTTTCACGCCATGATTATACATAACATTTCCAACATTATACATAACCTGAATTGTTGGAGTCGACTTTACGTATTTCTTAATAGTTGATTTTTATATATGAACTACACGATAACTTATAACATGAAGGTTAAAAAATTAACATGCAATATTTTTTAAAAATATTATACATCATTTTTTTAATTTCAAAAATAATATAAATATTAGCTTGATATTTTTTATATTAGCAATTTTCTTCATTTTAATCACTTGATTGGTGTATAGTAATCTTTTATAACTCGTTCTATGCTTTATAATGTTTTTAAGCTTTTCTAACACTTAAAGGTAAATTGTCCAAAAATTGTCTCCTGCTAGAAAATTATCTATTAAGACTGGTAAGGAATGGTTGTTTATAATTCTCTATTAGCCAGTTTCATAGTTCAATTGTCTAACAAATATGTCATGAAAAAAATTATATTATAACATAAAACATCATCATAAAATTTTTAATATATAAAAACTTTACAAAATCCTAGTATAGTATTATAGTAGTCAAATCACTCATGGTCAGTAATATGCAAACACTTTTAAATCTTCTTCTGTCTCCCGTCATAATTAGTTAATAAAAAAATTTGGCCAAGGATATTCTTAGTCCATCACCTAATCCTCACCCTCTATTATATATATATATATATAATAAATATATAAAATTTAAAAATTATTATATAATAATCATATTTAAGTGTATATAATCATGTAAAACTTTTAGATAATTGATAAATAATTTATTATGAAATACACATATACAAATTCTACATCTTATCACCTCTACCGTTTTTTTTTTAAAAAAAAGACTTCCATCTATGCTAACCTGCTACTCCCTCTCAGGCCTCAGCTACCTCCTGCAGTATATAAAAAAACGAAAAAAGTCATGGTGAGTTCCGTGAGTAAGCCCACCGACATCACCGAGTATCATTGCATCAAGCCAACCCATGAAGATTCATCAACTAAGGGTCTATTCATGGGGATGGCATCGCCTTGGATCGACCAAGGAGTTATTCTCGAGTCTACCCACAAAATGGTGTAAACTTGTCTTAGTATTTCCTTTATAGGGAACTAATTTCAATGAAAATGAACTCTTCTTTTCCTCGTGTCGCAGGTCTTCCTGTTTTCCTTAGTCATGTCTCTCGGTAGGAGAGGGGACATTACTATCTTAAAGAGTTCTAATTCGAAAGGATGTGTGTGTATATCATTTAAAGGATTTAGATTAGTAAAGAATTAGAAAAAATACCGATTTTACTTCATGCTTCCCTAAAAAGCTGATGTTTCATTTATTCGACTTTGCACAAACAAACACCAGGGATAAAATAAAATTTTCATTTCTCTTCAATCCTTCATTCACTCACCTTTCCTTCCTAGACTAGTACCACTAGTTTGTTCAAGGAAAGTACCATTATAGTGATTTGGGACTTGAAACTTTCTGGTAACAGGTAATAGTGACAACTGCATTAATTTCAAAACAGAAACAGAATTCCATATACTATTGAAATCCCATCAGGAGTTTATACAAGAATCCCTCCACCGTTTAAAAACAGAAAGTTTGCAGGTTAATCGACACTGCAAACGCTCACAACGGGCAAAGTAACAGTGGAAATGAAATTGACATTGACACTGTAAACGCTCTTTCAGAGGACACTACTCAGTTCAGCGGGTTAATCGACATGCAAAGTAATATCAAGAAAGATACTACCCTGCAATCTGGTCTGTTGAGCTTGAATTTATTGAGTCATCATCGCAGCTCCTTCCTCAATCAATCGTTGTGCGAAATAAAGTGCATTCAAAAGTAGGAAAATTGTAATACAAACAAAGATATTTAGTAGCCTCAGAGATCTTGGTGGAAAATAATTCATCATATGGAATCTCAAAAGATATCCAATCAAGAGTAGCAAATATTTGATCAACATCACCGGCAAAGCGTAAAAAAGGATAAAAAATAAGATTTTGAAAGCAAAAAATGCATCAAAACAAGGATTTCCAAGCACAATATAAATAGTCAGAAGTAGCTGGAATGTAATCACTAATTATCAGTGGGAATCCGTCTGATTTACTTCATCATTCTAATAACCGTGCTTAATATAGTTAAACAACCGATAGAGTTTAACTAGCCAAAGAACGAAACATGGTGGCAAACTAGAGCATCACATATATCTTCCTTGTCACCAAATGTTCCTATACACCACATAAACGTGAAGGAAATTCAGAGCTAAAGGAAGACCAGATAGTTCTTATAGCCTGACGATAGATTCCTTGAAGCACTTACATATGTCTTCATAAGGAAATTGCAAAATCAGGCAAACTCTTTCCCAAATCCCCCAAAATTAAGAGCATAGATTTTCAGCAAATGCAAAAAAAAAAGCCTCATTTATTGTCACTGAAAAGAGCATTCAGCATTTAAGATTTACCAAAGAAGAGGAATCCAAAGGAAGAAAAAGGCTCAACTCTGGATTAAGCAACGCCTCAACGTTTTTGGCAACCTAAAAAGAGGTTAATGATATTTGCCCCCAGAACAAAGCATTCAAGAAATCGATCTACAGATCTCAAACCCTTGAAGCCGAAAGAAGAGGCAACATAACTTTCGTACTCACTTGTGTTTACTCTCAGATCCGACTGACGCTATACAGAGAAGATGACATCCTACGAAAAACCCTAGATGGCGAATTCTCATTCTGTAATGAAAGGTAGCCCAAATATTGCTTTATAGACGTGTTGAGCAGCCGAAAAACTGCCCTGCTTCGTTCAAAAAAATAAAACTAGATTGATGGGTTGCGTCTTGGGCTTGAGGTCACAGGCGATTAACGTAAGCCCTAAGTGTTTTGTTACTGGAGCGATTTGTGGGCTAGATTTGAACCGGCCTGCACTGTCTCGGTTAAGAAAATAGAGGAGCTATCTACAGTACATTCTTTTTCTTTTGGAGCAAGAATCTACAGTACATTCTAGTTGCTATAGTATCAGATTTCTTTATTTTTACATGCTAATTTTATATGTATCATTCTAATTAAGCACTTTATAATATACTCAATCGAGAGTACTTTTTAAACGCGGTTAAACGGGAATATATTATTTTTAACAAAATCATAAAATCAATTAAATTGTTTATTTGTTAAAATTTAAAATTATATGTATTTTGCTACTTCTTAATTGCATTTTCCTTCTTTTGTCCATATTAGTTACCATTTTATATAAAATTTTAAAAATTTGTTGAACAATATCAGTTCTACTTTTTTCTTAAAGATTTCAAAGTATGTGTAATATTAGATCCTGTACTTCTTAAGGATTTCAAAATTTTGTCAAGTAAAATTTTGGAATTTAATGTTTCAACTCCTTGTCATAGCATTTATTTTCAAATTTTATTTGAATCAAATACTTTATGAATCTCCATCAATGATTCTTTGCGAATAAATAAAAACTTTGTCATCAACTATTGACATAATGTTTTCTTAAGTTGTCTCTATACACATAAATTGTGATTAAGAGGTAACTTTTAGTTTTCATTTTGCTTTTTTTTTTAGATTTATTATATCATTCCACAAGTCTTACACTCATATGTACTTAATGTTCTAACTACAAAAATCCAATATTTTTCAAAGTTTATCACAGATTGTTAGAAATCGTGTTCTTAATATTTTGTGATTTGGTACAAAAATACGATTTGTGTAAGTTTAAAAAAATGATGTATTATATTTAACCTCAATTAATTTATTTTTTTCTTTAGTTATCTTATTTTTTTATTCTACATGTGTTTTGTGAGATACTATTTATGAGCTAACATTTTTTTAGTAGTGTTCATTCTCTTTAAAACAATAATAAGAAATATTCTTTTAGTTGTTGCGGTCAGTCTTATAAAAGTGCTGCACATTTCTAGAGGGTATTACGTTTTCTTCTCGCCGTGGGTTTCCTCCCGTCGTTTCGGTAACTAGGGCATATCCAGAGTCGCGCCCTGTTCTCGCCATGCATTGGTTGATGTGGTTTCCGAACCTCCGCCACTCAGCTCCAGCTTCTTGCCTTGTAACTCACCACCAACTGCACACGTTAGCTACTATCACATGCCACGTTGAGCGATTTACGCACAGCAAATCTTCATGCTATCTAGACCTAATCATTTACAGCAGCGACTACGAGTACCCGCCTCCCCGTTTAAAGGAGGTTTCTTCCACTATCGTAGATCAGTACTTTTCATCTTCTGTCTCCCGATACGTTTCCCCTTCCTCGGCTCCAGTACCTTTTTTGACGCCATACTTGCTCACACCACTTCGACCCCTGTTCATTCGATGGCTACTCCTGTCGATGAGCTCTCTAGTAAGTACGCCGGCCTCCAACTTACCGCTGCGGAAGGAGAAGGTCTGGCTGTTGACGACATCCAACATGCTCACTCCGCCAGTTCCATGACTACTTCAGTTCTGGGTAAAGTTTTCATGGTCAAGACCATGGACATCCCTGGTTTAGAGTGCACTCTCTCGCGGGCATGGCGATGTGAGGGCCACTTAAAGATTTGTAACCTTGGCTCTCGGCTGCTGCTCTTTGCCTTGCCTGATGAGGAGCATGTCCAAGACGTCCTCTCTCGGGGTCCATGAACGGTTGACGGTAGCTTAATGGTTTTGTCTCCAATTGATCAAAGCATTCCTCCTGCTCACTGCTTCGAATGGGCGCCCTTTTGGGTTCACGTCCATGATGTACCCTTGTAGTTTATGCAAGCCATGTTCGCCAAGCGCCTAGGAGACAAGCTTGGAGTCTTCATGGAGTATATTGATTTTGACTCGCGTTTCAGTGGTTCTTTTATGCGCATCAAAGTCAAGCTCAACATCACCGTGCCCCCGCTCCGGTGTCTTACTATTACCTTTCATGGAAATCCTCTGGTGTTGCGTCTCACTTATGAACGTCTTCCCAACCTTTGCTTTGTCTGTGATCAGTTTACTCATCTTACTACTGATTGTCCCTCACAGGATGCTCCAGCGATTGATTATCAGTATGGAATGTGGCTCAAGGCCAGGCACCGTGGCCCCAGTCGACAGAGCAACGCTGGGAATCATACCCGAGTTTTCAATGTTGGTCCAGCTGCTTGCCCTGCTGCTCTCTCTGATGATGCGCACTCAGTCTCCCCTCTCAAGGTAGCAGGTCCAAGTGATGCTCATCAGGTTGTGGGCAATATGGAGCTTGAAGAAGGAGAAATAGCGACATCTCCTCAGACCTCGGCCTCCAGGAAGCGCAAGCATGATGATGCCCTTCAATCTCCTCCTGTTGTTGGTCATGACGATATTGGTTCAATTGACAAGCTCAAGCGTGGGAAGAATGGTGACTCACCCCCTTTTGTTCAGGCGCCTCTGGGAGACACCCAGAGCCGCCAAGAGTAATGTCTATACTGTCCTTGAATTGTCGTGGCCTTGGCAAGGCTGCGTTAGTTCGGTGGGTGAAGGGGGTTGTCACTAGGGCTGCTCCTTTGATGTTTTTTTGTGTGAAACTAAGTTGTCATCAATTGAGATGCACAGGGTTGCTTCCTCTTTTGGTACTTATTTTTGGATTGCTGGTGACAGCGCAGGTTGTTCAGGGAGGGTAGCTCTTTTTTGGAAATGTTCGGTTGATCTTACGATTCTCAGTTACTCGTGTAGGCATGTTGATGTAGGTGTGACTGAATTGGGTGGGTTCAAGTGGCGTTTTACTGGTCTGTACGGTTGGGCAAAATCTGTAGATAAATGGAAAACTTGGGCCTTTCTTCGTTATCTTTACCCTCAATGGGGGGTCCCTGGCTTTTGTGTGGTGATTTAAATGAAGTTTTATTTCCATCCGAGCATTTAAGCAGTTGTAACAGAAATCAAACAGCAATGTTAGCCTTCCGTCGTTGTATTGTAGATTGCAATCTGCATGATTTGGGTTACAGAGGGTCCAGGTTCACGTACATAAAAAAAGCTCCAAATTCTCACCATGTAAAGTCTCGTCTCGATCGTTTTCTATGTAATGACTCATGGCATGATCATTTTCGTCACGCTCAAAACTTTCACCTTCCTTGGGGTAGATCCGATCATAAGCCAATTCAGCTCTTCCTGGATCCTATCGTTCGCCAGGGTCAGAAGCCATTCTGTTTTGAAAATTGTGGGGCTCAGGATCACCAGTGTAAAGCCCTTGTAAGGCAAGAATGGTTGGCTCCTACGGATGATGTCTCATACCAAGCTAAAGTTAAGCGTTGTGGCATGTGGCTTCGGGATTGGGGCACCAAACAGTACTGGCGGGAGAAGCAAGATTTGGCTCATGTTCAGGCTCAGCTCCAACAGTTGGAAACAGCTACATCATCTCTAGCCGCTATGGCACAATGGAGCCATCTCACTCAATCTTTGGATACCTTGTTGCTTAAGGATGAAGTTAGGTTACAGCAGCGGTCACGACAGGCCTGGTTGCAGGCGGGTGATCGTAATTCTGCCTTTTTCCACTCTCGGGTGGCTACACGTGCTTGTACGAATGCAATTTTGGCTTTATCTTCAGGGGACAGCCCTCCAAGGACTTCTTGGCATGGAATTGAATCGGTTGCTAGGACATTTTTCGTTGATCTATTTACTTCCACTAATCCAGTGCCAAATTAGCATTTGATTTCCAGTGTTGAGAATCAGGTCCCTCAGCAGCTTTTTGAATCTATGGGCATGCCATATACTCGTGAAGAAGTAGTGACGGCTTACAAAGTAGATGGCTCATAATAAAGCGCCAGGGCCTGATGGTATTAATGGGATCTTCATTAATTCCTTTTGGTAGCTTATCAGTGACAACTTCATCTCAGCTACCCTATCCTCTTTGAATACTGTGTCGGTCCCTCCCTCCATCAATCACACTTACTTACTGCTAATTCCAAAGTCCGCTACTGCTACTACGGTTCAGGATTATTGTCCCATTTCTCTTTGTAATACAATTTACCGTGTTATCTCCAAGGTCTTAGTCAATCGCATCAGGTCAGTCATGCCCTATGTCATTTCCGAGAATCAGAGTGATTTTGTTCAGGATCGAATGATTACGGATCAGGTGTTACTTGCCCATGAGCTGCTTCACCTGATGCATTCCTCGAAAGCCCGTTCTCATGGTTTTTTGCTTATAAGGTTGACATGTCCAAGGCCTTTGATCGGGTTGAATGGTCTTTCCTTCTGGATGTTCTCCATAGCATGGGCTTTCATCCCTACTGGATTGCCCTCAAAGTGCCTCACCAGTGTCTCTATGGACGTTCTTATTAATGGTCATCCAGGTATATCTTTTCAACCTCAGCGTGGCCTGCGGCAAGGGGACCCGCTTTCCCCCTTTTTGTTTATTTGTTGCATGGAAGTTCTGTCTTCATCCGTCCAGCTGGCTTATGACATTGGTCTATTCTAGGGGTTTAAGGTTCGGGGCCTTGACCAACCAATTACTAGCCTTCTTTTTGTCGATGACTGCATGTTATTTGGGGCCATAACAGTTTCAAACGCTCAATCGTTACAGAATATTCTAGCGGATTTCACTGAGGCCTCTGGTCAGTGTATTAACCATGCCAAGTCTGCTATCATGTTCTCCCAGCACTTGGAGCCGCCTCTCCGTCATGCAATTTTACAAACTTTGGGAGCTTGTCAGGTGTCAGATCTTGGTATTTATTTGGGTTTTCCAAGTCGCATCGGCCTTAATCGCTCTTTGGTCTTTCGATATTTAAAGGATCATGTGTATAAACGCTTGCATTCCTGGAGTAAGAAGCTCTCGCAAGCAGGTCGTGCAGTGCTTATTAAATCTGTCCTCCAGGTCATCCCCACTTACGTTATGTCAATCATGGCTCTTCCTAAGTCTTTCTTAAAGTAGTTGCAAAAGCTTATTGCGCGCTTTTATTGGTCTGGCACAGAATCAAAATCCTCTATTTATTGGTGCTCCTGGGCTATAGCTTGTTGTGATTTATCTAGTGGCGGCCCAGGGTTTCGGGATTTGAGGTCTTTCAATAGGGCTCTCCTCGCCAAGCAACTCTAGCGGTTCCTTCAGAGGCCCGACTCTCTTCTCAGTAGGGTTTACCATGCCCGTTATTTGCAGCGCAGTAATGTTTGGGACCTTTGTCCCGCTTCAATTTCTAGTCCTATCTGGAAGGCGGTAATGGGAGTTTGTAACACCCTTATAATAATAAAATAACAGCGGAAAATAAACTAAAGGTGCTACAGACCATCGGGCTCCAAACACCCGGTACCAACCTCACCAATTACAACCATTACAATTAACTAAGTTACGGTCTGAACTTCGAGAAAACTTAACATTAACATAACAATAATAAAATACATTCACTCTCCATAAACCTAATCCCATCCCAATCACTCATGCTCTTCGTGGCCACCTGTAAATCAATTTACACCTGCAAGATGAAACCAAGCAGCCCACCCCGGGAGGGGTGAGTCAGTTCCCTGGAATGGAACTGGTACAATTCTCCAAAAACAAAACTAAAAAGCATAACTCTTCAAAATAAACAGTAACTTGAAATCAAACTCTTGAAAGTAAAACATGGAAACATGACACTTTAAAACCACCAAGCCAAAGATAACAAGTTAAGGATAAAAGTAAATAATAGGAAGGTAAAGTTAGTCAATCCAAAAACCACACCATGAGTTAGTGAGCATCCAATGCTCAAGTTAGAACCAATTCCAGTCAGGAGTAGAAAGACCCAAGTAGTCACAAGGACTAGGAATGATAAGATAGATCCAAGAACCAATGACTCAAGAGTGGAATAATTCAACTGGGAGAGATGGCCCCCACCATCAGATATAAATGTCCGTATGGATGAGGGATATACAACCCCCTGCTGTCATATTAAAAATGTCCTGGTGGACGAGGGATATACAGCCCCCTGCTATCAAATATCAATGCCCTTATGGGCGAGGGATATACAACCCCCTACTGTTAAATATCAATGCCCCTATGGGCGAGGGATATACAGCCCCCTACTGTTAAATATCAATGCCCCTATGGGCGAGGGATATACAGCCCCCTGTTGTTACCATTGAAGACGCGCGCACGTCGAAACCTCAAGAACCAGCTCATGGATGAAACGATATCTAGAGACAAAAGAAGAATTTACCAAAATTGACCTTTTCCAAATTCCTAATAGACCACTAACTACCCAGAGCAATACCAAAACACTCAGTCCTACAGAGTGTAGAAGCGTAAACCCTAAGCAGCCAATGTCTAATGGAACAACCAGATTATAGGAACCAATACCCAAGAGAGTTTCACATCCAAGGCTCAGTTAGTCACACAAGCTGAGTTAGTCACACAACCATTTCCTTTTTATAAATTCCTCTTAAAGTCAGTTAGCGTTTTCCAAAACATTCCACAAGACAATCAGCAAAAATATCGGAGTACGAGAAATCGTACCTGGTCAACGCTGTAGCAGTTCTAGTAAACTCGTGCAAACATTCAACAATTCTCTGAGGAACATTGAAGATAACTTACTATCAATAACCCGTACCCTAAGTAAAACTTAAATAAATTCCTCTCTCTTATTTCCAAATCTCAATTATCTCATAAGCCCTCGCTTAAATGTTATGTATAACCTTTGACTTATTTTAGAAGGTTGTATAGCCCAAGGTTGTAGGGTCAAGGAATGTATTTTATTAACACCTGCTAATTGTCCACTCCTATCCACTTTATTCATATTTAACCACAATCCTCACATTCAAGACTTTTGAGACCTTTATAACATAAATGTGTTTTTATTATATAATTAAATCTAAGAATTTCAATAAAAATCTTAAGCTCAATACCTTTATTCTTAATTTAGAATAAACATTGTATAACGACCTATGATGGACTCATCTCAGAATACTATACTATTATCTCACAATGTAAAGATTATGTATTTAAACAATATCTACTAGACAACCCATTATGATTAAGTCTTCCCCTTAACTTAATTAAGATCCGCATCCTGTATATTGGAATCGTAGTGTTGTAGACGCGTTTTATTATAACTTTAGTTTAGAATGACTTTTAATTACAACCATCTAATAAACTTGTCATAAGATGTTAAATTGCTTCTCATCCTGAATAACTATAATATAGTTAACTTTATTTAACAAATTAATCTTACATTTAGTATTCACAAGGTATATTATATGTTTTATTATTACCTATACAATAAGGTGTTTAGTATAACCTTTTATGTATCCTTATGTAAATTTAATTTCCTAAATGTTTTATTTTTACACACATTCTCTCTATAGACTATGTACAATCCTTTGTACTAAACTTCATTAAACTTAAGCCTTAAATACGTTTTAAATTGTTTTACAAAACCTAAGGTTTCAAAGGAATAACCTAATAAATTAATTTCCTTTATTGTATTTAGGATGGACAATATATCTACATAGAGTAGAATTTATCAAAGAATTAAATTCTGGTTCGTAAGTGAAATTGTTAATTATTTAATAAGATAATCTATTATGAAAATTCTCATATTTTATATTCAAATAACCCATTATTATTTCCCATTACCGTAAAGTATATCAATATAATATCTTATGTAACTTAGTTTTATCTAATAAAAGGTTCAAAGGTTTTAAGTATCAAATTCCTATTTATAAACCTTCTATAAATTCTAACTACTAAATACCTCACTTAATTGTTAACTCACATCCTAAGTATTGGTAATAAATGTTATAAATGTATTTCATATGGCTTATCTAATGCCAAGAAACTTAAGGATTATTATTTAGATAAATTTCCAAATCATAGTTTAATATAGTTTAATACCATAATCCTTTTAATGATTTTATCCTAAAACATTAAGTTATATTTCAATACCATAAATGTTAAGAAATGATTAAATATAGACTTACTAATCCACCTCACATTTAGATGTAAAAGTATTTTACTTATTTTATTATGGTTTATATATTAAGAACATCTAGATGTAAACGTATTACATTTGTTTATCATTAATTATAGAATAAGATCTATTTGTACAACATTTTATGTAATCACGGTTTTTCCTAAGTTTTAACTTATTAATTACTAAATCCCAATTTTAGATTTACATTCTGATCATCGACAAATAATACTATACATGTATTTTAATATGGTTTATATATAAACCTTGGGTTCAAAGGTAACTCTTTAAGCCTAATACATACTATAATTTAATACCACCTCATATAATATTCTCCTTAGTATTATGTAGAGTTTTAGTTTAACTTATTAATTCCTTCGTATTATATTTCCTATAAGGTATTTAATTTTATTATGTTAATGTGTATATATTATATACTAGGATTTGTTCAAAACATTATTTATGTAGTTTTATTGTATTTAATTATGTTTAATAACTTTTAGGCATAACTACAACCGATATACGGTTTATAAAATAAAGTGTTTCCCTTTATTTTTAATACATATATACGTATACCTGTATTAGAATTTAATTAAGACATCCCCTATGTAACACATTATATTTAAACTATCTTATTACTACAACCTTTAACTGTATCCCAAGTATGTTTCATAAAGTATTTCTTTTACTATATCTTAGGATTCTAGCTCTTATAATATTTAGTTATTATAAGTGTTAATTTATTAGTTCCTTATTTTACTCTAAGTTACTACTTATTCCCTTTTTATAAATGCGTAAAATATATATTATTCCTTACTTTAATTAAAAATACTAACTCCCATATATTATAATAAATAAAATGTAGAATAATTAAATTCCTTGATTTAACATAAGTTTCTATTTTAATCCTACCATATAAGTATATATACATATATGTAAATAATTTCACTTATCTTAAAAGCTAATACCAAAACATTTATAAACTTACTGTTATAAAATGTTAATTTAGTTTCCCATATTTTCCCCAGCTTAAAAAGTTCATTAACAAACCATACTTTAATTTTAATTACATTAAAAACCTTATATTATAGGTTATTCTTATGAAAAACTCATAAACACAATTTTAAACCTTTTTCCATTGCCCAAAAATTCCCAAATTTAATATACAGTAACTATAACATTTTAGACATATTATAAAAATTTTATTTCATAAAAAATATCTTTTTAAATTAGCCAAATAATTCCATAAAACCCGTAACTTGCAAAAATCATAACTTATGTTTAAAAACTCCAAAACCTTATTAATTTACATCAGAATAAACTAGATTTAATAAGGAATCTATGGTTAAAATTTCAAGTCAAAATACCTTCGGGAAGGTATTTAAATTAATTCAACAAGTTAGAGTTAAATTCTGAAACATTATAAACTTAAAACATCTTTATTATCTATGATCTAATCTTGGCCGTCCATTTCCTTAAGTCCAGATCGGACGGATGCTGAAGCGCCAGTTCTTCCCCAACCTCAAACGAAATCCCGAGTACTAAATCACCGATTCCTCTCAACTCACAGAACCAAATCGGCTGATTTTTATTTCTATCGATTCGAAATTCTCTTGCGGTTCTATTGATACCAATTTTACTATCTAAGGTGCACTAAATCGTAAAAATGATTCTGGGTATTCAAAGTTAGGGTTCTTCGTATATTCGAACTTAAATCTGTCAAATTCTCCTATTACAGTGCATAATAAACGAAATTGGTACGTGGGTTTGGTCGACAATGTAAAACCGATTGACAACATCGGAAGAATTTGAAGAAAAACTCACCGGAATTGCAAAAATCGAAGGAATTGGATTTCGGTTTTCTGGAAAAGGTTCAAACTTGACTGTTTCGAGGAGCTCACTTTGAGGATCTATAAGTTAAGTTCTAGATCGAATTAGAATACGTATGTGGGCTTAATCGAAAGAGGAAACATAGCTCTACACATTGATAGCAAGAACTCACTCTAATTTGCAATACACAAAAAGAAATCTAAGCTGAAAGTTACGAGTTTATACCTTACGTTTTCCGGAAAAAATCCATGATTTTATGAGATGACAAATCCGAAACTTTAGACACCTCTCTCTTCCAAACGGTTGGGAATTAGCTTTGGTCATCAATATGAAAGTTGTAGAAGGATTAGAGCTCTTCAAAACGAGCTAAAGAACATGAAATTTGGATAAGAAACGAAGAAGTTATGGCTAGACGAAGTTACCTGATTCGAAGGAAAAACTGGAAACTGTAGTTTCGGTTTTTGCAAGGTGGCTACTTTGATTCGATTTTCCGGTTGATTTAGGATGAGTTAGGGTAGTGTGAGTTATGGTTGTTTAGAGGAAATGTAGGAGAAGACAACAAAGAAGACGACACTCAAAAATTCCTTAAGATGAGAAAGTTATGAAGGTCACAAGATAGGGCAACAAACTGATTTCTGTTGGCGAAAAACAAGGAGAAAATCGACTATAGTGTTGGGCGGCCTGTGATTGACTGAACGTGGCAGATCTCAAAGTTTGACTCTAAACTTCAATCTAGCATAACTTTGGCTAGGATGATCCGTTTTGACGTTCTTTTTATCGATCTTCATGGTTTTCCATAACCTATTTATTGGTATAGGTTTCATGTGCTAGTTTGACCATTCTCAAAAAGTCAACCCTAGCAAGGCTTAATAAGCTTTAAGAGTGTTTCTATAATTATTTTTGACTTTTATGTTTCAAAACAATGTCCAACTCTTTCTAAAATCTTTATAATATACTTGGAGTGTATAGAATTTTTCCCAAGATTTATTGACTTATAAATCTTATTATTAAATTCATAATACTATATAATACTATATAATAATTAAATATTTAATTGTATACTTTAGAGGTAAATAGGAGGAATCCCCCTAAAATAATTTCCATAATTCCATATAATATTAATACTCATAATTCCATACAATAATTTAATATTCATAATTCCTTATACTAATTTAATTCATAATTCCATATAATAATTAATACTAATAGTATTATTAAAGGTTTAATAAAAGAAATCCCCTAAATTAATTTAAATGAATTTAGGGGTATTTCAGAGTTCGTGATCTTGTGCATTTTGGTCAGCGCCATTCTATTTTCGACGGTCAAACCACCCCGGTAGCCTCCTGCTGGATTATTGGCAAGCCAGGTGGCCAGTCTTTCCTTTGGAAGTTCCCTTCCTCTCAGGTGTCCTCTACAAAGGTAACAAATTTTATTACTAGTGCAGGTGTTGAGCAAAATAGTGGTTAAACTATCTTGCTAACTATAGGCAGTGAACCCAATCATTGTAGTACAACAAGGTCGTATCCACAGGGACTTCGTAACTATCTAGCTAATTATAAGCTTAGTAAATATGCAAAAGGATATATACAAAAGTGCATAAATGTAAATTAGGGGTTTTGGGTTTTTGGGTTGTAACTAGAGAAATAAAGGAAAGCAATAAACACTAAACTATCTAATCTAGGATAGGTGTAGCCCGGGATAGATATTTGCACCCGTCCTCCCCTTACTACCAATTGTCGAACCTCGAACTCATAGCCAACAACGGGAACACTTAATTAATTAGTAACCTAATCAAGGCCTACTAATCCTAACCAATTTAACCGAAACTTCTCAATCAGCTAAGCTCCGGGTCAATCGACAGCTCTGAGCTCAAGTTCCACTAAAGTTGCAATGTAGTATAATCTCAAAATCATCGAAATTAGAGTACACCGTTTTAGTCTCTAACAGTTTAGGTTTCTATCTCAGAATATCATTTTGATAGAATCCCACAATAATGCTAAACTAATCAGTAGGCCAAACCAACCAATTTAACACAATATTGACAATTTGGGTAAAACCCTAAACTAATCCTCAAATCATGAGCAACAAGTTTAAGAATCATAAATACCCAATAATCATCTTCATTAAGCTCAAAGACTAAAATAAAGCATAAAAATAAGTTCAAGATTCAACAATGGAGGTTTTAGGGATTTTGGGGCAAAATCCCCATCCCAAGCTACAAGGAAACTACACAGCCATTAAAGCACAAAGAGAGAGAAGGGAGAAGAAATAGCCATGGGAGGTTGAGGAAGAGCTTCAATGGAGGTGAGTCTTCTCCTCCTTCTTCTCTTCTTCTTCTTCCTTTCCTTTCTTCTTATTCTTCCCTCTTTTCTCTTCTTTTCCCGTTGTTTTTATGTTCTGTGTGGCTTCCCCTCTCTCTCCTCTTTTCTCCTTTTAAAAAGGCAGATTTGGGCAAAATCTGCGACCGACCGACCCACCCTGGGTCGGTCCCGTGGGTCGGTCGAGTCCAGAAGCAATTTCGGGGGCCGGAAATCGCGTCTTTAAGTCCGACCGACCCACCCTGGGTCGGTCCTAGGGTCGGTCGGGTCCAGAAGCACTTCCGGCTCCTGGAACGAGCATTTCTGGGCTCCGGCATCATCCGACCGACCCACTTTGGGTCGGTCCTGTGGGTCGGTCCTGTGGGCAGGCTAACTTCAAAATGCTGTATCTTCTTCATTTTAGCTCCGATTTTGGATCTGTTTGCGCCCACGCGTTTGTCTTTTCGTCTACTTTATTTCTAGCTATGTTATTCCTCCTGTTTCAACAATAGTTGTGTGAAACACCAATAAACACAAAACTAGAGGAAAACTAGCTAGAGTGGATAAATGAGCATGAAAAGTGTGGATAAAACATATGAAATATACCTATAAAACATGCTCATTTGGACACTCATCACACCCCCACACTTACCTTTTTGCTTGTCCTCAAGCAAAATCAAGCCCCCAGGTAAGTAAGGAATGCTCAAGACTAACAAATACTAACATGAATTGTAGGATAGGAGAAGAATCAAAAAGTGATTAAAACCTTTGAGGAGTGTGAACCATCTCTTAGTGGTGGCATGGATCTGCTTAGGGCAAAACAAAATATAGAGTTCCAGGGTATGATCCGAAGTGCTTCAAAGTTCTAAAGATTAGGTGACTTGGAGAGCTTTTACCATGGCCAACTTCTCTCAAGAATGGGCATTGAGAAGAAAACAAAAGGAAAAATAGATTTATGCATTTGTTTCACTTTTGCATAAGAGATGAGAAGATAAAATTTTGGCATCAAGCCTTTGCATTTAAGAACACTCAACTCTCATTGTTGGTTACCCATGGCGTCTCACAAGTCCCTTGAAGGATTTTTACAAAGAAGCACCCCTTAGCAATCCCTAAGAGAGGAGACAGAAAGAACCCCTAAGCAATAAAAATCCAACCATTCAAGATCACTTGGCCACACCGCATGTAAAATGCTCATCAAAAGCAATCAAAAAGAAAAATTTGAGCATTTATCCCACAATTCATAATAGTATTTGTTCTTAATGAGAACAACTCATAACACAAGGGTCCAAGTTTATGATTTTGGACAACCGCAAGATAAGTAGAGAGATTAAGAATTTAAGCACACAATTCACTGAAAAGGTCACTCCCCCACACTTAATTTGAACAATGTCCTCATTGTTCACTTGACAAACCGGGGAAGATTTCAGAAGACCTTTTCAGGAAGCAGACAAAAGAGAAAACACATGGGGCACAAGCAAGCATTATAGCACAGAAGCTATCCCCAGCAAAAGAATGCCTTAGAATCAAAATGAAGGAGAAGTGAGAGACACAAAATTAAAAGAAACTAGTACTCCCCTGGGATTGTTTTTGCTTGCATTGAAGGAACTCCCCCACACTTGAGTTTTAGCCTCAATTCGTGTAGCTTGGTTGCAATGTGGAAATTAAGTTGCACCTGCATAAAAACACTAGAAGCAACCAACTACAAACGGGGTTAAAAGTTAGCAAAAACAAAATCAAAGGAGAACTTGACAAATTAAAATAAATGAAAATGAAAGAAAATCATCCGGGTTGTCTCCCGGGAAGCTACCCATCTTTAAGGTCTTTAGCTAGACCATACCACATTGAAGTCCTCCGGGATCAAAAATGAATGTTGAAGTGGGCTTCAATGGGTGGGTTGGACAGGCATCATTTTTCTTTGAAGAACGGGCCGGATTTTTTGGTTGATGATCCTTGGTGCGAGAATCATCTTGTGGTGGAGACTCCCCTTCAAATTCAAGGATAAAGACATCCTTATCTTCATTTAGCGGTGCATGGAGAACTCCGGGGTGGATTTTGTCTTCTATTTCCGGTCCAGGATCAAATGGGAAGGTGGCCTCCACACTTAGAGGGTGGACTTTATGCTTCCACCTTACATCATTGTTGCACAGGTGGGGAAGGCCTTGATCCTCCAGGTGAAGATCAAAGTAGGGTGGCTCCTCCTCCTCAAATTTGAGGATATAAACATCCTCATCTTCATGGTGAGGCTCATAGGAAGAGCCTTGATGGAAATCAACTTCAGAGGGAGGAAACTCCATGAGGTCAAAGTGGAAACTCTCTTCTGACGAGTTGTCTTCATAATCAAGATGGTGGTTGTTTGACAGTGTACTCTCTGGCTCAAACAAGGGAGGAGAAGGAGAGAAACTCAAATCTTCAGAAGGCTGCTCCATCTCATGAACTATTTCGGTCTCAAGTTGTTGCGATATATGATCTAGCTTAGCTTGAATTCTCATGTTGATGGATTCTTGTTCAGCGTTGAATTTCATCCATTTGGCAATCTCTACAGTGGTCACTGAGATGAGTTCTTCCATGAGACCCTCCAATCTAGAGATTGCAACCGGGCATTGTGAACACTCATGGTCTCCTCCACATTCTTGGCACACAATCCATGGGTTGACGACTTATGTATTCTCATGATAGTCCTCCAATTCGGTTGTGTACTCACATCTGGTTGGTATCTTGAGATAAAATCTACCATCAAGTCCTCCAACCTAGAGCTTCCAACCTGACATTGAGAACTGTCATGGTTTCCTCCGCATCTCTCTCACACAAACCATTGATTGTAGTTTTCTTGGCCATAAGAGTAGTCATTCCAACCATCAGCTGGATCATAATAACCATCCATCAGCTTAAAGTTCCTACAAAGAAAAGAAAAAATTTATACACAAAAGGGCAAATAAGGAAATGAAAAATCTGCACGAAAACTAAAAAGATAATTAACCAGATAATTGGACCGAAGTCCCCGGCAACGGCGCCAAAAACTTGTTGAGCAAAATAGTGGTTAAACTATCTTGCTAACTATGGGCAGTGAACCCAATCATTGTAGTACAACAAGGTCGTATCCACAGGGACTTCGTAACTATCTAGCTAATTATAAGCTTAGTAAATATGCAAAAGGATATATACAAAAGTGCATAAATGTAAATTAGGGGTTTTGGGTTTTTGGGTTGTAACTAGAGAAATAAAGGAAAGCAATAAACACTAAACTATCTAATCTAGGATAGGTGTAGCCCGGGATAGATATTTGCACCCGTCCTCCCCTTACTACCAATTGTCGAACCTCGAACTCATAGCCAAACAACGGGAACACTTAATTAATTAGCAACCTAATCAAGGCCTACTAATCCTAACCAATTTAACCGAAACTTCTCAATCAGCTAAGCTCCGGGTCAATCGACAGCTCTGAGCTCAAGTTCCACTAAAGTTGCAATGTAGTATAATCTCAAAATCATCGAAATTAGAGTACACCGTTTTAGTCTCTAACAGTTTAGGTTTCTATCTCAGAATATCATTTTGATAGAATCCCACAATAATGCTAAACTAATCAGTAGGCCAAACCAACCAATTTAACACAATATTGACAATTTGGGTAAAACCCTAAACTAATCCTCAAATCATGAGCAACAAGTTTAAGAATCATAAATACCCATAATCATCTTCATTAAGCTCAAAGACTAAAATAAAGCATAAAAATAAGTTCAAGATTCAACAATGGAGGTTTTAGGGATTTTGGGGCAAAATCCCCATCCCAAGCTACAAGGAAACTACACAGCCATTAAAGCACAAAAGAGAGAGAAGGGAGAAGAAATAGCCATGGGAGGTTGAGGAAGAGCTTCAATGGAGGTGAGTCTTCTCCTCCTTCTTCTCTTCTTCTTCTTCCTTTCCTTTCTTCTTATTCTTCCCTTTTTCTCTTCTTTTCCCGTCGTTTTTATGTTCTGTGGCTTCCCCTCTCTCTCCTCTTTTTCTCCTTTTAAAAAGGCAGATTTGGGCAAAATCTGCGACCGACCGACCCACCCTGGGTCGGTCGAGTCTAGAAGCAATTTCAGGGGCCGGAAATCGCGTCTTTAAGTCCGACCGACCCACCCTGGGTCGGTCCTAGGGTCGGTCGGGTCCAGAAGCACTTCCGGCTCCTGGAACGAGCATTTCTGGGCTCCGGCATCATCCGACCGACCCACTCTGGGTCGGTCCTGTGGGCAGGCTAACTTCAAAATGCTGCATCTTCTTCATTTTAGCTCCGATTTTGGATCCGTTTGCGCCCACACGTTTGTATTTTCGTCTACTTTATTTCTAGCTATGTTATTCCTCATGTTTCAACAATAGTTGTGTGAAACACCAATAAACACAAACTAGAGGAAAACTAGCTAGAGTGGATAAATGAGCATGAAAAGTGTGGAAAAACATATGAAATATACCTATAAAACATGCTCATTTGGACACTCATCAGCAGGTACGTGGAATCTTACACTTCTTCAGCAGCATTTCACCCTGGATGATATTGGCTTTATTACAAAATTTTCGTTATTTTCCGTTTCGACAAGTCATGACTGCTGGATGTGGGGCCTTACGCCCACTGGGTTTTTCACCGTTAAATCTGCTTATTATGCGGACGGCTTCTCTCGACGTCTACTGCTGCATCTTCAAACGATCCAACTACTTTTGGTCAGGCTTTTAAGCACTTACGCAAATGCCACATTCCCCCGCGGGTTCACCTTTTTGGTTGGAAGTTTCTCCATGGTTATATCCCATGTAAAGTGACTGTGCAACGCCGCTTGCACTCCGCCCTTTATCCTGCTTGTGCCTTCTGTGATCAGCCGGAAACATTGGCCCATGCCTTTATCCACTGTCCAACAGTGCAGCCTTACTGGTCCTTTACCGATATTTCACGACCCAGTATGTTGCATTCTGATCTGGCTTTCACTGATTGGTTCTTTCACCAATGTAGTTCTTTGTCGATGTTGTCACTCGCTCGTCTAGTTACCTTTTTATGGCATCTTTGGTTTGCACGCTGTCAGGCCTCGCACAGTTCCTCGCTCCAGTTCAGTTGGGGTTGGTGTCAAGGGGATAGTTTCCTGGCAGCGGCTCAGTCGGCAGTATCCTCGGATCATCGCCTCTTGTAGGAACATCGTCTTACGCACCCAGATTATGTTGAAATTACGGTTGACGGGAGTATTGATCCTCATCACCGCCTGGGCTTGGGCTTTGTAGTGTCTCGCCATCAGGTTCCTCTTTTTGCTGGCATTCATGGTTATGTCGCCAATCTCCTTCCTTCTACAGTTGAATGCTTGGTGCTTCAGTTTGTCGTATCACATGCACACAATGAAGGTCATACCCATCTTCGGCTCTTGGCAGACAGTCAACAGATGATACGCTACCTCTCTGCTACATCTACGCCATCACTGCTTCCGGAATCGACTACGATTCTAGATTCGGTCTTAGCTAATTTGGGTCATTTTCATGATATCGCATGGTTTTATGTACCTCGTTCGGCCAATTTAGAGGCTCATCACCTAGCATCCAATGCTAGGAAGTCGCAACTTCCCCGTTGCAGTTGGAAAGCGTTTGACTTTCCAGACTTTGTTCGTACTCTCATTTCTTAATATATATATATATATAACTAGTGTTTAAAAAAAAGTTGCGGTCTACCCGTACCTATAATTGTGTAGCCTATTGATTTGGCAGTCTTAGTCAGCTGCTGACTGGACTGTTTTTATTGACTGGACTGTCTTTTTATTATTTTAACTTTAAATTGTTATAAATGTTTATATATAAGTCCAAAATGAAAAAAATATATTATTATTCATCTAAATCCAGGATCTTCAAAACAAGACTAGTCATGGATATATTTTGACAAATTTTAAAAAATAATTTTACATGTATATGATGAAACACTAAAATCATAATATGATTCATTAGTTTTGATATTATGATTCATTAAAATTGATATCATGATTCATGAACTAATAAGTTGGGAATTAGATAACAAACTTTGGAACCGATAAAAAAATATTATTGTTTTGTAGTATATTATTATTATTGTATGGTATATTTTAAACCTTATATGGTGAATCATGTATTTTTCTTACGTACCAAATATTTTTTTGTGTTGTATTATTGTTTAAAGTTTTTATTTTTAAATGTTATTGACGATACACTAAAATGATGTTATGATTCATTAAATTTGATATCATGATTCATTAAAATTGATATTATGATTCATTAACTAATAAGTGGGGAATTAGATAACAAACTTTGGAACCGATAAAAATTATTATTGTTTATAGTGTATTATTATTGTTGTATGGTGTATTTTAAACCTTATATGGTGAATCATGTATTTTTTTTCTTACGTACCAAATATTGTTTTGTGTTGTATTCTTGTTTAAATTTTTTACTTTATATGTTTCTGATGATACACTAAAATGATGTTATGATTCATTAACTAATAAGTGGGTAATTAGATAATAAACTTCAGAACCAATAAAATCATTATTGTTTTGTAATGTATTATTATTATTATTTTGTGGTGTATTATTATTATTATTATTTATATGATGTATTTTAAGTCATATGGTTAATCATATCTTCTTGACATACCAATTTTAAAATAAATAATGAATCATTATTGTTTTGTAGTGTATTAATGTATGGTGTATTTCAAACTGTATATGGTGAATCAAGTATGGTTGCTATCTACATATATTGTTATAACCCAAGATTTGGTTATATTTTATTTCGTCACTAGTGGTCTTACATTATTGTATTTTGAATTTAGGACACGGAAGTCCTTATTAAAGAAGTCGGGGACAAGGAGGTCTTTTCCCCCATCCGTTTTATTTTCTGGTGAGATTAATCTCACAATATTTCCCTTCCATTAATTTATTTATTTCCTCATTAATTATCCTCTCTTCTAATCACGTTTCCACGACGTTCTTTCTTTCCCCTAACTCTGTCAGTTTTGAGATACCGTCTATACGCTCCTCTCTTCTCTGTTCTCTCTCTTCCAAAGAGTACGATCAATCAAGTGCCCAATTCCTGCTGTTGCGTCCCTGTGATTCTAATTTTGTTGTGGATCCTTCTCTCTACTGCATTCCGGTCCAGATTAAGGTAAGGGCGTCAGGTTGTTCGTGTGCAATTCTACAATTGGGGGAGCCTACTCTCTTTCTGAATTAGTTTTCGGCAATCTGTTTGTGGTTCAGCGTTGGTTCTTGCGTTCGATCAATTCCTTCTGCTGTCGGCTTCATCTGTGGGTTCGTCGTCAGAATTCAGGTAAGGATTGTGTTGCAGTTTCCGGATTTCAGTTTCAGTCTCAGGGATTAAGTTGCGTTTCTGATTCGGGGTTGCTTTTGTGTTCAGTCAGAGGCTTGGGTTGCGTTGTTGGATTGTGTTTCCGGTCTACGTTTCGGGATTCAGCTTGATTGTGGCGCTGCTGTTCAGATTGTAGTTCTCTGCTGTATCCGAGGTAGGTGGCTTATGGATTCGGCTTGTGTGTTCAGCCTTGGGGAGTTGCGTTCCGGTTCTGAGTTTAATGTGTTTTTGCCTTGCAATTGTGGTTGCGAATTGTCTGTTTGATGGTGTTTTAAATGCTTACAAACCCCCAAGGTTGTTTTCTGAAAACCTATATTGCTTTGACAGTGTTTTGATGCTTCTGCTCTGTGTGAAAATCGCCTCTGTTCTCTGTACATTTTGGCGTGTCCGAACTTCTGTCCGGCCGTTGAAGTTCGGACATGCCCTTCTGCGCTTTTATTCTCTGAAGTTTTCGCTGTGTCCGAACTTCTGTCCGAGCTTTGAAGTTCGGACACAGCCTTCCGCATTCTCTGATTTTGGCTTCGACTTGTGTCCGAACATCTGATGTCCGGACACAAGTTCGGACTCTACACGTTCTGATTTCCGAAGAACGTCCGAACATCCGTCCGAACTTGGATGTTCGGACACCTCTGTCTCCTCTACTGTTTTAAAGTTCGACCTGTGTCCGAACTTCGTAGTTCGGACACATGTTCGGACATCTGTCTGATTTCATCTTCTGAGTCTCGACTTGTGTCCGAACATTGATGTCCGGACACAAGTTCGGACATACCTCTGTTTTGACAATAACTTGCTCGTTTGAGCTCCGTTTTGACTTCCGTTTGCAGGGTTGGATTCCCCATCTGATTTCCAAGCCATCTATGTGCTTTCTGGTGCCTTTGGTGCACATATGCTTACCTGTATTTAAGCTTCTGTTTTGGAACCTAGTTATCTCTGTGTCGGAGCCTTTGGATGGCTGGTTACGCTGTCTCGTAGCGCGCTATGTAGGATCCTTCTGTTCACGGGTGATGTTCCCCGTTCTGTTCACGGGTGTTTACACCTGTTCTGTTTACGAGTGAGGTTTCCTCGTTCTGTTCACGAGCTGGTTGCTTGTTCTGTCTGTATGCTGTGATCGCTAGTGTCCCAATCTGTTTTCGGCTTCTGTCTGCACCTGCTCTGTTTAGTCCCTTAATGAGTGGACTTCTGTTTCTGATTTCTGACAAGTTCATGGATTCTTTTGACTCCTTCTGATTTGATAACATTCTTAAATGTTTTGAGCATGCTGGTTGATGAAGTTGGTCATCTACTGGGCATAGTTGTGTGCTCATTCCCCTACTTTATCTAACATTGCAGATTGATCAACGAGGGTCACTTTGCAGCTCTGGAGTTTAGTCTATTTTGTTATTTAGATTCCTTTGAGACGTTTTGTATTTGACTTGAGCCTTTGGGCTCCTTTTGTTAGCTTCCGCTTCTGACATTCGTTTGGTGGGTTCTGTAATAACTTTGGATGTTACGACATCATTTTGATTATACTTTATTCAAGTATTTCGTTTGGGCCTTATTTGTTTATCTGTTTAAGTTGCTTATTAGAGCCTTGCGTTATTATGTAATAATACGCGGCGTGTAATACCCCTAACTCCTAGGCCAGTGTTTGGGGGTGTTACATTTAGTGGTATCAGAGCCAGGTTCTAATCTGCTGGGATTTTAAGTTAGCTAGTCAGTCAGAAAGGTCAGTGCTAGTATCTGAGTTTAACTGCTTGCTGTTGGACTTTCAGAATGCCGCCAAGAAGAGCAAATAACCCTCCAGGGAATGTGCTGACGCTGTTCAGCAGTTCATGACGCAGCTCATGCAGACCATGGCTGCAGGAGGTGGACCAGCTAGAGGAGGACCAGCTGGCGGAGTAGGCCCAGCTGGGGCAGACGCTGGAGGGAGGAACGTGAAGGCGCTTCAGGAGTTCATGAAGCTGAAGCCGCCGTCGTTCGATGGGGCAGGAGACCCCCAGGTGGCCAGTCACTGGCTGTCAGAGGTGGAGGATCTGTTGCGTGTGATGGGCTCAGAGGAGGAGCAGAAGGTGGACTTCGCCACCTTTTGTTCAAGGCCGAAGCCAAGGAGTGGTGGAGGTCAGTTATGGGGAAGTTCCCACAGCCTTGGACGTGGGAGCAGTTCACTGGGGAGTTCAACAAACAGTTCTACCCCGACGTGTACAAGGATCAGCGCATTCTGGAGTATAACCGACTACGCCAGGGTCGGGACATGAGCGTTGAGGAGTACGTTCGTAAGTTCATCAGTCTGTCTAAGTTTGCACCTGAGCCTGACGAGCATAGGAAGGCCAGGAAGTTTGAGAGCGGCCTGAGGCCTGATATCCGTTCTGCTGTGACGCCCCTGCGTCACAAGACCTTCAGGGACGTTGCTGATGTCGCCCTGTTGGTAGAGGCCGACTTGAGAGGTCGCCAGGCTGGAGGGAAGGACCAGAAGAGGAAGCAGAGGTCCGATGAGAGCGACAGGAGGGATCAGTCTGCTTCTCAGAAGAAGCAGTCTACTGGAGATCGAGCTGGAGACCGCTCTGGGGACCGTTCGCGAGACAGAGGTGGTTCGTCTTCATCAGCTCCCGCTCCGAAGTGCCGGGTCTGCGGCAAGTTTCATAGAGGCCAGGACTGCTACAGGAAGTCTGGAGCCTGCTTCAAGTGTGGGTCCTTGGAGCATAGGATTGCTGATTGCCCTCAAGCTGAGAGGAGCAGGGGTAGTTCTGGAGGTAGAGCCGTGGAGTCTGCTTCAGGGTCCAGAGATCGAGACCGGGCTGGGCAGAAGAAGCCCCAGGGCCAGGCCAGAGTGTACGCGATGGCTGGAGAGAGGAGATCGACTGACAGAGTGTCACAGGTATTCTCCAGCTGTCTTCTCGTTCTGTTTTCTGTTTGTTTGACTCTGGAGCCACCCACTCTTTTATTTCAGCTGAGTTGGTGGGTGAGCTCGGTTTGCCTGTTGTGCCTCTGGGTGTTGAGCTGTGTGCATAGTCCATTGGTTAGGGACTCTGCTATGTTGTTGAATTCTGTCTGTAAAGCTAGTCCTGTGTTAGTCAAGAATAGGATTCTGTGTGCTGACCTATCCCTATGGAGATGACCTCTTGATGTGATTCTGGGCATGGATTGGCTTGCTGCGCACCATGCCCACATGATTGTGCGTTCGAGAGTCACGTTGAGGAGGAGCCGGGCCAGCCCGTTGTTGAGCAGGGAATGGACTCCCGTGCTCGCCGCCAGTCATATCAGCGATGCAGGCGTTCCGCTTTCTAGGAAAAGGATTGCCAGGATATATGTGCACATCCCTGAGGTTCGCACGGATGCGAAGTGGAGGGATTCCAGTAGTCAGAGACTTCCCAGATGTGTTCCAGGATGACGTACCTGGGCTTCCCCCTGTTAGAGAGGTGGAGTTCTCGATCGAGCTCGCACCTGAGACTCAGCCGATTTCGAAGGCCCCATACCGGATGGCGCCTGCTGAGCTTAAGGAGTTGAAGGTCCAGTTGCAGGAGCTGCTGGATAAGGGCTTCATTCGCCCGAGTGTGTCGCCTTGGGGAGCACCAGTGTTGTTTGTAAAGAAGAAGGACGGTAGCATGCGGTTGTGTATCGACTACAGGGAGCTCAACAAGGTTACCATTAAGAATAGGTATCCTCTCCCGCGCATAGATGACTTGTTCGACCAGTTAGCAGGAGCTAAGGTGTTTTCGAAGATCGATCTGAGGTCGGGATATCATCAGCTGAGGATTAAGGCAGACGATGTGCCTAAGTCCGCTTTCAGGACTCGTTATGGACACTACGAGTTCCTAGTGATGCCATTCGGTCTGACGAATGCGCCTTCTGTATTTATGGACATGATGAACCGGGTGTTCAAGCCGTTTTTGGACCAGTTCGTTGTGGTGTTTATTGATGACATCTTGGTGTATTCCAAGAGTGCCGAGGAGCACGAGGAGCATTTGAGGACCGTTCTCCAGACTCTGAGGGAGAACGAGTTGTACGCGAAGCTGAAGAAGTGTGAGTTCTGGTTGGATCAGGTGGTATTCTTGGGACACGTTGTCTCCAAGGATGGTATCTCCGTGGATCCGGAGAAGATTAGGGCTATTACTGAGTGGGCCAGGCCTACTAATGTTGGAGATATTCGTAGCTTCCTTGGATTGGCGGGCTATTACCGCAAGTTTGTGGAGGGCTTCTCCAAGTTGGTGATTCCGTTGACTCGTTTGCTTCAGAAGGATGTGAAGTTCGAGTGGAGCGATGCCTGTGAGCAGTGTTTTCTGGAGCTGAAGAAGAGGTTGACTACTGCGCCGATCTTGACTCTTCCGAGGGGACCGAGGGTCTGGAGGTTTTCTGTGACGCGTCCCATAGGGGACTTGGGTGTGTTCTGATGCAGCAGGGGAAGGTGGTTGCATATGGCTCTCGTCAGCTTAAGCCATATGAGAAAAACTATCCGACCCACGACCTGGAGCTAGCTGCTGTGGTATTTGCTCTGAAGATTTGGAGGCACTATCTGTATGGAGCAGCGTGCAAGGTTTATACGGACCACAAGAGCCTCAAGTATCTGTTCACTCAGAAGGAGTTGAACTTGAGGCAGAGGAGGTGGCTGGAGTTACTGCACGATTATGATCTGGAGATCCTCTACCATCCTGGTAGAGCGAACGTTGTGGCTGATGCGCTCAGTAGGAGGGGTCCGTCTGGGACCGTCTGTGCTTTGTCTGGTGTGCAGAGGTCTGCTCTGGAGTTGCAGCGTATGGGTATCTGGGTCGTCCGACCAGAGAGATCTGGGATGTTAGCAGCATTACAGATTCAGCCTACCTTGATCGACAGGATCAAGGCCAGTCAGGAGCTTGATGTCAGTTTGGGTAAGATCAGAGATGAGTTAGCTGCGGGTCAGGAGTCTGAGTTCAGGGTTTCAGAGGATGGCTGTCTGAGGTTCCGAGACCGCGTCTGTGTGCCTGCCGACGATGCTTTGAGACGTGAGATCATGCAGGAGGCTCATGGAGCTCCTTACTCGGTGCACCCAGGAGGTGTGAAGATGTACCGGGACTTACGTGAGACATTTTGGTGGAGCAACATGAAGAGGGACATCTCCGACTTTGTATCCAGATGTAGGACCTGTCAGCAGGTCAAGGCAGAGCATCAGAGACCGCTGGTTTGCTTCAGCCTCTTCCCGTTCCGGAGTGGAAGTGGGAGAGCGTCGGTATGGACTTTGTCATGGGACTGCCTAAGACTCCGAGGGGTTTTGATGCAGTTTGGGTCATTGTGGACCGGCTCACGAAGAGCGCTCACTTCCTACCTGTCAGGAAGACCTTCAGTTTGCACCGTTTGGCTCAGTTATGTGGATGAGATTGTGCGTCTACATGGGGTTCCTGCTTCGATTGTGTCTGACAGAGATCCGAGGTTTGTGTCCAGATTCTGGCAGAGTTTGCATCAGGCTATGGGGACGAAGTTGTCTTTCAGTTCAGCTTACCATCCTCAGTCAGACGGTCAGACAGAGAGGACGAATCAGGTCCTTGAGGACATGCTCAGAGCATGTGTGTTGGACTTTGGGGGCAGTTGGGATCAGCATGTTGCATTGATTGAGTTCGCCTATAATAACAGCTTTCAGACCAGTATCGGGATGGCTCCGTTTGAGGCCTTGTATGGCAGGAGGTGCAGATCACCCATCTGTTGGGATGATCTGAAGGAGAGAGCTGTGATCGGTCCAGACTTGGTTCAGGATGCTGTGGGCAAGATTCAGTCTATCAGGGAGCGTCTGCTTGTGGCTCAGAGTCGTCAGAAGAGTTACGCCGATCAGAGGAGACGACCTCTAGAGTTCGAGGTGGGCGACCATGTGTATCTGAAGGTTTCTCCGGTTCGTGGAGTTGTCCGGTTTGGGAAGAGAGGCAAGCTTAGCCCTCGTTTTGTGGGTCCTTTTGAGATCCTAGAGAGGATCGGACCGGTTGCCTATCGCCTGGCTTTGCCTCCATCTTGCAGCAGTGCACAGTGTTTTCCACGTTTCTATGCTGAGGAAGTATATTCCGGACCCATCTCATGTATCGACTTCAGTCCGCTTCAGTTGAGGGAGGACTTCACGTTTGAGGCAGTTCCTTCGAGGATCTAGCCCGAGATGTTCGTAAGCTCAGGAGTAAGACCATGCCCTTGGTGAAGGTGCAGTGGTCGGGTCAGTCAGAGGAGGAGGCGACCTGGGAGGTCGAAAGTGAAGTGCGCTCTAAGTTTCCCGCCCTTTTCGAGCAGTAGGTATGTTTTAATTTCGAGGACGAAATTCTTTTAAGGGGGAGGTGATGTTATAATCCAAGATTTGGTTATATTTTATTTCGTCACTAGTGGTCTTACATTATTGTATTTTGAATTTAGGACACGGAAGTCCTTATTAAAGAAGTCGGGGACAAGGAGGTCTTTTCCCCCATCCGTTTTATTTTCTGGTGAGATTAATCTCACAATATTTCCCTTCCATTAATTTATTTATTTCCTCATTAATTATCCTCTCTTCTAATCACGTTTCCACGACGTTCTTTCTTTCCCCTCACTCTGTCAGTTTTGAGATACCGTCTATACGCTCCTCTCTTCTCTGTTCTCTCTCTTCCAAAGAGTACGATCAATCAAGTGCCCAATTCCTGCTGTTGCGTCCCTGTGATTCTAATTCTGTTGTGGATCCTTCTCTCTGCTGCATTCCGGTCCAGATTAAGGTAAGGGCGTCAGGTTGTTCGTGTGCAATTCTACAATTGGGGGAGCCTACTCTCTTTCTGAATTAGTTTTCTGCAATCTGTTTGTGGTTCAGCGTTGGTTCTTGCGTTCGATCAATTCCTTCTACTGTCGGCTTCATCTGTGGGTTCGTCGTCAGAATTCAGGTAAGGATTGTGTTGCAGTTTCCGGATTTCAGTTTCAGTCTCAGGGATTAAGTTGCGTTTCTGATTCGGGGTTGCTTTTGTGTTCAGTCAGAGGCTTGGGTTGCGTTTCCGGTCTACGTTTCGGGATTCTGCTTGATTGTGGCGCTGCTGTTCAGATTGTAGTTCTCTGCTGTATCCGAGGTAGGTGGCTTATGGATTCGGCTTGTGTGTTCAGCCTTGGGGAGTTGCGTTCCGGTTCTGAGTTAATGTGTTTTTGCCTTGCAATTGTGGTTGCGAATTGTCTGTTTGATGGTGTTTTAAATGCTTACAAACCCCAAGGTTGTTTTCTGAAAACCTATATTGCTTTGACAGTGTTTTGATGCTTCTGTCTGTGTGAAAATCGCCTCTGTTCTCTGTATTTTGGCGTGTCCGAACTTCTGTCCGGCCGTTGAAGTTCGGACATGCCCTTCTGCGCTTTTTTCTCTGAAGTTTTCGCTGTGTCCGAACTTCTGTCCGAGCTTTGAAGTTCGGACACAGCCTTCCGCATTCTCTGATTTTGGCTTCGACTTGTGTCCGAACATCTGATGTCCGGACACAAGTTCGGACTCTACACGTTCTGATTTCCGAAGAACGTCCGAACATCCGTCCGAACTTGGATGTTCGGACACCTCTGTCTCCTCTGTTTTAAGTTCGACCTGTGTCCGAACTTCGTAGTTCGGAACATGTTCGGACATCTGTCTGATTTCATCTTCTGAGTCTCGACTTGTGTCCGAACATTGATGTCCGGACACAAGTTCGGACATACCTCTGTTTTGACAATAACTTGCTCGTTTGAGCTCCGTTTTGACTTCCGTTTGCAGGGTTGGATTCCCCATCTGATTTCCAAGCCATCTATGTGCTTTCTGGTGCCTTTGGTGCACATATGCTTACCTGTATTTAAGCTTCTGTTTTGGGACCTAGTTATCTCTGTGTCTGAGCCTTTGGATGGCTGGTTACGCTGTCTCGTAGCGCACTATGTAGGATCCTTCTGTTCACGGGTGATGTTCCCCGTTCTGTTCACGGGTGTTTACACCTGTTCTGTTTACGAGTGAGGTTTCCTCGTTCTGTTCACGAGCTGGTTGCTTGTTCTGTCTGTATGCTGTGACCGCTAGTGTCCCACTCTGTTTTCGCTTCTGTCTGCACCTGCTCTGTTTAGTCCCTTAATGATGGACTTCTGTTTCTGATTTCTGACAAGTTCATGGATTCTTTTGACTCCTTCTGATTTGATAACATTCTTAAATGTTTTGAGCATGCTGGTTGATGAAGTTGGTCATCTACTGGGCATAGTTGTGTGCTCATTCCCCTACTTTATCTAACATTGCAGATTGATCAACGAGGGTCACTTTGCAGCTCTGGAGTTTAGTCTATTTTGTTATTTAGATTCCTTTGAGACGTTTTGTATTTGACTTGAGCCTTTGGGCTCCTTTTGTTAGCTTCCGCTTCTGACATTCGTTTGGTGGGTTCTGTAATAACTTTGGGATGTTACGACATCATTTTGATTATACTTTATTCAAGTATTTCGTTTGGGCCTTATTTGTTTATCTGTTTAAGTTGCTTATTAGAGCCTTGCGTTATTATGTAATAATACGCGGCGTGTAATACCCCTAACTCCTAGGCCAGTGTTTGGGGGTGTTACATATATACATGTAAAAAATATAAAATTTTAAAGTTGTCAAAACATATTCATGTCTGGTCTTGTTTGAAGAGCTTGAATTTAGATGAACAATGATATAATTTTTTTTCATTTTGGACTTATATTTTAAAAGTTACAACCAATTGAAGTTAATTTAGTTAAAAAAACAGCCAAATCAACAAAACAATCCAATCAATGACTGGACTGGCAAATGGACAGACTGCACCAAGCAGCAAGCGGCTTGCACCGTCGCTGTACTGGCTACTAAAATGGTAGTATAGTCCAGTTCTCTTTAATTGCATTTCTCTTAAAGAAGCATAGTCTAATAATAAGATACTAAAATTGTAGCAAGATTATGAAGTGTCACTATGGAAAAAAGAAATATCCTTGCTACTTGACCAACTATATTTGAAGTTCACAATATAAATGTGTTAAAAAGTTCAAAAAAAATTTAAATATAATAATAAAAACAAATTTTAAAACATATTGAAATCAGTGATTAAATACGTATAATATTTTAAAAGTTCATAAAAAAATACATTTTGAATACATAATTACACTTTTTTTGAAATTATCAGAATGGTAGAAAAATAGATCTTTTAAAACTAAAATAGTCAAAATTATTTAAGAGTTTTGGAGTGTAAACATTTTACTTTCTCTAACTATTTATTTTGTGTTGGGTAATATTTGATGTTTTAGCTCATGTGCACAGATATTAAGAAAGGCTATAATATTACTATGCTTAACATATTTTATAGGTGTCCGTAGAACTATTACCACTTTTGTTCAGACTACAGTTTTTTTAAATAAAAAACAGTTAGAAAAGTAGAGACTTTTTACACTTGTACAACAAAAATATGGAGTCGCCCAACAAAAAGAACCTTTTCATTAAAAAGATAAGATACATCTAATATACTATTGAACAAAATTCAACTCATAAAACGCCTGATGGAGTATTATTCTTCTTTAGTGAAAATTAATAAACTAAAAAATTGATTGTAGTTTTTCTTAACCTATTAATTGTCATTATTTTATCCCTAATTCATAAAAGTTTTGTTTGGTTTAACAGGTAATTTAAATTTTATTAAGACAAAATGTTTAAAACTTTAGTATTTTTGTTGTTTCTAAATATTATTTAATAACTATCGTGTTTGAAATTGTAGTACTTAATTGTCGTGAACTTCAAAATATTATTTAATAAGTATGTGCTTAAAATTTTAGGATTTAATATTTTTTCCTTTTCTTAATATTATTTAATAATCATTTGTATTTTATGATACTTCAATTTTTTTAACAATATTCTCTCAACTATTTTAACATCATTTTATATATTTTTTTAACTTTAATCTCTTTTGCAACCGATTTTGATCATTTCTCCAATATAATTTATTTCAAAATTGGTTAAGTACTCTTATGTCTTTAAAAATTTAAATTTTATTTTCGGTGTTTAACAATTAAAAAAACTTTCTACCTTTTTAAATAAAATATAAATGTTTTTTATTTTAATAATGTTGATTTTTTATCATTATAAGTTATTTTAATATGTTTTATAATTCTGAATTTTTTATAGCATGTTTTAATTTTTAACACATTGTGGCAAAATATAAACCTTAATATAGTTTGTTAATTAGTAGGTGTGAGGGCAATAACCCGTCTTTCCTTAATTAAAAGGCCCCACGCAGGTTTACTAATTATTTGAATTTTATTGAGTCGCCATCTAATTTAACCATCTAATTAGAAAGGAATATCATATGGACATGAAATAGAAATAGCAATATAATCTTCTCATAAATTTCTTTTTCTGAACACATGTAATTACAGCCCTAAAACTATAAATTACATAAAAAAAATTACATGAGATTGCCCACAATGATATTACAAACTTTTAACCAGAAATCTAAGTTCGGGGGCTAGGTTAAGAATTAGGGAGGTGCTTGGAAGCAGTACCCTTTTCCCCCGAGATAACTCGGTTTTTACTTTTATCATCAGATTTAAAAAGAAAAATATGGAATTAAAATAATAACAATAGAATAATGAGATTATGCAGTATTCAGATATATACAAGCTCTAAGATTTAGAATATGCAACTTTTCCGCTAGAGGAAAAGCATTATGAAAGTAGACACTCTCATAATTATGAGTTCTCCATCTCCAACTTTTAAGAGGCAAGACGAGATCCTCATCTAATGACAATGTAATTGAATTGTATAAACAATATAAAAAATATAAAAATTAGATCTCTAAAACCTGCTCATTACCTGTGACAAATATAGGCTAGCTATAGGCTTCTGTCATAGATAAGAAAAATAATGATTAGTTCAATATATATAAAAAAATAACATGAATATAAATATGTATGTGTAAATGAAAGCATAAATGTATATTTACGATGTCGAGGGCTCATGTTACATCATTGCCCATAAACAATTGCTGCCAATGATCACTATGGATGGAACCGAATTATTACTGTCATTTCGTCAAGCAGCTCATGTGCACTCGAAATTAACATAAAATAACAATTGTTTATATTTTCTCCTCAATCCGGGCAACCATTACGTTCAAAGGAATATAATTGTTTTTTTTGGACAATGTAGAGTGGATGGTGGTGAAGGATACATCACGGTGGATGGCACTAGCTGATTTTAATGCTAGCAAATTTCATCTTTTTTTTGTGTGTGCCTCTTAGTCAAATCCCCCTCACTTTTTTTTTGCAGAAGCTTACAAATCAAAACGAGTGATGACTCAAACAAAAGCAAATATGGAACGTGGAATAAGTATGTATTCCCGTTTGAATTCAAATGCATCACGACAACCCATAGATAAATAGCTAATAACAGGTTAATAATCACAGGGTATCAATTTCAACAAATAAAATATCAAAATGTAATAACACTCCCAAATAAATCTAATGTAATCAATGCATACCTGTGGCAGGGGTATGATTTAATTGCAATTCTCAGCAAGGAATGGATGAGAGATATAAGGGATTGAACAAGGCTTGCGCTACAACCTCTCTGGATTGGGCAATGTTGTGTCATGGCAAAAGTTTCTTCAACTTGAAATTTACGATGAGTGAGTGAACGTGAATTTCAACAGATTGTGGTTGTAGTGGATGAGAGTATGGAGGATGAAGTCTTCCCACTTCTCTTTTTTTTGCTAAATATGTTAAGAATATACAATCTTCCCTTATTCTTTTCTCTTCCAATAAACAATAAATATAAATAAATAAAATAGAAAAATAAAGATAAAAATAAAAAATAATGATGATGGTAGATGTGGGAGGATAAAGTCTTTCAACAATGTGATATATTTTGTTATTCTTATCTCTATTCAACGAGTAATCAAGAAAATAAAAAGTAGATAAGAAGTAAGGAAAATTAAGAAGACTAAAAATATGGGAGTTGTTGCTAAGAGTAAAAATGAACGTTTATTGTTTTTTTGAGAATGGGTGAGTGGGTAAGTATTTATCTACAAATCAAACTAAAAGAAAATAGAAATAAATGTGATAAAACCAACGCCTAGTTCATGAATATTAAAAGGCTAGTATGTTCAATGTTTTCTTTTGTTGCCTTCAAATATGGAAATGATAATAACAAAAAGGAAAAATAGATAAAAAAGGAAATGAAAAGATAAAATAGACTAAAACAACCAACACTGCAATCTTAAAAAAACAATAAATTAAACTAAAAAAGTGTAATCCTTGATTGAAATCCTTGATAAATAGAAATTTAAATAATAAACTAAGCCAAAATAATCAACGCTATAATCTAATGAGGATAAAGAAAGTAATAATTAAAAATAACTAAATGCAAAAAGTGTAATCTTTGTGCCTTGAACCTGTGACCTCTAGTGTAAAATTAATTACAACTACCATCTAACTACAAAAGCTTGTGTGCACAAATAAATGAAAATATGGTGAAATATTTGGTGTCTATAGATACCACCCATTGACTGAGTTTGATGCAATCAAAGGAAAACCAATGTACGATGACACTGTAATATTTAACCAAGTTTAGCAGTATCATATAAATGAGAATGTGGTAAAATATTCGGTGTCCGATGCCACCCATTGACTGACTTTGATGCAATGAAAGGAAAGTGAATGTACGATGACACCGTAATATTTAACCAAGCTTAGCAGTGTCAAATAAATGAGAATGTGGTAAAATATTCAATGTCTACAAATGCCACCCATTGACCGAGTTTGATGCAATCAAAGGAAAGTCAATATACGATGACACCGTAACATTTAACCAAGCTTAGCAGCGTCAAATAAATGAGAATGTGGTAAAATATTTGGTGTCTACAAATGCCACCCATTGACTGAGTTCGATGCAATCGAAGGAAAGTCAATGTACGTTAACACCGTCATACTTTACCAAACTTACCAGCCTTGCCGATTTAAGATGTGGGGCTTACTGAACCTGAAGTTTCTATATCGTCCAAATGAATTAATAATGAAGAAGTTGTCCCGTGACATTTATTTTTGTCTACGTAGATGCCACCCATTGACAGAGTTGGATGTAATCCAACGAAGGTCAATGTATGAGGGCACCAAAAAATTTAATAGAGACTTACCTGCCTTACCTGATCGCGAACAGAAGTTCCAAATGCTTGTGGTAAGATGAAGGTTGTCGCCATGAACGGTGTGAGCAGTATGGTTTTGACCCTAGGGGGTTTTAGGGGATTTGATAGTCACCCTTGTTGATGTCGGCGGTTTGGTTTCCACCCATGGTGATGTTGGCGATTTGGTAGCCACCCGTGATGATGTCGGCAATTTGGTAGCCACCTTTGATGATGTCGGCGATTTGGTAGCCACCCTTGATGATGTCGGCGATTTGGTTGTCACCCTTGATGATGTCAGCGATTTGGTTGCCACCCGTGTTGATGTTGGTGATTTGGTTGCCACCCTTGTTGATGTCGGCGATTTGGTAGCCACCCGTGATGATGTTGGTGATTTGGTTGCCACCCTTGTTGATGTCGGTGATTTGGTTGTCACCCTTGTTGATGTCGGCGATTTGGTTGCCACCCGTGATGATGTCGGCGATTTGGTTGCCACCCTTGGTGATGTTGGCGATTTGGCTGCCACCCGTGATGATGTTGGCGATTTGGTTGCCACCCTTGTTGATGTCGGCGATTTACTTGCCACCCTTGTTGATGTTGGCGATTTGGTTGCCATCCTTGTTGATGTTGGCGATTTGGTAGCCACCCGTGGTGATGTCGGCGATTTGTTTGCCACCCTTGGTGATGTTGGCGATTTGGTTGCCACCCGTGTTGATGTCAGCGATTTGGTTGCCACCCTTGGTGATGCTGGCGATTTGGTAGCCACCCATGATGATGTTGGCGATTTGGTTGCCACCCTTGTTGATGTCGGCGATTTGGTTGCCACCCGTGATGATATCGACGATTTGGTTGCCACCCTTGGTGATGTTGGCGATTTGGTTGCCACCCGTGTTGATGTCGGTGATTTGGTTGCCACCCTTGTTGATGTACAGTTGCAATGGTGCATGTTATCAAGACTAGACAAAAGAAGATTGTACATATAATGTCGTTATATACAAAAACATGAGAATATGTCCATAACGAAAAAGAGTTTTGATTGATTTTTTTAGCTTGCAAAATGATAGGCACATAACGCCAAGAAACACTTTTTTTTTAACACGCCCCCACTCCAAGTTCATAATGCGGTCATCTGAAGTAGCATGATCAATTATGGATGATCGGAGAAAAGGTGAGGACAATGATGCTGGCGCCGTGTATCTATGGTGAGGGAGCCCGAGATAGGAGTATCGTCCTTGGGATGCAGACCAATGCCATGTTGATGAGATCAGTGACATGAAGACTTGTCGACGACCAAGACAAACCTTTGTTGTCAAGACCTAAAGGCTTAAACTGCTGGTGAATTATGGGTCACCGTGGGCAAGTCCATTGACGATGAGCCGCACAATTAAGAGGCCCGAACTCCAAGACCCTTAAGAAGACCATGAACATAAAAAGGGACAAAGGGGATTACACTTTCGTGCAGGTGTGTGTAAATGTGTATGAGGATGCATCTGAGGGTGTGTGTGAGTGTGTGTGTGAGGATGTGTCTAAAGGTGTGTGTAAGTGTGTGGGGGGTTGTGTCTGAAGGTGTGTGTAAGTGTTTGAGGGTGTTTTCGGAAAGATACTTTCAAGTCTTTCAAGTGAAAGAATAGGTTGAGACACCATGAAATATGGTAGTATCACATTCTTTCTCTCTTTGTAGGTAAAGAAAGGACAATGAACAGTTGGTGTGAGAATGATGGCAAAAAGCTTATGCATGACTATTTTTCTGCAAGTGCAACACAAAGATGATACAAATGCCCCTAATTTCTAAGTGATCCCGTTTATTTTATGCTCAATTTTACGCTAGCGTGCCCCTTCGGGTTTTCACGCCCCAAGCTTTCTCTAGCCTCACCTTTTGCCGAAGAGCCTTTTCAGGTTTTCATCTTCGCCTCTCTTTTCTTTTCTATTTGTTTGTCTTTTTCAACTCCTCTTCTTTTTTTTGTCTGCTACTGCCCTGTTGAGTTTTCAGTCCAGCGGGGCGTAACAACTCTTGCCTAAGCCGCCCTCTCGGGTTTTCGACTTAGCTCTTTTTTTTCTTTTTCTTTTTCTTTTTCTCTCTTTTTTTTACACATAGAACCGTCATAGCTGATCGAGGTTGATGAAGTTTTGGAACATGTCACCATTCAGATCAGCCAATCGAACCACACCCTGCGGTGTTATCTCTTTCACGATAAAGGGGCCTGCCTAATTTGGTTTGAATTTTCCTTGTGGATTCATGACATATCATCGAACCTCTTTCAAGACCAAGTCGCCCTCTTTAATATCCTTCTGTTTTACACGTTTGTTGAATGCTGTGACCATTCGACGTTGATATTCCTGGATGTGGTATAAGGCCTGAAGTCTACGTTCATCTAAGAACATCAAATTGTCCAACCTTTTCTGAATCCATTCCTCTTCACTGACTTTCAATTCACTGATTACTCTAAGGGATGGAATTTCTAGCTCTATTGGTAACACTACCTCACTACCATAGACTAGTGAATACGGGGTTTCCTTGGTAGCTGTTTTCACAGTCATTCGGTATCCCCATAGTGCAAAAGGTAACTTGTCAGACCAATCTCTGTATGTCTCCACCATCTTGGCCAGGATGTTTCGAATGGTCTTGTTTGCTGCTTCAACTGCACCATTTGTTTGAGGACGATAGGGAGATGATCGATGATGTCTGATTTTGTACTTGTTCATTAGACTGCGAGTTTCAGCCCCAAACTATGGACCATTGTCAGATATGATTTCTGATGGGATTCCATAACGACAAATGATGTCAGTTTCTATGAATTTCACAACTTCTTTGGATCCAATCTTAGCATAAGACTTGGCTTCAACCCATTTGCTGAAGTAATCAACTGCCACCAGAATGTATCGATGACCGTTTGACGCCTTGGGATGTATTTCTCCAATAATGTCAATGCCCCAAGCTGCAAAAGGCCAAGGAGCGGCCATGTTGGTCAAAGGCACGGGCGGAAGGTGTTGTAGATTGGAATGATATTGACACTTTTCACACTTCTTTACATGGTCATTACAGTCTTGTTGCATCGTCAGCCAATAATACCCTAGCCGGAGTATATTTCTAGCCATCGATTGTCCACTTGTGTGTGTACCGCATATTCCTCCATGAACTTCTTGTATGATACGACGTGCTTCTTCCTCAGTGACACACAAGTGGTGAATTCCCCCTGGCATTTTACGATACAATTGTCCACCACAAAGAATGAACTGTAAAGACAATCTTCTTAGCGCCATACAATCTTGTTTAGATGCTCCTGATGGATATTCTGAAGTTTCCAGAAAGTGTTTAATGTCATAGAACCACGGTGTCTCTATAAGTTCTTCCTTAGTGGCTACCTCAAATGATGGACCTTTCTGTACTGTGATTTGTAATGGGATAAGAACCAGATCTGCTGGTACATTCACCACAGAAGCTAGGGCTGCTAAAGAATCAGCAAATGTATTTTGACTCCTTCGAAGATGGTTGAACTCTATATGGTGAAACTGACTGATTAGATGCTCCAAATACTGGAAGTATGACACCAATCGTTCCTCCCTAACATCCCAATCATGATTAATTTGAGAGATTACCAAATTCGAGTCTCCAAACACTTCTAGCTCTTTCACTTGCAATGCTAAAGCCATCTCTAACCCAAGAATACAAGCTTCATACTCAGCCATATTGTTTGTTACTGGATACTCCAATTTCACAGTCACAGGGATGTGTATGTCATCTGGGTTTATCAAAAGGATTCCTACACCATTACCTTTTTGATTCACTGCCCCATCAAAATACATCTTCTAAACACATTTGGATATCTCCATGATAAATTCGTCTGGAAGATCGTCATCTTGAAACTCGGTGTCGTCCATTGGACATGCTGCTAGTTGTTCGGCAATCACGCTCCCTTTCACTACCTTTTGAATATGGAATTTTATATCAAACTCTGAAAGGAGGAGAGACCATTTGGAAAGTCTCTCGTCTAATACTGGTTTCTCCAACACATACTTGATGGGATCCATTCGAGTTACAAGATGAATTTCATTTCCCAAAAGGTAATGTCAGAGTCTCTTAGTTGCCCACACCAATGCGGCACAAGTTTTGTCGATATTGGAGTAACAGGTTTCAGATTCCACCCATTTCTTGCTGAGGTAATAGATGGCCTTTTCTTTCTTCGGCTCTACTTGATTTTGTGCTAGCATAGCACCCATTGAAAATTCATGTGCTATTAAATATAAGATCAGAGGCGTCCCACACCGATGAGGAACCAATATAGGCGAGTTCTGCAAATATTTCTTGATGGTCTCAAATGCTCGTTGGCATTGTTCATTCCATACTTTAGGCTGTCCTTTTTTCAACAGTTTAAAGATTGGCTCACATGTGAGTGTTAGTTGAGATATAAAATGGCTGATGAATTGAACTTTGCCTAGGAAACTTCTGATCTCTTTCTCAGGTTTTGGAGGAGGCATGTCTGATATTGCTTTAATCTTTTCTGGATTTTCCTCAATGCCTCTTTTGGTAATCACGAAACTTAACAACTTTCCCCCAGATACACCAAAAGTACACTTTTCGGGATTCAGTTTTAAATTGTATCTTCTTATACGCTCAAAGAATCTCCGAAGGTTACTTATGTGATCTTTTCTATCTTTGAAATACCCCTAACCTTTAAATAATTAAATTAAGGGAAATATATATTATTTGGGGGATTATTAAACCCTGAGAAAAGTAAATAAACAGTTAGGCGTTAAAAACACACCTAAACTCCTTAAGGTCATAAACAAGCGTTAAAGCCCGACCTTAAGCTAAACAAGTTATATAAGCTATAAACCTCATATGAAGGTGACCAAGGATCATTTTATGACTTTTAAAACACAAGTCCTCAGTTAGAACTAAGTAAAAATACAAAATGCCCGGGAGTTCCCTTAAAGGCCCTTAAGGCCCGAAAGTCCCGGAAATACCTTATAAAATAAAATAAAGCATTACACTTCATTCCAAAAGCACAACAATACCTTATTGGACATGTATGATGAAGTAATCATGATAAATTCTCAGTTAAATATAAAGTGCTCGGAAGTTCCCGGTGGGGGCCCCATAAAGGCCCGGGAATGCCCCGGAGAGGTGCCGAGGTGGCACAAACTCCAATATATATCATTCTTAGAGTTCCTAACATTGATATTAAACATTATAAAGATAATGCTCGAGCTACTTTCTCAAAAATAAACAAAGTACTCGGACGAATTTCTTAACGCTCCTTTTTGATCCGGAAGTGTCCCGGTAGCCCGGAAAGTGAGTTATGGGTTGATATAACCCCATATAACTCAATGTAACGCTTTAATATGTTATTATTGACTATAAAAAATATTTATAAACACTTGGAACTCATAGAGACTACTTAATTTCCAGAAAACCCTTAAAGCACAAAAACGCACCTTCGGGTGTCACAAAAACGCGTTCCACGCAATTATCTTGAAGTTTTTGAGGAGCCACGAGTTGATAATCTTAAAAGGGGATAAATTTACCATTTAAATCAATTAATGCCAGTGATAAAATCATAGCACAAACAGGGGTGATGTTTAGATCAAAAAGGTACCTAAAATCAGCATTTTTACCTTAGAACTTTCATCGTTTACCATGATATAAATGTACCAAATAAATGCTGGAACATATTACATGTTATAATATAGTATTAATACAATATATTGTGATAGGAATAAAATCAAAAATCAATTCCAATTGATCTCCATGTTGGGCACCATTTAAGGTAGTTTTAGGCTAGTTTTTAGTTTGTAAATTGCCTTATGGAATGGTGAGTCATCCCTACATGTTCCATGTGACAATGTCAAATAAAAATCTGTCAAGTAAGGCTCCATTACCGTATGACCTGCAGGAAACAACAAGAAGATTAGTCTTTGTAAAGTAAAGAGATTAAAAATACAACTAGATATACTTTAGCATTAATCTAATACAAACAATGAAACAGCCCATGTGCTGGCCTAATGGTGCCGATTCCATGTGAGGAAAAGCAATGTTGATTGCCTTATTAATTAGTCAACAAAACATTAACCTAACTAGACATGAATTCATGTCTTAATATAAACAAAAACAAAGAGATGTCTATACAGCACATTATCGATTTTGTGCAAGGGAAAGGTAGGTCTAAGTGTTGTACAATAATCAAACTAAAATACCTACCAACATAGCCATGTTCTTATGTCATTAATTAACAAGAAATCAAAGGCCTACAGCAGCATATTACCGTAAACAAACATGAAATAGAAGACAAGTTAGTGTTGTTATGCAACTTGGAAAAATGCTAAAGAATTACATCTACCTACCTAGCTCTTGTCTTCTTCTTTCAATTATCAAGCAAGCCATTCTTTTCTTCCTTTCAATCAGCCGAAAGAGAGCCTCAATTATGGGCATATTCTTGAGCCAAACAACCATATAATAAACAAAGGAAAGATTAGTTAATTTGACAATTATTATGTCAAAATAATTCCAATTTGATTCCTTGCCTTTGCCTATCTTCTTAGTCCATACGTGACTTCTCATTTCATTTGCCCAGCCTTTGCCGATTTGGTAAGTGTTCCAACTCTCTCTTTTCTTTCTTCATTTGTTAGTTCATTCCTTAGAGCTTCAAAGCTCCATTAATGGTGTTCTAAGTTCTAACACCATTTCTATGTAAATTTCCTAGTTAAATCTACTAAGTCTTGAAGCAAGAATCATCCTAGCAACTAGCCAAGATTTCGCCAAGCATTAGTATTCCAAGGAGGTTCCTAGATTCAACAACAACACAAGGAACAACAAGATCAAGTTAAGGTATATTTTCATGTTGAAAATCTTGGTAAAATACCCTAAGGTCATTACCGAAAATTATGAACTTCTAAGCTAAGGTTTTCTTCATTATTTCATGAAGGAAATTTAGATCTACAACCATCTCAAGGTCTACCGAAAATTCCTTGAAAAATTCCTAATGTAAACTCTTGTAAAACTACTCCAAATATTATTTATAAATCCTTGTTAGAAGTCTAACAAATGGATCTCCTAAATACATTCAAGGAGGCCGAAAGTTCTTCATCAAGATAGCATTTGGAGAGCTTGGAATTCAAGGAGAAATCAAGTACAAGAATTATCTTGATTTAAGGAGTAAGTTTCTATAATTAAGGTTTATTAAGTTTAAGCTTGATTTAAGCTTCAAACTTTGGTATAAAAATTATGTATAACCTCTAAATAAATTAAGGCCGAAATTGAAATACCCCGTAATTAAAAATAGTGATTAATTAGGCTAATAAATAATTTGGAAGCTTAATTAAGCCTAAATAATCATGAGGGAACAAATCCCGAAGAAAACGGATCCTTAAAACGGATTAAAAACGCTAACGAACCTTAAAGCACGCTTTTCAAGATAACCTGGAAAACGTGACTTTAAGCGGGTCAAATAGACTCGTAACAATTTTGGTCAACTAAATAATCATTAATAAATTTTAGTGAAGTTTTAGAACCAATAAAATCAATAAAATGAGAGATTAGTAAAAACTGTCAGAAACGGGAAGTTGTGGGGTAGAAACATAAATAACCAAAACTTATGTGTCCACTTTTAAAATAAAAAGTGAAAGTTTGTGTGTGTGTGCTGGGTGCAGCCGACCCCATCCCTCTCCCCCTCTCTCACACACTCACTTACTCCCTCTTATTTATAAAACAACAAAAACAATTAAAAACAATAAAGTAAACTAATCTACTTTACCCCACTCTCTCACTCTCTCTCTCCTACTCTATTCTCTTCACTCACGTACACAGCCTCCCTCACTCACTCTCTATTCTCTTCTCCTTCCTCCAACCGGTGGCCATGGTGATTTGAGCAACCAACACAAAACTCCATCTTCTCTCCTCTTATTACCCTCTTGAATATTCTCCAAAAATTGTAAAAATTACACCATTGTCATCCTCTCATCAAGAGCAACACTTCTATCTTTCCAAAATTTGAAAACAAGAACTTTCATCTCCATGGGTATGGAGCATTTGGAGCTTCAAGACCACCACTAGAACCACCTCCTTCTCCTTGTTCTTTTGAGGTAAAAATCTTCTTGAAAGCTTATCTTTTTCTAGCCCTTGTGGGCAAAACGAATTTAGACTAAACCCTTGTTTGGTTCCCTTGTACTCTAGCCGATTTTGGCATTCTTGAAGGAGTTGGAATCTTGTTCTTGAGCCATTCCAAGCATTACCTACACCCTTGCAAGGTAATGAAATTTCTAAACCCTAGAACTTACATTAAAACTTGAATAATGGTTAGGGTTAAACTTTAGTATTGAAGCATGTATATAAATGGTTGTAGTGTTAGAGGAATTGAGATTACAAAACCGGTGAGAAAGAGGAAGGGAAGAAGAAGAAAGAAGGAGAAAGGAAACCTAGAGGAGAAACAAGGTAATCACACTCATCTTTGTGTAGCCTTGTATGTATGTGTGTAACAGATTTTAAAAGAGTAAAATTTGTATGGTAAAATGGTAATGAACAATAGTGTAATGTGGAGGAAGAATTGAATTGTATTGAAGCTTTGGAAACAATTAAAAACTGTCACAAACATAGTTGGGAATAGAATGTAGTGTGCAGGAATCTTTAAGGGTGTTTTAGTTTGGTCATTGTGTATAAGAGCTTGTATATTGGTGATTGTTCAAAACAGGTGAGATGGATAGAAATGTGTGTATAAACAATGTGGTGAGAGTGTAAAAATATAGGGGAGACCATGGCAAAATTTACATAGGATTAGAACACTTAGTGAATTAGAAACTAGGTGAATAACATGAGTTGTAACAGATTTTGATTGAGAAAGATGGAGGGTAAATTGAGAGAGATAGATAATGTATTGTAATGCATTAGGAGTGTTAGAAATGTCAATAGAAGAGGGAGATATAGAAGGGGAGTGTAAATGTCAAATCTGTAGCAAAATACATTAAGGGGAGAAAACAATGTAAGTGTTGGAGTGAAACTTGGAAAATTGTGTGTATAAGTTAGTATAGGATTGTGTAATGAATTGAGGAAATGAAATAACATGATTTAGAGTGTTTAAGTAGTGGTAAAACATGTGGGAATAAGTGTAGGAACAATGGGGAAGTAATGGGTAAAAGAGAGGACTGGAAACAGAAATAAAAATGCAAATACTGGGCCGGACCGACCTTGGGACCGGACTTGCAAGGTCGGTCGAGCCCAGATTTACAAAGGGTAGAAAGCTCCTGGAATGGACCGACCTTGGGGACCGAACTTGCAAGGTCGGTCGGCCAGAAAATTCCCGTCTTAAAACCTTCTAGAATGGACCGACCTTGGGGACTGGACTTGCAAGGTCGGTCGGCTTAAAATTCGCCTGTAACGAAACTTACTGGAATGGACCGACCTTGGGACCGGACATGCAAGGTCGGTCGGCTCCAGAATTTCGAAACCAAAACTCACTGGAATGGACCGACCTTAGGACCGGACTTGGCAAGGTCGGTCGGCCCTGTAATTTTCCAGTGTAGTTCCTTACTAACTTCGACCGACCTTGGGACCGGACTTGTAAGGTCGGTCGGGTCTTACAAAAAAAAATTTAAATTAAATTAAATTAAATTAAATATATATATATATATATATGTATACTCACATATACATATGTACATATATGTAAGCATACCGATGTTAAGTAATGAAAACAAACTTAGAGAAAGTAAACCATGTGTAAGGATAAGAACTTCAAAGACTTAGTAAATATGAATTAGTAAATGTAAGAGTAGTCGAGTTAAGTTAATGACAGGTAGATTAATCACTCGATTGTATGTATATCATAGGATTTGATTTGTGAACACCGGATGAACGTTGGGATACAAGTACAACGGTGAACGGTATGAATTCCTCATGCCCCGTATGCTATCTTGGTTACTCTGATTTGCGTGTTGTGTGCTAATTGATCACCAAATAAGATAAATGCACAAATCGGAGTTATCATGCTTACTTGTGAATATGTAGTGTTGTATGTTGTGAATATTTTTCTTAAATCTTAGTTTGTATAATTCATGAAATGTATGGATGATAATGAGTGTATGTATGTATGGTATACTGTATTGTGACCGAATATGTTTGTGATTGGACTTCTAACTGATTCCTAACAAGCTAACCAATCTAACTTAAATTGGTAATTAAATTGGAATGAGTAGAAGTCCGATATAGTTTCGGCCACACGTGAGGATGCGGAGTCACGAGAGGTTGGCTCCAATTCCTGACTCTTAAACTGGTCCGCGGCCCAAATCCCTTAAGTGAGTAGCATCCCGGATTGGTGAGTCAAGTAAATCCCGGTGGTGGGACGGTGTAGTCCCCGGGCCGGAGGTCATACCGACTTAACTTGAGTATGAGTAAGTAAATAAGAATGAGTAAGTAAAGTAAATGGTAGTAAGTAAAGTAAGAGTAAGTAACATGTAATGAGTAAAAGAGTAACAAGCATTCCGATTAACCCGGATGCGTAATTTGGCTAACACGGTGAAGGTAAGTAAGTGTGTGTGCTACTGTATTGCTATCTTGAATTGTATGATGTATTGTATATGCATGTATGTTGTATGTAAAGCATGTATGTATGAAATTAATGAACCGCATGTTTAGTGGACATCAAATAGTCGGCGTGCCCTAGCTAGCACGCGGTATATGCGGATTTCATGCGCAGCTTTTGCTGAGCCCCTTGGGGCGATGTTTTTACTACACGCAGGTACAAGAGAAGGATGAAGGCTGAGAAGAGGTGTAGTTTTGTTCCTTTTTGTCTGTAATTAATGAATTATGAACGGTGTACTGAGTAGTACACGGCTGTAGCTTTTTGATAGCCGGTGTACCATGGGGTATACCTTTTTGGATATTGAAAGCATTGGAGGTTGGGTATAGATGAGTAGTTGGTAGAAACTCATTCTTTTGAAAGGATTAGTAAAGGGATGTAATTAAATACTTTGAATACTCGGTGATCCGGTAATGTAAGAAGGTTATCTTTTGTATTCAGTAAGCAATGTTTTAGTAGCTCGGTATACTATGATCATTAGACCGTCACTGTATTGTAGAATGAGCCTTGCTAGCCGTATGGGCGGTTAGCGGCGTTGTATCACCCGCCGTAGTAAGTAGTAGTATTTCCGCTGCGAACTGATAGGATTAACAAGACGATTAGACGGTAAGCATAGGATTAACGGTAGGGGTGTTACAGAAATACTATGGGTTATAATGTCAAGAAAATAATTTATAACATATAAGGTAAGATTATTACCTTAAGGTACTAATTTGTGTCACAAAAATTAAATTATGATACATATAAATATAGGCCGAAATATCTAAGGATAAAATGTTCTATTTTGAGTTTATAAACATTCTAAGTCATTAGCATAATTTTTAGGAGTGTTTTATGGCTTATATACATTTATATATACATATTATAAAGTTTAAATCAAGTTTTGAAACCTTATGGTAAAACATAATTAAGGCCGAGAATTAAATGTGCTATTTGGTGATTTTTGATAGCTTATATTATAAACTTTGGGAGTATTAAAAATAGCTACAAGTATTTAAATGGCTAGTTTAATAAGTTATGTGGTAAAAATGTAAATTTTGAAAAGTTTAGTGTGTTAATAATAATTGCCGAGAACAAAGGGGTTTATTTGGTATAATTATGGTATAATATAAGGTAGGAATTAATATTATGAATTTTGGTGAATTTAAACAAGTGTTTAAGTGTTAAAATAACAATTTATAAATTTTTGGGGCTATTTTATAATTTATGGAAAATATAGGGTGCAAGCCGAATTACTAATGATTTTATGGGTATATTAAAGTATTAATTATGAAATTAAGTCTTGGTCAAAGTGTTGATCAAAAACTTTGGATTAAAATGATTTATGACATAAAATATTAAGTTTATAAAGGTTTAAGGGTGGATATGTAATTTATGAAAGTATAAGTGTAAAATTGAATTTAATTTGGGGCGAATGCATAATTTGCAAAATTATAAGGACCATTTCGGTATTTAAAGAAATTAAATATTAAAACTATAGTTTATAAGTTAATATGTAACTTATATAAAGTTTTGGGATTAAAATGTAAATATAAGGAAAGTATATGTCAAGACCGAAAATTAATGTGGTCATTTGGTAATTTATAAAAATTAGAATGTTCATTTTATAATTACCGAAAGTTAATATAGATAATTAGTAAATTATAAAAGTTATATGGTTATTTAGTAATTTATAAAAGTTGGAGTATTTGAATTGTAATTACCGAAAAGATATATGTGGTTATTTGGTAAATTACAAAAGTTAATGTGTCCAAAATATAAATACCGAATTTATAAGGTTATTTGGTAATTTATGAAAGTTATTGTGTCCAACTTATAATTACAGAAATTAATAAGGTTGGTTTTATAATTTAATAAAGAAAAGAATTAAAACTAGGTGATATAATGTATTATGGTATATTATGGAGTATAATATAAAGTTTATAAAATAATTGTGGTTATAATAAATATGACCAAAGGATATAATATAAAGGATAAGTGGAAACAATTATGAGTATATAATTAAGGAAATGGAAATATACTACAAGGTGGAAATTCATCATCACATGTGGAGATCACATAAAATAATGAACTAATGAACTATCTAGAACCATTGTTAAATAACGGGGGAAATAAAGAACATACGGAGTTATTATACAACGAGTATAAACGCTACAGTGACAGTACTGTAATATTTAGTGAATAGTTATATTAATATTACCTGGTATTGCATATTTATATAACAGCGTACGGGAAGGAACTATTGAACAGGAATTTGTCAAGCTAGCAGTTACTTGGTGAACAGTATGTTAATTGTGTGGTCTGAATGTCCTAAGGATTTTTCCTAAGGTCCAGACATTGTGTGTTTAATTGTTAAGAGCGATATCTGTGATTTTATGTATATGACATTGTATACTATATTGCTCAACACCACTGCGTTTTATTTATACGCGAACATCTTATGACTGGAAGTTTATACATCTAAACTGGAACAAGACTAACTGACCTTTAGGTATTATTGAACCTAACTGATGGTCAACTGTTATAGTCTTAACTCAAGGATTGGATATTGTATCATTGACTAAAGGGCTAACTTATAAAGAGAGGAATCCAGACTGTTTCGACTTTCTGGTTGCGCATCGTGATCACTACGAAAGACTTCAATGGGGAGTCACTCAAGGGAATCCATTGTCCACCTTCGACGATGGCGGAGGGCACTGCCGTTGGTGCACAGGTTTGACCGGATCGGTCAATATATTTATCCAGGGCCATAAGGTCAGCTGGTAACGGTTCCATTGGAACCCAGGGGACTACAGTCCATTATTAAGTTATTAAGGGTTGTCTTAACATGACGCCTGAGGTGGAAGTTAATTGGGAAAGGTTAAGTGATTGGTTTAAAGGATAAGGGCCAGGTGGCCAACTAACAAGTACAGTTAATTTCTACGCGTATCTTGTTTGGTTACTGTTATGGATTATTGATGTGTGATTATTGGTTATTGCTATGAATTATTGATGTGTGGTTATTGGTGTTGTGTACTATTGTACATTGATGTTTACAGGTGAATTGTTATGTGATTGTCTAATGTTTACAGTTATTACTGTTATTATTGTAAACCTGTGTTTCATGTAAAGAATCTAATATCAAGATGGCTAAAATGACTTAAGGAATCTAGATGACTTAGGACTACATTTAGCATACCAGCATTTCGATTGCTGAGCCCTTCAATGGGCAAAACATTTCAGGTTACTGAAGAAGACTCGAGCCGGAGTGCGGGGCACAGGGTAGCTGATGGGTTTTTAATAAAGAACTATTTGAGTTTTATTTTGTATCGTATTAAGGAGGTTGTGGTTTTCAGTTAGCTGCTCATTTAGTTGGATTTGGTTTGTAATAATGAGAGTGCTCAGTATCTGTTCATCATAGCGTGAGGAGTTGTATTGTTGGAAAGAGTAAGGATGCCTTGTTACTCACAAGGGTGAGTAACGGCGTGTAACACCAAGGATAGATAGTTTTATTTTCCGCAGCGAATTATTATTTATTATGCTACGACTTGCGATGTTTTTACAGGTTTAGGATTAGGGGTGTTACAATCTTTGGCCTTAACAATCATGTAATCAACGTACACTTCAACTTCTTGATGAATTGTATCATGTAGCAGAGTGGTGGCTGCACGTTGGTAGGTTGCATCAGCATTCTTCAAGCCAAAAGGCATGACCACCCAGCAGTATGTTCCCCATGGCGTAACGAAAGAGGTTTTCTCTTGATCCTGTTCTGCCATTCGAATTTGGTTATACCCTGAGAATCCATCCATGAATGAAAGGAGGGCATGTTGAGCCGTGTTGTCAACCAGTATATCAATATGGGGTAAAGGAAAATCATCTTTTGGACTGGCATCATTAAGATTTCAAAAATCAATGCACACCCGAACTTTCCCGTTTTTCTTCTTTACTGGGACAACATTAGCTAACCATTCAGGATATCTTACTACCTTGATGAAACCTACCCGGTGTAGCTTTTCAATCTCCTCCTTTACTTTAAGGACTACTTATGGGTTCATTTTTCTCAACTTCTGTTTTTTTGGTTTTGCGTCCGGATGTAATGGTATGGTGTGTTGTGCAATTTCTGGATCAACTCCAGGCATGTCAGCGTAACTCCATGCAAACACATCACTATACTCTCTTAAAAGATCGAGAATTTCCATTCTTTCTGGCTTTGATAAGCAACTCCCAATTTTCAATTCTTTTAACTCTTCTGCATTCCCGACATTGATGGTGATGGTATCTTCAATTATTTGTGCATTGGTGGGATGGTAATCAATAGATATAAGAATATCTCTTTCCTTTTATTTTCATTTTCATTATCATTGTCGAACATTTTCATTAGGGGCATGAGTATCATCCAAGTTAACACACACAACCAAGCAATCAAAGATATGCATTTCATTAATTGAATCAGATGAGGACACAACATCAATGTCTTCCCCATCCTCACACAAGTTTAAGGATGGTTCCGAGCTAAGAAAGACAGGGGAACTAGTAAATTTGAAACATCAAATGGGGTAAAATAGGGGGGCCAAAATAATATCAAGAGGTGGAAAGTTCATGTCTCCTTGTGATCTTGTCTCTTGAGACACTTCATCGTTTGGTTCAGCGACAAACTGCCTCCCTGTGGTAACCCATTTTCCAACCAGTACTTCATTCTCTTTGGTCTCCTCAACGCAAGAGTGGTTGACAATCAACAAATCATCTTCATGTTCTCTTTCAAGAAATAGCATAGCGAGACCTTCTTCCAAATCTACTGGCTGCATTACCTCAACTTTGGGCATACTCTCAATCTCATCAAAGGAGATGTCTTGAAAGATCTCAAAAACTGGTAGTCGCATCCCCTTATTGCTCACCCAGGGTTCAGGTGAGCCATAGTGTGGGGAGTCATCTCCGGCTTTGATGAAACGACCATTTAGGGTGTCACTATTGCCTTCAGTTAAGTCACAAAAAACCATCGTATCAGATCCCAAACCCTCTTTTCCAGCTTTTTGCTCGAGTTCAATAGGTGTTATTCTTCCTTGTGAGTGTTTTTCGAGTCCAGTGCCTTCGAATAACCCATTTGTTGCGTCATGGCTTGTGCCGTTGAGCTATAGTTTGGGATCCTTGGTGGATTAGTGTTAGTTTTTTTCACCTGAAAGTTGGTCTGATTTCTTTCAATGGTTCCAATCTCAAAGCCACTCAATTCAATTTCTTTTCCTCGATTCCCAACAATCTGAAATACCTCATGTTCTTCTTCTACATCTCCTAAGATTTCAAAAATCTTTCCATTAACCATAAATTTCAACTTCTGATGGACTGTGGATGGTACGACTCTCATTTCCCATATAAGTTCCCTTCCAACTAGCAGGTTATAGTTGGATGGTATATCAATGACAACAAACTTGAAGGTTTGAGTTATGGGGCCAATGGTCAAAGGAAGGTTTAGTGTTCCCAAAATCTGACGTCGAGAACTGTCATATGCCTTTGAACTCAGGTCACAAGGGTCAAAACAATGATGGCCTAATCGTGTGGCCACCCTTAGCAGGCATACATTAACTTCCGCTCCTCCATCGATTAAGACTCGGGGTATTTTAAAATCTTTGTGTTTCACTGTAATATAAAGGGCTCGTGTGGGGTTAGAAGAAATTTCAGTGTCTGAGAAGCTGATTCCTGTAGGTGTGTTCTTACTCAAATGAGCTACAAGTTCTTCCGGGGTGGTCTCAGCACTAATCTCTTCACCGTTCATATTTCGAGCCAAGGCTTTACGGTGCTCTCTGGACATTGTCAGCAAAGACCAGATAGTCATGGGGATTGAGGTGGTTTTCAACTTTTAGATCAATTCTTTTTCTACAGACACAATTTCTGATCCTTTTGCTTCTTTTTTACCTCTGGAGTCAGTGGGACGACTGCCTTCTAAGGATGAGGGTTTAAAATGTCGTCCTGATCGGGTCAAATGATGAATATGGTCCCCAAACACATTGCTATATTCATCTGCCCCAAACACATACGGAACTTGCTGAGTATGTCTCTGTTTGTGGTTATCCTCCACAATGTCAAGATAACCACTTGACATTCTGCCACTTTTCCCATTTCTTCGCTAAACAGTCCACGCCTTTCATAAATTGCACCCTCCAATTTTATTCCACCACAAGGATACGTAAGAATAAAATCAGGCTGGTACAATATCAGATTCGTGAAATCTTTCAAACTTTCCTCACACAAGTTCATCATAGCCACCTCTTTTCCAGCTCTGTGGTTTGGGATTGGGTTACTGTTAATGTTTGGTGAGCTTTCGGGAGTAATCTTTACTTGGCCTTGATCTATCAAATCCTGAATGACACTTCTTAAAGTTCGACATTCATCGGTAAAGTGCCCGGGACTTGGTGGTAGGCACAAAACCTATCATTGAACGAACCAAGCTAAGAAATTCCTGATCTTGGTGGAGAGGGCTGAAGAATGCCATCTTTATTTAACTTAGTAAAGGCTGAACTTAAAGTCATGTGAAGATCTGTGTATGGTCATGGCGGGACCTTTTGCCTATTCTGATAGGAATTTGGTGGAGGGACTCTTGTGTAGTTAAATGAGTTTTGACCCTGATTCCCAAATGAATGAGTCGGACTCCTTTGGCTCGGATTTTGTGAACCACTATTCAGATAATTAACAGGTGAAGTCTTGTCTTGCTGGGTTTTGTTACTTCCCTGATCAAATTTCTGGAACTTGTTACCTGACACAAAGTTATATCCTTTAAAGTTGGAGTTCCCTTGAGTTGATTGAGACTTGATTTTTCTGGTTAGAACATCATCTTCTATGTAGGAGGCCGTTTTTGCGATGTCTGCAAGGCTACCAAAGGGCAGATATTTAAGCTTTTCTGAATACACATGTAACATATTGTTGATGAACATCCTGTTTTGCTCCTCATCAGTCGGCCTGTTTGTCATCACTGCTACTTTGTCTCTGAACCTTTTCACAAATTCAGTGACAGTCTAATTTTGATGTTGACGAGTGGTTTCGATATCTCTTCTGGTTACATCAAGTTGAGTGTTGTAAGCATAGTGGTCTACAAAGAGTTGGCAGATTTCTCTGTAGCTTTTGTTTCGAAGGTCTTGTTTCAAGAACCACTTTAGAGCATGATCTATGAGGTAACACGAGAAAGCTTGAATTTTTATCTCCTCAGTAAGCCCTATTAACGCCATCCTTCTCTCGAACATGACTACGTGCAAAGTGGGATCACCTCTGCCATCATACTTATCCATGGTTGGGAGTTCGACCTGGTCTGGTAACCTGGCCTGTGGATATGGGTTTAGAAGTTTGAAATTTAAAGTACTTGGCATTGCATTGTTGAGAGATAAGTCTTCCATTTTCTCTTGCATTTCCTTGATTTGAGTTACAAGCTGCAGAACAGATGGAACATATGTGTGTGGGTTCACTCTAGTTTGGGTAAGTTGAAAAGTAGTGGTGTTTGTGGTGTTTTGCGGAGGGATTAATGTTTGATTGAAGGATGAGGTGGGGATAGTAACAGGGATGGTTGGTTGTGGTATGTGGTGGTTTGACATGAAAGGTGGTATGGGTAAGGTTTGATGTGGGTGTGGGAATGGTTGTTGGCTAGCAATTTGCCCTATTGAAGGAATGACAGTTTGGTAAGCTTGGCTTGTGGGTAGATAAGTGGGGTTTGGGTGAATGGTAAAAGTTTGGGTTGGCTGAGTGAGTGGTGGTGTAAAGCCCGGAGGGTACTGATCATCCTCAAAGCTCAGGTCATTATTTGGGTTGTGATGATGGGCTTGGACCACTGGCTCAGTACGTCCTTGCAATAGCTGGGTTAAAGCTTGTAATTTTTCTTCATTAGCCTTAGCACGCTCTTCACTAGCCTCCAAACGCTCTTCACTTTGTTGCATGTATTCCTCCATCTTCATGATGAACGATGAGAAATCAATGGAGGGTGAGGCATGATTTGCCGGATTATTGGGTGCTACTCCTTCGTCCATGACTGTGAAAATTACACTTTGTGTTGCAACAACTGGTGAGGAGGGGGAAGGTTCTCTACAAAGTCTACCTCCTCGTCTTAACCACGTAATGATGACTTGTTACTTGTGAACCTCCCGTGACAATGGAACAACGTCTTTTCTGGAAGTGGGGGAATGATTTTTTTGTTTACCAAAGATTCACATGTAAAACAAGAAGGGAAATAATTTTTTTTTTAAAAATGTCGGATTGGACAAAACTGAAATATCTAGAATAGCATACTTCTTTATTAAACTAAATTATTTCAATACAAAGAAGAACAAGGAAATAACAAAAATAAAAAAAATGATGAAAGCTAGCAAAAAAACGAATAAAACAAAACAAAATAAAATAAAATAAAAATGGAAGCTTTTTGCATTCTGCCTTTCTTAAGACTGGCGCTTCTTCTTGTCGCTTCCTCTTTCTTTGGTTGACACGTATCAAACTCACTGTAGTCGGACGAGTGGGATCTCGAGATAAAGGATGAGCTTGATCATCATAAGGGTGGTATGAGCCATCTGCCATTTGTCATCTTCCCGCTAATTTCAGGGCTAACCAGCACAGATAGTCATCACTTAGCTCTTGCCCACGATCGGGTAAAGGCCTTATTGCCCACCTGGTTCCTCTTTCACGTAGACCTACCAGCTCTTTGATGACTCCTTTGGTATACTCCTTCCTAGGGTATCCGGGCAATCTAGTTCCTGGGATGGACTGTGGATTTCCATATTGCCGGATTGCTCGCAACGGATATATGAAGTAGTAATCATCAAAACCAAATAAGATAACTTCGTGGTACTCAGTAGAATGGACAATGACACCTTTGACCTCCCAGTGTGGTAGTACCCATCGGATTTGGATGCCTGTCTTGATGCTGCCAAAGAAGTCTTCCCATCCTTTCTCTAGATTTGGGATCTTTTGTCTTGTGGAGAGATTTTTCAAAGTGAACTTCCCATGCTTATATTCTCTAAAAATCTGAAGATGCTCGAATAGCCAAACCTGTAAGAGTATTATGCTTCCAGTGAAGAAGAAAGGTTCATCCTTTTTAATTGTTAGCTTAATGGACTCCGCCCAAATGTCCAGGGATTTTACAACTTCTGCCACAATTATTGTTCCGATGCTTGCACCTTCATTCAATTGTTCCTAGGATGCCAACAAGCGGGGGTCGATGCGGAACTTTGGATGTCGAAATAAGAAGAGAGCCATCAGACAAAGAGTGATTATAAGTGACTCCTTTTTCTTATCTCTGTCAAGCTTAGAAAAAATCTCATAGTGTTCAATAGCCTCCCACATTCTATATGAACCGTCAAAATGCCTCCAAAACCGTAGGAGATCTGTATGAATGCCCAGGACTTGACTTAAATATTCTTTGCCTCCCTTATCCAGCTTCGGCCTAGCCGGAGGAGCTTGTGGATTACACCCGTGTAATGCATCAAATTCTTCAGGTAACATAACTATTTCTTGATGACCAAATCGAAATACACTACAAAATAAATGCCATTTACAAACACATTTTTTGTGTCAGTATAGCCACAAAAAGTGTTAGTATAGACTCAGTTGACCTTTACCGACACATTAAAAAAGTGTCGGTATAACCTCAGATACTATAGGTCTATACCGACACATATAGTGTGTGTCGGTAAAGGGTTCTGAGCTTTTACTGACACTTATTTTCTTAGTGAGTAAAGGCAGAAGATCTATACTAACACTTAACGTAAGTTACAGAATAGCTCATGAATTTATACTAACACAAAACTAAGTGTCGGTATACCTATATACTAACACATATTTTATGTAGGTAAAAACTGTTTATACATACAGAAAAAACCATCCTACAATAGCTATACTTACACAAAAGTAAGTGTCGGTATACATATATACTAACACAATTTATGTTAGTAAAAGTTGATTATACAAACAAATAAACCATCTTGTAACAGCTATACTAACACAAAATCTAGTGTTAGTTTAACCCTTCCCAGACACAAAATATAATTAAAATAATATTCATAAAATGACCTGTGAATTCTCGAACAATAAATAAGGTATTCAATAAGCTCCAATGCCATTAAAAATGTTGAGTTTACAATAGCGCGAGTTCAACACTAACATTCATCAGTATCCTCCAAAAGTATCGTAATCAACATCAAGATAAGTTGTGTTTAAGTCAAAAAATACAATATTGTTCTTAAACGAGTTTAGAATGTAACATATCACTCTCTCTCTCTCTCTCTCTCTCTCTCTCTCTCTCTCTCTCTCTCTCTCTCTCTCTTTCTTCATACTTCTCATACTTCTAAAATAAAACCTTGACTTCCTCCACATTCTTTTACTCAGCACCTGCACACACAAAAGTTATATCGTCACAACGATAGAAGATAAGATCTTGATTATCCAAGATAAGTGGAAAATATTCATTAGCAAGAAGGAGTACCATTAGTATTTCTTTCACTTGGCGAAAGTTGATTTTCATTAACTGAGTGATTTGTACCGCTAGAAATATCACTTGGAACCTGAAATATATAAATAAACCACAATCTTCACTGGGTAGTCCAATCATCACCACACACAGACACAAAGATTATGCCCAAACTACTCATTTGGAACATAATGACTAGTAAGCAAGAGGAGATACATGGTAGACATGTCGTTACTGCCTTTACACATGGCTAGTAATCTTCACAAACACAATTAGGAAAAGAGAGATAAGCTGTTGGAAGTCAATTACGACAAATATTACTCGGTTTCAAGGTATGGAATCAGTGTTGAAAACAATGGACAAAATTTTCGTCGATTGACACAACTACAGAACTTATTTTATATGCAGTGCAAACTCAAATTACATAAAGACCAGATAATTTCCTTACAAGAAAACATGAAAGCTATGGAACGACACATGAAATTAAAAGAACCAACTCTTATTGAGACTGAGAAGATACTGAATTCTGCACTTGAAAGAACTTTAATTGTTGAAGAAATACAGAATCATAACATAGAGTTAAAAAAAAGTTCAAGTCAAAATAAATCGTCAAAGAGTGATTGAAATTGAAAAGATGACAGTAATAATTAATCATCTACCACAGGAGGAGAAGAGGATACTTGAGAGGGAACTAGCCAGAGCTAAAGTAGTAGCAAATAGAGTGGCAACTGCTATGACTAATGACTGGAAATTAAGTGAAGATGAACACGCTGTTATGCCAGTAAAACTCTGGTTACAGGAAAGAAGATTATTGCAAGGTCAAATGAAACGGCTTAAGAAGAAATTGTCTATATCAGAAAGAACTGCTAAATAATCCATTTAGAAAAACAATTCTAGGCTGTTACGGATTCTGAATATCAAAGAATCCATTTAGAAAAAATCAAAACCAAACTTCATATATACATCACGTATGGATCTGAAGAAACTTGTACTTATTCTGTATTCATCTATAAACACTTACTATCTAGCTAAATAACCGTGAAAAAAACACTAATTTTCCCTACACGACAATAAGGTATAGAAACAGACAACAGACAATTCCAGCATGAACCATGTCTTGGTGTATATATCACAAGCTAAACTTTTGTAGTCAGCACGGTGAATGATATGACTAAAAAATGAATACTATGCAATATCATAGTATGAATTACTTCCTACACTAAATCTGCAGAACACAAGTACAAGAATAACATTACCTGCACATTAAGGCTGTTGAAAAAGTTTGACATGCTGGCCTCTGGAATGTGTCCCTTCATGAATCCTACGACACTACCCAAGACCTTTTGTGTCTGGGTAAGGGTCTCCCTTAGCTCATTAGCAGTTGTTTACCATGTTAGTTGATCTTCACCAGATGTAGCTACTTTCTTTTTTACAAGTGGAACTCTTCCAACACATTGAACATGACCTCTTTTTTCAGGTCCTTTAGCTTTTGATAATTCATCATCCTTCCAGATCTCAACCCCTACTATGCCATTCGAAGAGCTTGCTCCATCCATGTATCCTTTCAAAGTTTCCTAATAGATAAAAATATATCATAAGTATTTTACTAGACAATATTCAAATCGGCCAAAAGTTTAAGTAATAATTACTTACAACAACTTCAACCACTTTATCATTCATTATGCTCCCATTTTTACGAGTTCTGCTCTTCACATAAAGTTGAGCACGTGTAGGCCTAGCCCCATTATTTTTTTAGCCTACATGAAGCAAAACTACTATGAATGAAAAAACATGCTACAGTTCAAGGCATGTTGAAGTTAAAAAAATACAATGATAAGAAGCAAAGAAGTCAAGAAACACATATTTTGTTGCTATCACATTGTGCAGCCTGCAACATCGTGGAGTTATGAAAATGAAAAACTACTAAACAATAAGTCAAGGATAAAATACAAAAGGAAATAAGCAAAATTTTCACCTCTTCGTACTCAAGTCTAGTAAAAGATTTAGTTCCTGTGCTTTGAGGCTCATCTGATTTATTATGATTGTTCTTTTTTTGTTCACATAACATCTGGAAGTCCACAAAGTTGATTACAATTTGAAACTAATGCCACAACAAATATAAAACAACATAAAACATCAAATCATCATATATACCTGGTATTCTGGATTTAACCAAAGATTCACAAGATCTTTCATTTGATCTTTGTCAACTCTGTCATCTACCACATTCGCAAGAATTTGATCAGCAGTCTTGCTTGGATCGTAGTAGCATTGTTTCAATTCAGATTTCCATCCTTCCCATTTTTCCCCACATCAGAAATAACCCAACTCTTTAGAAATTCAGGTTCAGCTGGACAAAATGTGAACTTCTCTTACAATAGTTGCATATAGTTGAATATTAGAGCATAATACATATGATACTTTGACAACTAAAACAAAAGTAAAGTTCATATTACAAAAATTATAACCTTCACGATGCTCCATAAGTCATCCTTTAGCCTTTGGGGAACTTTTCTCCAGTCCGAGTAATTGATTGGTAGATGTTGAGGCATTCTTGCAAGAGTACCCAGGAATCGGGTAAATGTACAAGCTTCTCCGCCAACTGGTAAGCCCAACTCATTTAAGTCAACTTGAACTCGCTGATGACTCTCTAAAGTCCACACATCTTGCATTCGGGTGTGTCCACGAACTTTCTTTTCAACTATAGTTCACATGAAAATAATACAAGTTAGAAAATGATAACCAAACAATAATAATAGTTGGAAAATAGAATGCATAATTTGCAAGGACAGTTTCTATAATTTTAATATTTGCACCAACCTGGTTGAGAATCTTCATCCATAGTGGTTTCTTCATGAGGTGTATCCACAAAATTTGATTCACCATCATCCATTGCACCATTTTCAATTGTATGAAAAGTTACTTGTGATTGAGTCGAACCACCGACCTGTTGTGCTGACCCTTGAGATTGATTGTTGATAGATATCACGCGTAGCTTACGTTTAGCCATTCTGTGTGAACAAAAGCTAAAAGTATCACTGTAAAAAGGTTAAATTTTCATTAAAGAAAATGGTTGGTATGAAAATCAAATGCATTTAGACATATAATGAAGTTAGTATTTAAGAACATAATGAAGTATTAAGATGTACTACAAGAAAAAGATAATGTATCCAATATTTGAACAAAAAAGTTTAAAGATGAGTATGTGGGGTTACAAATTTAGGTTCAATTCACAAGACAAAAACAATTTAAAATAGTAATCTATAGCCACTAATTTTGGTAATCTACATCTTGATCTTCAATATCCTCAAGTTGCATTATTGATGTCACATCTTCTCCATCATCGCCATCAACCCCAACACGATGCAAGTCTACTACATCAATTTTGTCATCATTGCCATTCTGGTCCATATAAGGTGCTGGCTCATCACCCATGTCAAAAACATCCCTCAACTTTACTTGCTTAGCAACTAACCATCCATCACATCTTGCTTCTTTGATGTAGAACACTTTCACAGCTTGTGAGGCCAGAATAAAGGGGTCATCAAGTAGATTGACTCCAGTGTGAGCCAAATATGAGAAGTTGACAAGTGTAGCACCAAGAGCATCCTGTTTACATCATCTGTTGATGTCAACCCAGTCACATATAAATAGTGTAACTCATATCTTACCAGAATAGTTCAACTAAATGATGTCTTTCAACTCCCTATGAATGATATTAAGTAGGTACATAAAAATCTGAAGGGAAAAGAAGATCCACATTTGAAAAGTACAACCACTTACTCGCGATATGGCTCAACTGATTCAACATTGAACAACACGTAACAGAGTGCTTGTGCAAGTGATTGTGCATCAATCTCACAATTGGACCTTCTCTTTCTTTTTCCCTTTGGGATCTTGGTAGCTTTACTCCTAGTGGTCGTGAAATACCCCGAACTTAAATATAGGGATTAAAATTAATCTCATATATACTTAAGGGCCTAATGGTACCCAATTAATATTAGTAAGGAAAAATAAATCCAAAAGAAATAAAGAAACGCTTTAAAAGCGGGAAACACTAAATAAGCGTTAAATAACCATAGGAGGTATGAGACCTCGGTTAGAGTATTATAGGGATTCTAAAGGTTTAATAAGACCTAAATAATATATGGGAACAACTCCCGAAGGAAACGGATCCTTAAAACGGATTAAAATCACTAACGAACCTTAAAGCGCGTTTTTCGAGGTAACCGGGAAAACGTGTCTTTAAGCGGGTCAAATAGACTCATAACAATTTTGGTCAACTAAATAATCATTAATAAATATTAGTGAAGCTTTAGGACCAATAAAATCAATAAAACGAGGAATTAGTAAAAACTGTCAAAAACGAGAAGTTGTGGGGTAGAAACATAAATAACACAAACTTATGTGTCCAATATTGTAAATACAATTTTAAAACCCTTATGGGTCCTGTGAGTGTGTCCGATCCCACACCCCTCTCTCCCATTTCATTCTCTTCACTCACGTAATACCACTCACCCTCACTCACTCTCTTTTCTTCTTCTTCCTCAACGGTCATCCATGGAGAAAAGAGCAACCTCACAAAAATATCATCTTCTCTCCTCTTGAAACTCCATCAAACTTGCTCCAAAAATTATAAAAACTACACCATTGGAATCCTCTCATCAAGAGCTACACTTCTACCTTTCCAAAATCCGAAAACAACAACTTTCGTTTTTATGGGTATGTCCCATTTGAAGCCTCAAGACCACCATTAGAAGGCCCTCCTTCTCCTTGTTCTTTTAAGGTAAAAATATTCCTAAACAACTCCATCTTTTCTAGCCTCAAGGGCAAAACGAAAATGAAAACTAAAACCCTTGTTGCTCCTTGTATCCTAGCCGATTTTGGCATCTTGGTGGAGTTGGAAACCTTGTTCTTGAGCCACTCCAAGCTTCATTTACACCCTTGCAAGGTAATGAGAATTCTAAACCCTAAAACCTACTTAAAGCTTAATAATAGCTAGGGTTAGCTTTTAATGTATTGAAATGTGTTATATATGGGTTGTAGAGTAGAGAATTTGTGTTTGCTAAACCGGTGGAGAAAGAGGAAAAGAAGAAGCAAGAGGAAGAAAAGAAATTAGAAGAGAAACAAGGTAAGGATACTCACCTTTGTGTAGCCTTGTATATATATGGATGTAACAAATTTTTAGAAGTTGAAATGAGTAATGAAAATGGTATTGTGTAGCAATATATTGTGTAGGAGAATCTAAGTGTTTAAAACCATTGAAAGACATGTAAAAGGGTATTGAAACTTAGTTGGGTATTGGGTTGTTGAGTGCAGGAATTTTTAGTAGTGTTTTAGTATTGGTAATTGTGTATGGGAGCTTGTATATTGATGTTGTGTATAAACAGGTTGTGAGAATGGGAAATTGTGAGCTGAAATGGTGTGTGAGCAAGTAAGAATTATAGGGGAGACTATGTCGAATTTTATCTAGGAATTTGAGGACATAGATACATTGGAACAGATTTTGGAAAGTTGAAATGAGTGGTTTAGTAGCTTGTAACAGATTTGGATATGAGGTTATAAATGGGGTGGAATTAGGTTGTGAGTAAAGTATTTTGGATGCTAGGAGTAGCATTAGTTGAGGAAGTAATGGAGGTTAGAAGTTGAGTGATAAATCTGTAGCATGATAGTGGAAACCAAAATCTGTAGCAAAGAGATATCAATTTGCGTTGTGGAACTAGGAAAGAGTAGTGTGCAGGAATCGGTAAAAAGAGTGTCAGACTTGGGTATAGGTATTGTAATGGCTTGGAAATGTATTTGGAATGCTAATGGTGGCATTGGTTGAGAAGTAATGGATGGTAGAATGGAGTATGAAAATCTGTAGCATAAGAGGAAAGAAAACCATTGTAAGTGTTGAAAGAAAGTGAGAGAGATTGTGTATGTGGATTTAGGAATGAGTAAGGAATTGATGGATGAACTAAGGTGTATTAAGAGGTTTATTTAGTGGTAAAACATGTGGGATTAAGTGTAGGAACAATAGGGAGGTAATGGGTAAAAGAGAGGACTGAAAACAGAAACAAAAATGCAAATACTGGGCCGGACCGAACTTGCGACCGGACTTGCAAGTTCGGTCGAGCCCAGATTTGCAAAGACGGGAATGCATCTGGAATGGACTGAACTTGCGACCGGACTTGCAAGTTCGGACCAGAAAAATTCTCCCGTCAGTAACCTTCTGGAATGGACCGAACTTGCGACCGGACTTGCAAGTTCGGTCGGCCAGAAAAATTTCCGTCTTGTAAGCTACTGGAATGGACCGACCTTGCGACCGGACTTGCAAGGTCGGTCGGGCTAAAATTTTCCGTTAAGTAACTCACTGGAATGGACCGACCTTGGGACCGGACTTGCAAGGTCGGTTGGCCCTGGAATTTTCACCCGATGTAGCCTACTGACTTGGACCGAACTTGCAAGATCGGTCGCAAGTTCGGTCGAGTCAAAACTTGCAAAAAAAAAAAAACTATAAGACTATGGTAAGTGTATATATATATGTATATGTATACCCACCTATACATATGTGCATATATATGTAAGTATACCATTGTTAAGCAATGAAAGGTAAGTAAATAAAATGTAAGTATAAGAATGTGAAGACTTAGTAAGTATGAGTTAGGAAGCGTAAGGGTAACCGAATTAGATTGATGATAGTTAGATTAATTATTCGGTTGTATGTATATCTTAGGGTTTGAATTGTGAACACCGGAGGAACGTTGGGATACAAGTACAACGGTGAAAGGTATGATTTCTTCATGCCCTGTATCCTAATCTGGTTACCCCGATTTGTGTGCTTATTTGATCACCTAATAAGATAAATGCATGAATCGGATTATATTGCACTTACTTGTGCTTGTTTACGTTGTTCTCGATATTTGTCTTGAACAACAGTTTGTATAATTCATGAAATATATGAATGATGATGATGTGTAATTGTACCTTGTAGTGTACTTGTATATTGTATTGTATTTGTATGGATGCGTATATGAATGTTGTATTGTATTATTGTGGCTTGAATGAATGACTTCTGCTAATTCCTAACCACCTAACTCCTAACTTAAGTGAGTAAATTGGAATGAGTAGAAGTCCGATATAGCTTCGGCCACGCGTGAGGATGCGGAGTCACAAGAGGTTGGCTGCAATTCCTGACTCTTAAACTGGTCCGCGGCCCAAATCCCTTAAATGGGTAGCATCCCGGATTGGTGAGTCAAGTAAATCCCGGAGGTGGGACGGTGTAGTCCCCAGGGACGGAGGTCCCGACGACTTAACTTGAGTAAGAGTAAGAGTAAGTAAGTATGGATCCATAAGTATGTATGAGTATGTATGTATGAAGTAACGAGTAAAAGAGTAATCTCCACCCGATTAACCCGGGTGGACCAATGAAGCTAACAAGAATTGTATATTGTGTATGTAATGTGTATGTGTAATTCGGAAGAAGGTAAGTATGTATTGAATGGTTTATGTTGTACTCCTTGCATGTAATGAAGTGTATGTATGTGTGTATGTCTTGCGTAATGTATTGCAATATTATGTATAAGAGCAGGTATGCATGTATGTTTGAATGAAATCAACCGCATGTATACGACCAAGTGGTCGGCGTACCCTCACTAGTACGCGGGGTATGCGGTTATCATGCGCAGCGAAAGCTGACCCCCTAGGGGGAACGTTTTTAGTGTGCAGGTACCGAAGCGAATATGGTCAGGATAAGAGACCGGAGGCACACCCTTGTAATTAGAAGCAAGTAGTTTGTGAGGAACGGGTAGTAAGTAGTCGCGTAGTGAGTACGTATGAACTTTGAAGAGGTAGTATACTTGTATAAGGATCTTAGTAAACTCGGTATGTGGATTATATTGTATTGTATTTGAAGTATTGTAAGAATGGAAGATTGTAGCATGTATTGGTATATGGAGTGTGTATGGTAGATATGTAGTACTCGGGATTCCGGTCCATCAGACCGATAATGTATGTAGTAGCAGTAGCCTTGTTAGTCACTTGGGTGACTAACGACTTTGTATCACCCACATTATGTAAATATGTATCCGCTGTGTATCTGATGTATAAGGAGAATGGACGGTAAGCATTGTATTAATGGTAGGGGTGTTACAAAAAGTGGTATCAGAGCGAAGTGTCACTCTGATGACTGGAAATACCGAGTTTAGGGAATACCGAGTTAGGAAGTAGAAGCTTAGGGCTAAGGGCAGAGTGTTAGCATTAGAGATATGCTGGTTAGGAACTCCCGGTGAGTACCGGATACCTACAATACCAGTCCCGCCCGCCGCAAACCCCACTGTATAACTTGGGAAAGGATGCCAGAGAGAAGAAAAGTCTTCTCATACTCGGGGAAACCCGATCTGGCAGTTGTGAAGCAATCACACGGTAAACAAGAACCGACACATGGTAGATTCCAAGAACTGGAAGTCCCGGAGATGGATCCCGGTTGAACCACAACACCGCACGTAATAGCGGTAGGACGGACACTCCAACCACGAGGAGGCTACAACATGCAACAGCATGGGGCGACGTGCTTAGCAGTCACGAAACCGAGCTAGTCAACCAACAGCAGGACAGAAGCACTAACCGTGCAACGGAATGAAAAAGGGAGCAGTAACGGAACCCAAGACACAAGTCTACGGGGTAGTAATACTTGAATAATACCACCAACGGTATGCTAGCTGACTAGGGACATAGTCAGAAGCGGTTAACTCCAAAACTACGACGCCATTAAGGTTGCAATACCTGGCCAATATAGCTCAGACGACTACAAGAACAACCATGAGATATAATCCAATAGGACTACAAGAGTGGGGCCTAAACAGGGAAGGCTCGGTAACCACCACAGATGCGTGGGAACGAGCCACAAGGAACGACACTGAACCAAATAGAGTGGGAATCTCCAAGGAGTGGAGAAGTACCCGGACCTATGACAGCCATGTCTAGACCACCAAGAAGCTACCTAAAGGAGCGGGTATACCAATTGTAGATCAATAAGATCAAGGGAAGAGTCAACAAGACTATCAAATACAAGCAGAAACCATACCAAGATTGGTATAGGACTATCCAAAAACCACCGATACCACGCACTTGCCAAGGCAAGTGCAATAAAGACAGAGATATGTAAAGGAACACTCACACGTCACAAGTACATAGTAATGTACGATGACCGTAATGAAACAACCACAGGATCACACATCCTAACAACCAGACGTATGAAACCTTGGGAAGGCTTAACGGCCGACTACTGTACTTACCAGTCAGCGAGAAGCTAGACTTGGTCAAGACCTCAAGCATGGCTATGCCATGAGAGATTTCTTTTAACACCGAACCATATTTTAAAACCCAAAAATTTTCTTGCAAAACCATCAACCTTCTTTTAAAACCTTGGATTTTAAAACCAGACCAACAGCATTACGGTAAGTATCATAGAATGATACAAGAGGAGTTGGCAACAGAATACTTCACCTAGGCGTGTGACGAACACTACGAGTGTACCCGTTGCGGGATGTGGGACAACCGCACTCCGAAGGAGATTGCGGGCCCGACATATAGTTGGGTAAGTGGTAACGTATCAATATGGTACCCCACGTATGTATACATGTAGTGTGCGACACACGGGAAGTAGTCAACTCCGTTCTACGGACCATGAGTGAGTTCAATCAGAACAGCTGGACACCTCAGACGATCAAGTATCAAGGAACTCAGAGAATCCATCTGAAGATGAGGAATAAGAACTAGGAAGTGCAAAGAGCACATACTAGTAAGTATAGACATTGGATATGTCTCAAATAATCCAAGCAATTACCTGACAGCTAGATGGAATGCCCAGCCTAAACGCATTACGGCGAATGCCTAACGTGAACCTAACAATACTCAACAAACGGGACAGAACTCCCAAGAGCAAACACAAGATTACTACGAAGCACAATCCATAATCGGAGAGGATATTCAAACCTAGTCTCAAGCACTAGGAACAAGTATAAACAGTCTACCCAGGGACGGGAGACGTCATGACCCAAAAAGGGATAACTCAAGTACAATACCACAAGACGGTACAGTGGACAACATATCATAAACGTTAGCCGGATGTAACGGCATAGTCTAACAACACCCAGGAGCAATCCTTGAGTGTGACTGGACTAACAACAGTCAAACAAGGCGTCAAGACAAGAATACAGGAGCTGGAACGAGCACTCGGTTAAGACACCGAAGGGATTTCACTTGACAGGAAATACCCTAGTCTACAAAGGCACTGATCGGCACCAGATTGCCTAAGAGTCTCCTATGAACGGAAGCGTGATGCCACGACTTACCATGGAGCCCAATAATACCTCCAACCTATGACGGTATACGTGGAGTGGAAACATGTATAAGCAGCTTGCAAAGAGCATAGCTTGCAGCAATATGGTTCTAAAGCCATAAACCTGATGTGTCGTGTAACCCTAAACGGTTGCAAAACCCAAACCATTACTAACAAGACTTGCAAGAAATATTGCCTCATACGACAAGAAATCAACAACTGGACCGTAAATTCAAACCCAACATCCTGAGTGGCTTGGAGTAATGGCCAACTCAATGTCACAGTCACTAGAACATCAGTCTAGTATACAGTCGACAAGCCTTTAATTACCTTCATGCCTTCTGTAGCAATGGTAGCACAGAGGCATAAGAATCATGATAATGCCAACATTGGCCTAGTCCACACTTGGACACTACGAGAAACCCAAGGGAAGGAACCCTCGTTAACCAAAGACCACCAATGCGGTGATGATGTGAAACTTAGAAAAGGCTTCCATCTACTATAACTATAAAACTACGCAATAGATATTGCCAAGGGGTGATGGAATAAGGAAATGAGATTTCCAAACCATTACGACCTAACGGAGTAAGCATACTCCTTATGCACCCAAACATGTGGTGGACCATTGTGTAAACACCAACATAGCAAACCTTGTCATTAGACCTATGAGTGGAGACAAAACCCTCAACAAGAACTTTCATTCATCAATGACAAAGTACTCTTCAATTGGAGAACGGGACCAGAAAACCCTTGAAGTATCTTGGGATGTCCCGGTGATATTCATACAAGAATAAAACCGCACAGCTAGAGCCTATAATTAATGCTCAGCTTTGGGAGGACAGTAATTGTCAAAAACAATCAATGTGAGTGCACATTGCACGCCATGAATGACCAACACTCAAGAGAGCTTGTAAACCGGTAAATTGCTTTATCCTTGGTCAACCAAGATACTTGGTAAATTGTATCACAAATGATGATAGAATGTGAGGTAAGTTAACCTACACATAAAACCTAAGTGGGATAAGACATCTCCACATTGGGAAGATAATAAGATTGACGTATACTACGACAACCGTCATACACACTAACACAGGAAACTCCTAGTGTATTTACACCATAAGGAGATGGTGCCAATGACAATGTCACTAAGTAGAAAGGAATTACCACAGTAACGGAGTCAGTAAAAAAACAATGTTGTACAATGAGTAAGAATACGGTGCGCAACAGGCGACCGCTATGAGGGAGTAGTTAAGCAATAACACGGAGTATAAGTATGAGATGACACACAGAAATATTCTTTCCTATCACATAAGTGACTTACTGTCAAGCGTTCACGCCTCTGCACTCTGTATGACTGAGTGTTTTGGCATTGCACTTGTTCAGCTAATGAGCTAATGAGATGGCTAGGGATATGGAGAATGTAAACCGTAGTAAATCTTTCCTTTCACCACAAACATGGCATAAGCCAGTCAACCAAGCTTAGCAACATACAGTGCGGCCTAAGGCCAAAGAAGCACGAAGAGTGTACAACACACTAGTAATCACAAGATGTGAATTCCATTGGAATATAAGGTGAAAGGAGATACAGGAAAGTCACTAGGACCGACGCATAGAAATGCAAGGTCATACAAGTAAAGAACACTTGTACTGAACCAGAAGAACTGGTATAATTTAAAAGCTAGTGACAACAGAGGAAGCACTACAGCTAAGTGGTGACTTAACCTCGCCTGACAATAAGTCGGAGGAACTTAACGAATAATCGTAGAAGCACGAATAGCATGTACAACAGATTACCAGAGAGCTGGTTATAAATCCTAAACTCGTTGAGTTCAAGCACGGTAAAAGAATACCGCATTTGTGTAGTAAACCTTATTCCCATAATAGATGGATAAGAAGGTGATGTATAGCACATTAATGATAACACGAAGGGTAAGTAACCCAAGCTATCAGGGTCGCGCAGCAGAAGCTAGTGGGCCCTAGCTAGGAGACAATATACCTAGTGAGTATAATACAATGGCTATTAATGCCTTGAAGCCTGATAGGCTAGAACCGAATTAACGATGAGTTAAATAAACTCATATAGGAGCTCTTGGTGCAAAGACTAAACCGTTGGTATGGTTAAGACCCTTTGACCAGAGCATATTCTATAGTATACCGTAGTGAAGCTAAACGCTTCAGTTTGCCCAAACTGATTAAACCAATGTTTAATAATAATAACATATGGTAGATTACGTGGGCGTAATCCCTTTTAAGGGGGGTAGAGCGAAACCGTTTAATGTAAGTTTTGTGAATAAAACACATAAACCATAATGTGCATAGCACAAATGAGAACCAAATTGATGATTGATACTATGTTAAATAAACATAAGTACTCATTCACATTGTAATTATGGTAATTAGGCATTAGACATGCAAATACCGTAGGAGGAGTATACCCATCTTGTAACACCAATGTAAGAGTATTAGTAAAAGAAAAGTAATGAGTAGTGGACGGAGCTCCACAAGTATTGTAACCTTTGAAGAAGTAGTACGAAATGAATGAGGATAATAGATGAATGAAGTTATGAGTAGTGGAATCGTAAGTAAAATATTTGAAACAATCGAAGCCAACTAAATCTTATAAGTGTAGTATTCCTTAGTTAGAATATAGGAGATGATGGTGAGTAATGGATGGAAGTAGTGAAGGTTGATGAAACGAGCATTTAGGTATTGAACCACGGAGTAAAGCATTTGGGAAGTAGAGTGAGGATGATTGATGGATTGATTCCATCCCTTGGAGATGTATGAATTCGTAATCATGACTAGAAAGAGTAAAAAGATAGAAAATGAAAACAATTAAACTATTTGTTTGATTGAATCTGATGTGGGAAGTTAAACTTGATCCTGATCAGATCAAGGGAAACCGAACACAAATTGGGGTGGAAAGATAGTTCAACACTGATGCTGATCACATCAGGGTCGAATGATTCTTGAAGCTCCCCTCAAGTGGTCACAAGAATCACACATATGATAGAAGTAATGAGTATAAATTGGAATATGGAGTTGTATGTTTTAGAAATTTTTAATTGGTAGTGGTGGAAGAATTTCTTTTAGTATGGAGAATGAGGATGTGTTAGAAGTGAGTACCGAAGAAGGTAGTAGTGTAGCATGTTGTATTATTCCAAGGGCAGCGGACATAGAGGAGTCCTTGTCTAGATGACCTGATGCCTGCGGGATTGTAATGTGTATTGCATTGCTTTGGGGATAGCTTTGCACTGTATTTATGTAAATTTTGTAATAAGGAACCGGAGGGTTGGTAGTAATGTGGATTGGAGTAATTATAGTACATTGGTATGGTATGGCATGTAGAGACCCTGAGTAATGGATTTGGGAATTGTAAGGAGGAAGAAGGTATGGCTTTGGTATTAGACACGTAGGAATGAGTAAGCATTGTAAACCTATAACCTCGAAAACTTTGAGGACAAAGTTCCTAAGGGGGGTAGATTGAAATACCCCGAACTTAAATATAGGGATTAAAATTAATCTCATATGTACTTAAGGGCCTAATGGTACCCAATTAATATTAGTAAGGAAAAATAAATCCAAAAGAAATAAAGAAACGCTTTAAAAGCGGGAAACGCTAAATAAGCGTTAAATAACCATAGGAGGTATGAGACCTCGGTTAGAGTATTATAGGGATTCTAAAGGTTTAATAAGACCTAAATAATATATGGGAACAACTCCCAAAGGAAACGATCCTTAAAACGGATTAAAATCACTAACGAACCTTAAAGCGCGTTTTTCGAGGTAACCGGGAAAACGTGTCTTTAAGCGGGTCAAATAGACTCGTAACAATTTTGGTCAACTAAATAATCATTAATAAATATTAGTGAAGCTTTAGGACCAATAAAATCAATAAAACGAGGAATTAGTAAAAACTGTCAAAAACGAGAAGTTGTGGGGTAGAAACATAAATAACACAAACTTATGTGTCCAATATTGTAAATACAATTTTAAAACCCTTATGGGTCCTGTGAGTGTGTCCGATCCCACACCCCTCTCTCCCATTTCATTCTCTTCACTCACGTAATACCACTCACCCTCACTCACTCTCTTTTCTTCTTCTTCCTCAACGGTCATCCATGGAGAAAAGAGCAACCTCACAAAAATATCATCTTCTCTCCTCTTGAAACTCCATCAAACTTGCTCCAAAAATTATAAAAACTACACCATTGGAATCCTCTCATCAAGAGCTACACTTCTACCTTTCCAAAATCCGAAAACAACAACTTTCGTTTTTATGGGTATGTCCCATTTGAAGCCTCAAGACCACCATTAGAAGGCCCTCCTTCTCCTTGTTCTTTTAAGGTAAAAATATTCCTAAACAACTCCATCTTTTCTAGCCTCAAGGGCAAAACGAAAATGAAAACTAAAACCCTTGTTGCTCCTTGTATCCTAGCCGATTTTGGCATCTTGGTGGAGTTGGAAACCTTGTTCTTGAGCCACTCCAAGCTTCATTTACACCCTTGCAAGGTAATGAGAATTCTAAACCCTAAAACCTACTTAAAGCTTAATAATAGCTAGGGTTAGCTTTTAATGTATTGAAATGTGTATATATATGGGTTGTAGAGTAGAGAATTTGTGTTTGCTAAACCGGTGGAGAAAGAGGAAAAGAAGAAGCAAGAGGAAGAAAAGAAATTAGAAGAGAAACAAGGTAAGGATACTCACCTTTGTGTAGCCTTGTATATATATGGATGTAACAAATTTTTAGAAGTTGAAATGAGTAATGAAAATGGTATTGTGTAGCAATATATTGTGTAGGAGAATCTAAGTGTTTAAAACCATTGAAAGACATGTAAAAGGGTATTGAAACTTAGTTGGGTATTGGGTTGTTGAGTGCAGGAATTTTTAGTAGTGTTTTAGTATTGGTAATTGTGTATGGGAGCTTGTATATTGATGTTGTGTATAAACAGGTTGTGAGAATGGGAAATTGTGAGCTGAAATGGTGTGTGAGCAAGTAAGAATTATAGGGGAGACTATGTCGAATTTTATCTAGGAATTTGAGGACATAGATACATTGGAACAGATTTTGGAAAGTTGAAATGAGTGGTTTAGTAGCTTGTAACAGATTTGGATATGAGGTTATAAATGGGGTGGAATTAGGTTGTGAGTAAAGTATTTTGGATGCTAGGAGTAGCATTAGTTGAGGAAGTAATGGAGGTTAGAAGTTGAGTGATAAATCTGTAGCATGATAGTGGAAACCAAAATCTGTAGCAAAGAGATATCAATTTGCGTTGTGGAACTAGGAAAGAGTAGTGTGCAGGAATCGGTAAAAAGAGTGTCAGACTTGGGTATAGGTATTGTAATGGCTTGGAAATGTATTTGGAATGCTAATGGTGGCATTGGTTGAGAAGTAATGGATGGTAGAATGGAGTATGAAAATCTGTAGCATAAGAGGAAAGAAAACCATTGTAAGTGTTGAAAGAAAGTGAGAGAGATTGTGTATGTGGATTTAGGAATGAGTAAGGAATTGATGGATGAACTAAGGTGTATTAAGAGGTTTATTTAGTGGTAAAACATGTGGGATTAAGTGTAGGAACAATAGGGAGGTAATGGGTAAAAGAGAGGACTGAAAACAGAAACAAAAATGCAAATACTGGGCCGGACCGAACTTGCGACCGGACTTGCAAGTTCGGTCGAGCCCAGATTTGCAAAGACGGGAATGCATCTGGAATGGACTGAACTTGCGACCGGACTTGCAAGTTCGGTCGGACCAGAAAAATTCTCCCGTCAGTAACCTTCTGGAATGGACCGAACTTGCGACCGGACTTGCAAGTTCGGTCGGCCAGAAAAATTTCCGTCTTGTAAGCTACTGGAATGGACCGACCTTGCGACCGGACTTGCAAGGTCGGTCGGGCTAAAATTTTCCGTTAAGTAACTCACTGGAATGGACCGACCTTGGGACCGGACTTGCAAGGTCGGTTGGCCCTGGAATTTTCACCCGATGTAGCCTACTGACTTGGACCGAACTTGCAAGATCGGTCGCAAGTTCGGTCGAGTCAAAACTTGCAAAAAAAAAAAACTATAAGACTATGGTAAGTGTATATATATATGTATATGTATACCCACCTATACATATGTGCATATATATGTAAGTATACCATTGTTAAGCAATGAAAGGTAAGTAAATAAAATGTAAGTATAAGAATGTGAAGACTTAGTAAGTATGAGTTAGGAAGCGTAAGGGTAACCGAATTAGATTGATGATAGTTAGATTAATTATTCGGTTGTATGTATATCTTAGGGTTTGAATTGTGAACACCGGAGGAACGTTGGGATACAAGTACAACGGTGAAAGGTATGATTTCTTCATGCCCTGTATCCTAATCTGGTTACCCCGATTTGTGTGCTTATTTGATCACCTAATAAGATAAATGCATGAATCGGATTATATTGCACTTACTTGTGCTTGTTTACGTTGTTCTCGATATTTGTCTTGAACAACAGTTTGTATAATTCATGAAATATATGAATGATGATGATGTGTAATTGTACCTTGTAGTGTACTTGTATATTGTATTGTATTTGTATGGATGCGTATATGAATGTTGTATTGTATTATTGTGGCTTGAATGAATGACTTCTGCTAATTCCTAACCACCTAACTCCTAACTTAAGTGAGTAAATTGGAATGAGTAGAAGTCCGATATAGCTTCGGCCACGCGTGAGGATGCGGAGTCACAAGAGGTTGGCTGCAATTCCTGACTCTTAAACTGGTCCGCGGCCCAAATCCCTTAAATGGGTAGCATCCCGGATTGGTGAGTCAAGTAAATCCCGGAGGTGGGACGGTGTAGTCCCCAGGGACGGAGGTCCCGACGACTTAACTTGAGTAAGAGTAAGAGTAAGTAAGTATGGATCCATAAGTATGTATGAGTATGTATGTATGAAGTAACGAGTAAAAGAGTAATCTCCACCCGATTAACCCGGGTGGACCAATGAAGCTAACAAGAATTGTATATTGTGTATGTAATGTGTATGTGTAATTCGGAAGAAGGTAAGTATGTATTGAATGGTTTATGTTGTACTCCTTGCATGTAATGAAGTGTATGTATGTGTATGTCTTGCGTAATGTATTGCAATATTATGTATAAGAGCAGGTATGCATGTATGTTTGAATGAAATCAACCGCATGTATACGACCAAGTGGTCGGCGTACCCTCACTAGTACGCGGGGTATGCGGTTATCATGCGCAGCGAAAGCTGACCCCCTAGGGGGAACGTTTTTAGTGTGCAGGTACCGAAGCGAATATGGTCAGGATAAGAGACCGGAGGCACACCCTTGTAATTAGAAGCAAGTAGTTTGTGAGGAACGGGTAGTAAGTAGTCGCGTAGTGAGTACGTATGAACTTTGAAGAGGTAGTATACTTGTATAAGGATCTTAGTAAACTCGGTATGTGGATTATATTGTATTGTATTTGAAGTATTGTAAAGAATGGAAGATTGTAGCATGTATTGGTATATGGAGTGTGTATGGTAGATATGTAGTACTCGGGATTCCGGTCCATCAGACCGATAATGTATGTAGTAGCAGTAGCCTTGTTAGTCACTTGGGTGACTAACGCTTTGTATCACCCACATTATGTAAATATGTATCCGCGTGCGTGTATCTGATGTATAAGGAGAATGGACGGTAAGCATTGTATTAATGGTAGGGGTGTTACAAAAAGTGGTATCAGAGCGAAGTGTCACTCTGATGACTGGAAATACCGAGTTTAGGGAATACCGAGTTAGGAAGTAGAAGCTTAGGGCTAAGGGCAGAGTGTTAGCATTAGAGATATGCTGGTTAGGAACTCCCGGTGAGTACCGGATACCTACAATACCAGTCCCGCCCGCCGCAAACCCCACTGTATAACTTGGGAAAGGATGCCAGAGAGAAGAAAAGTCTTCTCATACTCGGGGAAACCCGATCTGGCAGTTGTGAAGCAATCACACGGTAAACAAGAACCGACACATGGTAGATTCCAAGAACTGGAAGTCCCGGAGATGGATCCCGGTTGAACCACAACACCGCACGTAATAGCGGTAGGACGGACACTCCAACCACGAGGAGGCTACAACATGCAACAGCATGGGGCGACGTGCTTAGCAGTCACGAAACCGAGCTAGTCAACCAACAGCAGGACAGAAGCACTAACCGTGCAACGGAATGAAAAAGGGAGCAGTAACGGAACCCAAGACACAAGTCTACGGGGTAGTAATACTTGAATAATACCACCAACGGTATGCTAGCTGACTAGGGACATAGTCAGAAGCGGTTAACTCCAAAACTACGACGCCATTAAGGTTGCAATACCTGGCCAATATAGCTCAGACGACTACAAGAACAACCATGAGATATAATCCAATAGGACTACAAGAGTGGGGCCTAAACAGGGAAGGCTCGGTAACCACCACAGATGCGTGGGAACGAGCCACAAGGAACGACACTGAACCAAATAGAGTGGGAATCTCCAAGGAGTGGAGAAGTACCCGGACCTATGACAGCCATGTCTAGACCACCAAGAAGCTACCTAAAGGAGCGGGTATACCAATTGTAGATCAATAAGATCAAGGGAAGAGTCAACAAGACTATCAAATACAAGCAGAAACCATACCAAGATTGGTATAGGACTATCCAAAAACCACCGATACCACGCACTTGCCAAGGCAAGTGCAATAAAGACAGAGATATGTAAAGGAACACTCACACGTCACAAGTACATAGTAATGTACGATGACCGTAATGAAACAACCACAGGATCACACATCCTAACAACCAGACGTATGAAACCTTGGGAAGGCTTAACGGCCGACTACTGTACTTACCAGTCAGCGAGAAGCTAGACTTGGTCAAGACCTCAAGCATGGCTATGCCATGAGAGATTTCTTTTAACACCGAACCATATTTTAAAACCCAAAAATTTTCTTGCAAAACCATCAACCTTCTTTTAAAACCTTGGATTTTAAAACCAGACCAACAGCATTACGGTAAGTATCATAGAATGATACAAGAGGAGTTGGCAACAGAATACTTCACCTAGGCGTGTGACGAACACTACGAGTGTACCCGTTGCGGGATGTGGGACAACCGCACTCCGAAGGAGATTGCGGGCCCGACATATAGTTGGGTAAGTGGTAACGTATCAATATGGTACCCCACGTATGTATACATGTAGTGTGCGACACACGGGAAGTAGTCAACTCCGTTCTACGGACCATGAGTGAGTTCAATCAGAACAGCTGGACACCTCAGACGATCAAGTATCAAGGAACTCAGAGAATCCATCTGAAGATGAGGAATAAGAACTAGGAAGTGCAAAGAGCACATACTAGTAAGTATAGACATTGGATATGTCTCAAATAATCCAAGCAATTACCTGACAGCTAGATGGAATGCCCAGCCTAAACGCATTACGGCGAATGCCTAACGTGAACCTAACAATACTCAACAAACGGGACAGAACTCCCAAGAGCAAACACAAGATTACTACGAAGCACAATCCATAATCGGAGAGGATATTCAAACCTAGTCTCAAGCACTAGGAACAAGTATAAACAGTCTACCCAGGGACGGGAGACGTCATGACCCAAAAAGGGATAACTCAAGTACAATACCACAAGACGGTACAGTGGACAACATATCATAAACGTTAGCCGGATGTAACGGCATAGTCTAACAACACCCAGGAGCAATCCTTGAGTGTGACTGGACTAACAACAGTCAAACAAGGCGTCAAGACAAGAATACAGGAGCTGGAACGAGCACTCGGTTAAGACACCGAAGGGATTTCACTTGACAGGAAATACCCTAGTCTACAAAGGCACTGATCGGCACCAGATTGCCTAAGAGTCTCCTATGAACGGAAGCGTGATGCCACGACTTACCATGGAGCCCAATAATACCTCCAACCTATGACGGTATACGTGGAGTGGAAACATGTATAAGCAGCTTGCAAAGAGCATAGCTTGCAGCAATATGGTTCTAAAGCCATAAACCTGATGTGTCGTGTAACCCTAAACGGTTGCAAAACCCAAACCATTACTAACAAGACTTGCAAGAAATATTGCCTCATACGACAAGAAATCAACAACTGGACCGTAAATTCAAACCCAACATCCTGAGTGGCTTGGAGTAATGGCCAACTCAATGTCACAGTCACTAGAACATCAGTCTAGTATACAGTCGACAAGCCTTTAATTACCTTCATGCCTTCTGTAGCAATGGTAGCACAGAGGCATAAGAATCATGATAATGCCAACATTGGCCTAGTCCACACTTGGACACTACGAAAACCCAAGGGAAGGAACCCTCGTTAACCAAAGACCACCAATGCGGTGATGATGTGAAACTTAGAAAAGGCTTCCATCTACTATAACTATAAAACTACGCAATAGATATTGCCAAGGGGTGATGGAATAAGGAAATGAGATTTCCAAACCATTACGACCTAACGGAGTAAGCATACTCCTTATGCACCCAAACATGTGGTGGACCATTGTGTAAACACCAACATAGCAAACCTTGTCATTAGACCTATGAGTGGAGACAAAACCCTCAACAAGAACTTTCATTCATCAATGACAAAGTACTCTTCAATTGGAGAACGGGACCAGAAAACCCTTGAAGTATCTTGGGATGTCCCGGTGATATTCATACAAGAATAAAACCGCACAGCTAGAGCCTAATTAATGCTCAGCTTTGGGAGGACAGTAATTGTCAAAAACAATCAATGTGAGTGCACATTGCACGCCATGAATGACCAACACTCAAGAGAGCTTGTAAACCGGTAAATTGCTTTATCCTTGGTCAACCAAGATACTTGGTAAATTGTATCACAAATGATGATAGAATGTGAGGTAAGTTAACCTACACATAAAACCTAAGTGGGATAAGACATCTCCACATTGGGAAGATAATAAGATTGACGTATACTACGACAACCGTCATACACACTAACACAGGAAACTCCTAGTGTATTTACACCATAAGGAGATGGTGCCAATGACAATGTCACTAAGTAGAAAGGAATTACCACAGTAACGGAGTCAGTAAAAAAACAATGTTGTACAATGAGTAAGAATACGGTGCGCAACAGGCGACCGCTATGAGGGAGTAGTTAAGCAATAACACGGAGTATAAGTATGAGATGACACACAGAAATATTCTTTCCTATCACATAAGTGACTTACTGTCAAGCGTTCACGCCTCTGCACTCTGTATGACTGAGTGTTTTGGCATTGCACTTGTTCAGCTAATGAGCTAATGAGATGGCTAGGGATATGGAGAATGTAAACCGTAGTAAATCTTTCCTTTCACCACAAACATGGCATAAGCCAGTCAACCAAGCTTAGCAACATACAGTGCGGCCTAAGGCCAAAGAAGCACGAAGAGTGTACAACACACTAGTAATCACAAGATGTGAATTCCATTGGAATATAAGGTGAAAGGAGATACAGGAAAGTCACTAGGACCGACGCATAGAAATGCAAGGTCATACAAGTAAAGAACACTTGTACTGAACCAGAAGAACTGGTATAATTTAAAAGCTAGTGACAACAGAGGAAGCACTACAGCTAAGTGGTGACTTAACCTCGCCTGACAATAAGTCGGAGGAACTTAACGAATAATCGTAGAAGCACGAATAGCATGTACAACAGATTACCAGAGAGCTGGTTATAAATCCTAAACTCGTTGAGTTCAAGCACGGTAAAAGAATACCGCATTTGTGTAGTAAACCTTATTCCCATAATAGATGGATAAGAAGGTGATGTATAGCACATTAATGATAACACGAAGGGTAAGTAACCCAAGCTATCAGGGTCGCGCAGCAGAAGCTAGTGGGCCCTAGCTAGGAGACAATATACCTAGTGAGTATAATACAATGGCTATTAATGCCTTGAAGCCTGATAGGCTAGAACCGAATTAACGATGAGTTAAATAAACTCATATAGGAGCTCTTGGTGCAAAGACTAAACCGTTGGTATGGTTAAGACCCTTTGACCAGAGCATATTCTATAGTATACCGTAGTGAAGCTAAACGCTTCAGTTTGCCCAAACTGATTAAACCAATGTTTAATAATAATAACATATGGTAGATTACGTGGGCGTAATCCCTTTTAAGGGGGGTAGAGCGAAACCGTTTAATGTAAGTTTTGTGAATAAAACACATAAACCATAATGTGCATAGCACAAATGAGAACCAAATTGATGATTGATACTATGTTAAATAAACATAAGTACTCATTCACATTGTAATTATGGTAATTAGGCATTAGACATGCAAATACCGTAGGAGGAGTATACCCATCTTGTAACACCAATGTAAGAGTATTAGTAAAAGAAAAGTAATGAGTAGTGGACGGAGCTCCACAAGTATTGTAACCTTTGAAGAAGTAGTACGAAATGAATGAGGATAATAGATGAATGAAGTTATGAGTAGTGGAATCGTAAGTAAAATATTTGAAACAATCGAAGCCAACTAAATCTTATAAGTGTAGTATTCCTTAGTTAGAATATAGGAGATGATGGTGAGTAATGGATGGAAGTAGTGAAGGTTGATGAAACGAGCATTTAGGTATTGAACCACGGAGTAAAGCATTTGGGAAGTAGAGTGAGGATGATTGATGGATTGATTCCATCCCTTGGAGATGTATGAATTCGTAATCATGACTAGAAAGAGTAAAAAGATAGAAAATGAAAACAATTAAACTATTTGTTTGATTGAATCTGATGTGGGAAGTTAAACTTGATCCTGATCAGATCAAGGGAAACCGAACACAAATTGGGGTGGAAAGATAGTTCAACACTGATGCTGATCACATCAGGGTCGAATGATTCTTGAAGCTCCCCTCAAGTGGTCACAAGAATCACACATATGATAGAAGTAATGAGTATAAATTGGAATATGGAGTTGTATGTTTTAGAAATTTTTAATTGGTAGTGGTGGAAGAATTTCTTTTAGTATGGAGAATGAGGATGTGTTAGAAGTGAGTACCGAAGAAGGTAGTAGTGTAGCATGTTGTATTATTCCAAGGGCAGCGGGACATAGAGGAGTCCTGTGTCTAGATGACCTGAGTGCCTGCGGGATTGTAATGTGTATTGCATTGCTTTGGGGATAGCTTTGCACTGTATTTATGTATAAATTTTGTAATAAGGAACCGGAGGGTTGGTAGTAATGTGGATTGGAGTAATTATAGTACATTGGTATGGTATGGCATGTAGAGACCCTGAGTAATGGATTTGGGAATTGTAAGGAGGAAGAAGGTATGGCTTTGGTATTAGACACGTAGGAATGAGTAAGCATTGTAAACCTATAACCTCGAACAACTTTGAGGACAAAGTTCCTAAGGGGGGTAGATTGAAATACCCCGAACTTAAATATAGGGATTAAAATTAATCTCATATGTACTTAAGGGCCTAATGGTACCCAATTAATATTAGTAAGGAAAATAAATCCAAAAGAAATAAAGAAAACTTTAAAAGCGGGAAACACTAAATAAGCGTTAAATAACCATAGGAGGTATGAGACCTCGGTTAGAGTATTATAGGGATTCTAAAGGTTTAATAAGACCTAAATAATATATGGGAACAACTCCCGAAAAACGAATCCTTAAAACGGATTAAAATCACTAACGAACCTTAAAGCGCGTTTTTCGAGGTAACCGGGAAAACGTGTCTTTAAGCGGGTCAAATAGACTCGTAACAATTTTGGTCAACTAAATAATCATTAATAAATATTAGTGAAGCTTTAGGACCAATAAAATCAATAAAACGAGGATTAGTAAAACTGTCAAAAACGAGAAGTTGTGGGGTAGAAACATAAATAACACAAACTTATGTGTCCAATATTGTAAATACAATTTTAAAACCCTTATGGGTCCTGTGAGTGTGTCCGATCCCACACCCCTCTCTCTCTCCATTTCTCTCTTCACTCACGTAATACCACTCACCCTCACTCACTCTCTTTTCTTCTTCTTCCTCAACGGTCATCCATGGAGAAAAGAGCAACCTCACAAAAATATCATCTTCTCTCCTCTTGAAACTCATCATCAAACTTGCTCCAAAATTATAAAAACTACACCATTGGAATCCTCTCATCAAGAGCTACACTTCTACCTTCCAAAATCCAAAAAACAACAACTTTCGTTTTATGGGTATGTCCCATTTGAAGCCTCAAGACCACCATTAGAAGGCCCTCCTTCTCCTTGTTCTTTTAAGGTAAAAATATTCCTAAACAACTCCATCTTTTCTAGCCTCAAGGGCAAAACGAAAATGAAAACTAAAACCCTTGTTGCTCCTTGTATCCTAGCCGATTTTGGCATCTTGGTGGAGTTGGAAACCTTGTTCTTGAGCCACTCCAAGCTTCATTTACACCCTTGCAAGGTAATGAGAATTCTAAACCCTAAAACCTACTTAAAGCTTAATAATAGCTAGGGTTAGCTTTTAATGTATTGAAATGTGTATATATATGGGTTGTAGAGTAGAGAATTTGTGTTGCTAAACCGGTGGAGAAAGAGGAAAAGAAGAAGCAAGAGGAAGAAAGAAATTAGAAGAGAAACAAGGTAAGGATACTCACCTTTGTGTAGCCTTGTATATATATGGATGTAACAAATTTTTAGAAGTTGAAATGAGTAATGAAAATGGTATTGTGTAGCAATATATTGTGTAGGAGAATCTAAGTGTTTAAAACCATTGAAAGACATGTAAAGGGTATTGAAACTTAGTTGGGTATTGGGTTGTTGAGTGCAGGAATTTTTAGTAGTGTTTTAGTATTGGTAATTGTGTATGGGAGCTTGTATATTGATGTTGTGTATAAACAGGTTGTGAGAATGGGAAATTGTGAGCTGAAATGGTGTGTGAGCAAGTAAGAATTATAGGGGAGACTATGTCGAATTTTATCTAGGAATTTGAGGACATAGATACATTGGAACAGATTTTGGAAAGTTGAAATGAGTGGTTTAGTAGCTTGTAACAGATTTGGATATGAGGTTATAAATGGGGTGGAATTAGGTTGTGAGTAAAGTATTTTGGATGCTAGGAGTAGCATTAGTTGAGGAAGTAATGGAGGTTAGAAGTTGAGTGATAAATCTGTAGCATGATAGTGGAAACCAAAATCTGTAGCAAAGAGATATCAATTTGCGTTGTGGAACTAGGAAAGAGTAGTGTGCAGGAATCGGTAAAAAGAGTGTCAGACTTGGGTATAGGTATTGTAATGGCTTGGAAATGTATTTGGAATGCTAATGGTGGCATTGGTTGAGAAGTAATGGATGGTAGAATGGAGTATGAAAATCTGTAGCATAAGAGGAAAGAAAACCATTGTAAGTGTTGAAAGAAAGTGAGAGAGATTGTGTATGTGGATTTAGGAATGAGTAAGGAATTGATGGATGAACTAAGGTGTATTAAGAGGTTTATTTAGTGGTAAAACATGTGGGATTAAGTGTAGGAACAATAGGGAGGTAATGGGTAAAAGAGAGGACTGAAAACAGAAACAAAAATGCAAATACTGGGCCGGACCGAACTTGCGACCGGACTTGCAAGTTCGGTCGAGCCCAGATTTGCAAAGACGGGAATGCTCTGGAATGGACTGAACTTGCGACCGGACTTGCAAGTTCGGTCGGACCAGAAAAATTCTCCCGTCAGTAACCTTCTGGAATGGACCGAACTTGCGACCGGACTTGCAAGTTCGGTCGGCCAGAAAAATTTCCGTCTTGTAAGCTACTGGAATGGACCGACCTTGCGACCGGACTTGCAAGGTCGGTCGGGCTAAAATTTTCCGTTAAGTAACTCACTGGAATGGACCGACCTTGGGACCGGACTTGCAAGGTCGGTTGGCCCTGGAATTTTCACCCGATGTAGCCTACTGACTTGGACCGAACTTGCAAGATCGGTCGCAAGTTCGGTCGAGTCAAAACTTGCAAAAAAAAAAAACTATAAGACTATGGTAAGTGTATATATATGTATATGTATACCCACCTATACATATGTGCATATATAGTAAGTATACCATTGTTAAGCAATGAAAGGTAAGTAAATAAAATGTAAGTATAAGAATGTGAAGACTTAGTAAGTATGAGTTAGGAAGCGTAAGGGTAACCGAATTAGATTGATGATAGTTAGATTAATTATTCGGTTGTATGTATATCTTAGGGTTTGAATTGTGAACACCGGAGGAACGTTGGGATACAAGTACAACGGTGAAAGGTATGATTTCTTCATGCCCTGTATCCTAATCTGGTTACCCCTTTGTGTGCTTATTTGATCACCTAATAAGATAAATGCATGAATCGGATTATATTGCACTTACTTGTGCTTGTTTACGTTGTTCTCGATATTTGTCTTGAACAACAGTTTGTATAATTCATGAAATATATGAATGATGATGATGTGTAATTGTACCTTGTAGTGTACTTGTATATTGTATTGTATTTGTATGGATGCGTATATGAATGTTGTATTGTATTATTGTGGCTTGAATGAATGACTTCTGCTAATTCCTAACCACCTAACTCCTAACTTAAGTGAGTAAATTGGAATGAGTAGAAGTCCGATATAGCTTCGGCCACGCGTGAGGATGCGGAGTCACAAGAGGTTGGCTGCAATTCCTGACTCTTAAACTGGTCCGCGGCCCAAATCCCTTAAATGGGTAGCATCCCGGATTGGTGAGTCAAGTAAATCCCGGAGGTGGGACGGTGTAGTCCCCAGGGACGGAGGTCCCGACGACTTAACTTGAGTAAGAGTAAGAGTAAGTAAGTATGGATCCATAAGTATGTATGAGTATGTATGTATGAAGTAACGAGTAAAAGAGTAATCTCCACCCGATTAACCCGGGTGGACCAATGAAGCTAACAAGAATTGTATATTGTGTATGTAATGTGTATGTGTAATTCGGAAGAAGGTAAGTATGTATTGAATGGTTTATGTTGTACTCCTTGCATGTAATGAAGTGTATGTATGTGTGTATGTCTTGCGTAATGTATTGCAATATTATGTATAAGAGCAGGTATGCATGTATGTTTGAATGAAATCAACCGCATGTATACGACCAAGTGGTCGGCGTACCCTCACTAGTACGCGGGGTATGCGGTTATCATGCGCAGCGAAAGCTGACCCCCTAGGGGGAACGTTTTTAGTGTGCAGGTACCGAAGCGAATATGGTCAGGATAAGAGACCGGAGGCACACCCTTGTAATTAGAAGCAAGTAGTTTGTGAGGAACGGGTAGTAAGTAGTCGCGTAGTGAGTACGTATGAACTTTGAAGAGGTAGTATACTTGTATAAGGATCTTAGTAAACTCGGTATGTGGATTATATTGTATTGTATTTGAAGTATTGTAAGAATGGAAGATTGTAGCATGTATTGGTATATGGAGTGTGTATGGTAGATATGTAGTACTCGGGATTCCGTCCATCAGCCGATAATGTATGTAGTAGCAGTAGCCTTGTTAGTCACTTGGGTGACTAACGACTTTGTATCACCCACATTATGTAAATATGTATCCGCTGCGTGTATCTGATGTATAAGGAGAATGGACGGTAAGCATTGTATTAATGGTAGGGGTGTTACAAAAAGTGGTATCAGAGCGAAGTGTCACTCTGATGACTGGAAATACCGAGTTTAGGGAATACCGAGTTAGGAAGTAGAAGCTTAGGGCTAAGGGCAGTGTTAGCATTAGAGATATGCTGGTTAGGAACTCCCGGTGAGTACCGGATACCTACAATACCAGTCCCGCCCGCCGCAAACCCCACTGTATAACTTGGGAAAGGATGCCAGAGAGAAGAAAAGTCTTCTCATACTCGGGGAAACCCGATCTGGCAGTTGTGAAGCAATCACACGGTAAACAAGAACCGACACATGGTAGATTCCAAGAACTGGAAGTCCCGGAGATGGATCCCGGTTGAACCACAACACCGCACGTAATAGCGGTAGGACGGACACTCCAACCACGAGGAGGCTACAACATGCAACAGCATGGGGCGACGTGCTTAGCAGTCACGAAACCGAGCTAGTCAACCAACACAGGACAGAAGCACTAACCGTGCAACGGAATGAAAAAGGGAGCAGTAACGGAACCCAAGACACAAGTCTACGGGGTAGTAATACTTGAATAATACCACCAACGGTATGCTAGCTGACTAGGGACATAGTCAGAAGCGGTTAACTCCAAAACTACGACGCCATTAAGGTTGCAATACCTGGCCAATATAGCTCAGACGACTACAAGAACAACCATGAGATATAATCCAATAGGACTACAAGAGTGGGGCCTAAACAGGGAAGGCTCGGTAACCACCACAGATGCGTGGGAACGAGCCACAAGGAACGACACTGAACCAAATAGAGTGGGAATCTCCAAGGAGTGGAGAAGTACCCGGACCTATGACAGCCATGTCTAGACCACCAAGAAGCTACCTAAAGGAGCGGGTATACCAATTGTAGATCAATAAGATCAAGGGAAGAGTCAACAAGACTATCAAATACAAGCAGAAACCATACCAAGATTGGTATAGGACTATCCAAAAACCACCGATACCACGCACTTGCCAAGGCAAGTGCAATAAAGACAGAGATATGTAAAGGAACACTCACACGTCACAAGTACATAGTAATGTACGATGACCGTAATGAAACAACCACAGGATCACACATCCTAACAACCAGACGTATGAAACCTTGGGAAGGCTTAACGGCCGACTACTGTACTTACCAGTCAGCGAGAAGCTAGACTTGGTCAAGACCTCAAGCATGGCTATGCCATGAGAGATTTCTTTTAACACCGAACCATATTTTAAAACCCAAAAATTTTCTTGCAAAACCATCAACCTTCTTTTAAAACCTTGGATTTTAAAACCAGACCAACAGCATTACGGTAAGTATCATAGAATGATACAAGAGGAGTTGGCAACAGAATACTTCACCTAGGCGTGTGACGAACACTACGAGTGTACCCGTTGCGGGATGTGGGACAACCGCACTCCGAAGGAGATTGCGGGCCCGACATATAGTTGGGTAAGTGGTAACGTATCAATATGGTACCCCACGTATGTATACATGTAGTGTGCGACACACGGGAAGTAGTCAACTCCGTTCTACGGACCATGAGTGAGTTCAATCAGAACAGCTGGACACCTCAGACGATCAAGTATCAAGGAACTCAGAGAATCCATCTGAAGATGAGGAATAAGAACTAGGAAGTGCAAAGAGCACATACTAGTAAGTATAGACATTGGATATGTCTCAAATAATCCAAGCAATTACCTGACAGCTAGATGGAATGCCCAGCCTAAACGCATTACGGCGAATGCCTAACGTGAACCTAACAATACTCAACAAACGGGACAGAACTCCCAAGAGCAAACACAAGATTACTACGAAGCACAATCCATAATCGGAGAGGATATTCAAACCTAGTCTCAAGCACTAGGAACAAGTATAAACAGTCTACCCAGGGACGGGAGACGTCATGACCCAAAAAGGGATAACTCAAGTACAATACCACAAGACGGTACAGTGGACAACATATCATAAACGTTAGCCGGATGTAACGGCATAGTCTAACAACACCCAGGAGCAATCCTTGAGTGTGACTGGACTAACAACAGTCAAACAAGGCGTCAAGACAAGAATACAGGAGCTGGAACGAGCACTCGGTTAAGACACCGAAGGGATTTCACTTGACAGGAAATACCCTAGTCTACAAAGGCACTGATCGGCACCAGATTGCCTAAGAGTCTCCTATGAACGGAAGCGTGATGCCACGACTTACCATGGAGCCCAATAATACCTCCAACCTATGACGGTATACGTGGAGTGGAAACATGTATAAGCAGCTTGCAAAGAGCATAGCTTGCAGCAATATGGTTCTAAAGCCATAAACCTGATGTGTCGTGTAACCCTAAACGGTTGCAAAACCCAAACCATTACTAACAAGACTTGCAAGAAATATGCCTCATACGACAAGAAATCAACAACTGGACCGTAAATTCAAACCCAACATCCTGAGTGGCTTGGAGTAATGGCCAACTCAATGTCACAGTCACTAGAACATCAGTCTAGTATACAGTCGACAAGCCTTTAATTACCTTCATGCCTTCTGTAGCAATGGTAGCACAGAGGCATAAGAATCATGATAATGCCAACATTGGCCTAGTCCACACTTGGACACTACGAGAAACCCAAGGGAAGGAACCCTCGTTAACCAAAGACCACCAATGCGGTGATGATGTGAAACTTAGAAAAGGCTTCCATCTACTATAACTATAAAACTACGCAATAGATATTGCCAAGGGGTGATGGAATAAGGAAATGAGATTTCCAAACCATTACGACCTAACGGAGTAAGCATACTCCTTATGCACCCAAACATGTGGTGGACCATTGTGTAAACACCAACATAGCAAACCTTGTCATTAGACCTATGAGTGGAGACAAAACCCTCAACAAGAACTTTCATTCATCAATGACAAAGTACTCTTCAATTGGAGAACGGGACCAGAAAACCCTTGAAGTATCTTGGGATGTCCCGGTGATATTCATACAAGAATAAAACCGCACAGCTAGAGCCTATAATTAATGCTCAGCTTTGGGAGGACAGTAATTGTCAAAACAATCAATGTGAGTGCACATTGCACGCCATGAATGACCAACACTCAAGAGAGCTTGTAAACCGGTAAATTGCTTTATCCTTGGTCAACCAAGATACTTGGTAAATTGTATCACAAATGATGATAGAATGTGAGGTAAGTTAACCTACACATAAAACCTAAGTGGGATAAGACATCTCCACATTGGGAAGATAATAAGATTGCGTATACTACGACACCGTCATACACACTAACACGGAAACTCCTAGTGTATTTACACCATAAGGAGATGGTGCCAATGACAATGTCACTAAGTAGAAAGGAATTACCACTAACGGAGTCAGTAAAAAAACAATGTTGTACAATGAGTAAGAATCGGTGCGCAACAGGCGACCGCTATGAGGGAGTAGTTAAGCATAACACGGAGTATAAGTATGAGATGACACACAGAAATATTCTTTCCTATCACATAAGTGACTTCTGTCAAGCGTTCACGCCTCTGCACTCTGTATGACTGAGTGGTTGGCATTGCACTTGTTCAGCTAATGAGCTAATGAGATGGGCTAGGGATATGGAGAATGTAAACGTAGTAAATCTTTCCTTTCAACCACAAACATGGCATAAGCCATTCAACCAAGCTTAGCAACATACAGTGCGGCCTAAGGCCAAGAAGCACGAAGAGTGTACACACACTATAATCACAAGATGTGAATTCCATTGGAATATAAGGTGAAAGGAGATACAGGAAAGTCACTAGGACCGACACATAGAAAGCAGGTCATACAGTAAAGAACACTTGTACTGAACCAGAAGAACTGGTATAATTTAAAAGCTAGTGACACAGAGGAAGCACTACAGCTAAGTGGTGACTTAACCTCGCCTGACAATAAGTCGGAGGAACTTAACGAATAATCGTTAGAAGCACGAATAGCATGTACAACAGATTACCAGAGAGCTGGTTATAAATCCTAAACTCGTTGAGTTCAAGCACGGTAAAAGAATACCGCATTTGTGTGTAAACCTTATTCCCATAATAGATGGATAAGAAGGTGATGTATAGCACATTAATATAACAAGGGTAAGTAACCCAAGCTATCAGGGTCGCGCAGCAAAGCTAGTGGGCCCTAGCTAGGAGACAATATACCTAGTGAGTATAATACAATGGCTATTAATGCCTTGAAGCCGATAGGCTAGAACCGAATTAACGATGAGTTAAAAAACTCATATAGGAGCTCTTGGTGCAAAGACTAAACCGTTGGTATGGTTAAGACCCTTTGACCAGAGCATATTCTATAGTATACCGTAGTGAAGCTAAACGCTTCAGTTTGCCCAAACTGATTAACCAATGTTTAATAATATAACATATGGTAGATTACGTGGGCGTAATCCCTTTTAAGGGGGGTAGAGCGAAACCGTTTAATGTAAGTTTTGTGAATAAAACACATAAACCATAATGTGCATAGCACAATGAGAACCAAATTGATGATTGATACTATGTTAAATAACATAAGTACTCATTCACATTGTAATTATGGTAATTAGGCATTAGACATGCAAATACCGTAGGAGGAGTACCCATCTTGTAACACCAATGTAGAGTATTAGTAAAAGAAAAGTAATGAGTAGTGGACGGAGCTCCACAAGTATTGTAACCTTTGAAGAAGTAGTACGAAATGAATGAGGATAATAGATGAATGAAGTTATGAGTAGTGGAATCGTAAGTAAAATATTGAAACAATCGAAGCCAACTAATCTTATAAGTAGTATTCCTTAGTTAGAATATAGGAGATGATGGTGAGTAATGGATGGAAGTAGTGAAGGTTGATGAAACGAGCATTTAGGTATTGAACCCGGAGTAAAGCATTTGGGAAGTAGAGTGAGGATGATTGATGATTGATTCCATCCCTTGGAGATGTATGAATTCGTAATCATGACTAGAAAGTAAAAAGATAGAAAATGAAAACAATTAAACTATTTGTTTGATTGAATCTGATGTGGGAAGTTAAACTTGATCCTGATCAGATCAAGGGAAACCGAACACAAATTGGGGTGGAAAGATAGTTCAACACTGATGCTGATCACATCAGGGTCGAATGATTCTTGAAGCTCCCCTCAAGTGGTCACAAGAATCACACATATGATAGAAGTAATGAGTATAAATTGGAATATGGAGTTGTATGTTTTAGAAATTTTTAATGGTAGTGGTGGAAGAATTTCTTTTAGTATGGAGAATGAGGATGTGTTAGAAGTGAGTACCGAAGAAGGTAGTAGTGTAGCATGTTGTATTATTCCAAGGGCAGCGGGACATAGAGGAGTCCTGTGTCTAGATGACCTGAGTGCCTGCGGGATTGTAATGTGTATTGCATTGCTTTGGGGAGCTTTGCACTGTATTTATGTATAAATTTTGTAATAAGGAACCGGAGGGTTGGTAGTAATGTGGATTGGAGTAATTATAGTACATTGGTATGGTATGGCATGTAGAGACCCTGAGTAATGGATTTGGGAATTGTAAGGAGGAAGAAGGTATGGCTTTGGTATTAGACACGTAGGAATGAGTAAGCATTGTAAACCTATAACCTCGAACAACTTTGAGGACAAAGTTCCTAAGGGGGGTAGATTGAAATACCCCGAACTTAAATATAGGGATTAAAATTAATCTCATATGTACTTAAGGGCCTAATGGTACCCAATTAATATTAGTAAGGAAAAATAAATCCAAAAGAAATAAAGAAACGCTTTAAAAGCGGGAAACGCTAAATAAGCGTTAAATAACCATAGGAGGTATGAGACCTCGGTTAGAGTATTATAGGGATTCTAAAGGTTTAATAAGACCTAAATAATATATGGGAACAACTCCCAAAGGAAACGAATCCTTAAAACGGATTAAAATCACTAACGAACCTTAAAGCGCGTTTTTCGAGGTAACCGGGAAAACGTGTCTTTAAGCGGGTCAAATAGACTCGTAACAATTTTGGTCAACTAAATAATCATTAATAAATATTAGTGAAGCTTTAGGACCAATAAAATCAATAAAACGAGGAATTAGTAAAAACTGTCAAAAACGAGAAGTTGTGGGGTAGAAACATAAATAACACAAACTTATGTGTCCAATATTGTAAATACAATTTTAAAACCCTTATGGGTCCTGTGAGTGTGTCCGATCCCACACCCCTCTCTCCCATTTCATCTTCACTCACGTAATACCACTCACCCTCACTCACTCTCTTTTCTTCTTCTTCCTCAACGGTCATCCATGGAGAAAAGAGCAACCTCACAAAATATCATCTTCTCTCCTCTTGAAACTCCATCAAACTTGCTCCAAAAATTATAAAAACTACACCATTGGAATCCTCTCATCAAGAGCTACACTTCTACCTTTCCAAATCCGAAAACAACAACTTTCGTTTTTATGGGTATGTCCCATTTGAAGCCTCAAGACCACCATTAGAAGGCCCTCCTTCTCCTTGTTCTTTTAAGGTAAAATATTCCTAAACAACTCCATCTTTTCTAGCCTCAAGGGCAAAACGAAAATGAAAACTAAAACCCTTGTTGCTCCTTGTATCCTAGCCGATTTTGGCATCTTGGTGGAGTTGGAAACCTTGTTCTTGAGCCACTCCAAGCTTCATTTACACCCTTGCAAGGTAATGAGAATTCTAAACCCTAAAACCTACTTAAAGCTTAATAATAGCTAGGGTTAGCTTTTAATGTATTGAAATGTGTATATATATGGGTTGTAGAGTAGAGAATTTGTGTTTGCTAAACCGGTGGAGAAAGAGGAAAAGAAGAAGCAAGAGGAAGAAAAGAAATTAGAAGAGAAACAAGGTAAGGATACTCACCTTTGTGTAGCCTTGTATATATATGGATGTAACAAATTTTTAGAAGTTGAAATGAGTAATGAAAATGGTATTGTGTAGCAATATATTGTGTAGGAGAATCTAAGTGTTTAAAACCATTGAAAGACATGTAAAAGGGTATTGAAACTTAGTTGGGTATTGGGTTGTTGAGTGCAGGAATTTTTAGTAGTGTTTTAGTATTGGTAATTGTGTATGGGAGCTTGTATATTGATGTTGTGTATAAACAGGTTGTGAGAATGGGAAATTGTGAGCTGAAATGGTGTGTGAGCAAGTAAGAATTATAGGGGAGACTATGTCGAATTTTATCTAGGAATTTGAGGACATAGATACATTGGAACAGATTTTGGAAAGTTGAAATGAGTGGTTTAGTAGCTTGTAACAGATTTGGATATGAGGTTATAAATGGGGTGGAATTAGGTTGTGAGTAAAGTATTTTGGATGCTAGGAGTAGCATTAGTTGAGGAAGTAATGGAGGTTAGAAGTTGAGTGATAAATCTGTAGCATGATAGTGGAAACCAAAATCTGTAGCAAAGAGATATCAATTTGCGTTGTGGAACTAGGAAAGAGTAGTGTGCAGGAATCGGTAAAAAGAGTGTCAGACTTGGGTATAGGTATTGTAATGGCTTGGAAATGTATTTGGAATGCTAATGGTGGCATTGGTTGAGAAGTAATGGATGGTAGAATGGAGTATGAAAATCTGTAGCATAAGAGGAAAGAAAACCATTGTAAGTGTTGAAAGAAAGTGAGAGAGATTGTGTATGTGGATTTAGGAATGAGTAAGGAATTGATGGATGAACTAAGGTGTATTAAGAGGTTTATTTAGTGGTAAAACATGTGGGATTAAGTGTAGGAACAATAGGGAGGTAATGGGTAAAAGAAGGACTGAAAACAGAAACAAAAATGCAAATACTGGGCCGGACCGAACTTGCGACCGGACTTGCAAGTTCGGTCGAGCCCAGATTTGCAAAGACGGGAATGCATCTGGAATGGACTGAACTTGCGACCGGACTTGCAAGTTCGGTCGGACCAGAAAAATTCTCCCGTCAGTAACCTTCTGGAATGGACCGAACTTGCGACCGGACTTGCAAGTTCGGTCGGCCAGAAAAATTTCCGTCTTGTAAGCTACTGGAATGGACCGACCTTGCGACCGGACTTGCAAGGTCGGTCGGGCTAAAATTTTCCGTTAAGTAACTCACTGGAATGGACCGACCTTGGGACCGGACTTGCAAGGTCGGTTGGCCCTGGAATTTTCACCCGATGTAGCCTACTGACTTGGACCGAACTTGCAAGATCGGTCGCAAGTTCGGTCGAGTCAAAACTTGCAAAAAAAAAAAACTATAAGACTATGGTAAGTGTATATATATATGTATATGTATACCCACCTATACATATGTGCATATATATGTAAGTATACCATTGTTAAGCAATGAAAGGTAAGTAAATAAAATGTAAGTATAAGAATGTGAAGACTTAGTAAGTATGAGTTAGGAAGCGTAAGGGTAACCGAATTAGATTGATGATAGTTAGATTAATTATTCGGTTGTATGTATATCTTAGGGTTTGAATTGTGAACACCGGAGGAACGTTGGGATACAAGTACAACGGTGAAAGGTATGATTTCTTCATGCCCTGTATCCTAATCTGGTTACCCCGATTTGTGTGCTTATTTGATCACCTAATAAGATAAATGCATGAATCGGATTATATTGCACTTACTTGTGCTTGTTTACGTTGTTCTCGATATTTGTCTTGAACAACAGTTTGTATAATTCATGAAATATATGAATGATGATGATGTGTAATTGTACCTTGTAGTGTACTTGTATATTGTATTGTATTTGTATGGATGCGTATATGAATGTTGTATTGTATTATTGTGGCTTGAATGAATGACTTCTGCTAATTCCTAACCACCTAACTCCTAACTTAAGTGAGTAAATTGGAATGAGTAGAAGTCCGATATAGCTTCGGCCACGCGTGAGGATGCGGAGTCACAAGAGGTTGGCTGCAATTCCTGACTCTTAAACTGGTCCGCGGCCCAAATCCCTTAAATGGGTAGCATCCCGGATTGGTGAGTCAAGTAAATCCCGGAGGTGGGACGGTGTAGTCCCCAGGGACGGAGGTCCCGACGACTTAACTTGAGTAAGAGTAAGAGTAAGTAAGTATGGATCCATAAGTATGTATGAGTATGTATGTATGAAGTAACGAGTAAAAGAGTAATCTCCACCCGATTAACCCGGGTGGACCAATGAAGCTAACAAGAATTGTATATTGTGTATGTAATGTGTATGTGTAATTCGGAAGAAGGTAAGTATGTATTGAATGGTTTATGTTGTACTCCTTGCATGTAATGAAGTGTATGTATGTGTGTGTCTTGCGTAATGTATTGCAATATTATGTATAAGAGCAGGTATGCATGTATGTTTGAATGAAATCAACCGCATGTATACGACCAAGTGGTCGGCGTACCCTCACTAGTACGCGGGGTATGCGGTTATCATGCGCAGCGAAAGCTGACCCCCTAGGGGGAACGTTTTTAGTGTGCAGGTACCGAAGCGAATATGGTCAGGATAAGAGACCGGAGGCACACCCTTGTAATTAGAAGCAAGTAGTTTGTGAGGAACGGGTAGTAAGTAGTCGCGTAGTGAGTACGTATGAACTTTGAAGAGGTAGTATACTTGTATAAGGATCTTAGTAAACTCGGTATGTGGATTATATTGTATTGTATTTGAAGTATTGTAAAGAATGGAAGATTGTAGCATGTATTGGTATATGGAGTGTGTATGGTAGATATGTAGTACTCGGGATTCCGGTCCATCAGACCGATAATGTATGTAGTAGCAGTAGCCTTGTTAGTCACTTGGGTGACTAACGACTTTGTATCACCCATTATGTAAATATGTATCCGCTGTGTATCTGATGTATAAGGAGAATGGACGGTAAGCATTGTATTAATGGTAGGGGTGTTACAAAAAGTGGTATCAGAGCGAAGTGTCACTCTGATGACTGGAAATACCGAGTTTAGGGAATACCGAGTTAGGAAGTAGAAGCTTAGGGCTAAGGGCAGAGTGTTAGCATTAGAGATATGCTGGTTAGGAACTCCCGGTGAGTACCGGATACCTACAATACCAGTCCCGCCCGCCGCAAACCCCACTGTATAACTTGGGAAAGGATGCCAGAGAGAAAAGTCTTCTCATACTCGGGGAAACCCGATCTGGCAGTTGTGAAGCAATCACACGGTAAACAAGAACCGACACATGGTAGATTCCAAGAACTGGAAGTCCCGGAGATGGATCCCGGTTGAACCACAACACCGCACGTAATAGCGGTAGGACGGACACTCCAACCACGAGGAGGCTACAACATGCAACAGCATGGGGCGACGTGCTTAGCAGTCACGAAACCGAGCTAGTCAACCAACAGCAGGACAGAAGCACTAACCGTGCAACGGAATGAAAAAGGGAGCAGTAACGGAACCCAAGACACAAGTCTACGGGGTAGTAATACTTGAATAATACCACCAACGGTATGCTAGCTGACTAGGGACATAGTCAGAAGCGGTTAACTCCAAAACTACGACGCCATTAAGGTTGCAATACCTGGCCAATATAGCTCAGACGACTACAAGAACAACCATGAGATATAATCCAATAGGACTACAAGAGTGGGGCCTAAACAGGGAAGGCTCGGTAACCACCACAGATGCGTGGGAACGAGCCACAAGGAACGACACTGAACCAAATAGAGTGGGAATCTCCAAGGAGTGGAGAAGTACCCGGACCTATGACAGCCATGTCTAGACCACCAAGAAGCTACCTAAAGGAGCGGGTATACCAATTGTAGATCAATAAGATCAAGGGAAGAGTCAACAAGACTATCAAATACAAGCAGAAACCATACCAAGATTGGTATAGGACTATCCAAAAACCACCGATACCACGCACTTGCCAAGGCAAGTGCAATAAAGACAGAGATATGTAAAGGAACACTCACACGTCACAAGTACATAGTAATGTACGATGACCGTAATGAAACAACCACAGGATCACACATCCTAACAACCAGACGTATGAAACCTTGGGAAGGCTTAACCCGACTACTGTACTTACCAGTCAGCGAGAAGCTAGACTTGGTCAAGACCTCAAGCATGGCTATGCCATGAGAGATTTCTTTTAACACCGAACCATATTTTAAAACCCAAAAATTTTCTTGCAAAACCATCAACCTTCTTTTAAAACCTTGGATTTTAAAACCAGACCAACAGCATTACGGTAAGTATCATAGAATGATACAAGAGGAGTTGGCAACAGAATACTCACCTAGCGTGTGACGAACACTACGAGTGTACCCGTTGCGGGATGTGGGACAACCGCACTCCGAAGGAGATTGCGGGCCCGACATATAGTTGGGTAAGTGGTAACGTATCAATATGGTACCCCACGTATGTATACATGTAGTGTGCGACACACGGGAAGTAGTCAACTCCGTTCTACGGACCATGAGTGAGTTCAATCAGAACAGCTGGACACCTCAGACGATCAAGTATCAAGGAACTCAGAGAATCCATCTGAAGATGAGGAATAAGAACTAGGAAGTGCAAAGAGCACATACTAGTAAGTATAGACATTGGATATGTCTCAAATAATCCAAGCAATTACCTGACAGCTAGATGGAATGCCCAGCCTAAACGCATTACGGCGAATGCCTAACGTGAACCTAACAATACTCAACAAACGGGACAGAACTCCCAAGAGCAAACACAAGATTACTACGAAGCACAATCCATAATCGGAGAGGATATTCAAACCTAGTCTCAAGCACTAGGAACAAGTATAAACAGTCTACCCAGGGACGGGAGACGTCATGACCCAAAAAGGGATAACTCAAGTACAATACCACAAGACGGTACAGTGGACAACATATCATAAACGTTAGCCGGATGTAACGGCATAGTCTAACAACACCCAGGAGCAATCCTTGAGTGTGACTGGACTAACAACAGTCAAACAAGGCGTCAAGACAAGAATACAGGAGCTGGAACGAGCACTCGGTTAAGACACCGAAGGGATTTCACTTGACAGGAAATACCCTAGTCTACAAAGGCACTGATCGGCACCAGATTGCCTAAGAGTCTCCTATGAACGGAAGCGTGATGCCACGACTTACCATGGAGCCCAATAATACCTCCAACCTATGACGGTATACGTGGAGTGGAAACATGTATAAGCAGCTTGCAAAGAGCATAGCTTGCAGCAATATGGTTCTAAAGCCATAAACCTGATGTGTCGTGTAACCCTAAACGGTTGCAAAACCCAAACCATTACTAACAAGACTTGCAAGAAATATTGCCTCATACGACAAGAAATCAACAACTGGACCGTAAATTCAAACCCAACATCCTGAGTGGCTTGGAGTAATGGCCAACTCAATGTCACAGTCACTAGAACATCAGTCTAGTATACAGTCGACAAGCCTTTAATTACCTTCATGCCTTCTGTAGCAATGGTAGCACAGAGGCATAAGAATCATGATAATGCCAACATTGGCCTAGTCCACACTTGGACACTACGAGAAACCCAAGGGAAGGAACCCTCGTTAACCAAAGACCACCAATGCGGTGATGATGTGAAACTTAGAAAAGGCTTCCATCTACTATAACTATAAAACTACGCAATAGATATTGCCAAGGGGTGATGGAATAAGGAAATGAGATTTCCAAACCATTACGACCTAACGGAGTAAGCATACTCCTTATGCACCCAAACATGTGGTGGACCATTGTGTAAACACCAACATAGCAAACCTTGTCATTAGACCTATGAGTGGAGACAAAACCCTCAACAAGAACTTTCATTCATCAATGACAAAGTACTCTTCAATTGGAGAACGGGACCAGAAAACCCTTGAAGTATCTTGGGATGTCCCGGTGATATTCATACAAGAATAAAACCGCACAGCTAGAGCCTATAATTAATGCTCAGCTTTGGGAGGACAGTAATTGTCAAAAACACAATGTGAGTGCACATTGCACGCCATGAATGACCAACACTCAAGAGAGCTTGTAAACCGGTAAATTGCTTTATCCTTGGTCAACCAAGATACTTGGTAAATTGTATCACAAATGATGATAGAATGTGAGGTAAGTTAACCTACACATAAAACCTAAGTGGGATAAGACATCTCCACATTGGGAAGATAATAAGATTGACGTATACTACGACAACCGTCATACACACTAACACAGGAAACTCCTAGTGTATTTACACCATAAGGAGATGGTGCCAATGACAATGTCACTAAGTAGAAAGGAATTACCACAGTAACGGAGTCAGTAAAAAAACAATGTTGTACAATGAGTAAGAATACGGTGCGCAACAGGCGACCGCTATGAGGGAGTAGTTAAGCAATAACACGGAGTATAAGTATGAGATGACACACAGAAATATTCTTTCCTATCACATAAGTGACTTACTGTCAAGCGTTCACGCCTCTGTTCTCTGTATGACTGAGTGTTTTGGCATTGCACTTGTTCAGCTAATGAGCTAATGAGATGGCTAGGGATATGGAGAATGTAAACCGTAGTAAATCTTTCCTTTCACACAAACATGGCATAAGCCAGTCAACCAAGCTTAGCAACATACAGTGCGGCCTAAGGCCAAAGAAGCACGAAGAGTGTACAACACACTAGTAATCACAAGATGTGAATTCCATTGGAATATAAGGTGAAAGGAGATACAGGAAAGTCACTAGGACCGACACATAGAAATGCAAGGTCATACAAGTAAAGAACACTTGTACTGAACCAGAAGAACTGGTATAATTTAAAAGCTAGTGACAACAGAGGAAGCACTACAGCTAAGTGGTGACTTAACCTCGCCTGACAATAAGTCGGAGGAACTTAACGAATAATCGTAGAAGCACGAATAACATGTACAACAGATTACCAGAGAGCTGGTTATAAATCCTAAACTCGTTGAGTTCAAGCACGGTAAAAGAATACCGCATTTGTGTAGTAAACCTTATTCCCATAATAGATGGATAAGAAGGTGATGTATAGCACATTAATGATAACACGAAGGGTAAGTAACCCAAGCTATCAGGGTCGCGCAGCAGAAGCTAGTGGGCCCTAGCTAGGAGACAATATACCTAGTGAGTATAATACAATGGCTATTAATGCCTTGAAGCCTGATAGGCTAGAACCGAATTAACGATGAGTTAAATAAACTCATATAGGAGCTCTTGGTGCAAAGACTAAACCGTTGGTATGGTTAAGACCCTTTGACCAGAGCATATTCTATAGTATACCGTAGTGAAGCTAAACGCTTCAGTTTGCCCAAACTGATTAAACCAATGTTTAATAATAACATATGGTAGATTACGTGGGCGTAATCCCTTTTAAGGGGGGTAGAGCGAAACCGTTTAATGTAAGTTTTGTGAATAAAACACATAAACCATAATGTGCATAGCACAAATGAGAACCAAATTGATGATTGATACTATGTTAAATAAACATAAGTACTCATTCACATTGTAATTATGGTAATTAGGCATTAGACATGCAAATACCGTAGGAGGAGTATACCCATCTTGTAACACCAATGTAAGAGTATTAGTAAAAGAAAGTAATGAGTAGTGGACGGAGCTCCACAAGTATTGTAACCTTTGAAGAAGTAGTACGAAATGAATGAGGATAATAGATGAATGAAGTTATGAGTAGTGGAATCGTAAGTAAAATATTTGAAACAATCGAAGCCAACTAAATCTTATAAGTGTAGTATTCCTTAGTTAGAATATAGGAGATGATGGTGAGTAATGGATGGAAGTAGTGAAGGTTGATGAAACGAGCATTTAGGTATTGAACCACGGAGTAAAGCATTTGGGAAGTAGAGTGAGGATGATTGATGGATTGATTCCATCCCTTGGAGATGTATGAATTCGTAATCATGACTAGAAAGAGTAAAAAGATAGAAAATGAAAACAATTAAACTATTTGTTTGATTGAATCTGATGTGGGAAGTTAAACTTGATCCTGATCAGATCAAGGGAAACCGAACACAAATTGGGGTGGAAAGATAGTTCAACACTGATGCTGATCACATCAGGGTCGAATGATTCTTGAAGCTCCCCTCAAGTGGTCACAAGAATCACACATATGATAGAAGTAATGAGTATAAATTGGAATATGGAGTTGTATGTTTTAGAAATTTTTAATTGGTAGTGGTGGAAGAATTTCTTTTAGTATGGAGAATGAGGATGTGTTAGAAGTGAGTACCGAAGAAGGTAGTAGTGTAGCATGTTGTATTATTCCAAGGGCAGCGGGACATAGAGGAGTCCTGTGTCTAGATGACCTGAGTGCCTGCGGGATTGTAATGTGTATTGCATTGCTTTGGGGATAGCTTTGCACTGTATTTATGTATAAATTTTGTAATAAGGAACCGGAGGGTTGGTAGTAATGTGGATTGGAGTAATTATAGTACATTGGTATGGTATGGCATGTAGAGACCCTGAGTAATGGATTTGGGAATTGTAAGGAGGAAGAAGGTATGGCTTTGGTATTAGACACGTAGGAATGAGTAAGCATTGTAAACCTATAACCTCGAACAACTTTGAGGACAAAGTTCCTAAGGGGGGTAGATTGAAATACCCCGAACTTAAATATAGGGATTAAAATTAATCTCATATGTACTTAAGGGCCTAATGGTACCCAATTAATATTAGTAAGGAAAAATAAATCCAAAAGAAATAAAGAAACGCTTTAAAAGCGGGAAACGCTAAATAAGCGTTAAATAACCATAGGAGGTATGAGACCTCGGTTAGAGTATTATAGGGATTCTAAAGGTTTAATAAGACCTAAATAATATATGGGAACAACTCCCAAAGGAAACGAATCCTTAAAACGGATTAAAATCACTAACGAACCTTAAAGCGCGTTTTTCGAGGTAACCGGGAAAACGTGTCTTTAAGCGGGTCAAATAGACTCGTAACAATTTTGGTCAACTAAATAATCATTAATAAATATGTGAAGCTTTAGGACCAATAAAATCAATAAAACGAGGAATTAGTAAAAACTGTCAAAAACGAGAAGTTGTGGGGTAGAAACATAAATAACACAAACTTATGTGTCCAATATTGTAAATACAATTTTAAAACCCTTATGGGTCCTGTGAGTGTGTCCGATCCCACACCCCTCTCTCCCATTTCATTCTCTTCACTCACGTAATACCACTCACCCTCACTCACTCTCTTTTCTTCTTCTTCCTCAACGGTCATCCATGGAGAAAAGAGCAACCTCACAAAAATATCATCTTCTCTCCTCTTGAAACTCCATCAAACTTGCTCCAAAAATTATAAAAACTACACCATTGGAATCCTCTCATCAAGAGCTACACTTCTACCTTTCCAAAATCCGAAAACAACAACTTTCGTTTTTATGGGTATGTCCCATTTGAAGCCTCAAGACCACCATTAGAAGGCCCTCCTTCTCCTTGTTCTTTTAAGGTAAAAATATTCCTAAACAACTCCATCTTTTCTAGCCTCAAGGGCAAAACGAAAATGAAAACTAAAACCCTTGTTGCTCCTTGTATCCTAGCCGATTTTGGCATCTTGGTGGAGTTGGAAACCTTGTTCTTGAGCCACTCCAAGCTTCATTTACACCCTTGCAAGGTAATGAGAATTCTAAACCCTAAAACCTACTTAAAGCTTAATAATAGCTAGGGTTAGCTTTTAATGTATTGAAATGTGTATATTATGGGTTGTAGAGTAGAGAATTTGTGTTTGCTAAACCGGTGGAGAAAGAGGAAAAGAAGAAGCAAGAGGAAGAAAAGAAATTAGAAGAGAAACAAGGTAAGGATACTCACCTTTGTGTAGCCTTGTATATATATGGATGTAACAAATTTTTAGAAGTTGAAATGAGTAATGAAAATGGTATTGTGTAGCAATATATTGTGTAGGAGAATCTAAGTGTTTAAAACCATTGAAAGACATGTAAAAGGGTATTGAAACTTAGTTGGGTATTGGGTTGTTGAGTGCAGGAATTTTTAGTAGTGTTTTAGTATTGGTAATTGTGTATGGGAGCTTGTATATTGATGTTGTGTATAAACAGGTTGTGAGAATGGGAAATTGTGAGCTGAAATGGTGTGTGAGCAAGTAAGAATTATAGGGGAGACTATGTCGAATTTTATCTAGGAATTTGAGGACATAGATACATTGGAACAGATTTTGGAAAGTTGAAATGAGTGGTTTAGTAGCTTGTAACAGATTTGGATATGAGGTTATAAATGGGGTGGAATTAGGTTGTGAGTAAAGTATTTTGGATGCTAGGAGTAGCATTAGTTGAGGAAGTAATGGAGGTTAGAAGTTGAGTGATAAATCTGTAGCATGATAGTGGAAACCAAAATCTGTAGCAAAGAGATATCAATTTGCGTTGTGGAACTAGGAAAGAGTAGTGTGCAGGAATCGGTAAAAAGAGTGTCAGACTTGGGTATAGGTATTGTAATGGCTTGGAAATGTATTTGGAATGCTAATGGTGGCATTGGTTGAGAAGTAATGGATGGTAGAATGGAGTATGAAAATCTGTAGCATAAGAGGAAAGAAAACCATTGTAAGTGTTGAAAGAAAGTGAGAGAGATTGTGTATGTGGATTTAGGAATGAGTAAGGAATTGATGGATGAACTAAGGTGTATTAAGAGGTTTATTTAGTGGTAAAACATGTGGGATTAAGTGTAGGAACAATAGGGAGGTAATGGGTAAAAGAGAGGACTGAAAACAGAAACAAAAATGCAAATACTGGGCCGGACCGAACTTGCGACCGGACTTGCAAGTTCGGTCGAGCCCAGATTTGCAAAGACGGGAATGCATCTGGAATGGACTGAACTTGCGACCGGACTTGCAAGTTCGGTCGGACCAGAAAAATTCTCCCGTCAGTAACCTTCTGGAATGGACCGAACTTGCGACCGGACTTGCAAGTTCGGTCGGCCAGAAAAATTTCCGTCTTGTAAGCTACTGGAATGGACCGACCTTGCGACCGGACTTGCAAGGTCGGTCGGGCTAAAATTTTCCGTTAAGTAACTCACTGGAATGGACCGACCTTGGGACCGGACTTGCAAGGTCGGTTGGCCCTGGAATTTTCACCCGATGTAGCCTACTGACTTGGACCGAACTTGCAAGATCGGTCGCAAGTTCGGTCGAGTCAAAACTTGCAAAAAAAAAAAACTATAAGACTATGGTAAGTGTATATATATATGTATATGTATACCCACCTATACATATGTGCATATATATGTAAGTATACCATTGTTAAGCAATGAAAGGTAAGTAAATAAAATGTAAGTATAAGAATGTGAAGACTTAGTAAGTATGAGTTAGGAAGCGTAAGGGTAACCGAATTAGATTGATGATAGTTAGATTAATTATTGGTTGTATGTATATCTTAGGGTTTGAATTGTGAACACCGGAGGAACGTTGGGATACAAGTACAACGGTGAAAGGTATGATTTCTTCATGCCCTGTATCCTAATCTGGTTACCCCGATTTGTGTGCTTATTTGATCACCTAATAAGATAAATGCATGAATCGGATTATATTGCACTTACTTGTGCTTGTTTACGTTGTTCTCGATATTTGTCTTGAACAACAGTTTGTATAATTCATGAAATATATGAATGATGATGATGTGTAATTGTACCTTGTAGTGTACTTGTATATTGTATTGTATTTGTATGGATGCGTATATGAATGTTGTATTGTATTATTGTGGCTTGAATGAATGACTTCTGCTAATTCCTAACCACCTAACTCCTAACTTAAGTGAGTAAATTGGAATGAGTAGAAGTCCGATATAGCTTCGGCCACGCGTGAGGATGCGGAGTCACAAGAGGTTGGCTGCAATTCCTGACTCTTAAACTGGTCCGCGGCCCAAATCCCTTAAATGGGTAGCATCCCGGATTGGTGAGTCAAGTAAATCCCGGAGGTGGGACGGTGTAGTCCCCAGGGACGGAGGTCCCGACGACTTAACTTGAGTAAGAGTAAGAGTAAGTAAGTATGGATCCATAAGTATGTATGAGTATGTATGTATGAAGTAACGAGTAAAAGAGTAATCTCCACCCGATTAACCCGGGTGGACCAATGAAGCTAACAAGAATTGTATATTGTGTATGTAATGTTATGTGTAATTCGGAAGAAGGTAAGTATGTATTGAATGGTTTATGTTGTACTCCTTGCATGTAATGAAGTGTATGTATGTGTGTATGTCTTGCGTAATGTATTGCAATATTATGTATAAGAGCAGGTATGCATGTATGTTTGAATGAAATCAACCGCATGTATACGACCAAGTGGTCGGCGTACCCTCACTAGTACGCGGGGTATGCGGTTATCATGCGCAGCGAAAGCTGACCCCCTAGGGGGAACGTTTTTAGTGTGCAGGTACCGAAGCGAATATGGTCAGGATAAGAGACCGGAGGCACACCCTTGTAATTAGAAGCAAGTAGTTTGTGAGGAACGGGTAGTAAGTAGTCGCGTAGTGAGTACGTATGAACTTTGAAGAGGTAGTATACTTGTATAAGGATCTTAGTAAACTCGGTATGTGGATTATATTGTATTGTATTTGAAGTATTGTAACGAATGGAAGATTGTAGCATGTATTGGTATATGGAATGTGTATGGTAGATATGTAGTACTCGGGATTCCGGTCCATCAGACCGATAATGTATGTAGTAGCAGTAGCCTTGTTAGTCACTTGGGTGACTAACGGCTTTGTATCACCCACATTATGTAAATATGTATCCGCTGCGTGTATCTGATGTATAAGGAGAATGGACGGTAAGCATTGTATTAATGGTAGGGGTGTTACAAAAAGTGGTATCAGAGCGAAGTGTCACTCTGATGACTGGAAATACCGAGTTTAGGGAATACCGAGTTAGGAAGTAGAAGCTTAGGGCTAAGGGCTGAGTGTTAGCATTAGAGATATGCTGGTTAGGAACTCCCGGTGAGTACCGGATACCTACAATACCAGTCCCGCCCGCCGCAAACCCCACTGTATAACTTGGGAAAGGATGCCAGAGAGAAGAAAAGTCTTCTCATACTCGGGGAAACCCGATCTGGCAGTTGTGAAGCAATCACACGGTAAACAAGAACCGACACATGGTAGATTCCAAGAACTGGAAGTCCCGGAGATGGATCCCGGTTGAACCACAACACCGCACGTAATAGCGGTAGGACGGACACTCCAACCACGAGGAGGCTACAACATGCAACAGCATGGGGCGACGTGCTTAGCAGTCACGAAACCGAGCTAGTCAACCAACAGCAGGACAGAAGCACTAACCGTGCAACGGAATGAAAAAGGGAGCAGTAACGGAACCCAAGACACAAGTCTACGGGTAGTAATACTTGAATAATACCACCAACGGTATGCTAGCTGACTAGGGACATAGTCAGAAGCGGTTAACTCCAAAACTACGACGCCATTAAGGTTGCAATACCTGGCCAATATAGCTCAGACGACTACAAGAACAACCATGAGATATAATCCAATAGGACTACAAGAGTGGGGCCTAAACAGGGAAGGCTCGGTAACCACCACAGATGCGTGGGAACGAGCCACAAGGAACGACACTGAACCAAATAGAGTGGGAATCTCCAAGGAGTGGAGAAGTACCCGGACCTATGACAGCCATGTCTAGACCACCAAGAAGCTACCTAAAGGAGCGGGTATACCAATTGTAGATCAATAAGATCAAGGGAAGAGTCAACAAGACTATCAAATACAAGCAGAAACCATACCAAGATTGGTATAGGACTATCCAAAAACCACCGATACCACGCACTTGCCAAGGCAAGTGCAATAAAGACAGAGATATGTAAAGGAACACTCACACGTCACAAGTACATAGTAATGTACGATGACCGTAATGAAACAACCACAGGATCACACATCCTAACAACCAGACGTATGAACCTGGAAGGCTTACGGCCGACTACTGTACTTACCAGTCAGCGAGAAGCTAGACTTGGTCAAGACCTCAAGCATGGCTATGCCATGAGAGATTTCTTTTAACACCGAACCATATTTTAAAACCCAAAAATTTTCTTGCAAAACCATCAACCTTCTTTTAAAACCTTGGATTTTAAAACCAGACCAACAGCATTACGGTAAGTATCATAGAATGATACAAGAGGAGTTGGCAACAGAATACTTCACCTAGGCGTGTGACGAACACTACGAGTGTACCCGTTGCGGGATGTGGGACAACCGCACTCCGAAGGAGATTGCGGGCCCGACATATAGTTGGGTAAGTGGTAACGTATCAATATGGTACCCCACGTATGTATACATGTAGTGTGCGACACACGGGAAGTAGTCAACTCCGTTCTACGGACCATGAGTGAGTTCAATCAGAACAGCTGGACACCTCAGACGATCAAGTATCAAGGAACTCAGAGAATCCATCTGAAGATGAGGAATAAGAACTAGGAAGTGCAAAGAGCACATACTAGTAAGTATAGACATTGGATATGTCTCAAATAATCCAAGCAATTACCTGACAGCTAGATGGAATGCCCAGCCTAAACGCATTACGGCGAATGCCTAACGTGAACCTAACAATACTCAACAAACGGGACAGAACTCCCAAGAGCAAACACAAGATTACTACGAAGCACAATCCATAATCGGAGAGGATATTCAAACCTAGTCTCAAGCACTAGGAACAAGTATAAACAGTCTACCCAGGGACGGGAGACGTCATGACCCAAAAAGGGATAACTCAAGTACAATACCACAAGACGGTACAGTGGACAACATATCATAAACGTTAGCCGGATGTAACGGCATAGTCTAACAACACCCAGGAGCAATCCTTGAGTGTGACTGGACTAACAACAGTCAAACAAGGCGTCAAGACAAGAATACAGGAGCTGGAACGAGCACTCGGTTAAGACACCGAAGGGATTTCACTTGACAGGAAATACCCTAGTCTACAAAGGCACTGATCGGCACCAGATTGCCTAAGAGTCTCCTATGAACGGAAGCGTGATGCCACGACTTACCATGGAGCCCAATAATACCTCCAACCTATGACGGTATACGTGGAGTGGAAACATGTATAAGCAGCTTGCAAAGAGCATAGCTTGCAGCAATATGGTTCTAAAGCCATAAACCTGATGTGTCGTGTAACCCTAAACGGTTGCAAAACCCAAACCATTACTAACAAGACTTGCAAGAAATATTGCCTCATACGACAAGAAATCAACAACTGGACCGTAAATTCAAACCCAACATCCTGAGTGGCTTGGAGTAATGGCCAACTCAATGTCACAGTCACTAGAACATCAGTCTAGTATACAGTCGACAAGCCTTTAATTACCTTCATGCCTTCTGTAGCAATGGTAGCACAGAGGCATAAGAATCATGATAATGCCAACATTGGCCTAGTCCACACTTGGACACTACGAGAAACCCAAGGGAAGGAACCCTCGTTAACCAAAGACCACCAATGCGGTGATGATGTGAAACTTAGAAAAGGCTTCCATCTACTATAACTATAAAACTACGCAATAGATATTGCCAAGGGGTGATGGAATAAGGAAATGAGATTTCCAAACCATTACGACCTAACGGAGTAAGCATACTCCTTATGCACCCAAACATGTGGTGGACCATTGTGTAAACACCAACATAGCAAACCTTGTCATTAGACCTATGAGTGGAGACAAAACCCTCAACAAGAACTTTCATTCATCAATGACAAAGTACTCTTCAATTGGAGAACGGGACCAGAAAACCCTTGAAGTATCTTGGGATGTCCCGGTGATATTCATACAAGAATAAAACCGCACAGCTAGAGCCTATAATTAATGCTCAGCTTTGGGAGGACAGTAATTGTCAAAAACAATCAATGTGAGTGCACATTGCACGCCATGAATGACCAACACTCAAGAGAGCTTGTAAACCGGTAAATTGCTTTATCCTTGGTCAACCAAGATACTTGGTAAATTGTATCACAAATGATGATAGAATGTGAGGTAAGTTAACCTACACATAAAACCTAAGTGGGATAAGACATCTCCACATTGGGAAGATAATAAGATTGACGTATACTACGACAACCGTCATACACACTAACACAGGAAACTCCTAGTGTATTTACACCATAAGGAGATGGTGCCAATGACAATGTCACTAAGTAGAAAGGAATTACCACAGTAACGGAGTCAGTAAAAAAACAATGTTGTACAATGAGTAAGAATACGGTGCGCAACAGGCGACCGCTATGAGGGAGTAGTTAAGCAATAACACGGAGTATAAGTATGAGATGACACACAGAAATATTCTTTCCTATCACATAAGTGACTTACTGTCAAGCGTTCACGCCTCTGCACTCTGTATGACTGAGTGTTTTGGCATTGCACTTGTTCAGCTAATGAGCTAATGAGATGGCTAGGGATATGGAGAATGTAAACCGTAGTAAATCTTTCCTTTCACCACAAACATGGCATAAGCCAGTCAACCAAGCTTAGCAACATACAGTGCGGCCTAAGGCCAAAGAAGCACGAAGAGTGTACAACACACTAGTAATCACAAGATGTGAATTCCATTGGAATATAAGGTGAAAGGAGATACAGGAAAGTCACTAGGACCGACGCATAGAAATGCAAGGTCATACAAGTAAAGAACACTTGTACTGAACCAGAAGAACTGGTATAATTTAAAAGCTAGTGACAACAGAGGAAGCACTACAGCTAAGTGGTGACTTAACCTCGCCTGACAATAAGTCGGAGGAACTTAACGAATAATCGTAGAAGCACGAATAGCATGTACAACAGATTACCAGAGAGCTGGTTATAAATCCTAAACTCGTTGAGTTCAAGCACGGTAAAAGAATACCGCATTTGTGTAGTAAACCTTATTCCCATAATAGATGGATAAGAAGGTGATGTATAGCACATTAATGATAACACGAAGGGTAAGTAACCCAAGCTATCAGGGTCGCGCAGCAGAAGCTAGTGGGCCCTAGCTAGGAGACAATATACCTAGTGAGTATAATACAATGGCTATTAATGCCTTGAAGCCTGATAGGCTAGAACCGAATTAACGATGAGTTAAATAAACTCATATAGGAGCTCTTGGTGCAAAGACTAAACCGTTGGTATGGTTAAGACCCTTTGACCAGAGCATATTCTATAGTATACCGTAGTGAAGCTAAACGCTTCAGTTTGCCCAAACTGATTAAACCAATGTTTAATAATAATAACATATGGTAGATTACGTGGGCGTAATCCCTTTTAAGGGGGGTAGAGCGAAACCGTTTAATGTAAGTTTTGTGAATAAAACACATAAACCATAATGTGCATAGCACAAATGAGAACCAAATTGATGATTGATACTATGTTAAATAAACATAAGTACTCATTCACATTGTAATTATGGTAATTAGGCATTAGACATGCAAATACCGTAGGAGGAGTATACCCATCTTGTAACACCAATGTAAGAGTATTAGTAAAAGAAAAGTAATGAGTAGTGGACGGAGCTCCACAAGTATTGTAACCTTTGAAGAAGTAGTACGAAATGAATGAGGATAATAGATGAATGAAGTTATGAGTAGTGGAATCGTAAGTAAAATATTTGAAACAATCGAAGCCAACTAAATCTTATAAGTGTAGTATTCCTTAGTTAGAATATAGGAGATGATGGTGAGTAATGGATGGAAGTAGTGAAGGTTGATGAAACGAGCATTTAGGTATTGAACCACGGAGTAAAGCATTTGGGAAGTAGAGTGAGGATGATTGATGGATTGATTCCATCCCTTGGAGATGTATGAATTCGTAATCATGACTAGAAAGAGTAAAAAGATAGAAAATGAAAACATTAACACTCATTTGTTTGATTGAATCTGATGTGGGAAGTTTAAACTTGATCCTGATCAGATCAAGGGAAACCGAACACAATTGGGGTGGAAGATAGTTCAACACTGATGCTGATCACATCAGGGTCGAATGATTCTTGAAGCTCCCTCAAGTGGTCACAAGAATCACACATATGATAGAAGTAATGAGTATAAATTGGAATATGGAGTTTGTATGTTTTAGAATTTTTAATTGGTAGTGGTGGAAGAATTTCTTTTAGTATGGAATGAGGATGTGTTAGAAGTGAGTACCGAAGAAGGTAGTTTGTAGCATGTTGTATTATTCCAAGGGCAGCGGGACATAGAGGAGTCCTGTGTCTAGATGACCTGAGTGCCTGCGGGATTGTAATGTGTATTGCATTGCTTTGGGGATAGCGTTGCACTGTATTTATGTATAAATTTTGTAATAAGGAACCGGAGGGTTGGTAGTAATGTGGATTGGAGTATTATAGTACATTGGTATGGTATGGCATGTAGAGACCCTGAGTAATGGATTTGGGAATTGTAAGGAGGAAGAAGTATGGCTTTGGTATTAGACACGTAGGAATGAGTAAGCATTGTAAACCTATAACCTCGAACAACTTTGAGGACAAAGTTCCTAAGGGGGGTAGATTGAAATACCCCGAACTTAAATATAGGGATTAAAATTAATCTCATATGTACTTAAGGGCCTAATGGTACCCAATTAATATTAGTAAGGAAAAATAAATCCAAAAGAAATAAAGAAACGCTTTAAAAGCGGGAAACGCTAAATAAGCGTTAAATAACCATAGGAGGTATGAGACCTCGGTTAGAGTATTATAGGGATTCTAAAGGTTTAATAAGACCTAATTATATGGGAACAACTCCCAAAGGAAACGAATCCTTAAAACGGATTAAAATCACTAACGAACCTTAAAGCGCGTTTTTCGAGGTAACCGGGAAAACGTGTCTTTAAGCGGGTCAAATAGACTCGTAACAATTTTGGTCAACTAAATAATCATTAATAAATATTAGTGAAGCTTTAGGACCAATAAAATCAATAAACGAGGAATTAGTAAAAACTGTCAAAAACGAGAAGTTGTGGGGTAGAAACATAAATAACACAAACTTATGTGTCCAATATTGTAAATACAATTTTAAAACCCTTATGGGTCCTGTGGTGTGTGCCGATCCCACACCCCTCTCTCCCATTTCATTCTCTTCACTCACGTAATACCACTCACCCTCACTCACTCTCTTTTCTTCTTCTTCCTCAACGGTCATCCATGGAGAAAAGAGCAACCTCACAAAATATCATCTTCTCTCCTCTTGAAACTCCATCAAACTTGCTCCAAAAATTATAAAAACTACACCATTGGAATCCTCTCATCAAGAGCTACACTTCTACCTTTCCAAAATCCGAAAACAACAACTTTCGTTTTTATGGGTATGTCCCATTTGAAGCCTCAAGACCACCATTATAAGGCCTCCTTCTCCTTGTTCTTTTAAGGTAAAAATATTCCTAAACAACTCCATCTTTTCTAGCCTCAAGGGCAAAACGAAAATGAAAACTAAAACCCTTGTTGCTCCTTGTATCCTAGCCGATTTTGGCATCTTGGTGGAGTTGGAAACCTTGTTCTTGAGCCACTCCAAGCTTCATTTACACCCTTGCAAGGTAATGAGAATTCTAAACCCTAAAACCTACTTAAAGCTTAATAATAGCTAGGGTTAGCTTTTAATGTATTGAAATGTGTATATATATGGGTTGTAGAGTAGAGAATTTGTGTTTGCTAAACCGGTGGAGAAAGAGGAAAAGAAGAAGCAAGAGGAAGAAAAAATTAGAAGAGAAACAAGGTAAGGATACTCACCTTTGTGTAGCCTTGTATATATATGGATGTAACAAATTTTTAGAAGTTGAAATGAGTAATGAAAATGGTATTGTGTAGCATATATTGTGTAGGAGAATCTAAGTGTTTAAAACCATTGAAAGACATGTAAAAGGGTATTGAAACTTAGTTGGGTATTGGGTTGTTGAGTGCAGGAATTTTTAGTAGTGTTTTAGTATTGGTAATTGTGTATGGGAGCTTGTATATTGATGTTGTGTATAAACAGGTTGTGAGAATGGGAAATTATGAGCTGAAATGGTGTGTGAGCAAGTAAGAATTATAGGGGAGACTATGTCGAATTTTATCTAGGAATTTGAGGACATAGATACATTGGAACAGATTTTGGAAAGTTGAAATGAGTGGTTTAGTAGCTTGTAACAGATTTGGATATGAGGTTATAAATGGGGTGGAATTAGGTTGTGAGTAAAGTATTTTGGATGCTAGGTAGCATTAGTTGAGGAAGTAATGGAGGTTAGAAGTTGAGTGATAAATCTGTAGCATGATAGTGGAAACCAAAATCTGTAGCAAAGAGATATCAATTTGCGTTGTGGAACTAGGAAAGAGTAGTGTGCAGGAATCGGTAAAAAGAGTGTCAGACTTGGGTATAGGTATTGTAATGGCTTGGAAATGTATTTGGAATGCTAATGGTGGCATTGGTTGAGAAGTAATGGATGGTAGAATGGAGTATGAAAATCTGTAGCATAAGAGGAAAGAAAACCATTGTAAGTGTTGAAAGAAAGAGAGAGATTGTGTATGTGGATTTAGGAATGAGTAAGGAATTGATGGATGAACTAAGGTGTATTAAGAGGTTTATTTAGTGGTAAAACATGTGGGATTAAGTGTAGGAACAATGGGGAGGTAATGGGTAAAAGAGAGGACTGAAAACAGAAACAAAAATGCAAATACTGGGCCGGACCGAACTTGCGACCGGACTTGCAAGTTCGGTCGAGCCCAGATTTACAAAGACGGGAATGCTTCTGGAATGGACTGAACTTGCGACCGGACTTGCAAGTTCGTTCGGACCAGAAAAATTCTCCCGTCAGTAACCTTCTGGAATGGACCGAACTTGCGACCAGACTTGCAAGTTCGGTCGGCCAGAAAAATTTCCGTCTTGTAAGCTGCTGGAATGGACCGACCTTGTGACTGGACTTGCAAGGTCGGTCGGGCTAAAATTTTCCGTTAAGTAACTCACTGGAATGGACCGACCTTGGGACCGGACTTGCAAGGTCGGTCGGCCCTGGAATTTTCACCCGATGTAGCCTACTGACTTGGACCGAACTTGCAAGATCGGTCGCAAGTTCGGTCGAGTCAAAACTTGCAAAAAAAAAAACTATAAGACTATGGTAAGTGTATATATATATGTATATGTATACCCACCTATACATATGTGCATATATATGTAAGTATACCATTGTTAAGCAATGAAAGGTAAGTAAATAAAATGTAAGTATAAGAATGTGAAGACTTAGTAAGTATGAGTTAGGAAGCGTAAGGGTAACCGAATTAGATTGATGATAGTTAGATTAATTATTCGGTTGTATGTATATCTTAGGGTTTGAATTGTGAACACCGAAGGAACGTTGGGATACAAGTACAACGGTGAAAGGTATGATTTCTTCATGCCCTGTATCCTAATCTGGTTACCCTGATTTGTGTGCTTATTTGACCACCTAATAAGATAAATGCATGAATCGAATTATATTGCACTTACTTGTGCTTGTTTACGTTGTTCTCGATATTTGTCTTGAACAACAGTTTGTATAATTCATGAAATATATGAATGATGATGATGTGTAATTGTACCTTGTAGTGTACTTGTATATTGTATTGTATTTGTATGGATGTGTATATGAATGTTGTATTGTATTATTGTGGCTTGAATGAATGACTTCTGCTAATTCCTAACTACCTAACTCCTAACTTAAGTGAGTAAATTGGAATGAGTAGAAGTCCGATATAGCTTCGGCCACGCGTGAGGATGCGGAGTCACAAGAGGTTGGCTGCAATTCCTGACTCTTAAACTGGTCCGCGGCCAAATCCCTTAAATGGGTAGCATCCCAGATTGGTGAGTCAAGTAAATCCCGGAGGTGGGACGGTGTAGTCCCCAGGGCCGGAGGTCCCGACGACTTAACTTGAGTAAGAGTAAGAGTAAGTAAGTATGGATCCGTAAGTATGTATGAGTATGTATGCGTATGTATGAAGTAACGAGTAAAAGAGTAATCTCCACCCGATTAACCCGGGTGGACCAATGAAGCTAACAAGAATTGTATATTGTGTATGTGTAATTCGGAAGAAGGTAAGTATGTATTGAATGGTTTATGTTGTACTCCTTGCATGTAATGAAGTGTATGTATGTGTGTATGTCTTGCGTAATGTATTGCAATATTATGTATAAGAGCATGTATGCATGTATGTTTGAATGAAATCAACCGCATGTATACGACCTAGTGGTCGGCGTACCCTCACTAGTACGCGGGGTATGCGGTTATCATGCGCAGCGAAAGCTGACCCCCTAGGGGGAACGTTTTTAGTGTGCAGGTACCGAAGCGAATATGGTCAGGATAAGAGACCGGAGGCACACCCTTGTAATTAGAAGCAAGTAGTTTGTGAGGAACGGGTAGTAAGTAGTCGCGTAGTGAGTACGTATGAACTTTGAAGAGGTAGTATACTTGTATAAGGATCTTAGTAAACTCGGTATGTGGATTATATTGTATTGTATTTGAAGTATTGTAACGAATGGAAGATTGTAGCATGTATTGGTATATGGAGTGTGTATGGTAGATATGTAGTACTCGGGATTCCGGTCCATCAGACCGATACTGTATGTAGTAGCAGTAGCCTTGTTAGTCACTTGGGTGACTAACGGCTTTGTATCACCCACATTATGTAAATATGTATCCGCTGCGTGTATCTGATGTATAAGGAGATTGGACGGTAAGCATTGTATTAATGGTAGGGGTGTTACAGGTCGCCCGGGGCAAAAAGAGTTTGTACGTTCAAGTTCATTTTGGTTACTAGTGTCATCATTTCTTACTGGTCTTGTAAACTTAGTTTCTACACCCGAAAGATATCGAGAGCAAAAGGTTAAACTTTCTTGAGCCATGTATCCTTCTACTATTGAACCTTCTGGATGAGCTCTGTTGTGCACATAGGATTTAAGTGTAAGAAGGTACCTATGATGAAATTGAAGATTAGTGGTTGGCAATTTCACAAGTATATAATGCACATTGATGATGAGAAATGTACCTTTCAATAGGATACATCCAGCAAAATGTAACAGGACCTCCAAGCCTAATCTCTCTTGCCAAATGAACTACCAAATGCACCATGATGGTGAAAAAAGCGGGAGGAAATATCTTTTCCATATTGCATAAAATTATAGCAATACGAGACTCGAGTTGTTTTAGGTCATCTTCAGTTAGGACTTTGCTGCAAATCCTCTTGAAGAAATCACAGAGGTCAATCAAAATAAGACATACATAGTCAGGTAAGTTTCCTCTGATGGCGACGGGTAAAAATTCCTGCATCAACAAGTGACAATCTGTAACACCCCAACCCGAAATCTAATAACCTGAACGATGATCGCTCCCAATAAAACTTGAACTGTAGCGGAATAAATTACAACAACCGGGCGGTATTACAACGCCGTTAGCCACCCATGTGACTAACAAGGCTAACTTCAAATACAATATACAAATGTCACGGTCTGAATACGAATACAATCCCGAGATAATAGGTTCCAAACTTAAAGGTACAATAATCAAGTAAAACTCCTAAGACAATTGTTGGAAATAAACTCCCATTCCCATAGCATAATCTACCCCGCCTACGCTCGGTTGGGTAAACTCTTCAACTTCAGGTACCTAAAAAGTGGGGTGCCCCGAAGGGCTCAGCAAACAACGCTGATATGAAAAACGTGCAGCCCACAAGCTACTGGGCCACACCAACTACTTTGTCGAATACATGCAGATCATTTTTTTTGTAAAGCTGTAAACACGCAGCATAACATAATCATAACAAGTATCCATACAAGGACAATAATGTCACACAGAACAAGACGTCAGAAGGTCTAGTTAGATGTTCTGTAATTGCTTGATAGTAGTCAGATCCTCACAATGGGACTGACATGTGAGTAAAAGAACGTTAATACAGTGGAGGTATAATGACCTCTTTAAACTCTATCTTCATAGAGTAAATTGGTCGGGTATGATAAACCCTTAGACGAGATGGGACTCTCGTATAAGTAGGTGGGTAATAATTCCCTTAGAAGATAACATAGTTAACTCTTGTACTTAAAAGAGGTGGGTATCGTACCCTCGAGAGAAATGTAGCCTTTCTCCCAACTTCAAAATGTTCCGGTACTGACCCGGTGAGTGGACATAGAGAGCACCCAAAACTTTCGTCGTGACACATATTTGAATAGGAGTAGACCTGAGACAGGTACAACTCCTGTAGCATGCATGGCCAGATACAACTGGGTTCCTCGCTTCTCGTATGAAATACCCCAAACCTCGGTATGTTGTTTAAATGTTTAAATATGGTATCTAAAGGCTAAAAAGTTCCTTAGGAACATCATTGTATAGTTTAAACCATAGTTAAGACACAATAAAACACTAAGACACGGTGTGAGCAAAAACATGCTCTAAGCTTGGAGTGAACTTGGTTAGGACCCAAAGAGCCTACCAAGACTTGATAATATTTAATTATGATTTTATAAGGCTAATTAAGTCCTTAGGAAACCTTGGTAGACAATGAAACCAAACAAAACATAAATAAACACCTTAAGGTCAATATGGGCTAAAATGTGCTCTAAGCTTGGGATAAATTTGTATAAGACCTAATGGTCATACCTATACCTTATAAATATGTTAATGAACATATTAAATCAATTACCAAAGAAAACCAAGCTTGAAAACAAGTTAGAACACAAAAAGTGCTTTAAGGAGTCTTAAAGCACGTTTTTGAAAAATTGTCTTGTAAATGAGTTTTGAATGGCTAAATGTCCATCATTACTCTTAAATATATATGTGTACTATATAATATCACATTTGGATGTCTATATCAATAGGAAATCAAAAATTTCACTTCTATGTGCCTTGTTTTTATGAATAGTGATTTAATAAGCTAGTTTGTAACATATGTTATCATAAGTAATTAAATTGACAAATAAAGACTAAAATACCCTTATGTAATAAAGGGGGCCGGTTTTCTTAAGTGTGGTGACTCACCACCCTCTTGTTAACATGTTAAGTAATAAAGGATGACTACTTAGTTACTATTTGCTTTATAAGCACAAATATCTTCTAAAAAGCAAGTTTATCTCATTCTCTCATTTCCTTCTCATTTCACACGGTTCCAAGTCTTCTTCTACCTCCCTTCTTGCTGCTCTCTCACGGTAATACACACCACCACCATTAAACTCTACCTTTGACCTCTTGTAAAATCTAGCTCACTTATCCAAATCAAAAACAAACACCACCAATCTCTTCCTCTCATCAAGCTCTTCAATTCTATCTTCCTAAAATTCCAAGACCACCATTTCGGTGCCATGGAGTTCCACCATTGAAGGAGCTTGAGCTTGTATTTCTACATTTTATTACTCTCCTTTTGCTTCTAGGTAAGAAATCTCAAAGAAAAATCAAGTTTCCTCCATGTTTTTACCTTGACCGAAAATGCACATTAATGGTGCTCTTTGTGTGACTTTGTTCTAGCTTCATTCCAACCTTTCATGGACTAGGTGGAGTCCTCTCTTGATAGATATTCAAACTCTCTTCAAAGACCAAGGTAAAACAACTACATTAATGTTTTTGAAACAATGTAAACCTAGGGTTTACAATGAGTTTAAGCTTGAAGCTTGTATACTCATTTCATTGCTTGTATATTGTTTAGTAGTTGACAAGGAATCAAATACCTTACCGGTTTTATAAGGAAACAAGAAAGAAGTTTGTGTGGAAAAGAGGTAAATATACTAACCTAATGTGGTATAATGCCTTAGGAGAAGTGAGCTTATATTGCTTGTTAAAATGATCTAAGGAGCCAAAGGTGAATGACCTAGTGAAATGCTCTCAAGGAGTTTATTAAGGGCATATGTATTGTTGGGTGTATTTGCAGGTCAAAGGCATTATTTATGTGGGAAATTTAGTGTTTATGGTTTATGCAATTTAAGGGCCTAAGAGCCATGTTATTTAAGGGCCTAAGTGCCAAGCAATTTAAATTGTGCACTATATTGTGATGTAGTGTAAATTTGGTGAAGTCTTGTGTGTGATGGTGTTCTTGATGGATTTAGGTGTTCTTGAGTGTTTAATGGTGAAAACTATGAGCTTTGGAATGATGATGTGCTAAGAGAACCCATGGCAAAATTTGTAAAATGTATAAAGAGTTTTAAGTGCTTGAATGAACCTGGGTGAACTAGGAATTGTTAGGAATGAGTAAATGTTTCACTAAGGAAGAAAACGTGCATTAAGGTGTTCTAAGGTGCTACAAGGATTTAGGCATTATCTTGGAAGTTCTAGAAATCAAATGAGTGTTTCTAGGGTGTGTCAAAGTCTTGGAGAAGTTTATATAAGGTTTAGGTAATGATTGATGAATAAGGAGAGAATGATGTTTAGGTAAGGTTTTGAGAAAGGAATTCAAGAAGTTGTGAAAAGAGGATTTGGTTAGTAAGAGGAGATGCTTGGGAGATGATGTTATGAAGGTGAGGAAGCATTTTAGTGTAGTGGTCATTTAAGGTGAAACACCACTTGGAAAACCAAAAGGAAATGTTACAAGTGTTAAGAGATTTGATAAGAAGATTGAGTAACAAGTTGGACAATGTTTTAAGGTGAATCAAAGTGATATTTTAGTATTAGAATATGCCTAAGTTCATGTATGAAGCTTGGGTAATCAATGGATGAGGATAAGAGGTGAAACAAGACTTGGAAAGTGAAGTTCTGGCCCGTCCGAACTACCATCCGAACTTGGACATTCGGACGTGCTCTGTGTACGCATAGGTTTTCTGATCTTCGACTGATGTCCGAACTACCGTCCGAACATGGGAAGTTCGGACACACCTATTTTATTCTCTGGTCTGGCTTCGAAAGGTGTCCGAACTTGGGAAGTCCGGACGCAAGTTCGGACGTTCACCAGTTTGCACCCTTAGAGTCTCGAACGGTGTCCGAACTTGAGAAGTCCGGACACAAGTTCGGACAAGGTGCTGTTTTGACCAAAGAGGGTGTTTAAGGTATGGAAATGATGTGTAATGATGGGGATTGATGGTTAATGATGTCATGAGGTTGTTAAGGACATGTTAAGTGAGTTATAATGATGATTGAGTGGGTGAAAGGTTGTGTTGCAATGTGAAAGTAAAAGAAGATAAATGTGAAGTTATTTAATTAATTTATGGGGTTAATCATGGTTATTCGATATTACACAAACATGTTACCCCCAATGTTAATGAAAACAACTTGAATGTTACCAGTTGTTCGAGAATTTCTCGAGGAACGTAAATGGACATGATAGAGTGGACTCCGGTGACAGGTATGGTTTTCTTGCAACCTGTGTCCTACCGGATTACACCGGCTTGTATGCCAATGTGTTTTTCTGAGTGTTTGCCACCTTGTAAGATAAAAACATGTAATGAGTTTATAGTAATTCATTTATGTGGCGATTTTAATCTCCGATACCGTTTAACCTCAAATAAGTGTTAAACCCTAGCTAACCAGAACCAGGAACACATGAGAGATCGGTATTCGGGGTTAACGACCCAAACCTTGGGAACGTTCTAACCACGGCTATGCGTGAGTTAGTTGGATATTGTTGTTGTATGCAAGTGTGTGAACCTCCCTTGTGTGCTTAACTCGGTTATGATACCGTATGGTGTGTGGATGTGGTAGGCTCCATAATGGATCTCTAACTACTTATTTATAAGTATATATGTACTAATGGGGGGAGAGGAGTCCAGTCATGTTCCGGCCACGCGTGTGAGGACGGGAGTCGATGTCATATCCGGTTCGACTCTCTTGGTGTATGTATAGGTTGTATTCCAATTTGGTTTCAACCTTCCCTTAGCTTATCCAAAGCCAGTTTACTGACTCACGTCGGGCCACAGGGGCATACAAATGTTGTTTTGGTGTGCTTGGGATTACTATGTCCAACGCACCTTGGTGTTAAATTAACCGTTCAAATTAACAGGACGATAACGAGGTAGGTAACGAGCCTAGTATGAGATTGGCAACAATCTCTAGGCTCATCGTGTTTATTAACTATGGTGGAAGGTTCCTAGTGTGAACCGTACTTGTGGCGTTATGTGTTATCGTTGTTATGGAATATGGATGTGAATTCCGGTTATAATAAGAGGCGTTAAGGATAACCCGATTAATGGGTACGTGTCGTTCATTAAGGAAGTAGCTCCGTCTAGAGGAGAGCCACTCCAGGGTTAAAGGAATCATTGGGTGATTTGTTAAGTGTGGATGTGTTGGATATATGTTGAGCCCTATTGTTGGGTGTATGCAATGTGTTGTGTGTTTATGGTCTACATGCATGATTTTAATATAATCAACCGCATGCTAAGACGACAATTAGTTGTGCGTGGCCCGGTAGCATGCGGGCTGCGGGATTACCATACCAGCAAAGGTGCTGAGCCCCTTGGGGGCCACCCTTTTCTTCCTTTTCTATTTCAGGTACAAGGAGCTGGAAGCCGTTCGAGAGTAGGACGGGGTAGATGTTTATACATGGGTAGCCATTTAAATGGCGTAAGCATTGTAGGCGTAGTAAGACCGAAATTGTTATCGGCATTAGTTTGTAAATACTCGGTACGGTTGGAATGTATAAAGTATATGGGTTGTTGTTAAGGGAAGCAAATGTAACGTGTAGTTGCTCGGGAATCTAGTCCATCAGACCGATACAAAGTACATGTATTAGCCTTGTTAGCCACGTGGGTGGTTAACGGCGTGTAACACCATTGAAATAAGTAATGTGATGAGTTGAATTTTCCGCTGCAGTTTGATGTTATGTGTACGGTGGTAGTTGGGGTGTTACATCGTAGCATAGAATTTGTTAGGTGTCACACAAGGACGTTAAACAAGAACACAATGTGTATTGTCAGTTATCACGTTTAGGATAGCGACGTTTGTTATAAAGTGAAGTTAGTGAGAAACTTGAGTACAAGTCCTCGGTATAATAATACGCAGGTATTTAATCCACTGGTAATGTAGTGTTGTATGCGTGAAACATACACGTTACAGTTAGTATTGTCACGCACATAAAGTAACACAACAGTGCATAAGAGTAATACAACATTTTACATACAATTATCTTGGTCGTTAATTCAAACAACAGGTAGCACACAAGCCGGTATAATCCGGTAGCAAGCAGGCTGCAAGAATCCCATACTGTTCACCGTAGATTGCAACTGAATATATCCTGGTCAACGCCTGGTCAAGTATAATCCTAGAATGGGATTAACTGAGAGTGTTAATTTATGTTACTCTCGTATAATAATTTTATTGATTCATGAAACGATTTCGTATTCGTTATTTCATGTGAGGTTTATTTCTTTATGCTTAGGTAGTTTCTTTAGCCTCTCAACCTTATTAATAATTAAGCTCTCAACCTTATTAATAATTAAGGTATTTATATATTTCCAAATCATGGAATCTTAATTTTTAACACTTATATTGTGTGGTAATTTCTTTTAATTACCTTAGGATTTAATGTATAACTTATTTGTTATTTCCTTTGATTTATTTTTAAATCCTTTAATGTATATATATATATATATATTCATGTATTATTTATGTTACATGTTTATAATTGTCTAAATGACATAACAACTTTATAATTTCCCAATTATATTTATATGCCACGCATGGACATGATAATCATATAATTTTTATTATTCTCCACTTAACCACAAATAATATTAATTGGTTATAATTAAATTCCTTATAACAATATAACCTATAGTTTTAATTCCATAATCCCTTTAATCAAAATTCTTTTTCTATTTCCTCCAAATATCCGCATAGGACCTATAATTATTTAAACTCAAATACTTACCCCGATATTTTTGGTTATTTACAAAACAACCACAATAATTCATAAGCTTTGCATTTTAACTCTAATATCATTATATTATATAGTTTTAATTCCTTATTTAATTATATCACAAAATCACCACTAATAATTTGGTATTTACCATTTGAACATTATAGCTTTTCGAAAATTACATTTTGGCCCCACAAACTTTCGGCCTTAATAAATATTTCTTATAATTACAATTTAACCCCAAAAATCTTATAACCTTTACATAATAACTTATAACCTATAGTTTTAATTTAGATTCCTTTAATTGCCGAAAAGTATACTTATAATTTCTTAAAGTATTATTCAACCCCAATAATTTTGACTTTCACATATACTTTCCATAAATTACATTTTCACCCCAAAAACTTTATAATAGTTAATTAATAACTTATAAACTATAGTTCAATATTTAATTCTTCTAAATTTCAGAAGAGTACTTATATTTCCTCTAATTACAGATTCACCCCTCACTAAATTCCAAATCTATATATAAACTTTTATAAATTACAAAATATCCCCAAACTTTATAAATTGTTAATTTAGCACTTGTTTAATTTAGCTAAAATTCATAATCTTAATTCCTACCTTTATGTGATATTATATTTATGCCAAGAACACAAATAACTCTCGGCTTTTGCTAAATGTTCTCCAAACTTTTCAAAATTTACAATTTAGCCACATAACTTATTAAACTAGCCATTTAAGCACTAGTAAATATTTTTAACTCACCAAAATTTATAATATAAGTTTATATACATATGTAGCTCTTTAAAACCTATTTTTCACCAATATAATTCGGCCATAATTATATGATACCATATAGTTTATAAAAGTTGATTTATAATTCATAATAATTATACATAAATACATATGAGCCATATAACTTATGTAAAAATTATTGTAATGTCTTAGATTGATTTTTAGCTCAAAATGGAGCATATTTGCCCTAGATAATTCGGCATGAATAAATGTTCAACATAGATAATTTTTGTAGCACTAAAATGTGTCTTAAGGTAAATATCTTACCATATATGTTATAAGTTATATTTTTGGTATGCATTACCATATAGTTTCGGTTTTAATTACCTAAAAAGGTGTACATAATTTTTGTACAATTTTTAAGAGCTTAACCAAGCTTAAAACAATAAAGTTTGGCTTAGTAAACTTACTCTTAACAAAGGATGATTAAGTACTTGAACTCCTCTTGAATTTCCCAAGCTTCCTTTGATGGAAATTGATGTTCCAACTTCGGTTCTTATGAATGAAAGGAAGAGGTTTAGGAGTTAGATCTTAATAAAGATCTTAAGTAGATTTATAAGTAGTTTTCCAAGGATTTACCTTAGGCTTTTCTTCTTAGATTTTCGGCACTCCTAGGATGAATGGAGAACCAATTTTTCTTCATGAAATTGATGAAGAAAATAGCCTTAGAAGATGTAGAATTTCGGATACACATATAATGTGTCATAAGGATTTCAAGCATGAAAAATACCTTAAGATGATCTTGGATGCTCCTTGGATTAATGTAGATTTAAGACAACTTCCTTGGAGTATAAATGGATGCCGAAATCTTGTATTGATGCTAGGAAGATTTTTGCTTCAAGACTTGATGAGAAATGATAGGAAATTAACATAGAAATAAAGATAGAAGTTAAACCTTCATTAATGGACTTAATAGCTTCAAAGGAAGAAGATGAGAATGAGAGAAGAAGCTTACCAAACCGGCTGCTTAGGAATGAAGAGAATGAAAGGCAATAGTGTCGTAACTAAGCTAGAATGAATGGAATTGATTTGTTTAATTGGAGACCATAATATGGCATGTTAGGTAAGGCTTTGTTAATTGTTTTGCTTTTTATTTCAGGCTCCAAAAGTCTCCACACCCATGCTACTTTCGGCCATGTGGGAAGGAAGGAACAAGGTGCTTAATTCATGGTAGACAAGGTGGTATGGTAAGGTAGGTAAGGTTAGATTGCTTTTGAATTTTCAATGTTGAATTGTCTTCCTTTCCTTCTTGTAGGTACACGACATTAAGGTCTGGTTAGAGGCTGATTAAATGCCTCCCTTGTTGTCATGGCATAAGATAATATGATTCTAGATCTAGATTTAACTTTTAGATCTACTTTTTCATTTTCAATTCTTACTTTTGCAAAGCTAATATTATCTTGTTTTGTGCAGGATTTTCGGTAACATGGGAGCTTTCTTGGACTTGTATTAACTAGACATTATATTATACAACATGTGGAGAGATGACTCATAAAGTTTCATGTCATAAAATAAGGTATTAACATGTTAAATACCTTATAAAAACGGCCACATGTGCTTTGAGAGGGGGTTGATTTTTAACTTGATTTCTGTCACACTATATGTAACACCCCTATAATAATAAAACAACAGCGGAAAATAAACTAAAGGTGCTACAGACCATCGGGCTCCAAACACCCGGTACCAACCTCACCAATTACAACCATTACAACTAACTAAGTTACGGTCTGAACTTCGAGAAAACTTAACATTAACATAACCATAATAAAATACATTCACTCTCCATAAGCCTAATCCCATCCCAATCACTCATGCTCTTCGTGGCCACCTGTAAATCAATTTATACCTGCAAGATGAAACCAAGCAGCCCACCCCGGGAGGGGTGAGTCAGTTCCTTGGAATGGAACTGGTACAATTCTCCAAAATAAACTTATAAAACATAACCCTTCAAAATAAACAGTAACATGAAAACAACCTCTTAAAAGTAAAACAGAGATAAAGCACTTCAAAACAATCAAGTTAAAGAGAAAAGAAAACAAGACAAAGATAGAGAACTTCCAAACCAAGTCATCCACTTAAGTAGTCACACCACATAGTTAGTAAGCATCCATTGTTGATGTTAGAACCAATTCTGGTTACGAAGAGAAAGACTTAAGTAGTCACAAAGGACTAGGAGTGACATTAATATCCATAACCCGTGGTAGACAGTTTATGACTCCACCATTTCAGAAGATGATTCCCATAGACAAAATATACTCAAGAGTGGAATAAACCAATTGGGGGAGATGGCCCCCACCACCAGTCAGTTGTCACAAGGACGAGGTAAACAGACCTCCGCTGTCAATTGTCCAGATGGACGAGGTATAGCAGACCTCCGCTGCCACCGACCCGTTCTCGGTCATCGGTGAAAAGTGCGTGCACCACTTAATAGAAATAATCCATACTCAATACCAAGATTAACATTTTCTCATATTCCCATTAGATTTTTAACTGCACGAGAGCAATACCAAAACACTCAGTCCTACAGAGTGCAGAGGCGTAAACCCTGAACAACAATCAATATCCAATAGAAAGAATCCATTCCAAATAAGGCTGATCAAACTCGACTCATGGATGAAACAATACCCATAGTTTAAAGGAAGAATTACCAATACCAGATATTTTCCTATTTTCCCAGTCACCCCACTAGATCATTAACTGCACAAGAGCAATACCAAAACACTCAGTCCTACAGAGTGTAGAAGCGTAAACCCTAGGCAGTTAATATTTAGTGAAACAACTAGATAGGAGGAACCAATAACCAAGGAAGTTTCACATACAGGCTCAGTTAGTCACATCAAGCTCAGTTAGTCACACAACAGTTTCATTATGAAATCCATTCAAGATCAGTTGGTGTTCCAAAACATTCCATAAAGTCCATCAGCAAAAGTATCGAGTACGAGAAATCGTACAAAACATTCCATAGAGTCCAAAACACAACAAGCTGAGTACGAGAAATCGTACCTGGGTAACGTTGTAGCAGTTCTAATCAACTTGCGCAAACAATCAACAATACTCTGAAGAATATTAAAGGTAATCTATCATCAATCACTTGTAGCCTATGTTACGCTTAAATAAACTCCTTACTCTTATTTCGAAGTCTCAATTATCTTTTAAGCCCTCACTTAAATGTTATGTATAATCTTTGAGTTATTTGAGAACGTTGTATAGCCCAAGGTGGTAAGATCAAGGAATGTATATTATTAACACCTGCTAACTGACCACTCTTATCCACTTTATTCATTATTAACCACAATCCTCACATTCAAGACATTTGAGACCTTTATAACATAAATGTGTTTATATTATATAATTAAATCTAAGAATTTCAATAATAATCTTAAGCTCAATAAACATTGCATTATGACCTATGATGGACTCATCTCAGAATACTATACTATTATCTCACAATGTAAAGATTATGTATTTAAACAATATCTACTAGATAACCCATTATGATTAAGTCTTTCCCTTAACTTAATTAAGATCTACATCTTGTATATTGGAATCATAATGTTGTAGATACATTTTATTATAACTTAATTGAGCCACTAAACTCAATTATCATGTCCTTAGTTCAGAATGACTTCCTATTATAACCGTCTAATAATCTTGTCATAAGATGTTGAATTACCTCTCATATTGAAACAACTATATTATAGTTAACTTAGACTTATCGAACTCTTACATTTAGTATTCACAAGGTACATTATTTGCTTAATTATTACCTATATAATAAGGTGGTTAGTATAACCTTTTATGTATCCTTACGTACATTTAATTTCCTAAATGTTTTATTTTTACACACATTCTCTCTAGACTATGTATAATCCTTTGTACTAAACTTCATTAAACTTAAGCCTTAAATACGTTTTAAATTGTTTTACAAAACCTAAGGTTTCAAAGGAATAACCTAATAAATTAATTTCCTTTATTGTATTTAGGATGGGCAATATATCTACATAGAGTAGAACTTATCAAAGAATTAAATTTGGTTGTAAGTGAAATTGTTAATTATTTAATAAGATAATCTATTATGAAAATTCTCATATTTTATATTCAAATAACCCACCATTATTTCCCATTACCGTAAAGTATATCAATATAATATCTTATGTAACTTAGTTTTATCTAATAAAAGGTTCAAAGGTTTTAAGTATCAAATTCCTATTTATAAACCTTCTATAAATTCTAACTACTAAATACCTCACTTAATTGTAAACTCACATCCTAAGTATTGGTAATAAATGTTATAAATGTATTTCATATGGCTTATCTAATGCCAAGAAACTTAAGGATTATTATTTAGATAAATTTCCAAATCATAGTTTAATATTTATACCATAATCCTCTTAATGATTTTATCTTAAAACATTAAGTTATATTTCAATACCATAAATGCTAAGAAATGATTAAATCTAGACTTACTAATCCACCTCACATTTAGAGGTAAAAGTATTTTATTTATTTCATCATTGTTTATATATTAAGAATATCTAGATGTAAGAGTATTGCATTTATTTATTAATTATATAATAAGTTCTATTTGTGTAAAATCTAATCACCAATATCCCTAAGTCCCAACTTATTAATTACCAAACCAAATTATAGATTTACATTCTGGTCTTTGATAAATAATATTACACATGTATTTTAATATGGTTATATATAAACCTTAGAAACTCAAAGGTAACTCTTAAGCCTAATACGTAACTATAATCTAATACCACCTCATATAGTATTCTTTTAATAGTACTATGTATAGGTTTAGTTTAACTTACTAATTCCTTCGTATTATATTTTCTATAAGGTATCTAATTTTATTTATGTTAAATATGTATATTTATATATACTAGGATTTGTTCAAAACATTATTTATGTAGTTTATTTAATTATGTTTAATAACTTTTAGGCATAACTACAACCGACCTATGGTTTATTAAATAAAGTGTTTCCTTTTTTATTTAATATATAAATGTACCCGTACTAGAAATCAACTAAGACATTCCCTATGTAACTTATCATATTTAAACTATCTTATTACTTCGACCTTTAACTTTATTCCAAGTATATTTCATAAAGTATCTCTTTTACCATATAAGGTTCTAGCTCTTATAATGTTTAGTTATTATAAGTGGTAATTTAATTAGTTCCTTGATTTACTTTAAGTTACTACTTATTCCCTTTTATATTATTATATATATATATATATATATATATATATATATATATATATATATATATTCATATTTCCCTTAGTTATAATTAAAAATATTAACTCCCATATAATATAGTAAATAAAACGTAAGATAATTAAATCCCTTAATTTATATACGTTTCTACTAAGTAAGTATATATACATATATGTAAATAATTTCACTTCTCTTAAAAGCCAATACTAAAACATTTATAAACTTACTGTTATAAAATGTTAATTTAGTTCCCCTTAATTTCCCCAGCTTAAAAGTTGATTAACAAACCTTACTTTAATTTTTGGTTACATTAAAAACCTTATATTATAGATTATTCTTATGAAAAACTCATAAACACAATTTTTAAAACCTTTTACCATTGCCCAAAAATTCCCAAATTTAATATACAGTAACTATAACATTTTAGACATATTATAAAATTTTTATTTCATAAAAATATCTTTTTAATTTAGCCAAATAATTCCAGAAAACCCGTAACTTGCAAAAATCATAACTTATGTTTAAAAACTCCAAAACCATAATAATTTACATCAAAATAAACTAGATTAAATAAGGAATCTATGGTTAAAATTTCAAGTCAAAATACATTTGGGAAGGTATTTAAATTAACCCAACAAGTTAGGACTATTTACTGGAATTTTATAAACTTATAATAATTATTTAATAGCACGATCTAATCTGGACCGTCCAATTCTTTAAACTCCGATCGGACGGTCCCTGAAACCCGTGTTCTTCAGCGTTTCCGAATTGCAACCCGAGTACTAAATCTCGTTTTTCTCACAATCTACAGAACGAAATCGAGTGATTCTTGTTTCTATAGTTTCGTAATCAAATTTCGGTTCCAATGATACCGGTTTCCCCAATTATAATGCAGTATACATCAAGTTTCGAAATCAATTCGATGGTTAGGGTTTATATCGGGTACAGAGTACAATTCGATCACAATTCTCACAAATTCTCCTAACCTAACACATAATTGACTAAATTGGAACATGGGTTAGGTCGAAAACATGACTACGAACAGCAATATCGGAGCAATTTGATCGGAGACTCACCGGATTGTGCGAATTGTGTGAATTCAGATTCGGAAAACTGGAAAAAATATGAACTTTGAGAAGTTCGTGGTGCCAACTTCGAAGATCTATAACTAGCAGTAAAACGAGTTAGGCTATGAGTAAGGGCTCATTGGAAAGAGCAAACTTAGATCTACGTATTGATAGCAAGAACTAAACCTAACTCGCACCATACAGAAAGATATTGAAGTCGCAAATCACGAGTTTACCTCTCTGTTTCGGTATGATTTTATGTGCTGGTGAAACCGAAACTTTAGACACCTTTCCCTTCCAATCGGTTGAGAATTGGCTTAGACCATAAACATGAAAGTTTTAGAGGAATTAGATCTCTTCAAAACGAGCTAAAGAACATGGAATTTGGATGAGTAAAGAAGAAGTTATGGCTGATCGAATTTACCTGATTCGAAGAGGAAACTGGAATTGCAGTTTTCAATTTTTGCAGGGTGGCTACTTTGACTCGATTTTGCGGTTGATTCAGAATGAGTTAGGGTTTGTATGAGTTATAGTTGTTTATAGGGAATGTAGGAGAAGACACCAAAGAAGACGACATTGAAAAATATGGAGAGATGAATGAGATATAGCCGTCTAAAGTTAGGGCAAAGTATTGAATTCTGTTATCGAAATTCAGGGAATCCAGAATCGTTTAAGTCCTGGCGCCTGGAGCTTGACACGTGGCAACTTTCAAATTTTTGATTCAAAACTTCAATCAAGCATAACTTTGGCTAGGATGATCCGTTTTTGACGTTCTTTTTATCAATCTTCATGGTTTTTCCATAACCTATTTATTGGTATAGGTTTCATGGCCTGGTTTGACCATTCTCAAAAGTCAACTCTAGCAAGGCTTAATAAGCTTTAAGGTTTCTAGAATTTTATATTGACTTTTATGTTTCAAAACAATGTTCCAACAGTTCCCAAAATCTTTATAATATAATTGGAGTGTTTGAAATTTTCCCAAGATTTATTGATTTATAAATCTTATTATTAATTCATAATATATAAATAATATATATAATTAGGGTTAAATAGGAGAAAACCCCTAATAAATTTCACAATTCCATATAATAATTTAATATTCATAATTCCATATAATTCAATATTCATAATTCCATATAATAATTTAATACTTAATAGTATTATTGAAGGTTTAGTAAAAGAAATCCCCTAAATTAATTTAAATTAATTTAGGGGTATTTCAGTATATCCCCCTTAAAAGAAACTTCGCCTCGAAGTTTAAGAAAATCAACTAGTAGGCACTCACACCGCTTCGGGTGTGCTAAGACAATGATAATTCCAATGAAATTCCATACCAATCCAATCCTTTATTTCCATCCATTTCCATAACAACATTCCACTCGAGATTACTCAAACTCAAAACGAACCAAATATACCAAGACATAGCATGATGAAAATCAACAGTCACATACTGTGTCATATTGTAAAAACCAAGCACATACAAACACCTCTCATTCTGCTAATACTGTTCTCCCTTTACTAACAATGCAACGAGGCATAATCCGGATGAGATAACGAAGGAGGAGTATGCCAGCATATCCCCCTTAAAAGAGCTAAGGTACGCCCTCGTACCGCTACTAATGGCACATTCAAAGAATTCAACACCTTATTAACCAGCTTTGTTATGAATTTACTGCACCGTTGATTTTATCTATGATCGTTACATATATTTGTATCTCTTGATTGTTATGTAATTGTATTTCCTTGGTGGTTATAAGATTTTATCTTATGATTATTATCCATTCATTTAATGACTAATACGAATTATATGTCCCTATATGATCATTTATCATATCAATTATATTACCAAGCTATAAAGCAGGTGTAACGTACTTGAGTAGTTTAACATAATATTCCCGATCATTTAATAATCCTCAATAATCTTCCAAAATTATCTTCAATGGTTTATTAGTCAACCATATGTTAAAACTCTATAAGATAAATATTTTCTGTGACTTTTCAAGTTTCAATTGTTTTTATAATTAACTATCGTATTTTAGATAATTCATTCAGTGTTTACTTTATAAAATTTACTTATTATATAACTTCACCCAAGGCAGAATTTTAGGAAGTTCTTCCAAAATCTGATTCCTTTACCTTAAAATTTATTATTTATATATATTTTTTTTTGGTAGGGACTCTATATAAAATTTAAGTCAAGTGAGCTAGTCTAATGAAAACTCACTCACTCCTGGTAATTATTTTTCTTAAGGTTTGTTCTATGTAAGTATTCTCCTGATTAAATCTTAGTACTCCCTTAGACAATGGTGGCTTTTGTAAATATCACTCTTAGTGTGACTTCTAAGATTTTATCTATGTATAAGGTTAAACTTCTAAATAAACATGAGGATTTCCAAATCTTTAAGTAACTCTCAATTTCTCACTAGATGCTCAATATTCCGAGTATTTAAGGATTAATGGTATTTAGTTTAGTGTTACTCTTCTCTTCACTTAATCTTTAAGTAACTTCCTTTAATGGTTTTTATATTCAACAAGGGGTAGATGTTCTACCTTGAAGTACCCAAATTTTAAATTCCCTTCCTCCATATATAGGTATTTTTTTCACCAAAGATTTAACTCAAATCCTTTACATGTATGAATTTAATACTGGATATTAAGATATAAATTTTGAATTGTTCATTGTGGCTAGCAATGAAATATGCCTAGCTCAAGATTTCATGATGGTAATGTCTTACCACTAATCCTCCTCAAGTTCAACATAATGCATCACTTCCATGGAAGATTATTTCCGGTCGGATGACAAGGCTTGTCTAGCCCCTAAACTTCCAGCAGTGGGTGTGCACCCCCACTACTTTTGGCCTAGGAGTTCGTCGCACCAGGCACTTCCCGTAGAGTGTTAGGTTTAGGTGTTTTCTTTCTAAAGTTAGCGTAGAGTTTTAGTGTGGTTTACTGGTTTGGATGTATGCTACTAGTTCTTGTTAACTTAATAATTTTCTAGACTTGAGATTTATCCTAACATTATCTTTAGGCAACAATTTGTACCTAGTAATTCTTGAAATTTATTTCCAAACTTTAAAGGAGTTGAAGTACTTGTACATAATGTCAATACTAACTTAGTTATTCAAAGATCTATTTGTATACTGTTTCCAACCAAAAGTATTCTTTAAAATTCTAGGAATTTGTGTACTAGCTTTTAAAGGATTGCATTTTTAGCAATGTATTCTCCATGAGCATGCATTTAAAAAATAGCTTAATATTTGGTTTATCTCAACCAAAATCTTATCATACTTAATATAGGATGTTCCAAACTTATATATATATATATATATATATATATATTTCTAGTTTATTGTTGGAACGGTATAACAACACATCACACTCAACAGACATTCACAAAAGAAAAGTGTGTAAAGGAATCGTTCACAATTCCAAAAAGGGTTAGGAGTCATGCCTTACTGGAGTCCTCACTTCCCAATTCTACCCCAGTTCCCCAGTTTTAAGTGCACTATAATCTAAGTATTTCACTCGGCTTGTTTTCTCGAGTTCAGAGCGTAACTACGCTCTGATACCACTTTCTGTAACACCCCTATAATAATAAAACAACAGCGGAAAATAAACTAAAGGTGCTACAGACCATCGGGCTCCAAACACCCGGTACCAACCTCACCAATTACAACCATTACAACTAACTAAGTTACGGTCTGAACTTCGAGAAAACTTAACATTAACATAACCATAATAGAATACATTCACTCTCCATAAGCCTAATCCCATCCCAATCACTCATGCTCTTCGTGGCCACCTGTAAATCAATTTATACCTGCAAGATGAAACCAAGCAGCCCACCCCGGGAGGGGTGAGTCAGTTCCCTGGAATGGAACTGGTACAATTCTCCAAAACAAACTTATAAAACATAACCCTTCAAAATAAACAGTAACATGAAAACAACCTCTTAAAAGTAAAACATAGATAAAGCACTTCAAAACAATCAAGTTAAAGATAAAAGAAAACAAGACAAAGATAGAGAACTTCCAAACCAAGTCATCCACTTAAGTAGTCACACCACATAGTTAGTAAGCATCCATTGTTGATGTTAGAACCAATTCTGGTTACGAAGAGAAAGACTTAAGTAGTCACAAAGGACTAGGAGTGACATTAATATCCATAACCCGTGGTAGACAGTTTATGACTCCACCATTTCAGAAGATGATTCCCATAGACAAAATATACTCAAGAGTGGAATAAACCAATTGGGGGAGATGGCCCCACCGCCAGTCAGTTGTCACAAGGACGAGGTAAACAGACCTCCGCTGTCAGTTGTCACAAGGACGAGGTAAACAGACCTCCGCTGTCAATTGTCCAGATGGACGAGGTATAGCAGACCTCCGCTGCCACCGACCCGTTCTCGGTCATCGGTGAAAAGTGCGTGCACCACTTAATAGAAATAATCCATACTCAATACCAAGATTAACATTTTCTCATATTCCCATTAGATTTTTAACTGCACGAGAGCAATACCAAAACACTCAGTCCTACAGAGTGCAGAGGCGTAAACCCTGAACAACAATTAATATCCAATAGAAAGAATCCATTCCAAATAAGGCTGATCAAACTCGACTCATGGATGAAACAATACCCATAGTCTAAAGGAAGAATTACCAATACCAGATATTTTCCAATTTTCCCAGTCACCCCACTAGATCATTAACTGCACAAGAGCAATACCAAAACACTCAGTCCTACAGAGTGTAGAAGCGTAAACCCTAGGCAGTTAATATTTAGTGAAACAACTAGATAGGAGGAACCAATAACCAAGGAAGTTTCACATACAGGCTCAGTTAGTCACATCAAGCTCAGTTAGTCACACAACAGTTTCATTATGAAATCCATTCAAGATCAGTTGGTGTTCCAAAACATTCCATAAAGTCCATCAGCAAAAGTATTGAGTACGAGAAATCGTACAAAACATTCCATAGAGTCCAAAACACAACAAGCTGAGTACGAGAAATCGTACCTGGGTAACGCTGTAGCAGTTCTAATCAACTTGCGCAAACAATCAACAGTACTCTGAAGAATTTTAAAGGTAATCTATCATCAATCACTTGTAGCCTATGTTTCGCTTAAATAAACTCCTTACTCTTATTTCAAAGTCTCAATTATCTTTTAAGCCCTCACTTAAATGTTATGTATAATCTTTGAGTTATTTGAGAACGTTGTATAGCCCACAGTGGTAAGATCAAGGAATGTATCTTATTAACACCTGCTAACTGACCACTCCTATCCACTTTATTCATATTTAACCACAATCCTCACATTCAAGACATTTGAGACCTTTATAACATAAATGTGTTTATATTATATTAAATCTAAGAATTTCAATAATAATCTTAAGCTTAATAAACATTGTATTATGACCTATGATGGACTCATCTCAGAATACTATACTATTATCTCACAATGTAAAGATTATGTATTTAAACAATATCTACTAGATAACCCATTATGATTAAGTCTTTCCCTTAACTTAATTAAGATCTACATCTTGTATATTGGAATCATAATGTTGTAGATACATTTTATTATAACTTAATTGAGCCACTTAACTCAATTATCATGTCCTTAGTTCAGAATGACTTCCTATTATAACCGTCTAATAATCTTGTCATAAGATGTTGAATTACCTCTCATATTGAAACAACTATATTATAGTTAACTTAGACTTATCGAACTCTTACATTTAGTATTCACAAGGTACATTATTTGCTTAATTATTACCTATATAATAAGTTATTTAGTATAACCTTTTATGTATCCTTACGTACATTTAATTTCCTAAATGTTTTTTTTACACACATTCTCTCTATAGACTATGTATAATCCTTTGTACTAAACTTCATTAAACTGAAATACCCCTAAATATTTAACGCATAAAAATCATAACGCGTTTTATAATTCAGACATATGATAACGTATGACAAATTAAATTTAGTGCGGGCATATATACATGTCCGAAAACATGGCAACGTTATATACTGTGTCGGTCACGTACTTATACATGTACGTTTAAAAAAAACACATATACGAAGCGTTATCATACTATAACGTCGTACATAATAAATAGTAACGTCGCATCGTTATATATATGACTAAAACGCGACAAAATAAAAGGGGTGTATACCTATATATATACATATACATACATATGACTAATAACGTCACAAAATAAAGTAGTCGCGTAAGGAATTATTAACGTGATGTATTATATAGTTGCACATATATACTAATGGGCATGCATATAACTGTCAAAATAAAAAGAAGCTAGTATGCTCCCGCTGAGGTTCGAACCCCGTATCTCTCGTATGCCTAGTGAATGTCCTAACCGGTTGAGCTGTGCTCATATTCGGTAGTAAATCGCACTTGTGGACACAAAGTGATACTACACTATTAGGCTAGGAAATCTACTGGTTAAATATCAAACATGATACCCCACCATGCCCTTCTTGTTTACACCAGCGACATTGTTTCAGTAGTAACAAATAACTAATCGCCCATACCAGAACACAGCACAAGTGCGATGCCTCAACCCCTCTTCTCTGCTCAAGATCTCGAATAGCACCAAATACCAAACCAACCTTTCTCTTCTTTCTAGGTTGGCGCAAACTCCTTCAAATTCCTTGCCGATTTCGACTGACACGGTCACTCCTTCTCTCCCTCTCGCGTGTGTGTCCCTTGTCCCGATCACCCACACGAATTCTCCATCAGCATGCACATGCTCCAGTGAGCTGTTGTGGTCCAAAAATCTGTGGAACCTGAACGCACTACACCTCTAGGAATGTTACCCACTCAAACCTCTATACTCCCTTGGAACTTGCAGACCACAAACACCACCTGAGCTCTGTGAAAATAAATCTTGAATTCAGTAAGAGCTAGCCTGAGCAAAGCATGCACCTTAAAGTTTGTTCTGCTACAACCTTGCTCGTATCAGGATTGTGTTTTGAGAGCTCCCACGCAGACGTATGAGCATCAGTAGCAACCAACCCAATTAAGAACTCACCCAGTTTCTTCCTGGCGTTAACGTCTCAGTATAACCAGCTCAGGACCTGTGTCTGTCCCACGCAATAACCACCTTAGCCGTGTAAGTCCTGGAGCAAAACAGCCCAGGTAAACTGCAGTGAACTCCTTCTTCCTCTGAATGATTTCTGTCAGTAAATGCCTGTTTAACCCACGCATTCTCACGGTTTTGTTATAAACAACTCATCAGGTGTCTATTTCACGCTAGCACCCATCCCAGCTGTGCAAGTCCTGGGGAAATCTCTGAAACAGATCCATAGAAAAAAAATAGCAAGGTAAAACCGTTACCACAAATTTTCCTCATTCCTGCATCCTTTTCTGTTCTGTGATCTTGCTATATTATTCCCGATACTCTCTTTGGCTGTCTTGAATTATTTCTGTGTCTGAAATCTTTACTTCTTGATCAGTAACTCAAGCCCTTCTAATTCTCTACTGCAAGCCGACCTGGTGTGTTTCAGTTCTGGAAACCTGAAGCAAACCAATTTAAAAAAAAACAGTAAGGTAAAGCTGAAACCAATTTCTTCTTCTCTTCTGGTTATCATAGCCTAACTCCTGGTAATCTTTCTTAGTTGTTGTCGGGTGATCAAGGTGCTGAGAGTCTCATCTGTGCCCAAGAAGCAACCCGGGGAAACATCTAAGTTAAAAAGGTGAGCTATCCCCTAAACTGATTCAATAATCAGAAACCAGACAAAACCGTCAAGTTTGTGGTCATTCGGATTCTGTAACATTCTATTTTCAGTATACTAACTGCTCAGGAGAGTTATAGAGTGGGTGTGGGTTAATAACGAAATTAAAACACAACTAATACCCCTAGGCAGAAGTGAAAATCAGTTAATGCATCAGGACTGAAGTTAGAAGAGAAACAGAAAACAGTTTGCAAGTGCTGGATTTCAGTTCTTTGTTTTACAGTTTATTCGTAGTTTCTGTATAATAACCTTTTTGAGGCTAATGCTACGTTAGGACACTTACCTAGGTAGTGACTAACCTTGGAGTGTGGGAAAATCACTAAACACATTAAAATAGAAGCTAGGAAGATAAGAGTGCAGGTGTAGTTGCTTGTGTCTCGGTATGCTTATTTTCCAGGGGTAATGTGAAGGTGGTAGTGGTTAGATCATGAACTGAAAACCTAACTAGTACACTAGACTATGGGTAAACAAGCGGGGGATGTTATTGACATCAGTTAACCCATGATCAAAACAAAGAAAAAAAAGAAACAGTTATCAACTTAGGAAGAAAAGATGAAAGTAAAACCACCTGGTGGGTGTTTCAGTTTTAACAGTTTGTCCAATTTCTGTCTGGGACATACCATTGATACTAACAAGGTTGTGCTGGGATTTAAGACCTTAGTAAGACACTTAATAGTGTAAGCAAACAAAGAGGGAGAAGTTGGAAGGCAAATTTAAAGAACTGAAAGATAGAAGAAGATTTATCAGTTATGGCTTCAGTTGTAGTTCGTGGATGATTCAGTAGTATTACCACTGCAGTGGTGGGTCTGCTATGAGGTTAAACACCCTGATAAGACAAACAACTCACTGGGGAATTAACTTGGGGCGAAACTAGAAATCTAAAATTGTGAACAAACAAAAAAAACAGAAGAGAAAACGTCAGTTTTATGTCCCAAAGTGTACAGTTTTATTCTCAGTTTTGCAATAAACTCTCAGGGGCATAGTCCTTACTGTCGTGCATTGTTTTTTTTTCTTTCTTTTTCTTTTTCCTTGAGGGTAAAGCTATGATAAAACGCTTAACTAAGTAAGTGAGTATTTTGGGGATAAATTAGAAGTCAGATAGATTGACAAAAAGAAAGACACAGAGAAGACATCAGTTTTGGGTTTCCTTTCAGTTTTCAGATTCGTTGTATAGAGTTTTGAGAGGTGTTAGCCATGTGTTTTGGGACTGTTCTTGAAGTTAAATCATGGTAAACCGTTGATCTAAATGAGAAAACAACTTGGGTAAATTAGAAACCAGATTAATGGCAGGAAGAAGACAATGAAAGATATTTCAGTTTTTCAGTTTCTTGTTCCAGTGTTTCAGTTTCCTAGTTTATGTATAATGGAGTTTTAGAAATGATCATAGTGTTGTTCTGACTGGGCTTGGAGTTTAAAATCCACCTAATACGTCTAAGCAGTGGGGTAAAAACACTAAGGGGAATTTGATGACAGATTGATAATCAAAATTAAAGAAAAAAAAACACAATGCAACAGTTTTCAGCTTTACAGTTTATTCTTGTTTCAGTATAGGATGATTCTGTAACATTGACAGAGATGCTTGGGGATTATGTCTTGATAAAACACTTACCCACGTGAGTAAATAAGTTGGTAAGGATTGAGCATCAATTAGTGAGAAAAGAAAGGAAGAAAGAACCCCAGATTTTGGTATGTCAGTTTCCTAGTATTCCTAACAAATTGAGCTCCTGTATAACTGCGTACAGATGGTTAGAAAGAGTGTATTGAGTTGCTAATGGTCTTGAAATATTCCTAATACCCTTACCTAAGTTGGTATACACTCCAGGAAGGTTATAAGCTGCTTAATTGAACTAAAACTGAAACTAAACAAAGTAGCACACAAAGAAGGGTGAAGGAATAAGTTATATCAGTTTTTACTTTCTGTTTTCTGCAACAACGCGATTCTGCATAATGGGTTTTTCCAGTAGTGTTATCAGGGTTATTATGGTTTTGGTTTTGTCGTTGAACTCCCTACTGACACTCCTAACTCAGTAGCCAAACACCTGGAGGAAACCTGAAATCAATTTAAAGAGTAAAAAGAAAAATAAAAGAAAACAGAAGACCAGGATATATCAATTTCTTAGTTTCAGTTTTCCACTGTCTTCAGTTCAGTAAGTACAGAGAGTTCCCAGAGTTGTTGTGCATGTTGCGGTGTATCTGTTTTGGGGTTAAGATCTTGATGAAGCACGTAACTAACTGGGTAAGCAGTTGGGGGGATTGGAAGTCAAGCTATGAACAAAAGAAAAAGAGTTAGAAGAGGTTATATCAGTTGGTTCAGTTTAGCTTAGTACTGAGGGGTTTGAGGGGGTTGAGGTGAGTTTATAATGAATCTAAACACCTCTAATATGCCTTATAAGGTTTATATACTTGATGGGAAAGAATCAAACAGAAGTAGAGTTAACTAGATACAAGTGCCAAGAAGTAATACTTAGATTGTTGTTTCAGATTTTATTAAAGGTATAGCTTCTGTATAACTGATTGCATGGGGGTCATAAGAGTGATAGTCAATTGATAATGAACCCAACACCTTCCTAATGTATCTAGCTAAGCTTAGGGAACATCTTGGGAAGTTTAGACACCCCTAGATACATTAAAAAGCGTGGTAATATAAGGTTATGTGCAAGAACCTTGTTTCAGTTTTGAGACACTTAGGCCTCGGTATAAAGGAGTTCTAGAAATAATTGAGGAGTGTGATTGTGTAATTAATGAGCTTAAAACATAGCTATTTAGCTAAGGAGGGAACACACTCTAGACAAGTTAAACCTATCTCATATAAACTTGCTATATGATTAGCGCTTAGTATACTCTAAAAACGTTAGCTAGAGGAAAGGACGTAGTTAACGTGTGAGTTGGCAATGTGGATGTCCTAGGAGTAATATAAGCCTAGGATTAATATTTTGGTAATTTTTAAGGGTTAATATAAACTAGGCACTTAAGGACTTACCTAGAGAATTGCACATGTTAACGTAGAATAAGCTAGTGAAAAATGTCACAACGGTTGTGCATGAAATCATAAAACTGACAAGTTGTGTTGATTAACATTAGGGCCGTAACGAACGCCGATCGAGATCCCGTGTGTGAGACGACACGTGCTTTTGAATAAGGTATGGACATGTGTGGTTCGTATGTTGCCGTGTTACACGGCTTGTGTGTGTGCTTTGTTTGACAATGACTATAAGACTATGCATGAAATTGGATTGCTTCTTGTGGCTTGCTTATATGCTTGTTATATATCCTTGTGGCATATTACTTGCGCGCACACAGTAGTTTAGTCCCTTTCTCGCTTATGGAACTCGAGATGAACCACTACAAACTATGAAAACAAAGAAAACTCTATAAGGGGAACTCCTCTCTAAACCATTGAGGACTACCATGACACCCACTATGGTGTCTATTCATTAATGATAATGAAGAGCAAGTCTCCTTTGGTGAGACACGACGAACCACGTAGACAAAACAAAAGAACTATACACAGAGACAAATCCTCTCTAACTTTAGAGGACCGCTAATGACACCCACTATGGTGTCGAGATTATAATGATAATGAAACGAAAAGTACCAACTGGTGAAACACGAGAACAACCCGGGAAGACAACAGCTCGGGCCGCGCGGTATGGATGTTCGGGAGTTGGTATCTGCATCAGATCCTTCGACTGTTCTATGGTGGAATATGTTTTGGGAGTCCCTGGGTGACCCCACTTTCTTAGCACATCCTGGAGTCTAGAGGTGACTCCGCTTTCTCGACCCTGGGTGTCGGGAATGGGGGAGTGACAAATTGGTGGAGCTTATCCTGGAGTCTAGAGGTGACTCCGCTTTCTCGACCCTGGGTGTCGGGAATGGGGGACTAGCTATGGAGGAGACGTCCTCCAACGTGCGGTGATAAAAGAATTCACAAATAATCCTTAAAGAAACAAGGAACGATTAGCACCTACATAATGATGTCTCGGGATCTAATCTATATCCCCTGACTCGGTGCCAGAGAATAGAGGAAAACATGTGTAATGAGACCAAGCAAATGAGAAAATTCACAAATGTGATTCTTTAAGAAAACAAGGAATGAATAGCACCTACATAACAAAGTCTCGGGATCTAATCTATATCCCCTGACTCGGTGCAAGAGAAGAAAGGAAAACATATGTAATGAGAACAAGAAAACAATACGCAATCTCTTGAATGATCCCATAGCGAGGATCGGCGGTATAATGTACCTACGCACACGTCCTATAATTACCTGACTGTTGTTGCTACACTAGCAGCTTATTGTGCTGGACTGCGTGTTTGACATTGTTATGCTACTTGCAAGTTGTGTATGGTTGCTTATTGATATTGATGTGCTACTTGCAAGATGTGCTTGGTTGCTTACTGATATTGCTATGCTACCGATGAGTGTGTATGATATCAGGATGTACTGATGTGTTCTTTACTGCTTTATATAGCATGTAAAATTGACTTAATAATATTCGACCAAGTAGTTGTGTGGCCCGGTAACATGCGGGCTTCACACGTTCATACTCAGCGTAGTTTGCTGAGTCCTTTACACCCAATTTTTTTCAGGTCTTGTGCCAGACGATAACGGAGCGTAGGCGGGATGGCTACCATGGGGGTAGTCCATCGGGGCATGACTTTTAAGTTTGTAGTGGCATGTGTAATATATGGGTTGTTATAAAACCCGAGATGTAACTCTTAGTCTACGATTTGGTAAATTTGTTGTAGACACTCGGAACTTGGGAATTGTACTATATATTGTATATGAATTTTGATAGAGGGCTGTTTCCTGTCATGCAGACCGTAACTTGGAGTTGGTATTGTGGTCTGTCAACCACATGGGTGGTTGGCGTCTGTGGCACCCGAATGAAGTTGGAAACCGCTGCGTAGACATCTCGTATCACCGTTAGGCTTGTCGTCTGATTATTGATTGTGATTCGGGGGTGTTACAGAAACTTAAGCCTTAAATACGTTTTAAATTGTTTTACAAAACCTAAGGTTTCAAAGGAATAACCTAATAAATTAATTTCCTTTATTGTATTTAGGATGGACAATATATCTACATAGAGTAGAACTTATCAAAGAATTAAATTCTGGTTCGTAAGTGAAATTGTTAATTATTTAATAAGATAATCTATTATGAAAATTCTCATATTTTATATTCAAATAACCCACCATTATTTCCCATTACCGTAAAGTATATCAATATAATATCTTATGTAACTTAGTTTTATCTAATAAAAGGTTCAAAGGTTTTAAGTATCAAATTCCTATTTATAAACCTTCTATAAATTCTAACTACTAAATACCTCACTTAATTGTAAACTCACATCTAAGTATTGGTAATAAATGTTATAAATGTATTTCATATGGCTTATCTAATGCCAAGAAACTTAAGGATTATTATTTAGATAAATTTCCAAATCATAGTTTAATATTTATACCATAATCCTCTTCATGATTTTATCTTAAAACATTAAGTTATATTTCAATACCATAAATGCTAAGAAATGATTAAATCTAGACTTACTAATCCACCTCACATTTAGAGGTAAAAGTATTTTATTTATTTCATCATTGTTTATATATTAAGAATATCTAGATGTAAGAGTATTACATTTATTTATTAATTATATAATAAGTTCTATTTGTGTAAAATCTAATCACCAATATCCCTAAGTCCCAACTTATTAATTACCTAACCAAATTATAGATTTACATTCTGGTCTTTGACATAATAATTACACATGTATTTTAATATGGTTATATATAAACCTTGGAAACTCAAAGGTAACTCTTAAGCCTAATACGTAACTATAATCTAATACCACCTCATAATATTCTTTTAATAGTACTATGTATAGGTTTAGTTTAACTTACTAATTCCTTCGTATTATATTTCCTATAAGGTATCTAATTTTATTTATGTTAAATATGTATATATTTATATATACTAGGATTTGTTCAAAACATTATTTATGTAGTTTATTTAATTATGTTTAATAACTTTTAGGCATAACTACAACCGACCTATGGTTTATTAAATAAAGTGTTTCCTTTGTTTATTTAATATATATAAGTGTACCCGTACTAGAAATCAACTAAGACATTCCCTATGTAACTTATCATATTTAAACTATCTTATTACTTCGACCTTTAACTTTATTCCAAGTATATTTCATAAAGTATCTCTTTTACCATATCTTAAGGTTCTAGCTCTTATAATGATTAGTTATTATAAGTGGTAATTTAATTAGTTCCTTGATTTACTTTAAGTTACTACTTTATTCCCTTTTATATATATCTAAATATATATATATATATATATTCATATTTCCCTTAGTTATAATTAAAAATATTAACTCCCATATAATATAGTAAATAAACGTAAGATAATTAAATCCCTTAATTTATATACGTTTCTACTAAGTAAGTATATATACATATATGTAAATAATTTCACTTCTCTTAAAAGCCAATACTAAAACATTTATAAACTTACTGTTATAAAATGTTAATTTAGTTCCCCTTAATTTCCCCAGCTTAAAAGTTGATTAACAAACCTTACTTTAATTTTTGGTTACATTAAAAACCTTATATTATAGATTATTCTTATGAAAAACTCATAAACACAATTTTTAAAACCTTTTACCATTGCCCAAAAATTCCCAAATTTAATATACAGTAACTATAACATTTTAGACATATTATAAAATTTTTATTTCATAAAAATATCTTTTTAATTTAGCCAAATAATTCCAGAAAACCCGTAACTTGCAAAAATCATAACTTATGTTTAAAAACTCCAAAACCATAATAATTTACATCAAAATAAACTAGATTAAATAAGGAATCTATGGTTAAAATTTCAAGTCAAAATACATTTGGGAAGGTATTTAAATTAACCCAACAAGTTAGGACTATTTACTGGAATTTTATAAACTTATAATAATTATTTAATAGCACGATCTAATCTGGACCGTCCAATTCTTTAAACTCCGATCGGACGGTCCCTGAAACCCGTGTTCTTCAGCGTTTCCGAATTGCAACCCGAGTACTAAATCTCGTTTTTCTCACAATCTACAGAACGAAATCGAGTGATTCTTGTTTCTATAGTTTCGTAATCAAATTTCGGTTCCAATGATACCGGTTTCCCCAATTATAATGCAGTATACATCAAGTTTCGAAATCAATTCGATGGTTAGGGTTTATATCGGGTACAGAGTACAATTCGATCACAATTCTCACAAATTCTCCTAACCTAACACATAATTGACTAAATTGGAACATGGGTTAGGTCGAAAACATGACTACGAACAGCAATATCGGAGCAATTTGATCGGAGACTCACCGGATTGTGCGAATTGTGTGAATTCAGATTCGGAAAACTGGAAAAAATATGAACTTTGAGAAGTTCGTGGTGCCAACTTCGAAGATCTATAACTAGCAGTACAAAACGAGTTAGGCTATGAGTAAGGGCTCATTGGAAAGAGCAAACTTAGATCTACGTATTGATAGCAAGAACTAAACCTAACTCGCACCATACAGAAAGATATTGAAGTCGCAAATCACGAGTTTACCTCTCTGTTTCGGTATGATTTTATGTGCTGGTGAAACCGAAACTTTAGACACCTTTCCCTTCCAATCGGTTGAGAATTGGCTTAGACCATAAACATGAAAGTTTTAGAGGAATTAGATCTCTTCAAAACGAGCTAAAGAACATGGAATTTGGATGAGTAAAGAAGAAGTTATGGCTGATCGAATTTACCTGATTCGAAGAGGAAACTGGAATTGCAGTTTTCAATTTTTGCAGGGTGGCTACTTTGACTCGATTTTGCGGTTGATTCAGAATGAGTTAGGGTTTGTATGAGTTATAGTTGTTTATAGGGAATGTAGGAGAAGACACAAAGAAGACGACATTGAAAAATATGGAGAGATGAATGAGATATAGCCGTCTAAAGTTAGGGCAAAGTATTGAATTCTGTTATCGAAATTCAGGGAATCCAGAATCGTTTAAGTCCTGGCGCCTGTGAGCTTGACACGTGGCAACTTTCAAATTTTTGATTCAAAACTTCAATCAAGCATAACTTTGGCTAGGATGATCCGTTTTTGACGTTCTTTTTATCAATCTTCATGGTTTTCCATAACCTATTTATTGGTATAGGTTTCATGGCCTGGTTTGACCATTCTCAAAAAGTCAACTCTAGCAAGGCTTAATAAGCTTTAAGGTTTCTAGAATTTTATATTGACTTTTATGTTTCAAAACAATGTTCCAACAGTTCCCAAAATCTTTATAATATAATTGGAGTGTTTAGAAATTTTCCCAAGATTTATTGACTTATAAATCTTATTATTAAATTCATAATACTATATAATAATATATAATAATTAGGGTTAAATAGGAGAAAACCCCTAAATAAATTTCACAATTCCATATAATAATTTAATATTCATAATTCCATATAATAATTCAATATTCATAATTCCATATAATAATTTAATACTTAATAGTATTATTGAAGGTTTAGTAAAAGAAATCCCCTAAATTAATTTAAATTAATTTAGGGGTATTTCAGTATATCCCCCTTAAAAGAAACTTCCCTCGAAGTTTAAGAAAATCAACTAGTAGGCACTCACACCGCTTCGGGTGTGCTAAGACAATGATAATTCCAATGAAATTCCATACCAATCCAATCCTTTATTTCCATCCATTTCCATAACAACATTCCACTCGAGATTACTCAAACTCAAAACGAACCAAAATATACCAAGACATAGCATGATGAAAATCAACAGTCACATACTGTGTCATATTGTAAAAACCAAGCACATACAAACACCTCTCATTCTGCTAATACTGTTCTCCCTTTACTAACAATGCAACGAGGCATAATCCGGATGAGATAACGAAGGAGGAGTATGCCAGCATATCCCCCTTAAAAGAGCTAAGGTACGCCCTCATACCGCTACTAATGGCACATTCAAAGAATTCAACACCTTATTAACCAGCTTTGTTATGAATTTACTGCACCGTTGATTTTATCTATGATCGTTACATATATTTGTATCTCTTGATTGTTATGTAATTGTATTTCCTTGGTGGTTATAAGATTTTATCTTATGATTATTATCCATTCATTTAATGACTGATACGAATTATATGTCCCTATATGATCATTTATCATATCAATTATATTACCAAGCTATAAAGCAGGTGTAACGTACTTGAGTAGTTTAACATAATATTCCCGATCATTTAATAATCCTCAATAATCTTCCAAAATTATCTTCAATGGTTTATTAGTCAACCATATGTTAAAACTCTATAAGATAAATATTTTCTATGACTTTTCAAGTTTCAATTGTTTTTATAATTAACTATCGTATTTTAGATAATTCATTCAGTGTTTACTTTATAAAATTTACTTATTATATAACTTCACCCAAGGCAGAATTTTAGGAAGTTCTTCCAAAATCTGATTCCTTTACCTTAAAATTTATATATATATTTTTTTTTGTAGGGACTCTATATAAAATTATAAGTCAAGTGAGCTAGTCTAATGAAAACTCACTCACTCCTGGTAATTATTTTTCTTAAGGTTTGTTCTATGTAAGTATTCTCCTGATTATTAAATCTTAGTACTCCCTTAGACAATGGTGGCTTTTGTAAATATCACTCTTAGTGTGACTTCTAAGATTTTATCTATGTATAAGGTTAAACTTCTAAATAAACATGAGGATTTCCAAATCTTTAAGTAACTCTCAATTTCTCACTAGATGCTCAATATTCCGAGTATTTAAGGATTAATGGTATTTAGTTTAGTGTTACTCTTCTCTTCACTTAATCTTTAAGTAACTTCCTTTAATGGTTTTTATATTCAACAAGGGGTAGATGTTCTACCTTGAAGTACCCAAATTTTAAATTCCCTTCCTCCATATATAGGTATTTTTTTCACCAAAGATTTAACTCAATAAATCCTTTACATGTATGAATTTAATACTGGATATTAAGATATAAATTTTGAATTGTTCATTGTGGCTAGCAATGAAATATGCCTAGCTCAAGATTTCATGATGGTAATGTCTTACCACTAATCCTCCTCAAGTTCAACATAATGCATCACTTCCATGGAAGATTATTTCCGGTCGGATGACAAGGCTTGTCTAGCCCCTAAACTTCCAGCAGTGGGTGTGCACCCCCACTACTTTTGGCCTAGGAGTTCGTCGCACCAGGCACTTCCCGTAGAGTGTTAGGTTTAGGTGTTTTCTTTCTAAAGTTAGCGTAGAGTTTTAGTGTGGTTTACTGGTTTGGATGTATGCTACTAGTTCTTGTTAACTTAATAATTTTCTAGACTTGAGATTTATCCTAACATTATCTTTAGGCAACAATTTGTACCTAGTAATTCTTGAAATTTATTTCCAAACTTTAAAGGAGTTGAAGTACTTGTACATAATGTCAATACTAACTTAGTTATTCAAAGATCTATTTGTATACTGTTTCCAACCAAAAGTATTCTTTAAAATTCTAGGAATTTGTGTACTAGCTTTTAAAGGATTGCATTTTTAGCAATGTATTCTCCATGAGCATGCATTTAAAAAATAGCTTAATATTTGGTTTATCTCAACCAAAATCTTATCGTACTTAATATAGGATGTTCCAAACTTATATATATATATATATATATATATATTTCTGTAGTTTATTGTTGGAACGGTATAACAACACATCACACTCAACAGACATTCACAAAAGAAAAGTGTGTAAAGGAATCGTTCACAATTCCAAAAAGGGTTAGGAGTCATGCCTTACTGGAGTCCTCACTTCCCAATTCTACCCAGTTCCCCAGTTTTAAGTGCAACTATAATCTAAGTATTTCACTCGGCTTGTTTTCTCGAGTTCAGAGCGTAACTACGCTCTGATACCACTTTCTGTAACACCCCTATAATAATAAAACAACAGCGGAAAATAAACTAAAGGTGCTACAGACCATCGGGCTCCAAACACCCGGTACCAACCTCACCAATTACAACCATTACAACTAAATAAGTTACGGTCTGAACTTCGAGAAAACTTAACATTAACATAACCATAATAGAATACATTCACTCTCCATAAGCCTAATCTCATCCCAATCACTCATGCTCTTCGTGGCCACCTGTAAATCAATTTATACCTGCAAGATGAAACCAAGCAGCCCACCCCGGGAGGGGTGAGTCAGTTCCCTGGAATGGAACTGGTACAATTCTCCAAAACAAACTTATAAAACATAACCCTTCAAAATAAACAGTAACATGAAAACAACCTCTTAAAAGTAAAACATAGATAAAGCACTTCAAAACAATCAAGTTAAAGATAAAAGAAAACAAGACAAAGATAGAGAACTTCCAAACCAAGTCATCCACTTAAGTAGTCACACCACATAGTTAGTAAGCATCCATTGTTGATGTTAGAACCAATTCTGGTTACGAAGAGAAAGACTTAAGTAGTCACAAAGGACTAGGAGTGACATTAATATCCATAACCCGTGGTAGACAGTTTATGACTCCACCATTTCAGAAGATGATTCCCATAGACAAAATATACTCAAGAGTGGAATAAACCAATTGGGGGAGATGGCCCCCACCGCCAGTCAGTTGTCACAAGGACGAGGTAAACAGACCTCCGCTGTCAGTTGTCACAAGGACGAGGTAAACAGACCTCCGCTGTCAATTGTCCAGATGGACGAGGTATAGCAGACCTCCGCTGCCACCGACCCGTTCTCGGTCATCGGTGAAAAGTGCGTGCACCACTTAATAGAAATAATCCATACTCAATACCAAGATTAACATTTTCTCATATTCCCATTAGATTTTTAACTGCACGAGAGCAATACCAAAACACTCAGTCCTACAGAGTGCAGAGGCGTAAACCCTGAACAACAATTAATATCCAATAGAAAGAATCCATTCCAAATAAGGCTGATCAAACTCGACTCATGGATGAAACAATACCCATAGTCTAAAGGAAGAATTACCAATACCAGATATTTTCCAATTTTCCCAGTCACCCCACTAGATCATTAACTGCACAAGAGCAATACCAAAACACTCAGTCCTACAGAGTGTAGAAGCGTAAACCCTAGGCAGTTAATATTTAGTGAAACAACTAGATAGGAGGAACCAATAACCAAGGAAGTTTCACATACAGGCTCAGTTAGTCACATCAAGCTCAGTTAGTCACACAACAGTTTCATTATGAAATCCATTCAAGATCAGTTGGTGTTCCAAAACATTCCATAAAGTCCATCAGCAAAAGTATTGAGTACGAGAAATCGTACAAAACATTCCATAGAGTCCAAAACACAACAAGCTGAGTACGAGAAATCGTACCTGGGTAACGCTGTAGCAGTTCTAATCAACTTGCGCAAACAATCAACAGTACTCTGAAGAATTTTAAAGGTAATCTATCATCAATCACTTGTAGCCTATGTTTCGCTTAAATAAACTCCTTACTCTTATTTCAAAGTCTCAATTATCTTTTAAGCCCTCACTTAAATGTTATGTATAATCTTTGAGTTATTTGAGAACGTTGTATAGCCCACAGTGGTAAGATCAAGGAATGTATCTTATTAACACCTGCTAACTGACCACTCCTATCCACTTTATTCATATTTAACCACAATCCTCACATTCAAGACATTTGAGACCTTTATAACATAAATGTGTTTATATTATATAATTAAATCTAAGAATTTCAATAATAATCTTAAGCTTAATAAACATTGTATTATGACCTATGATGGACTCATCTCAGAATACTATACTATTATCTCACAATGTAAAGATTATGTATTTAAACAATATCTACTAGATAACCCATTATGATTAAGTCTTTCCCTTAACTTAATTAAGATCTACATCTTGTATATTGGAATCATAATGTTGTAGATACATTTTATTATAACTTAATTGAGCCACTTAACTCAATTATCATGTCCTTAGTTCAGAATGACTTCCTATTATAACCGTCTAATAATCTTGTCATAAGATGTTGAATTACCTCTCATATTGAAACAACTATATTATAGTTAACTTAGACTTATCGAACTCTTACATTTAGTATTCACAAGGTACATTATTTGCTTAATTATTACCTATATAATAAGTTATTTAGTATAACCTTTTATGTATCCTTACGTACATTTAATTTCCTAAATGTTTTTTTTACACACATTCTCTCTATAGACTATGTATAATCCTTTGTACTAAACTTCATTAAACTGAAATACCCCTAAATATTTAACGCATAAAAATCATAACGCGTTTTATAATTCAGACATATGATAACGTATGACAAATTAAATTTAGTGCGGGCATATATACATGTCCGAAAACATGGCAACGTTATATACTGTGTCGGTCACGTACTTATACATGTACGTTTAAAAAAAACACATATACGAAGCGTTATCATACTATAACGTCGTACATAATAAATAGTAACGTCGCATCGTTATATATATGACTAAAACGCGACAAAATAAAAGGGGTGTATACCTATATATATACATATACATACATATGACTAATAACGTCACAAAATAAAGTAGTCGCGTAAGGAATTATTAACGTGATGTATTATATAGTTGCACATATATACTAATGGGCATGCATATAACTGTCAAAATAAAAAGAAGCTAGTATGCTCCCGCTGAGGTTCGAACCCCATATCTCTCGTATGCCTAGTGAATGTCCTAACCGGTTGAGCTGTGCTCATATTCGGTAGTAAATCGCACTTGTGGACACAAAGTGATACTACACTATTAGGCTAGGAAATCTACTGGTTAAATATCAAACAAGATACCCCACCATGCCCTTCTTGTTTACACCAGCGACATTGTTTCAGTAGTAACAAAAACTAATCGCCCATACCAGAACACAGCACAAGTGCAATGCCTCAATCCCTCTTCTCTGCTCAAGATCTCGAATAGCACCAAATACCAAACCAACCTTTCTCTTCTTTCTAGGTTGGCGCAAACTCCTTCAAATTCCTTGCCGATTTCGACTGACACGGTCACTCCTTCTCTCCCTCTCGCGTGTGTGTCCCTTGTCCCGATCACCCACACGAATTCTCCATCAGCATGCACATGCTCCAGTGAGCTGTTGTGGTCCAAAAATCTGTGGAACCTGAACGCACTACACCTCTAGGAATGTTACCCACTCAAACCTCTATACTCCCTTGGAACTTGCAGACCACAAACACCACCTGAGCTCTGTGAAAATAAATCTTGAATTCAGTAAGAGCTAGCCTGAGCAAAGCATGCACCTTAAAGTTTGTTCTGCTACAACCTTGCTCGTATCAGGATTGTGTTTTGAGAGCTCCCACGCAGACGTATGAGCATCAGTAGCAACCAACCCAATTAAGAACTCACCCAGTTTCTTCCTGGCGTTAACGTCTCAGTATAACCAGCTCAGGACCTGTGTCTGTCCCACGCAATAACCACCTTAGCCGTGTAAGTCCTGGAGCAAAACAGCCCAGGTAAACTGCAGTGAACTCCTTCTTCCTCTGAATGATTTCTGTCAGTAAATGCCTGTTTAACCCACGCATTCTCACGGTTTTGTTATAAACAACTCATCAGGTGTCTATTTCACGCTAGCACCCATCCCAGCTGTGCAAGTCCTGGGGAAATCTCTGAAACAGATCCATAGAAAAAAAATAGCAAGGTAAAACCGTTACCACAAATTTCTCCTCATTCCTGCATCCTTTTCTGTTCTGTGATCTTGCTATATTATTCCCGATACTCTCTTTGGCTGTCTTGAATTATTTCTGTGTCTGAAATCTTTACTTCTTGATCAGTAACTCAAGCCCTTCTAATTCTCTACTGCAAGCCGACCTGGTGTGTTTCAGTTCTGGAAACCTGAAGCAAACCAATTTAAAAAAAAACAGTAAGGTAAAGCTGAAACCAATTTCTTCTTCTCTTCTGGTTATCATAGCCTAACTCCTGGTAATCTTTCTTAGTTGTTGTCGGGTGATCAAGGTGCTGAGAGTCTCATCTGTGCCCAAGAAGCAACCCGGGGAAACATCTAAGTTAAAAAGGTGAGCTATCCCCTAAACTGATTCAATAATCAGAAACCAGACAAAACCGTCAAGTTTGTGGTCATTCGGATTCTGTAACATTCTATTTTCAGTATACTAACTGCTCAGGAGAGTTATAGAGTGGGTGTGGGTTAATAACGAAATTAAAACACAACTAATACCCCTAGGCAGAAGTGAAAATCAGTTAGTGCATCAGGACTGAAGTTAGAAGAGAAACAGAAAACAGTTAGCAAGTGCTGGATTTCAGTTCTTTGTTTTACAGTTTATTCGTAGTTTCTGTATAATAACCTTTTTGAGGCTAATGCTACGTTAGGACACTTACCTAGGTAGTGACTAACCTTGGAGTGTGGGAAAATCACTAAACACATTAAAATAGAAGCTAGGAAGATAAGAGTGCAGGTGTAGTTGCTTGTGTCTCGGTATGCTTATTTTCCAGGGGTAATGTGAAGGTGGTAGTGGTTAGATCATGAACTGAAAACCTAACTAGTACACTAGACTATGGGTAAACAAGCGGGGGATGTTATTGACATCAGTTAACCCATGATCAAAACAAAGAAAAAAAAAGAAACAGTTATCAACTTAGGAAGAAAAGATGAAAGTAAAACCACCTGGTGGGTGTTTCAGTTTTAACAGTTTGTCCAATTTCTGTCTGGGACATACCATTGATACTAACAAGGTTGTGCTGGGATTTAAGACCTTAGTAAGACACTTAATAGTGTAAGCAAACAAAGAGGGAGAAGTTGGAAGGCAAATTTAAAGAACAGAAAGATAGAAGAAGATTTATCAGTTATGGCTTCAGTTGTAGTTCGTGGATGATTCAGTAGTATTACCACTGCAGTGGTGGGTCTGCTATGAGGTTAAACACCCTGATAAGACAAACAACTCACTGGGGAATTAACTTGGGGCGAAACTAGAAATCTAAAATTGTGAACAAACAAAAAAAACAGAAGAGAAAACGTCAGTTTTATGTCCCAAAGTGTACAGTTTTATTCTCAGTTTTGCAATAAACTCTCAGGGGCATAGTCCTTACTGTCGTGCATTGTTTTTTTTTCTTTCTTTTTCTTTTTCCTTGAGGGTAAAGCTATGATAAAACGCTTAACTAAGTAAGTGAGTATTTTGGGGATAAATTAGAAGTCAGATAGATTGACAAAAAGAAAGACACAGAGAAGACATCAGTTTTGGGTTTCCTTTCAGTTTTCAGATTCGTTGTATAGAGTTTTGAGAGGTGTTAGCCATGTGTTTTGGGACTGTTCTTGAAGTTAAATCATGGTAAACCGTTGATCTAAATGAGAAAACAACTTGGGTAAATTAGAAACCAGATTAATGGCAGGAAGAAGACAATGAAAGATATTTCAGTTTTTCAGTTTCTTGTTCCAGTGTTTCAGTTTCCTAGTTTATGTATAATGGAGTTTTAGAAATGATCATAGTGTTGTTCTGACTGGGCTTGGAGTTTAAAATCCACCTAATACGTCTAAGCAGTGGGGTAAAAACACTAAGGGGAATTTGATGACAGATTGATAATCAAAATTAAAGAAAAAAAAAACACAATGCAACAGTTTTCAGCTTTACAGTTTATTCTTGTTTCAGTATAGGATGATTCTGTAACATTGACAGAGATGCTTGGGGATTATGTCTTGATAAAACACTTACCCACGTGAGTAAATAAGTTGGTAAGGATTGAGCATCAATTAGTGAGAAAAGAAAGGAAGAAAGAACCCCAGATTTTGGTATGTCAGTTTCCTAGTATTCCTAACAAATTGAGCTCCTGTATAACTGCGTACAGATGGTTAGAAAGAGTGTATTGAGTTGCTAATGGTCTTGAAATATTCCTAATACCCTTACCTAAGTTGGTATACACTCCAGGAAGGTTATAAGCTGCTTAATTGAACTAAAACTGAAACTAAACAAAGTAGCACACAAAGAAGGGTGAAGGAATAAGTTATATCAGTTTTTACTTTCTGTTTTCTGCAACAACGCGATTCTGCATAATGGGTTTTTCCAGTAGTGTTATCAGGGTTATTATGGTTTTGGTTTTGTGGTTGAACTCCCTACTGACACTCCTAACTCAGTAGCCAAACACCTGGAGGAAACCTGAAATCAATTTAAAGAGTAAAAAGAAAAATAAAAGAAAACAGAAGACCAGGATATATCAATTTCTTAGTTTCAGTTTTCCACTGTCTTCAGTTCAGTAAGTACAGAGAGTTCCCAGAGTTGTTGTGCATGTTGCGGTGTATCTGTTTTGGGGTTAAGATCTTGATGAAGCACGTAACTAACTGGGTAAGCAGTTGGGGGGATTGGAAGTCAAGCTATGAACAAAGAAAAAGAGTTAGAAGAGGTTATATCAGTTGGTTCAGTTTAGCTTAGTACTGAGGGGTTTGAGGGGGTTGAGGTGAGTTTATAATGAATCTAAACACCTCTAATATGCCTTATAAGGTTTATATACTTGATGGGAAAGAATCAAACAGCAGTAGAGTTAACTAGATACAAGTGCCAAGAAGTAATACTTAGATTGTTGTTTCAGATTTTATTAAAGGTATAGCTTCTGTATAACTGATTGCATGGGGGTCATAAGAGTGATAGTCAATTGATAATGAACCCAACACCTTCCTAATGTATCTAGCTAAGCTTAGGGAACATCTTGGGAAGTTTAGACACCCCTAGATACATTAAAAAGCGTGGTAATATAAGGTTATGTGCAAGAACCTTGTTTCAGTTTTGAGACACTTAGGCCTCGGTATAAAGGAGTTCTAGAAATAATTGAGGAGTGTGATTGTGTAATTAATGAGCTTAAAACATAGCTATTTAGCTAAGGAGGGAACACACTCTAGACAAGTTAAACCTATCTCATATAAACTTGCTATATGATTAGCGCTTAGTATACTCTAAAAACGTTAGCTAGAGGAAAGGACGTAGTTAACGTGTGAGTTGGCAATGTGGATGTCCTAGGAGTAATATAAGCCTAGGATTAATATTTTGGTAATTTTTAAGGGTTAATATAAACTAGGCACTTAAGGACTTACCTAGAGAATTGCACATGTTAACGTAGAATAAGCTAGTGAAAAATGTCACAACGGTTGTGCATGAAATCATAAAACTGACAAGTTGTGTTGATTAACATTAGGGCCGTAACGAACGCCGATCGAGATCCCGTGTGTGAGACGACACGTGCTTTTGAATAAGGTATGGACATGTGTGGTTCGTATGTTGCCGTGTTACACGGCTTGTGTGTTGTGTGCTTTGTTTGACAATGACTATAAGACTATGCATGAAATTGGATTGCTTCTTGTGGCTTGCTTATATGCTTGTTATATATCCTTGTGGCATATTACTTGCGCGCACACAGTAGTTTAGTCCCTTTCTCGCTTATGGAACTCGAGATGAACCACTACAAACTATGAAAACAAAGAAAACTCTATAAGGGGAACTCCTCTCTAAACCATTGAGGACTACCATGACACCCACTATGGTGTCTATTCATTAATGATAATGAAGAGCAAGTCTCCTTTGGTGAGACACGACGAACCACGTAGACAAAACAAAAGAACTATACACAGAGACAAATCCTCTCTAACTTTAGAGGACCGCTAATGACACCCACTATGGTGTCGAGATTATAATGATAATGAAACGAAAAGTACCAACTGGTGAAACACGAGAACAACCCGGGAAGACAACAGCTCGGGCCGCGCGGTATGGATGTTCGGGAGTTGGTATCTGCATCAGATCCTTCGACTGTTCTATGGTGGAATATGTTTTGGGAGTCCCTGGGTGACCCCACTTTCTTAGCACATCCTGGAGTCTAGAGGTGACTCCGCTTTCTCGACCCTGGGTGTCGGGAATGGGGGAGTGACAAATTGGTGGAGCTTATCCTGGAGTCTAGAGGTGACTCCGCTTTCTCGACCCTGGGTGTCGGGAATGGGGGACTAGCTATGGAGGAGACGTCCTCCAACGTGCGGTGATAAAAGAATTCACAAATAATCCTTAAAGAAACAAGGAACGATTAGCACCTACATAATGATGTCTCGGGATCTAATCTATATCCCCTGACTCGGTGCCAGAGAATAGAGGAAAACATGTGTAATGAGACCAAGCAAATGAGAAAATTCACAAATGTGATTCTTTAAGAAAACAAGGAATGAATAGCACCTACATAACAAAGTCTCGGGATCTAATCTATATCCCCTGACTCGGTGCAAGAGAAGAAAGGAAAACATATGTAATGAGAACAAGAAAACAATACGCAATCTCTTGAATGATCCCATAGCGAGGATCGGCGGTATAATGTACCTACGCACACGTCCTATAATTACCTGACTGTTGTTGCTACACTAGCAGCTTATTGTGCTGGACTGCGTGTTTGACATTGTTATGCTACTTGCAAGTTGTGTATGGTTGCTTATTGATATTGATGTGCTACTTGCAAGATGTGCTTGGTTGCTTACTGATATTGCTATGCTACCGATGAGTGTGTATGATATCAGGATGTACTGATGTGTTCTTTACTGCTTTATATAGCATGTAAAATTGACTTAATAATATTCGACCAAGTAGTTGTGTGGCCCGGTAACATGCGGGCTTCACACGTTCATACTCAGCGTAGTTTGCTGAGTCCTTTACACCCAATTTTTTTCAGGTCTTGTGCCAGACGATAACGGAGCGTAGGCGGGATGGCTACCATGGGGGTAGTCCATCGGGGCATGACTTTTAAGTTTGTAGTGGCATGTGTAATATATGGGTTGTTATAAAACCCGAGATGTAACTCTTAGTCTACGATTTGGTAAATTTGTTGTAGACACTCGGAACTTGGGAATTGTACTATATATATGAATTTTGATAGAGGGCTGTTTCCTGTCATGCAGACCGTAACTTGGAGTTGGTATTGTGGTCTGTCAACCACATGGGTGGTTGGCGTCTGTGGCACCCGAATGAAGTTGGAAACCGCTGCGTAGACATCTCGTATCACCGTTAGGCTCGTCGTCTGATTATTGATTGTGATTCGGGGGTGTTACAGAAACTTAAGCCTTAAATACGTTTTAAATTGTTTTACAAAACCTAAGGTTTCAAAGGAATAACCTAATAAATTAATTTCCTTTATTGTATTTAGGATGGACAATATATCTACATAGAGTAGAACTTATCAAAGAATTAAATTCTGGTTCGTAAGTGAAATTGTTAATTATTTAATAAGATAATCTATTATGAAAATTCTCATATTTTATATTCAAATAACCCACCATTATTTCCCATTACCGTAAAGTATATCAATATAATATCTTATGTAACTTAGTTTTATCTAATAAAAGGTTCAAAGGTTTTAAGTATCAAATTCCTATTTATAAACCTTCTATAAATTCTAACTACTAAATACCTCACTTAATTGTAAACTCACATCTTAAGTATTGGTAATAAATGTTATAAATGTATTTCATATGGCTTATCTAATGCCAAGAAACTTAAGGATTATTATTTAGATAAATTTCCAAATCATAGTTTAATATTTATACCATAATCCTCTTCATGATTTTATCTTAAAACATTAAGTTATATTTCAATACCATAAATGCTAAGAAATGATTAAATCTAGACTTACTAATCCACCTCACATTTAGAGGTAAAAGTATTTTATTTATTTCATCATTGTTTATATATTAAGAATATCTAGATGTAAGAGTATTACATTTATTTATTAATTATATAATAAGTTCTATTTGTGTAAAATCTAATCACCAATATCCCTAAGTCCCAACTTATTAATTACCTAACCAAATTATAGATTTACATTCTGGTCTTTGACAAATAATATTACACATGTATTTTAATATGGTTATATATAAACCTTGGAAACTCAAAGGTAACTCTTAAGCCTAATACGTAACTATAATCTAATACCACCTCATATAATATTCTTTTAATAGTACTATGTATAGGTTTAGTTTAACTTACTAATTCCTTCGTATTATATTTCCTATAAGGTATCTAATTTTATTTATGTTAAATATGTATATATTTATATATACTAGGATTTGTTCAAAACATTATTTATGTAGTTTATTTAATTATGTTTAATAACTTTTAGGCATAACTACAACCGACCTATGGTTTATTAAATAAAGTGTTTCCTTTGTTTATTTAATATATATAAGTGTACCCGTACTAGAAATCAACTAAGACATTCCCTATGTAACTTATCATATTTAAACTATCTTATTACTTCGACCTTTAACTTTATTCCAAGTATATTTCATAAAGTATCTCTTTTACCATATCTTAAGGTTCTAGCTCTTATAATGTTTAGTTATTATAAGTGGTAATTTAATTAGTTCCTTGATTTACTTTAAGTTACTACTTTATTCCCTTTTATATATATCAAATATATATAATATATAATATATATATATATATATATATATATTCATATTTCCCTTAGTTATAATTAAAAATATTAACTCCCATATAATATAGTAAATAAAACGTAAGATAATTAAATCCCTTAATTTATATACGTTTCTACTAAGTAAGTATATATACATATATGTAAATAATTTCACTTCTCTTAAAAGCCAATACTAAAACATTTATAAACTTACTGTTATAAAATGTTAATTTAGTTCCCCTTAATTTCCCCAGCTTAAAAGTTGATTAACAAACCTTACTTTAATTTTTGGTTACATTAAAAACCTTATATTATAGATTATTCTTATGAAAAACTCATAAACACAATTTTTAAAACCTTTTACCATTGCCCAAAAATTCCCAAATTTAATATACAGTAACTATAACATTTTAGACATATTATAAAATTTTTATTTCATAAAAATATCTTTTTAATTTAGCCAAATAATTCCAGAAAACCCGTAACTTGCAAAAATCATAACTTATGTTTAAAAACTCCAAAACCATAATAATTTACATCAAAATAAACTAGATTAAATAAGGAATCTATGGTTAAAATTTCAAGTCAAAATACATTTGGGAAGGTATTTAAATTAACCCAACAAGTTAGGACTATTTACTGGAATTTTATAAACTTATAATAATTATTTAATAGCACGATCTAATCTGGACCGTCCAATTCTTTAAACTCCGATCGGACGGTCCCTGAAACCCGTGTTCTTCAGCGTTTCCGAATTGCAACCCGAGTACTAAATCGTTTTTCTCACAATCTACAGAACGAAATCGAGTGATTCTTGTTTCTATAGTTTCGTAATCAAATTTCGGTTCCAATGATACCGGTTTCCCCAATTATAATGCAGTATACATCAAGTTTCGAAATCAATTCGATGGTTAGGGTTTATATCGGGTACAGAGTACAATTCGATCACAATTCTCACAAATTCTCCTAACCTAACACATAATTGACTAAATTGGAACATGGGTTAGGTCGAAAACATGACTACGAACAGCAATATCGGAGCAATTTGATCGGAGACTCACGGATTGTGCGAATTGTTGAATTCATTCGGAAAACTGGAAAAAATATGAACTTTGAGAAGTTCGTGGTGCCAACTTCGAAGATCTATAACTAGCAGTACAAAACGAGTTAGGCTATGAGTAAGAGCTCATTGGAAAGAGCAAACTTAGATCTACGTATTGATAGCAAGAACTAAACCTAACTCGCACCATACAGAAAGATATTGAAGTCGCAAATCACGAGTTTACCTCTCTGTTTCGGTATGATTTTATGTGCTGGTGAAACCGAAACTTTAGACACCTTTCCCTTCCAATCGGTTGAGAATTGGCTTAGACCATAAACATGAAAGTTTTGAGGAATTAGACTCTTCAAAACGAGCTAAAGAACATGGAATTTGGATGAGTAACGAAGAAGTTATGGCTGATCGAATTTACCTGATTCGAAGAGGAAACTGGAATTGCAGTTTTCAGTTTTTGCAGGGTGGCTACTTTGACTCGATTTTGCGGTTGATTCAGAATGAGTTAGGGTTTGTATGAGTTATAGTTGTTTATAGGGAATGTAGGAGAAGACACAAAGAAGACGACATTGAAAAATATGGAGAGATGAATGAGATATAGCCGTCTAAAGTTAGGGCAAAGTATTGAATTCTGTTATCGAAATTCAGGGAATCCATAATCGTTTAAGTCCTGGCGCCTGTGAGCTTGACACGTGGCAACTTTCAAATTTTTGATTCAAAACTTCAATCAAGCATAACTTTGGCTAGGATGATCCGTTTTTGACGTTCTTTTTATCAATCTTCATGGTTTTCCATAACCTATTTATTGGTATAGGTTTCATGGCCTGGTTTGACCATTCTCAAAAAGTCAACTCTAGCAAGGCTTAATAAGCTTTAAGGTTTCTAGAATTTTATATTGACTTTTATGTTTCAAAACAATGTTCCAACAGTTCCCAAAATCTTTATATAATTGGAGTGTTTAGAATTTTCCCAAGATTTATTGATTATAAATCTTATTATTAAATTCATAATACTATAATATATATAATAATTAGGGTTAAATAGGAGAAAACCCCTAAATAAATTTCACAATTCCATATAATAATTTAATATTCATAATTCCATATAATAATTTAATACTTAATAGTATTATTGAAGGTTTAGTAAAAGAAATCCCCTAAATTAATTTAAATTAATTTAGGGGTATTTCAGTATATCCCCCTTAAAAGAAACTTCGCCTCGAAGTTTAAGAAAATCAACTAGTAGGCACTCACACCGCTTCGGGTGTGCTAAGACAATGATAATTCCAATGAAATTCCATACCAATCCAATCCTTTATTTCCATCCATTTCCATAACAACATTCCACTCGAGATTACTCAAACTCAAAACGAACCAATATACCAAGACATAGCATGATGAAAATCAACAGTCACATACTGTGTCATATTGTAAAAACCAAGCACATACAAACACCTCTCATTCTGCTAATACTGTTCTCCCTTTACTAACAATGCAACGAGGCATAATCCGGATGAGATAACGAAGGAGGAGTATGCCAGCATATCCCCCTTAAAAGAGCTAAGGTACGCCCTCGTACCGCTACTAATGGCACATTCAAAGAATTCAACACCTTATTAACCAGCTTTGTTATGAATTTACTGCACCGTTGATTTTATCTATGATCGTTACATATATTTGTATCTCTTGATTGTTATGTAATTGTATTTCCTTGGTGGTTATAAGATTTTATCTTATGATTATTCCATTCATTTAATGACTATACGAATTATATGTCCCTATATGATCATTTATCATATCAATTATATTACCAAGCTATAAAGCAGGTGTAACGTACTTGAGTAGTTTAACATAATATTCCCGATCATTTAATAATCCTCAATAATCTTCCAAAATTATCTTCAATGGTTTATTAGTCAACCATATGTTAAAACTCTATAAGATAAATATTTTCTGTGACTTTTCAAGTTTCAATTGTTTTTTAATTAACTATCGTATTTTAGATAATTCATTCAGTGTTTACTTTATAAATTTACTTATTATATAACTTCACCCAAGGCAGAATTTTAGGAAGTTCTTCCAAAATCTGATTCCTTTACCTTAAAATTTATATATATATATATATATTTTTGGGGACTCTATATAAATTTAAGTCAAGTGAGCTAGTCTAATGAAAACTCACTCACTCCTGGTAATTATTTTTCTTAAGGTTTGTTCTATGTAAGTATTCTCCTGATTATTAAATCTTAGTACTCCCTTAGACAATGGTGGCTTTTGTAAATATCACTCTTAGTGTGACTTCTAAGATTTTATCTATGTATAAGGTTAAACTTCTAAATAAACATGAGGATTTCCAAATCTTTAAGTAACTCTCAATTTCTCACTAGATGCTCAATATTCCGAGTATTTAAGGATTAATGGTATTTAGTTTAGTGTTACTCTTCTCTTCACTTAATCTTTAAGTAACTTCCTTTAATGGTTTTTATATTCAACAAGGGGTAGATGTTCTACCTTGAAGTACCCAAATTTTAAATTCCCTTCCTCCATATATAGGTATTTTTTTCACCAAAGATTTAACTCAATAAATCCTTTACATGTATGAATTTAATACTGGATATTAAGATATAAATTTTGAATTGTTCATTGTGGCTAGCAATGAAATATGCCTAGCTCAAGATTTCATGATGGTAACGTCTTACCACTAATCCTCCTCAAGTTCAACATAATGCATCACTTCCATGGAAGATTATTTCCGGTCGGATGACAAGGCTTGTCTAGCCCCTAAACTTCCAGCAGTGGGTGTGCACCCCCACTACTTTTGGCCTAGGAGTTCGTCGCACCAGGCACTTCCCGTAGAGTGTTAGGTTTAGGTGTTTTCTTTCTAAAGTTAGCGTAGAGTTTTAGTGTGGTTTACCGGTTTGGATGTATGCTACTAGTTCTTGTTAACTTAATAATTTTCTAGACTTGAGATTTATCCTAACATTATCTTTAGGCAACAATTTGTACCTAGTAATTCTTGAAATTTATTTCCAAACTTTAAAGGAGTTGAAGTACTTGTACATAATGTCAATACTAACTTAGTTATTCAAAGATCTATTTGTATACTGTTTCCAACCAAAAGTATTCTTTAAAATTCTAGGAATTTGTGTACTAGCTTTTAAAGGATTGCATTTTTAGCAATGTATTCTCCATGAGCATGCATTTAAAAAATAGCTTAATATTTGGTTTATCTCAACCAAAATCTTATCATACTTAATATAGGATGTTCCAAACTTATATATATATATATATATATATCTGTAGTTTATTGTTGGAACGGTATAACAACACATCACACTCAACAGACATTCACAAAAGAAAAGTGTGTAAAGGAATCGTTCACAATTCCAAAAAGGGTTAGGAGTCATGCCTTACTGGAGTCCTCACTTCCCAATTCTACCCCAGTTCCCCAGTTTTAAGTGCACTATAATCTAAGTATTTCACTCGGCTTGTTTTCTCGAGTTCAGAGCGTAACTACGCTCTGATACCACTTTCTGTAACACCCCTATAATAATAAACAACAGCGGAAAATAAACTAAAGGTGCTACAGACCATCGGGCTCCAAACACCCGGTACCAACCTCACCAATTACAACCATTACAACTAAATTACGGTCTGAACTTCGAGAAAACTTAACATTAACATAACCATAATAGAATACATTCACTCTCCATAAGCCTAATCCCATCCCAATCACTCATGCTCTTCGTGGCCACCTGTAAATCAATTTATACCTGCAAGATGAAACCAAGCAGCCCACCCCGGGAGGGGTGAGTCAGTTCCCTGGAATGGAACTGGTACAATTCTCCAAAACAAACTTATAAAACATAACCCTTCAAAATAAACAGTAACATGAAAACAACCTCTTAAAAGTAAAACAGAGATAAAACACTTCAAAACAATCAAGTTAAAGAAAAGAAAACAAGACAAAGATAGAGAACTTCCAAACCAAGTCATCCACTTAAGTAGTCACACCACATAGTTAGTAAGCATCCATTGTTGATGTTAGAACCAATTCTGGTTACGAAGAGAAAGACTTAAGTAGTCACAAAGGACTAGGAGTGACATTAATATCCATAACCCGCGGTAGACAGTTTATGACTCCACCATTTCAGAAGATGATTCCCATAGACAAAATATACTCAAGAGTGGAATAAACCAATTGGGGGAGATGGCCCCCACCGCCAGTCAGTTGTCACAAGGACGAGGTAAACAGACCTCCGCTGTCAGTTGTCACAAGGACGAGGTAAACAGACCTCCGCTGTCAATTGTCCAGATGGACGAGGTATAGCAGACCTCCGCTGCCACCGACCCGTTCTCGGTCATCGGTGAAAAGTGCGTGCACCACTTAATAGAAATAATCCATACTCAATACCAAGATTAACATTTTCTCATATTCCCATTAGATTTTTAACTGCACGAGAGCAATACCAAAACACTCAGTCCTACAGAGTGCAGAGGCGTAAACCCTGAACAACAATTAATATCCAATAGAAAGAATCCATTCCAAATAAGGCTGATCAAACTCGACTCATGGATGAAACAATACCCATAGTCTAAAGGAAGAATTACCAATACCAGATATTTTCCAATTTTCCCAGTCACCCCACTAGATCATTAACTGCACAAGAGCAATACCAAAACACTCAGTCCTACAGAGTGTAGAAGCGTAAACCCTAGGCAGTTAATATTTAGTGAAACAACTAGATAGGAGGAACCAATAACCAAGGAAGTTTCACATACAGGCTCAGTTAGTCACATCAAGCTCAGTTAGTCACACAACAGTTTCATTATGAAATCCATTCAAGATCAGTTGGTGTTCCAAAACATTCCATAAAGTCCATCAGCAAAAGTATTGAGTACGAGAAATCGTACAAAACATTCCATAGAGTCCAAAACACAACAAGCTGAGTACGAGAAATCGTACCTGGGTAACGCTGTAGCAGTTCTAATCAACTTGCGCAAACAATCAACAGTACTCTGAAGAATTTTAAAGGTAATCTATCATCAATCACTTGTAGCCTATGTTTCGCTTAAATAAACTCCTTACTCTTATTTCAAAGTCTCAATTATCTTTTAAGCCCTCACTTAAATGTTATGTATAATCTTTGAGTTATTTGAGAACGTTGTATAGCCCACAGTGGTAAGATCAAGGAATGTATCTTATTAACACCTGCTAACTGACCACTCCTATCCACTTTATTCATATTTAACCACAATCCTCACATTCAAGACATTTGAGACCTTTATAACATAAATGTGTTTATATTATATAATTAAATCTAAGAATTTCAATAATAATCTTAAGCTTAATAAACATTGTATTATGACCTATGATGGACTCATCTCAGAATACTATACTATTATCTCACAATGTAAAGATTATGTATTTAAACAATATCTACTAGATAACCCATTATGATTAAGTCTTTCCCTTAACTTAATTAAGATCTACATCTTGTATATTGGAATCATAATGTTGTAGATACATTTTATTATAACTTAATTGAGCCACTTAACTCAATTATCATGTCCTTAGTTCAGAATGACTTCCTATTATAACCGTCTAATAATCTTGTCATAAGATGTTGAATTACCTCTCATATTGAAACAACTATATTATAGTTAACTTAGACTTATCGAACTCTTACATTTAGTATTCACAAGGTACATTATTTGCTTAATTATTACCTATATAATAAGTTTTAGTATAACCTTTTATGTATCCTTACGTACATTTAATTTCCTAAATGTTTTTTTTACACACATTCTCTCTATAGACTATGTATAATCCTTTGTACTAAACTTCATTAAACTGAAATACCCCTAAATATTTAACGCATAAAAATCATAACGCGTTTTATAATTCAGACATATGATAACGTATGACAAATTAAATTTAGTGCGGGCATATATACATGTCCGAAAACATGGCAACGTTATATACTGTGTCGGTCACGTACTTATACATGTACGTTTAAAAAAAACATATACGAAGCGTTATCATACTATAACGTCGTACATAATAAATAGTAACGTCGCATCGTTATATATATGACTAAAACGCGACAAAATAAAAGGGGTATCTCTCGTATGTCTAGTGGAATGTCCTAACCGGTTGAAGCTGTGCTCATATTCGGTAGTAAATCGCACTTGTGGACACAAAGTGATCTACACTATTAGGCTAGGAAATCTACTGGTTAAATATCAACAAGATACCCCACCATGCCTTCTTCTGTTTACACCAAGCACATTGTTTCAGTAGTAACAAATAACTAATCGCCCATACCAGAACACAGCACAAGTGCAATGCCTCAATCCCTCTTCTCTGCTCAAGATCTCGAACACCAAATACCAAACCAACCTTTCTCTTCTTTCTAGGTTGGCGCAAACTCCTTCAAATTCCTTGCCGATTTCGACTGACACGGTCACTCCTTCTCTCCCTCTCGCGTGTGTGTCCCTTGTCCCGATCACCCACAAATTCTCCATCAGCATGCACATGCTCCAGTGAGCTGTTGTGGTCCAAAAATCTGTGGAACCTGAACGCACTACACCTCTAGGAATGTACCCACTCACACCTTTATACTCCTTGGAACTTGCAGACCACAAACACCACCTGAGCTCTGTGAAAATAAATCTTGAATTCAGTAAGAGCTAGCCTGAGCAAAGCATGCACCTTAAAGTTTGTTCTGCTACAACCTTGCTCGTATCAGGATTGTGTTTTGAGAGCTCCCACGCAGACGTATGAGCATCAGTAGCAACCAACCCAATTAAGAACTCACCCAGTTTCTTCCTGGCGTTAACATCTCAGTATAACCAGCTCAGGACCTGTGTCTGTCCCACGCAATAACCACCTTAGTGTGTAAGTCCTGGAGCAAAACAGCCCAGGTAAACTGCAGTGAACTCCTTCTTCCTCTGAATGATTTCTGTCAGTAAATGCCTGTTCAACCCACGCATTCTCACGGTTTTGTTATAAACAACTCATCAGGTGTCTGTTTCACGCTAGCACCCATCCCAGCTGTGAAAGTCCTGGGGAAATCTCTGAAACAGATCCATAGAAAAAAAATAGCAAGGTAAAACTGTTACCACAGATTTCTTCTCAAACCTGCATCCTTTTCTGTTCTGTGATCTTGCTATATTATTCCCGATCCTCTCTTTGGCTGTCTTGAATTATTTCTGTGTCTGAAATCTTTACTTCTTGATCAGTAACTCAAGCCCTTCTAATTCTCTGCTGCAAGCCGACCTGGTGTGTTTCAGTTCTGGAAACCTGAAGCAAACCAATTTAAAAAAAAACAGTAAGGTAAAGCTGAAACCAATTTTTTCTTCTCTTCTGGTTATCATAGCCTAACTCCTGGTAATCTTTCTTAGTTGTTGTCGGGTGATCACGGTGCTGAGAGTCTCATCTGTGCCCAAGAAGCAACCCGGGGAAACATCTAAGTTAAAAAGGTGAGCTATCCCCTAAACTGATTCAATAATCAGAAACCAGACAAAACCGTCAAGTTTGTGGTCATTCAGATTCTGGAACATTCTGTTTTCAGTATACTAACTGCTCAGGAGAGTTATAGAGTGGGTGTGGGTTAATAACGAAATTAAAACACAACTAATACCCCTAGGCAGAAGTGAAAATCAGTTAGTGCATCAGGACTGAAGTTAGAAGAGAAACAGAAAACAGTTAGCAAGTGCTGGATTTCAGTTCTTTGTTTTACAGTTTATTCGTAGTTTCTGTATAATAACCTTTTTGAGGCTAATGCAACGTTAGGACACTTACCTAGGTAGTGACTAACCTTGGAGTGTGGGAAAATCACTAAACAAATTAAAATAGAAGCTAGGAAGATAAGAGTGCAGGTGTAGTTGCTTGTGTCTCGGTATGCTTATTTTCCAGGGGTAATGTGAAGGTGGTAGTGGTTAGATCATGAACTGAAAACCTAACTAGTACACTAGACTATGGGTAAACAAGGGGGGATGTTATTGACATCAGTTAACCCATGAGCAAACAAAGAAAAAAAAGAAACAGTTATCAACTTAGGAAGAAAAGATGAAAGTAAAACCACCTGGTGGGTGTTTCAGTTTTAACAGTTTGTCCAATTTCTGTCTGGGACGTACCATTGATACTAACAAGGTTGTGCTGGGATTTAAGACCTTAGTAAGACACTTAATAGTGTAAGCAAACAAAGAGGGAGAAGTTGGAAGGCAAATTTAAAGAACAGAAAGATAGAAGAAGATTTATCAGTTATGGCTTCAGTTGCAGTTCGTGGATGATTCAGTAGTATTACCACTGCAGTGGTGGGTCTGCTATGAGGTTAAACACCCTGATAAGACAAACAACTCACTGGGGAATTAACTTGGGGCAAAACTAGAAATCTAAAATTGTGAACAAAAAAAAAACAGAAGAGAAAACGTCAGTTTTATGTCCCAAAGTGTACAGTTTTATTCTCAGTTTCGCAATAAACTCTCAGGGGCATAGTCCTTACTGTCGTGCATTGTTTTTTTTTCTTTCTTTTTCTTTTTCCTTGTGGGTAAAGCTATGATAAAACGCTTAACTAAGTAAGTGAGTATTTTGGGGATAAATTAGAAGTCGGATAGATTGACAAAAAGAAAGACACAGAGAAGACATCAGTTTTGGGTTTTCTTTCAGTTTTCAGATTCGTTGTATAGAGTTTTGAGAGGTGTTAGCCATGTGTTTTGGGACTTTCTTGAAGTTAAATCATGGTAAACCGTTGATCTAAATGAGAAAACAACTTGGGTAAATTAGAAACCAGATTAATGGTAGGAAGAAGACAATGAAAGATATTTCAGTTTTTCAGTTTCTTGTTCCAGTGTTTCAGTTTCCTAGTTTATGTATAATGGAGTTTTAGAAATGATCATAGTGTTGTTCTGACTTGGCTTGGAGTTTAAAATCCACCTAATACGTCTAAGCAGTGGGGTAAAAACACTAAGGGGAATTTGATGACAGATTGATAATCAAAATTAAAGACAAAAAAAAAACACAATGCAACAGTTTTCAGCTTTACAGTTTATTCTTGTTTCAGTATAGGATGATTCTGTAACATTGACAGAGATGCTTGGGGATTATGTCTTGATAAAACACTTACCCACGTGAGTAAATAAGTTGGTAAGGATTGAGCATCAATTAGTGAGAAAAGAAAGGAAGAAAGAACCCCAGATTTTGGTATGTCAGTTTCCTAGTATTCCTGACAAATTGAGCTCCTGTATAACTGTGTATAGATGGTTAGAAAGAGTGTATTGAGTTGCTAATGGTCCTGAAATATTCCTAATACCCTTACCTAAGTTGGTTTACACTCCAGGAAGGTTATAAGCTGCTTAATTGAACTAAAACTGAAACTAAACAAAGTAGCACACAAAGAAGGGTGAAGGAATAAGTTATATCAGTTTTTACTTTCTGTTTTCTGCAACAACGCGATTCTGCATAATGGATTTTTCCAGTAGTGTTATCAGGGTTATTATGGTTTTGGTTTTGTGGTTGAACTCCCTACTGACACTCCTAACTCAGTAGCCAAACACCTGGAGGAAACCTGAAATCAATTTAAAGAGTAAAAAGAAAAATAAAAGAAAACAGAAGACCAGGATATATCAATTTCTTAGTTTCAGTTTTCCACTGTCTTCAGTTCAGTATGTACAGAGAGTTCCCAGAGTTGTTGTGCATGTTGCGGTGAATCTGTTTTGGGGTTAAGATCTTGATGAAGCACGTAACTAACTGGGTAAGCAGTTGGGGGGATTGGAAGTCAAGCTATGAGCAAAAGAAAAAGAGTTAGAAGAGGTTATATCAGTTGGTTCAGTTTAGCTTAGTACTGAGGGGTTTGAGGGAGTTGAGGTGAGTTTATAATGAATCTAAACACCTCTAATATGCCTTAGAAGGTTTATATACTTGATGGGAAAGAATCAAACAGCAGTAGAGTTAACTAGATACAAGTGCCAAGAAGTAATACTTAGATTGTTGTTTCAGATTTTATTAAAGGTATAGCTTCTGTATAACTGATTGCATGGGGGTCATAAGAGTGATAGTCGATTGATAATGAACCCAACACCTTCCTAATGTATCTAGCTAAGCTTAGGGAACATCTTGGGAAGTTTAGACACCCCTAGATACATTAAAAAGCGTGGTAATATAAGGTTATGTGCAAGAACCTTGTTTCAGTTTTGAGACACTTAGGCCTCGGTATAAAGGAGTTCTAGAAAAATTGAGGAGTGTGATTGTGTAATTAATGAGCTTAAAACATAGCTATTTAGCTAAGGAGGGAACACACTCTAGACAAGTTAAACCTATCTCATATAAACTTGCTATATGATTAGCGCTTAGTATACTCTAAAAACGTTAGCTAGAGGAAAGGATGTAGTTAACGTGTGAGTTGGCAATGTGGATGTCCTAGGAGTAATATAAGCCTAGGATTAATATTTTGGAAATTTTTAAGGGTTAATATAAACTAGGCACTTAAGGACTCACCTAGAGAATTGCACATGTTAACGTAGAATAAGCTAGTGAAAAATGTCACAACGGTTGTGCATGAAATCATAAAACTGACAAGTTGTGTTGATTAACATTAGGGCCGTAATGAACGCCGATCGAGATCCCGTGTGTGAGACGACACGTGCTTTTGAATAAGGTATGGACATGTGTGGTTCGTATGTTGCCGTGTTACACGGCTTGTGTGCTGTGTGCTTTGTTTGACAATAACTATAAGACTATGCATGAAATTGGATTGCTTCTTGTGGCTTGCTTATATGCTTGTTATATATCCTTGTGGCATATTACTTGCGCGCACACAGTAGTTTAGTCCCTTTCTCGCTTATGGAACTCGAGATGAACCACTACGAACTATGAAAACAAAGAAAACTTTATAAGGGGAACTCCTCTCTAAACCATTGAGGACTACCATGACACCCACTATGGTGTCTATTCATTAATGATAATGAAGAGCAAGTCTCCTTTGGTGAGACACGACGAACCACGTAGACAAAACAAAAGAACTATACACAGAGACAAATCCTCTCTAACTTTAGAGGACCGCTAATGACACCCACTATGGTGTCGAGATTATAATGATAATGAAATGAAAAGTACCAACTGGTGAAACACGAGAACAACCCGGGAAGACAACAGCTCGGGCCGCGCGGTATGGATGTTCGGGAGTTGGTATCTGCATCAGATCCTTCAATTGTTCTATGGTGGAATATGTTTTAGGAGTCCCTGGGTGACCCCACTTTCTTAGCACATCCTGGAGTCTAGAGGTGACTCCGCTTTCTCGACCCTGGGTGTCGAGAATGGGGGAGTGACAAATTGGTGGAGCTTATCCTGGAGTCTAGAGGTGACTCCGCTTTCTCGACCCTGAGTGTCAGGAATGGGGGACTAGCTATGGAGGAGACGTGTTATAACCCAAAGTTCGTTGCATTTTATTTCGTTTGAGGTAATTCTAAGTTGGCTTGTATTGCGTAGGACATGGGAGTCCTTTTTAAATAAGAGGAGGGACAAGGTGGACTTTTCCCTTCTAGTGAATTTTGGTAAGTATTAATTAACACTTTAGTTAATTAATCCTCACGCTCTACACCACGATCAGATCGTTCCTTCATTTGACAGTTTCCCAACCTTGTTCCTCTCTTTCTCTCTCTCAAGAATACGTTCAATCAAGTGCTCAACCCTGCAAGTGTGGTTCTGAAACCCGAGTTCGCTGGGGGATTCTGCAATTTGTTTCGCCGTCTCCGTTGCAATCAGGTTGGTCTTGTGGTTGTCATTTGCGAATCAGTTTTGGGGGTTAGGTTTTGGGAACCCTTTCAATCTCTAATAGTTCTTTGCAATCTGATTGTGATTCAGCGTTGACCCCTCTGTTCCGTTCTTTCTCTCCTGCGTTTGGCTCCGTTTGTGTGTTCGACGTCGGATTCAGGTGAGGGTTTCGTTACAGTTTTTGGATTGTAATTTCAGTTTCAGAGTTTGGGTTCCGTTTTCTGAATTGGGAGTTTGCAATTGTGTTTTGCTCAGTGTATTTGGTTGCGTTCGGTCTGCGTTTGAGGGTCTGCATTGGCTGGATTCTGCTGTTCAGAATTGAGGAATTTGTCTCTGCTGTATACTGAGGTAGGTGGCTTTCGGATTCGATCCGTATGTTCAGCCTTGGGGAGTTTGGATTCTACCAGTTAATTCAATGATTCGATCCTGTGTTGGGTGTGTCTTATGTCTGTTTAATGCCTTTTCAATGGATTAAACCCCCAAGGTTGTTTTGTAAATTGTGTGTTGATTTGGATTGGTTTTTGTGCCTCTGTTCATTTGAATTCGCTTCTGATTTCTGAGGTTTTCGGCATGTCCGAACTTCTGTCCGAGCTTTGAAGTTCGGACATGCCCTTCTGCGCTTAATCTTTTGAAAATCTTCGCTGTGTCCGGACTTCCGTCCGAGCTTTGAAGTTCGGACACAGCCTTCTGCATTCTCTGATTTTGGCTTCGACTTGTGTCCAAACATTGGATGTCCGGACACAAGTTCGGACTCTCCACGTTCTGTTTTCCGAAGGATGTCGAACATCCGTCCGAACTTGGATGTTCGGACACCTCTGGCTCTTCTTCTGTTTTAAGGTTCGACTTGTGTCCGAACTTTGAAGTCCGGACACAAGTTCAGACATCTGTCTGATTTTGCCTTCTGAGTCTCGACTTGTGTCCGAACATTGATGTCCGGACACAAGTTCGGACAGGCTACTGTTTTGGCCATAACTTGCTCGTTTGAGCTCCGTTTTGACTTCTGTTTGCGGGGTTGGATTCCCCTTCTGATTTCCAAGCTATCTATGAGCTTTCTGGTGCCTTTGGTGCACATATGCTTATCTGTATTTAAGCTTCTGTTTTGGGACCTAGTTATCTCTGTGTCTGAGCCTTTGGATGGCTGGTTTCGCTGTCTCGTAGCGCGCTATGTAGGATCCTTCTGTTCACGGGTGATGTTCCCCGTTCTGTTCACGGGTGTCTACACCTGTTCTGTTTACGAGTGAGGTTTCCTCGTTCTGTTCACGAGCTGGTTGCTCGTTCTGTCTGTATGCTGTGATCGCTAGTGTCCCACTCTGTTTTCAGCTTCTGTCTGCTTCTGTTCTGTCTAGTCCCTATGGTGTGGGCTTCTGCTTCTGTTTTCTGACATGCTTATGGATTCTCTTGACTCCTTCTGATTTGATAACATTCTTAAATGTTTTGAGCATGCTGGTTGATGAAGTTTGTCATCTACTGGGCATAGTTGTGTGCTCATTCCCCTATTTCTATCTAACATTGTAGATTGATCAGTGAAGGTCGTTTTGCAGCTCTGGAGTTAGATGTTTCATTATTAGTTACTTTTGAGACTTTGTATTCGGATTTGAGCCTCTGGGCCTTTTGTTAGCTTCTGTTTCTGTTATACGTTTGGTGGGTTCTGTAAAACCTTTGAGGTGTTAAGACTTCATTTTGGTTTATACTTTGTTTAAGTATTCTGTTTTGGGCCTTATTTGAATATGTGTTTAAGTTCGTTCTTTTAGAGCCTTGCGTTATTATGTAATAATACGCGGCGTGTAATACCCCTAACTCCTAGGCCAGTGTTTGGGGGTGTTACATTTAGTGGTATCAGAGCTCTGGGTTCTAATCTGCTGGGATTTTAAGTTAGCCAGTCAGTCAGAAATGTCAGTGTTAGTGTCGGAGTCTAACTGTCTGCTGTTGGACTTTCAGAATGCCGCCAAGGAGAGCGAATAACCCTCCAGGGAATGTTGCTGATGCTGTTCAGCAATTCATGACGCAGCTCATGCAGACCATGGCTGCAGGGGGTGGTCCAGCTGGAGGAGGACCAGCTGGCGGAGCAGGCCCGGCTGGGGCAGATGCTGGAGGGAGGAACGTGAAGGCGCTTCAGGAATTCATGAAGCTGAAGCCGCCGTCATTTGATGGGGCAGGAAACCCCCAGGAGGCCAGCCACTGGTTGTCAGAGGTGGAGGATTTGCTTCAAGTGTGGATCCATGGGGCATAGGATTGCTGATTGCCCTCAGGCTGAGAGGAGCAGAGGTAGCTCTGGAGGTGGAGCTGGAGGATCTGCATCTGGGTCTAGAGATCGAGACCGGGCTGAGCAGAAGAAGCCCCAGGGCCAGGCCAGAGTGTACGCGATGGCTGGAGAGGACCGATCGACTGACAGAGTTGTCACAGGTATTCTCCAGCTGTCATCTCGTTCTGTTTTCTGTTTGTTTGACTCTGGAGCCACCCACTCTTTTATTTCTGCTGAGTTGGTGGGTGAGCTCGGTTTGCCTGTTGTGCCTCTGGGTGTTGAGTTGTGTGTGCATAGTCCATTAGTTAGGGACTCTTCTATGCTGAATTCTGTTTGCAAAGATAGTCCTGTGTTAGTCAGAGATAGGACTCTGTGTGCTAACCTCATCCCGATGGAGATGACTTCTTTTGATGTGATTCTGGGCATGGATTGGCTTGCTGCGCACCATGCCCATATTGATTGTGCTGCTTCGAGAGTCACTTTTGAGGAGCCGGGTCAGCCCCGTCTAGTTGTAGCAGGGAATGGACTCCCGTGCTCGCCGCCAGTCATATCTGCTATGCAGGCGTTCCGTTTTCTGAGGAAAGGATGCCAGGGATATCTGTGCTACATCCCTGAGGTTCGCAAGGATGCGAAGTTGGAGGAGATTCCAGTGGTCAGAGACTTCCCAGATGTGTTCCAGGATGATGCCTGGGCTTCCCCCTGTCAGAGAGGTGGAGTTCTCGATCGAGCTCGCACCTGAGACTCAGCCCATTTCGAAGGCCCCATACCGATGGCGCCTGCTGAGCTCAAGGAGTTGAAGGTCCAGTTGCAGGAGCTGCTGGATAAGGGCTTCATTCGCCCGAGTGTGTCGCCTTGGGGAGCGCCAGTGCTATTTGTAAAGAAGAAGGACGGTAGTATGCGGTTGTGCATTGACTACAGGGAGCTCAACAAGGTTACCATTAAGAATAGGTATCCTCTCCCGCGCATAGACGACTTGTTCGACCAGTTAGCAGGAGCTAAGGTGTTTTCGAAGATCGATCTGAGGTCGGGATATCATCAGCTGAGGATTAAGGCAGACGACGTGCCTAAGTCCGCTTTCAGGACTCGTTATGGACACTACGAGTTCCTAGTGATGCCATTCGGGTTGACGAATGCGCCGTCAGTATTTATGGATATGATGAACAGAGTCTTCAAGCCGTTTTTGGACCAGTTCGTTGTAGTTTTCATCGATGACATCTTGGTGTATTCCAAGAGTGCTGAGGAGCACGAGGAGCATTTGAGGACCGTTCTCCAGACTCTGAGGGAGAACGAGTTGTATGCGAAGCTGAAGAAGTGCGAGTTCTGGCTAGATCAGGTGGTATTCTTGGGACATGTGGTCTCCAAGGATGGTATCTCCGTGGACCCGGAGAAGATTCGAGCTATTACTGAGTGGGCCAGGCCTACTAATGTCGGAGATATTCGTAGCTTCCTTGGACTAGCGGGCTACTATCGCAAGTTTGTGGAGGGCTTCTCCAAGTTGGTGATTCCGTTGACTCGTCTGCTGCAGAAGGATGTGAAGTTTGAGTGGAGCGATGCCTGCGAGCAGTGTTTTCTGGAGTTGAAGAAGAGGTTGACTACTGCGCCGATCTTGACTCTTCCGGAGGGGACCGAGGGTCTTGAGGTTTTCTGTGATGCGTCCCATAGGGGACTTGGATGTGTTCTGATGCAGCAGGGGAAGGTAGTGCATATGGCTCTCGTCAGCTTAAGCCATATGAGAAGAACTATCCGACCCACGATCTGGAGCTGGCTGCGGTGGTCTTTGCGTTGAAGATTTGGAGGCACTACTGTATGGGGCAGCGTGCAAGGTGTATACGGACCATAAGAGCCTCAAGTATCTGTTCACTCAGAAGGAGTTGAACTTGAGGCAGAGGAGTGGCTGGAGTTGTTCACGATTATGATTTAGAGATCCTCTACCATCCGGGTAGGGCGAATGTGGTTGCTGATGCGCTCAGTAGGAGGGGTCCGTCTGGGACGTTTGTGCTTTTGGTGTGGAGAGGTCTGCTCAGGAGTTGCAGCGCATGGGTATCTGGGTTGTCCGTCCAGAGAGGTCTGGGATGTTAGCAGCACTGCAGGTTCAGCCTACCTTGATCGACCGGATCAAGGCCAGTCAGGAGCTTGATGTCAGTCTGTGTAAGATCAGAGAGAGTTTGTCTGCTGGTCAGGAGTCCGAGTTCCGGGTTTCAGAGGATGGCTGCCTGAGGTTCAGAGGCCGTGTTTGTGTGCCGGCAGACGACGCGTTGAGGCGTGAGATCATGCAGGAGGCTCATGGAGCTCCTTACTCGGTACACCCAGGAGGTGTGAAGATGTACCGGGATCTGCGTGAGACTTTCTGGTGGAGCAATATGAAGAGGGACATCTCGACTTTGTATCCAGATGTAGGACCTGTCAGCAGGTCAAGGCCGAGCATCAGAGACCAGCTGGTTTGCTTCAGCCTCTTCCCGTTCCGGAGTGGAAGTGGGAGAGCGTCGGTATGGATTTTGTCATGGGACTGCCTAAGACTCCGAGGGGTTTCGATGCAGTTTGGGTCATTGTGGACCGGCTCACGAAGAGCGCTCACTTCCTACCTGTCAGGAAGACCTTCAGTTTGCACCGTTTAGCCCAGTTGTACATTGATGAGATAGTACGTCTGCATGGGGTTCCGGCTTCGATTGTGTCTGACAGAGATCCGAGGTTTGTGTCCAGGTTCTGGCAGAGTTTGCATCAGGCTTTGGGGACGAAGTTGTCTTTCAGTTCAGCTTACCATCCTCAGTCAGACGGGCAGACAGAGAGGACGAATCAGGTCCTAGAGGACATGCTCAGGGCATGTGTACTCGACTTTGGGGGCAGCTGGGATCAGCACGTGGCACTGATAGAGTTCGCGTACAATAACAGCTTTCAGACCAGTATCGGGATGGCTCCCTTTGAGGCCTTGTATGGCAGGAGGTGCAGATCACCCATCTGTTGGGATGATCTGAAGGAGAGAGCGGTGATCGGTCCAGACTTGGTTCAGGATGCTGTGGGCAAAATTCAGTCTATCAGGGAGCGTTTGCTAGTGGCTCAGAGTCGCCAGAAGAGCTACGCCGATCAGAGGAGACGACCTCTAGAGTTTGAGGTGGGCGATCATGTGTATCTGAAGGTTTCTCCTGTGCGAGGAGTCGTTCGTTTTGGGAAGAGAGGCAAGCTTAGCCCTCGTTTTGTGGGTCCTTTTGAGATCCTAGAGAGGATCGGACCGGTTGCCTATCGTTTGGCTCTGCCTCCGTCTTTAGCAGCAGTGCACAGTGTTTTCCATGTTTCGATGCTGAGGAAGTACATTCCGGACCCATCTCATGTGATCGACTTCAGTCCGCTTCAGTTGAGGGAGGACTTCACGTTTGAGGCAGTTCCTTGAGGATTTTAGCGGGATGTCCGCAAGCTCAGGAGTAAGACCATGCCCTTGGTGAAGGTGCAGTGGTCGGGTCAGTCAGAGGAAGAGGCGACCTGGGAGGTCGAAAGCGAGCGTTCTAAGTTCCCGCCCTTTTCGAGCAGTAGGTATGTTTTAATTTCGAGGACGAAATTCTTTTAAGGGGGAGGTGATGTTATAACCCAAAGTTCGTTGCATTTTATTTCGTTTGATGTAATTCTAAGTTGGCTTGTGTTGCGTAGGACATGGGAGTCCTTTTTAAATAAGAGGAGGGACAAGGTGGACTTTTCCCTTCTAGTGAATTTTGGTAAGTATTAATTAACACTTTAGTTAATTAATCCTCACGCTCTACACCACGATCAGATCGTTCCTTCATTTGACAGTTTCCCAACCTTGTTCCTCTCTTTCTCTCTCTCAAGAATACGTTCAATCAAGCGCTCAACCCTGCAAGTGTGGTTCTGAAACCCGAGTTCGCTGGTGGATTCTGCAATTTGTTTCGCCGTCTCCGTTGCAATCAGGTTGGTCTTGTGGTTGTCATTTGCGAATCAGTTTTGGGGGTTAGGTTTTGGGAACCCTTTCAATCTCTAATAGTTCTTTGCAATCTGATTGTGATTCAGCGTTGACCCTCTGTTCCGTTCTTTCTCTCCTGCGTTTGGCTCCGTTTGTGTGTTCGACGTCGGATTCAGGTGAGGGTTTCGTTACAGTTTTTGGATTGTAATTTCAGTTTCAGAGTTTGGGTTCCGTTTTCTGAATTGGGAGTTTGCAATTGTGTTTTGCTCAGTGTATTTGGTTGCGTTCGGTCTGCGTTTGAGGGTCTGCATTGGCTGGATTCTGCTGTTCAGAATTGAGGAATTTGTCTCTGCTGTATACTGAGGTAGGTGGCTTTCGGATTCGATCCGTATGTTCAGCCTTGGGGAGTTTGGATTCTACCAGTTATTCAATGATTGATCCTGTGTTGTGTGTGTGTCTTATGTCTGTTTAATGCCTTTTCAATGGATTAAACCCCCAAGGTTGTTTTGTAAATGTGTGTGTTGATTTGATTGGTTTTTGTGCTCTGTTCGTTTGAATTCGCTTCTGATTTCTGAGGTTTTCGGCATGTCCGAACTTCCGTCCGAGCTTTGAAGTTCGGACATGCCCTTCTGCGCTTAATCTTTTGAAAATCTTCGCTGTGTCCGAACTTCCGTCCGAGCTTTGAAGTTCGGACACAGCCTTCTGCATTCTCTGATTTTGGCTTCGACTTGTGTCCGAACATTGGATGTCCGGACACAAGTTCGGACTCTCCACGTTCTGTTTTCCGAAGATGTCCGAACATCCGTCCGAACTTGGATGTTCGGACACCTCTGGCTCTCTTCTGTTTTAAGGTTCGACTTGTGTCCGAACTTTGAAGTCCGGACACAAGTTCGGACATCTGTCTGATTTTGCCTTCTGAGTCTCGACTTGTGTCCGAACATTGATGTCCGGACACAAGTTCGGACAGGCTACTGTTTTGGCCATAACTTGCTCGTTTGAGCTCCGTTTTGACTTCTGTTTGCGGGGTTGGATTCCCCTTCTGATTTCCAAGCTATCTATGAGCTTTCTGGTGCCTTTGGTGCACATATGCTTATCTGTATTTAAGCTTCTGTTTTGGGACCTAGTTATCTCTGTGTCTGAGCCTTTGGATGGCTGGTTCGCTGTCTCGTAGCGCGCTATGTAGGATCCTTCTGTTCACGGGTGATGTTCCCCGTTCTGTTCACGGGTGTTACACCTGTTCTGTTTACGAGTGAGGTTTCCTCGTTCTGTTCACGAGCTGGTTGCTCGTTCTGTCTGTATGCTGTGATCGCTAGTGTCCCACTCTGTTTTCTGCTTCTGTCTGCTTCTGCTCTGTTAGTCCCTTAATGTTGGACTTCTGTTCTGTTTCTGACATGTTATGGATTCTCTTGACTCCTTCTGATTTGATAACATTCTTAAATGTTTTGAGCATGCTGGTTGATGAAGTTGTCATCTACTGGGCATAGTTGTGTGCTCATTCCCCTACTTCTAACGCTTTGCAGATTGAAGGAGGATTCTCCCCTCAGCTTCTGGAGTTTAGATGTTTTTTAGCTTCTTTTGAGACTTTGTATTGGATTTGAGCCTTTGGGCCTTTTGTTAGCTTCCGTTTTGTTATACGTTTGGTGGGTTCTGTAAACTTTTGGGTGTTTAGACTTCTTTGGTTTATACTTTGTTTAAGTATTCTGTTTGGGCCTTATTTGATATGTTTAAGTTCGTTTTTTAGAGCCTTGCGTTATTATGTAATAATACGCGGCGTGTAATACCCCTAACTCCTAGGCCAGTGTTTGGGGGTGTTACAAGACGTCCTCCAATGTGCGGTGATAAAAGAATTCACAAATAATCCTTAAAGAAACAAGGAACGATTAGCACCTACATAATGATGTCTCGGGATCTAATCTATATCCCCTAACTCGGTGCCAGAGAATAGAGGAAAACATGTGTAATGAGACCAAGCAAATGAGAAAATTCACAAATGTGATTCTTTAAGAAAACAAGGAATGAATAGCACCTACATAACAAAGTCTCGGGATCTAATCTATATCCCCTGACTCGGTGCAAGAGAAGAAAGGAAAACATATGTAATGAGAACAAGAAAACAATACGCAATCTCTTGAATGATCCCATAGCGAGGATCGGCGGTATAATGTACCTACGCACACGTCCTATAATTACCTGACTGTTGTTGCTACACTAGCAGCTTATTGTGCTGGACTGCGTGTTTGACATTGTTATGCTACTTGCAAGTTGTGTTTGGTTGCTTATTGATATTGATGTGCTACTTGCAAGATGTGCTTGGTTGCTTACTGATATTGCTATGCTACCGATGAGTGTGTATGATATCATGATGTGCTGATGTGTGCTTTACTGCTTTATATAGCATGTAAAATTGACTTAATAATATTCGACCAAGTAGTCGTGTGGCCCGGTAACATGCGGGCTTCACACGTTCATACTCAGCGTAGTTTGCTGAGTCCTTTACACCCAATTTTTTTTAGGTCTTGTGCCAGACGATAACGGAGCGTAGGCGGGATGGCTACCATGGGGGTAGTCCATCGGGGCATGACTTTTAAGTTTGTAGTGGCATGTGTAATATATGGGTTGTTATAAAACCTGAGATGTAACTCTTAGTCTACGATTTGGTAAATTTATTGTAGACACTCGGAACTTGGGAATTGTACTATATATTGTATATGAATTTTGATAGAGGGCTGTTTCCAGTCATGCAGACCGTAACTTGGAGTTGGTATTGTGGTCTGTATTTATGGTACTTTATTGTTTAACTAAGGTTTAAATCGTTCACTAACGTTTCTAAGGCACTTTTTAGCCTTAATATACCATAGTTTAATGTTTAAGCAACATATCAAGGTTTGGGGTATTTCAATCTACCCCCCTTAAAAGAACTTCGTCCTCGAAGTTCACACTTCTCATACATCATTTGGATTAGAACACAGAGATTACTTGTAAATAAAACTTCCATAACCAAACAACTTTACATCATACCCTTAGACTTAACAGTCCGGGTAACATATACACATCCATACATAACATAACATACTTACATGATAACCTCGGACTCAACGGTCCGGGTATCTTAACAACATTGTGCTTACATAACAACCCTTAGACTCTCAGGTCTGGGTAACATAACAACATTTAGACACATAAGTCTAGGTAACATAACAACATTTAGACACATAGGTCCAAGCAACATAACAACATTTAGACACATAGGTCTAGGTAACATCACAACTTTCGGAACTCAACCACATTAGGACTCAAGGTCAAAATAATATTTATTACACATACCACACAACATGTCTTAGCATGTATGGCAACCAAAAATACCTTTTTTTTTATACACTGTGATCCCGCAGAACCCGGTCGTGATGGACACCTTCTGGTCCCCGTCCCTTTGGGAGGTCAAAACAGTCACTTAATTTTAACATATATACTTCTCATGTCACCGGTCCGAGACAAAGGCTCATGCGTCCTCGGCTCATGAGCAAGTACTACAAAATATTCTTTACTAGGTTAAGATAAGAGAATCCTTTATTTCAAATGTTAATCGACTGTTTTGAAAACACCAATTGAAATCCTTTGAAAACACATACAACTCCAAGTCCAACTTATGCTCTTTGCTTCTTTTCTTAGCGTGGTTATTTGTGACCACTTATAGGGAGCTTCAAGAATCATCCAACCCTGATGTGATCAGCATCAGTGTTGAACCTTCCACCCCAATTTGTGTTCGGCTTCCCTTGATCTCATGAAAATCAAGTTTCACCTCCCACTTCAATTTCAAGCATCAGGTAAATCACTCATTTCCAATTTTCTATCTTTTAAGTCATTCTAGTCATAATCATACATCTCCAAAGGATAGAACTCCGTCTACCAGTTATCTCCATTCACTTTAATCATGTTACCTAGGGAATCTTATTCTCACTAGGTTCTATGTCGGTTTCATACCCTTTTCATGAATCACTATATTATATACATACACATATATTTTATCAGAATACAACACACAGTTTCACATTTATACACTGTCGGGGTTTTTGTTCCCCCGGGAGTTTCTCTACTCCCCACACTTGTACTATCACACACCACTGTTAACGAATAAACACACTTATCACAATGGTATTCGCATCTTCTGTGCGCAATTACCACAATTAAACCATGAATGAATGTGTATGTTTACGTAACACACACACCAATCATCAAAACAATTATTTTGTGCTATGCACAATATAGGTCACGTACACTACGTACACTTGTACGGTAATACACACTAAGTGGTTTTGCGCTCTACCCCCCTTAAAAGGGATTATACCCACGTAATCAATCACTGAATCATTGGTTTGAAACATTCTGCCGTCGTGACGTACTTTAACTTCCACGCGGTCTATTATACAATGCATTCAGATTAGAGGATCTTAACCATGTTGGCGGTTTAGTTCCTAAACCAAGAATTCTCATTGGAGTTTGCTTTAACTCTTAACTGGTTTCGGTTCTGGCTTGTGAGGCTTCTAGGCATTAATAATTAGCCATTCACTCCTGTTCACTATGCACATTCAACACTTGAATCGCTGGCTCACTAGTTTCTGCTGCGCAACTCTGATAACTGTAGAGCTTAGTTTGCCCCATTCGTTATTCTTACTGTATTGTACATCTCCAATTATCACCTTTATCTTGGTAATAACAGTTTCTCAACCGATGCGTGGTATCTCTGACCGTGCATGAATTCGGTGAGTTATAAACTTTCTATCCACTTCTATAATAATTTACTATGTATACTGCTACGTATTTCACAATGATTGACTTGTTTCCTTCCGACTTACTGTCGGTTGAGGTTGAGCTACCACCTAAAGTGTAGTGCTCTCTCAGTTATTTCCCATGCTTGAGGTATATTCCATACCGATAGTTGGTATTTAGTGCTATTGTAGTCACTTGTTCTTAATCATGCCTCCACATTTGGTCCTGTACAAGTACTCTTTCATTGGTACGTCTTTGCATTTCCTATGCATCAGTCACTATGGCGTTATAAGCCGCTTCCTGTTTCCACCATAATTAACATTTCCAGAATCCTATCCATCGCACTCGATCATTACTGTTCAAATGCAATACCAAAACACTCAGTCATACAGAGTGCAGAGGCGTAAACTCTTGACAGTAAATCTCTTATTAGCAATGGGGAATCCACACTGAGTTCCTTATCACATAGTACCAACCATTGGCTTATTGCCCAGTCTGTTTATCATCACTTACCTTGCATCACCACTGAGTTATCTCATAACTGGTCTTATCTGCCATATTATTATTTAACAACACTTATACAACGGTCGCTTGCTGCGCACCGTGCTCTTACTCACTGTATAACATCAACTTATATGGTATTCACTGTCATTTTAGCTTCCACACATATACTTACATCACTCTTATTATGGTTCGCCACTCATTGGCTGATTGTTGAATATTCTAGTCTTTGAGTCTTTATGCTCCTTGAGCATTGTCCATTACACATTTAGCGTCACACATCTATGGTGGTTGCTATTAGACTTATTACTCTTCCGGTCTCCACAACTGGTATAAACACTACTTTTCGTATCATTCCCATTCAAATCCTCCTCCGGTAGTAACCATATTGGTCCACCCTTAACGTATTCCCTGAACTTAGTTCACCTAACTACCGCTGTTGCGGTCTCTCAATATTAAGAGGTATCCCCACTCTCTTAGCAGTGGTTCGTTATCCGCTTTACTTACTTATATAACATAAACTCTTACAATCGATTAAATTTATATAACATATCTTGTTTGTGGCTTATAAGCCTTATTGCCTTGAGCTTCGCTCATTGTAGGCTGTCCACACACGTGTACTTCTTTGTACCACATTACATGATTTGGATATCATATTGGGCTCCATGACAAGGTCGTTGCATTCCGTTTCCTTTCATGGGATGCCCCTTAGGATTGTCAGTCCGTCTCCTGACAACTTATGTCTAAACTGGGTGTTAGTTTCAACCCTTATGTTTCTGTCACGTCATTTCGTGCAACAATTGTTGATGCGAACACCCTTCAAGGATTGCTCCTGGGTGTTGCTAAGTTATGCCTTTACATCTGGCTTGCACTTATTGGTACATTTAGTTAACCACGCTGTTTTGTGTTCTTAACTGGCTTATTATCTTCTTCTATGAAGATCAACATCTCCTGGTAGTGTAGGTACTCATTCTGAGAATTTCATCCCGTTCATTGCACATTAATGTGTCCACATTAGGCATCTGCTTGCCATGCACAGGCTGGGTCACCGTTCCAGCTATCATGTTTATCCCTCGGGATTCTTAAGACATATGCTATGTCTTTACATAACAGTTAGTGCACTTCACACCTCCTGACTCTTAAAACATTTCCTTGAAATGAATTCACTAATTCCTTTAGTCTCGTTAACTTAACTGAGTTCCTTTACTTTAACCATTCATGGTAATCAGTTGCTCTTGCTTGACTTTTACTGCTGACCGTAGTATGGAGTCGACTACTTCACGTGTTCCGGACTCTACTCGTATACATATGTGGGGTACCATGCTAATACATTGCTACTTACCCAACTAACCCATAAGTAGGTCTGTCAGGCCCACAAGCTCCTATCGGAGTGCGGTCGTCCCACATTACAGTAGGTACACTCGTAGTGTCCGTGACATGCCTAGGTGAAGTATTCTGTTGTCAACTCCCTTATATTGTCCTAAGACAACATGCATTCCGTGCTTCCCGAACTTAATCGAGGGAAAGTTTATCCACTGTTGTATCTTTATCAACTACCCTTGGGTTTACTGGTTTGGTTTAAAAGAAGGTTAGAAAGAAGTATTGGTTTGAAAGAAAATTTTGGTTTTGAAAAAGGGTTTGGAAAGGGTTCTAAGTTTGAAAGAAAAATTCTCGTGGTTTCACAACGTTTTCTTACCTTAACCAAGTCTAGCTTCCTGCTGACTGGTGTATTTCCAATTACAGAGGTTAGGCTATCAAGCCCTTCCATGGTCATGATGATCTCACTTAACTTCATGGTACTTTACTAAGTACTTTGTATTTGTTAAAAATTTTCCCGAACAGCCCTGTTATAGCAGCACTTGCTATGGCAAGTGCGCCATGCTAACTGGCTCTCGGTTAAACACACACCGGTTGCGGTATTGTTCTCACCCGCACTGTTATCAGTGGCCCTGTTGGCCCTTACTTGACCTTACAGTCCTGACAAGAAATCTTCTGGGTGACTTCCCACTGTCTTCACATGATAATCACTAACTAGGGTGTTTCCCATTCTGGAAGACCCCTTTTTTACTGTATCCTCTTCGTAGCCCGTTCCACACATTTATCGTGGTTACTGAGACTTGTCTCTTGTTTGGGTACTATGTTGTAGTTCCTTCGTCTGTTGGTATACCGTTGGTGTATTATTTTCCCGTAGACATGTGTCTCGGGTTCCGTTATTTTACTTCTTGCCTGTTGCACAGTTGGTGCGTTGCAAGCTGGTTATTCTCGACTGTTCGGCATGTCGACCCAGGTTGCCGGAAATTCTATTCTCTTATACACAAAATTCTTCATTCTTCGCTATTAATGCGGTTAACATTGTTCAGATGGAAACCGTCTCCGGGATTCCCCGTTTTCGGGATCTACTGTATGACAGGTTCTCCGTACCTTTAGAGGTACTTAACAACAGTCAGATCGGGTTTCCCGAGTATGAGAGGACTTCCATCTCTCTGGCGTTGTTTCCCCGAGTTATAAACAGGGACTGTGGAGGGCAGGAAGAACATTGTAGGTTTTCAGTATTCACTGGTAGTTCCTAACTAGCGTATCTCTCACGCTATCACTCAACCCTTAACCCAAAGTCTTAAACTCCTAACTCGGTACTTCCTAAGCTCGGTAATTCAGTCATCAGAGCGATACTTCGCTCTGATACCACTTTTTGTAACACCCCATCCTACAACAACACACTTAACAACAAACTGCTGCGGAAAATATACTTCATCACATTACTTAACTCGTTGGTGTTACACGTCGTTAACCACCCACGTGGCTAACAAGGCTATTACATATACATTGTATCGGTCTGATGGACTAGATTCCCGAGTGACTACACATTACTATCCCTTTCCATTAACAACAAAACATACACATACCTTCCAACTGTACCGAGTATTTACAAACTAATGCCGATAATAATTTCGGTCTTACTGCACCTACTATACATATACAACTTAAATAACTACCCATGTACAAACGACTACCCCGTCCTACTCTCGAACGACTTCCAGCTCCTTGTACCTGAAATAGGAAAAAGAAGAGAAAGGGTGGCCTCCCAGGGGCTCAGCACCTTTGCTGGTATGGTAATCCCGCAGCCTGCATGCTACCGGGCCACGCACAACTAATTGTCGTCTTAGCATGCGGTTGATTATATTTTAACCATGCATGTAACCGTAAACACATAACACATTACATACACACAACAATAGGGCTCAACAAACAGACTAATAAATCACTCATTGTGTTCTTTAACCCTAGAGTGTTTCTCCTCTAATGGAGCTACTTCCTTAATAGACGGCACTTTCCCACTAATCGGGTTATCCTCAAATGCCTCTTATTATAAACTGGGATTCATATCCATGATCCACATACTCCACATTTTAATCAACATATAACATCACATCACAATAATCATTGCAGTACATCAATAACACATAACATAACGGTTACGGATCTCTTTAGGAACCGCCCCAAACATAGTTAGTTCACTGGAGAGCCCAGAGAATGTTGTCAAACTCATGCTAAGCTCGTTTACATAACCCGTTACCGTCCTTTTAGACGAACGGATAACTTAACACAAAGATGGATCGGACATAGTGATCCGAACACACTGCACAAACACATGTTCCCCCTAGACTGATCATAAGTCAGAATAGTTAAGCTTTGGAGTAAGCTAGTGGGAGATCGTAATCCAAGAAGGAAAAACAACCATAACAGAGAGGAAGGTAAATCAAGGATGGATACCCACTCCCAAACAACGCGCGACCGGAACGACCGGATTCCTCACCCCCCATAATATATATATATAAACATAGTTAAGGGCTCCACTGTGGAACCTATCACATCCATACACCATACAATATTACAACTGGGTTAAACACACAAGGGAGTTCCATACATTCACACACAAACATCACACAATTAACTCACGCATAGCCGTGATTAGAACGTCCCATGGTTCGGGTCGTTAAATCCGAATACCGATCTCTCAAGTGATCCTAGACTCAGTTAGCTAAGGTTTAACACTTTCGAGGTTAAATGATATCGGAACTAGACACGCCACATATATGAATTACTGTAAACTCATTACATACTTTTATCTTATAACGTGGCAAACATTCAGAAAAACACATTGGCACACAAGCCGGTGTAATCCGGTAGGACGCAGGTTGCAAGAAAACCATACCTGTCACCGGGGTTTCACTCTAACGTGCCATCACATGTTCCTCGTAACATCTTGAACAACTGGTAACATTACATTTACTTTCGTTAACATCGGGATAACTTGATTGTTTAAAGTTTAAGTTCATGACTTACTCCCGTTAACTAGTTATATAACTTCACATTTTAACTTGTTTTATTCTTACATTTTAATACAACTTTTCACTCACTAAATTGTCATTATAACTCACTTAACATGTCCTTAACAATCTCATAACATCATTACTTATCAATCCCTATCATTAGATATCATTTTCTAACCTTAAACAGAGTTTTTGGTCAAAACAGCGCCTTGTCTGAACTTGTGTCCGGACTTCCCAAGTTCGGACACTGTTCGAGGCTCAAATGGGTGTATACTGACGACTGTCCGAACATGCGTCTGAGCTTCCCCAAGTTCGGACACTGTTCGAGGCCAAAACAGAGAATAGTCCAAATTCGGACGGTAGTTCGGACACTGGTCGAAGCTCAGGAAACTTACGCGCAACAGGGCATGTCCGAACGTCCATGTTCGGACGGAAGTTCGGACGTGCCAAGAACCTTATTTTCTACTCCTTAAACACTTACTCATTTCTTGCCAAAATGCCCAACACTTATAATGTTTCCCCCTTAGGTTTATAACATGTTCCCACACATTATTTAGCCCATCAAAACACTTTAAGTTCTTCCAAGAATTTTCTCCACAAATTCACACATCTTCCTTACAACACCTTACTTCCTCATTGGTACCAAAACTTGTATAAATCCTTAACACAATCTCACCATGGCTTGAAGTATCCTTAAAATTCTCATTTGCATCCTAATTCCTCCACGATAACACCCAAGACATTTTAACACTTAAGAACACCTTAAATCACCTTCTTTCACCAATTTAAACCTTAATCATTCCTAGTTCAACCTAGGTCACCAAACATCATTTAGACACTTGAAACTCCTTGGTCATTAACCAAATTTCGCCATGGCTTCTCTTGTATATTCTTACACCCAAAACACATAGGTTTTCACCTTTATACACATTCCTTACACACAAACATATTGTTTTTCCTCCTTTACCCATCCAAGACATCCATCTTCACAAAGAATGTTCTTTACACACAACAAAACCCTTAAACTACACTACATAACAATATAGTGCATAATCTTAAATTTCTTGGCACTTAGGCCCTTAAATTGCATTAAACTTAAACATTGAATTTCCCACATAATAATTGCCTTCAACCTGCAAATACACACAACACCTCATATGCCCTTAATAAACTCCTTGAGAGCATTTTACTAACTCATTTACCATTAGCTCCTTAAGTAGTTTTAGTGAACAACTTAAGCTCACTTTTCCTAATGCATTTTAACCACATTAGGTTAACACATCTACCTCTTTTCTTCAAGATTTTTACTTGAGCACTCTTGTTCTTCCTTGTTTGGAAATCGGCAAGAGGACTTGGTTACTTGTCAATGTTCTAATCAATACACAAGTAAAATCAATGAGCATTCAAGATTCATGTTTAAACTCACTTACAAACCCTAGGTTATATATATTGTCTTAAAACATTAGGATAGTTGTTTTACCTTGGAATAAAAAGAGAGCTTGAATAAGCATCAAGGGAGGACTCCTCCTTGTCCTTAGAAGATTGAAATGGAGCTATGGACGAACAAGAGAAGGCACCATTAATGGTGAATTTTCGGACATGCATAAAAATGAAGGAAATGTTGTTTTCTTTGGTTTTTCCTTACCTTGAAGCAAATGAGAATAGCATGGCATGAAAAGGTGAGCTCAAGCTCCTTCAATGGTGAATCTCCATGGCACCGAAATGAGGCTTTTGAAGATTTGAAAAGGTAGAAGTGTAGAGCTTGCAGACAAATATGGTCTTAGAATTTGATTTGGTATATGGAGCTAGAAGTTACAAGCAATGGAAGTTGGAGAATGGCTACTTGCTGTAGCAAAACCGATGGAGCTTGGGAGAAGATGAAGAAATCGGTGGGAATTAAGGAAGAAAGAAGAAAGTGAGGTGAGAGGTCTACTTTTGAAGATATTTATCATATAAAGGTAATTTCTTCTTTTTACTTACTTTTCCTTCTTTTCTTTACTTATCTTGTACATGGTGGTGAGTCACCACTTAGGAAACCGGCCCCCTTCCTATAATAGGACATTTCATGACTTATGTTGACCATTTAATTAAGCTAAGTTGACTTAAGTCAAAACTAGCACTATTTAGGCACTATTCACTAACCAAGACACATAATTGTGAAAATTTTGATTTCCCATTGATTTAAACCTCCTAATGTGATACTAAGTAGTACACATGTTAATTGAAGAGATGATGGACATTTAGCCACTCAAAACCCATTTACAAGACAATTTTTCAAAAATGTGCTTTAAGACTCCTTAAAGCACATTTTGTGTTTTAACTTGTTTTCAAGCTTGGTTTTCTTTGGTAATTGGTTTAATATGTCCATTAACATGTAAATAAGGTATAGGTATGACCTTTAGGTCTTATACAAATTTATCCCAAGCTTAGAGCACATTTTTGCCCATATTGACTTTAAGGTATTTATTTGTGTTTTGTTTGGTTTAATTGTCTACCAAGGTTTCCTAAGGACTTAATTAGCCTTATTAAATCATAATTTACTATTATTAAGTCTTGGTAGGCTCTTTGGGTCCTAACCAAGTTCACTCCAAGCTTAGAGCATGTTTTTGCTCAAACTGTATTTATGGTACTTTATTGTTTAACTAAGGTTTAAATCGTTCAATAACGTTTCTAAGGCACTTTTTAGCCTTAATATACCATAGTTTAATGTTTCAGCAACATATCAAGGTTTGGGGTATTTCAATGTGTTTGCATGCGCACGCGTAATGATTTATCCTTAGATTAATTTTCATCACTTAATGATTTTAAAGTGTTAATTAGATTTGGGGTATTTCACAATCATAACTTTTCAACCCTATTAGCTTTTTATCTTTCATTTGAACACACCGGGAGATGTTGGATGAGTACCCATCAGGAGGTTTGATATTCTTGTGTACTTCCAAAGACCTTTCCTTTTGAGACTTGGTTATTTGATAACATGCTTTGGGCAAGTAGATAGTTTTCTTCCTAGGATGTCTTGTTGAATGTAGTTCTTTCCTTAAACCCAACTCTTGCAAGTCAAGCCTTACTTTGTAGTTATCTTTGGACTTCATGTCTTGTCCCATTATGGTCCCATAAACATTCTCAGCAACATTTTTTTCCATGTGCATAGCATCAAGACTATGACGTAACAACAAATGTTTCCAATATGGTAGCATGAAAAGAATGCTTTTCTTCTTCCAAGGGCCATTCTCATTACGCTAAAAGAAATTAATACCTTCTAATTGTTGTGTGATTACATCTTCAGAAGGAATGAGAGGGGGATCCCTCAACTTTGTGGTACCATCGAATGATGAAGCTTCAAATCAATACCTATGCTCTGGTGGTAGAAATCTGCAATGACACATGTAGCAGAATTTTCTACTGTTCTGGAGCCATTGAGAAGTAGTGTTAACAACACATACAGGACAAGCTAATCTTCCTCTAGTGCTCCATCCAGAAAGACTAGCATAGGCGGGGAAATCCGAGATTGTGCCGAGTACTGCTGCCTTTAATTGAAAATATTCATTTCTTGAGGCATCATAGGTTTTAACACCAACTTCCCATAGCTCATTCAACTCTTTGATTAACGGCTGCATGTAGATATCAAACTTATCTCCAGGACTTTGAGGACTAGGGATGATGAGTGAAAGAATGATGTTAGGTTGTTTCATAACCATCCATAGAGGCAAGTTATAAGGTATAAGACATACAGACCACACACTGTAAGTGACATTCATTGTTTTAAATGGGTTGAACCCATCACTTGCCATGGCTAAGCGAACATTTCGAGGTTCATCCACAAAGAGTTGATATCTTCTATCAAAGTGCTTCCAAGCTTCAGCATTCGCTGGATGTCTTAGTTTCCCACCTTTATTTCGATTAGTATGGTGCCACCTCATAAGACTAGTAGTTTTTTAGCACATATACAGTCTTTGAAGTCTAGGCTTTAATGGAAACCAACGCAAGACTTTTGCTGTTTTTTTCTTTTTACCAATGACATCCTCATCTTCATTGTTAGAGGTAACTTTCCATCTCGAAGCTCCACAAGAACAAGTTTCTTCTTTCTCTTTGTCACCCCAAAAAAGCATGCAATTATTGGGACATGCATGGATCTTTTCATATCCTAAGCCCAAGTCAGAGATTATCCTTTTAACCGTGTGAGCTGCTTCTGGAAGCTCATTACCCTCTGGTAATAAATCTTCCAGAAATTCTAATAACATCGTGAAAGAGTTGTTGCTCCATCCATTTAGGCATTTTAAATGGTATAAATGCACTAAGCAGGATAACTTGTTGTATTTGCAATTGGGATATAGCTTTTTTTTTCAACATCCTTTAACAAGTGATAAAATTTTCCTGTATCATCCCCAACTCCAGGCTGATTATTCAAATCAGTTTGGTCTGCATCATGTTGAATCCCTCCTATATTCAATTCAGATTCTTCTTGAAGAGCCGAGGGGAATAAATTATTTAATAACCCTTGCATATCATGGTTAAACCTTCCCTTCTTCTTCTTCTTCTTCCTCTTCATTAAGTATTGCAATGCTAGATGATTCTGTAGACTCTTCTCCATGATGTTTCCATCTTGTATATCCTTTTACAAAACCAACCCACTGAACGTGATCGAGAACCTCTTGTCTTGTATGATAGTACATATTCAAGCAATTAACATAAGGACATAAAATTTTTCCCCTAACAGCCTTTCTTTCAAAAGCAAAGTTTATAAATTCTATAATTCCATTTGTGAACCGATCACATGACCTATTCGGAAGATACATCCAAGATCTATCCAGCATATAACAAAGATGCGATAAGTATAATTTCATATTAGTCTGTAAAGCGTGTACAAATAAAAACTATGATTTGTTATGTTCATATCAATTTAATTATAGTTTGCTATTTATATTATTCAATATAGAATTGCAACAAATAGAAATGCAAATAGAATATATGAGGAAAAGTTTACCATGATAAAGAATAAATGTAGTCAAAATAGAGGAAAAGTTTAATTACCTCAAAGCTGACCAATCCTTCTTTGATTTTTTTTCTCTTCTAGATCTCCTCAAGGTGATACCAACATGAGTGGGTTTACTCTGTATCCCTGATGCAAAGTTAACCAATAAATTAAATCAATAAAGATGGTATTAAAAGAATTACAAACAATAACTTATATAAACTCTAGCTAACAACCAAATTTTTTGTCAATGTTTCCCTGTTTCGACACAAAAAATAGGTGAAGAACACAAGCCCTAGACGTTGGGGGCAGCCCGAGGATAGAACAAAATCATGTTACTTGCTGCTGGCAAATTAGATGTTTCTTACATTATTGAGGTTCCTTAGTGTAATTTCAGGGGTTCACGTTATGAGTAGTAGAGTAGCAAAAAATATTTGGAAAAGTGACTTAACGTTGGATACAATGTAATTAATATATATGGAAAAGAAGGGAGTGATGAATGTTGTATTGGAGTGCAACACTCAAATCCCATACAAAGAAGAGAAGAGAAGAGAAGAAAGCAATTAATTAGCCTTAAGTGGGTACTTGGTGTGGTCTATTACAGCTTTACAACAAATCTTTTGATTAAAAACTTTTTGCTGGCATTGGATATTACTTCTGTTTGCTTACTTCTGTTACAACTTTTTCACAAATCTTTTGCTTAAAATTTTTTTGCTGGCATTGGATATTACAAGGCATATAGACACTATGGAGATCCACTCTCCACCGCCAAGTTGAAAAATGAAAGAGATAGATCTATTCTTTTCCCGAACTCAAGATCGATTTCTAGATAAGTTTCAGATTTGTCATTTAAAAAAAAGTATTTGCCCGTGTTTCCTTTCTTGCAGAAGCAGATTATCTAAAACAAAACCCAATAGTAGATCATCATCATCAACAACAACAACATTTCTGGAGCTCTACTAGTCTGATGAAAGGTTACAAAAATGGGTAGTGTCACTACCTAGGAAGCATATAGATATTATACGTATATATACTCATATAAATAGCATATATGTACGAATGTATTGATTGGCGTCGCGGCACTCTAACGTTATTGAAGCAATGTAATGATAAATACTATATAATTTTAACAGAGAAGAGAAGAGGATTTAATTTCAAGTCTTCCTTTCACGGTCAGGGCTAGACCTACCAGGCTTCAGCTTCATGGCTATCAGTCTTGGCTACTACGAGACCCTCATCTCTAGCTCCGGTAAGAGCACCAGCAGTGAGATGACTACCAAGCCAAGCAACATGCTGGTATCTCCCCTGGCCTCTTCAGGATGTCTATTGGTTACAATGGGACTATGGAGCATAAGTGGGCCCAGTTCCACAAGGCCTTTCTTAAAGCCAGGGACCAGGAGCGTGACTACTTCAACTCGTCTTCCTCTGTCTTTCACAACATCAATTGATTAATCTGCAAATCTTCCTGCTGCACTACTACTACTACTACTCTTCTTCATCTGTACGTACGTGTCTATTTTAGTTCCTGTTGTACGTTGTCTTCGGGTTCTCTGGCTACTCTCTCCCTCTTTCACAACATCAATTCAATAAAACGGATTCCATCTCTATTTGTATTGGTGACGCATTATTTGCACTATTTAATTTGACTAGTAAAAAATGATGTGTCATCCTTGTTTCACGGTTGTTTCGAAATAGTGCAGCAGAGGAATCCCTATCTGTCTATATACCATATGCCATTAGTAGGAGAGGAAAAAGGCATAATTTACATAAAGTATAGTTGGACAATGAAAGGAGTGATGAGGAATACATATAGAGTAAGAGCGAGGTGTAATTGATAAGTTTTGTTTTAGATATAAATGAACTTGGGAATAAAGAAGTTGAATGTGGAGTGCGATTTAACAGACTGTTCACAGAGGAGGAACCAATTCAGGAAAATCAAGAGACAAAGGAATAGAGGAATCACTAAAAACACCACCACCGCATTTCAAACCGAGAAACTACTATCCAGAAAACACAACCGTAACACCGCCGAGGAGACCACCCAACCAATCAAACCACAACAACTAAATACAAACCCTAATCTCAAAATTGGGGGAAACATAGAGAAATTACCTCTAGGATTCAATCTTCCTAAGTTGTTCAACCTCCTGTTCGCTCGTGCTTACTTGGAGCTTCCGATTTCTTCTACCTCTTGTTCTCTCCTGGTGTAGTTCGCACGCAAACTGTTGATTGAAGGGGAGGAAACTAGAGCGACAGATTGGTGAGCGATAAATGACTAAACATCACGCCAATTTTTTTTGTTTAGGTAGATAGGTTTTAGTGACTGAAATAACTTATCAATATTGATAATTTAGGTACTATACTGACTTTAAATTTTATAAGTTAGTAAAATAAAGATTTTATGTCAGTAAAGTTTAGGTATTTACTGACACTTTAATAAATGAGTTAGTAAACATAAGGTGTGTACTAACACTTTAATAAATGAGTCAGTAAAGATGATTTAGTTTTTACTGAGATATATAATGTGTTAGTAAATTACACCTATAGAGACACTAAATTATGTGTAAGTAAAAACATGTGTTAGTAAATGATCCTGTGGATATGGGTTTAGAAGTTTGAAATTTAAAGTACTTGGCCTTGCATTGTTGAGAGATAAGTCATCCATTTTCTCTTGCATTTCCTTGATTTGAGTTACAAGCTGCAGAACAGATGGGTCATATGTGTGTGGGTTCACTCTAGTTTGGGTGGGTTGAAAAGTAGTGGTGTTTTACGGAGGGATTAATGTTTGATTGAAGGATGAGGTGGGGATAGTAACAGGGATGATTGGTTGTGGTATGTGGTGGTTTGACATGAAAGGTGGTATGGGTAAGGTTTGATGTGGGTGTGGGAATGGTTGTTGGCTAGCGATTTGCCCTGTTGAAGGAATGTCAGTTTGGTAAGCTTGGCTTGTGGGTAGATAAGTGGGGTTTGGGTGAATGGTAAAAGTTTGGGTTGGCTGAGTGAGTGGTGATGTAAAGCCCGGAGGGTACTGATCATCCTCAAAGTTCAGGTCATTATTTGGGTTGTGATGATGGACTTGGACCACTGGCTCAGTACGTTCTTGCAATAGCTGGTTTAAAGCTTGTAATTTTTCTTTATTAGCCTTAGCACGCTCTTCACTAGCCTCCAAACGCTCTTCACTTTGTTGCATGTATTCCTCCATCTTCATGATGAACGATGAGAAATCAATAGAGGGTAAGGCATGATTTGCCGGATTATTGGGTGCTACTCCTTTGTCCATGACTGTGAAAATTACACTTTGTGTTGCAACAACTGGTGAAGAGGGGGAAGGTTCTCTGCAAAGTCTACCTCCTCGTCTTAACCACGTAATGATGACTCGTTGCTTGTGAACCTCCTGTGACAATGGAACAACGTCTTTTCAGGAAGTGGAGGAATGATTTTTTTTTTGTTTACCAAAGATTCATATGTAAAACAAGAAGGGAAATAAAATTTTTAAAAAAATTGTCGGATTGGGCAAAACTGAAATATCTAGAATAGCATACTTCTTTATTAAACTAAATTATTTCAATACAAAGAAGAACAAGGAAATGACAAAAAATAAAAAAATGATGAAAGCTAGCAAAAAAAGAATAAAATAAAATAAAATAAAATAAAAATGGAAGCTTCTTGCATTCCGCCTTTCTTAAGACTGGTGCTTCTTCTTGCTTCGCTTCCTCTTTCTTTGGTTGACACGTGTCAAACTCACTGTAGTCAGACGAGTGGGATCTCGAGATAAAGGATGAGCTTGATCATCATAAGGGTGGTATGAGCCATCTACCATTTGTCGTCTTCCCGCTAATTTCAGGGCTAACCAGCACAGATAGTCATCACTAAGCTCTAGCCCACGATCGGGTAAAGGCCTTATTGCCCACCTGGTTCCTCTTTCACGTAGACCTACCAGCTCTTTGATGACTCCTTTGGTATACTCCTTCCTAGGGTATCCGGGCAATCTAGTTCCTGGGATGGACTGTGGATTTCCATATTGCCGGATTGCTCGCAACGGATATATGAAGTAGTAATCATCAAAACTAAATAAGATAACTTCACGGTACTGAGTAGAATGGACAATGACACCTTTGACCTCCCAGTGTGGTAGTACCCATCGGATTTGGATGCCTGTCTTGATGTTGCCAAAGAAGTCTTCCCATCCTTTCTCTGGATTTGGGATCTTTTGTCGTGTGGAGAGATTTTTCAAAGTGAACTTCCCATGCTTATATTCTCTACAAATCGAAGATGCTCGAATAGCCAAACTTGTAAGAGTAGTATGCTTCCAGTGAAGAAGAAAGGTTCATCCTTTTTAATTGTTCGCTTAATGGACTCCACCCAATTGTCCAGGGATTTTACAACTTCTACCACAATTATTGTTCTGATGCTTGCACCTTCATTCAATTGTCCTAGGATTGCCAACAAGCGGGGGTCGATGCGGAACTTTGGATGTCGAAATAAGAAGAGAGCCATCAGACAAATAGTAATTATAAGTGACTCCTTTTTCTTATCTCTGTCAAGCTTAGAAAAAAATCTCATAGTGTTCAATAGCCTCCCACATTCTGTATGAACCGTCAAAATGCCTCCAAAACTGTAGGAGATTTGTATGAATGCCTAGGACTTGACTTAAATATTCTTTGCCTCCCTTATCCAGCTTCGGCCTAACTGGAGGAGCTTGTGGATTACGCCCGAGTAATGCATCAAATTCTTCAGGCAACATAACTATTTCCTGATGACCAAATCGAAATAGATGTTCTTTGGGGCACCAAAAAGGAAGAACTGCTCGGACAATGTCTTCTTCTGCTCGGAAGCCATCCAAATATAGTAGAATTTTCAGTGAGAAATCACAAGATAACTGTTGGGCCCAATCCTTCAATTTCCTAAACAAATAGTTGAACTCTTCAGGGCTTCCGGTATCATGCCAGCGAAGGGCTTCATCATGCAAAAAGAGCTTCATTTATGTTAAAACAAAGAAAAAATAATTTAAAGCGTATTTTGGTCATTTGTTTAAAAAGATTCATGATTTCCAATCCGACGGTTTTTTTAAAAAAGAAAAAAAATTAAAGAGGGCAAGTCAAAAGGATTTTTGCTAAAATAAAATAAAAACAAATCAAATCAAATCAAAATAAAAAGAAGTCAAAATTTGAAATCACGTAGAAATTTGCATCTAGACAGAATGTAGATTTATGCACAAACAAGTATACATGTGAATGTGTTATGAATGGGTGTATGCGGGAAATCTAAGCTGGATTGGAGATTAGGGACGGATCGTAGAGCGAGGGTAGGAAATGAGAGAAACGGAAGCCGTACGCAACCACTCATCATTCCAACCTTTTAGACTCTGAGTGGACATTGAGTGTGAGGTCATCAATCCCCACTACTCAAGTCATGACCTAAGGGATTTTTTTTATGTATGCATATGGAATAATAAAGTGAATGCAATGCGTATTTATACAAACCAATAAAGCATAAAGAAAAAGAGCCATAAATAAATAAAACAAATAAACGAATAAAATATACCACACAAAAAAAATCCGATGATAATTTCAAGTTTAGCCCACTAAATAAATTTGACATCCCCAGCAGAGTCGCCAGTTTGTGAGGGCAATAACCCGTCTTTCCTTAATTAAAAGGCCCCACGCGGGTTCACTAATTATTTGAATTTTATTGAGTCGCCATCTAATTTAACCATCCAATTAGAAAGGAATATCATATGGACATGAAATAGAAATAGCAATATAATCTTCTCATTAATTTCTTTTTCCGAACACATGTCATTACAGCCCTACAACTATAAATTACATAAAAAAAATTACATGAGATTGCCCAAAATGATATTACAAACTTTTAACCGGAAATCTAAGTTCGGGGGCTAGGTTAAGAATTGGGGAGGTGCTTGGAAGCAGTACCCTTTTCCCCCCGAGATAACTCGGTCTTTACTTTTATCATCGGATTTTAAAAGAAAAATATGGAATTAAAATAATAACAATAGAATAATGAGATTATGCAGTATTCAGATATATACAAGCTCTAAGATTTGGAATATGCAACTTTTCCGCTAGAGCAAAAGCATTATGAAAGTAGACACTCTCATAATTATGAGTTCTCCATCTCCAACCTTTAAGAGGCAAGATGTGACAAAGTTACGGTGAAACAGAAACAATACTTTGTATTGACTTGACTTTGACGGTACAGAAGTGTGAGTATATATACATATACAATGTGTATATATATGATACGCAGCGTAGAAGACTAAAACCGGTGAATGTACCGGTTTAGTATAATAAAGTATACATGCCAAAGATCCTATAATACAAGCTATAAACGTACATAGGATAGCCTAAGTACAAGTTTAATACCCCCCCCCCCCTCAAAGAGTGCATCCTTCTTCGTGTATCCATGAGGCTAAAAGGGGCGCTCTTTGTCTCGACCGCTGGCGGGGTGTGTGAGAAGTTGTACCTGCAAAAAACAAACAAGAACTACCTTTTCTCTTGTCTTTGTAAACCTATAACATCAAAAGAATTGCGATAACTTTTACCTGTGAGGGGTTTGGTCATCATGTCCGCCAATTGATGCGTGTTAGGAACGTATTGAACATGTATAAGACCTGCTTGTAATTTCTCACGAACAAAATGGCAATCGATTTCGATGTGTTTAGTACGTTCGTGGGAAACGGGATTCCTAGCTATGTGTATGGCGGCAAGATTGTCGCATTTTAGTGGTATGGGGTTTAAGTCTTGGATTCCAATCTCATTTAGAAGCCTGCTTAACCAACTTAACTCTCCGGTTACTTGTCTCATGACTTTGTACCCTGCTTCAGCTGAGGACAAGGCTATGGTTGTTTGTTTCTTGGATTTCCAACTCAAGGGAGAACCACCAAGGAGGATATAATATCCGGAAATGGATTTTCTGGTTATTGGGCATGAAGCCCAATCGGAGTCACAGTAGGCTTCTAGTTTGTAGGTGGGTTGATTGTTGAAAAATAAACCAAAATCTGAAGTTCCCTTGATGTAAGATAAAGTGTGGTAAGCAGCATCTAAGTGAGATGTAGTGGGACTTTGGAGGAATTGGCTCAGGAACTGAACCGCATAACATATATCGGGGCTTGTGTTAGTGAGGAAGTTTAGTTTCCCTACAAGGCACCGATATGTTGTTGGGTTTTCCAATTTTGAGCTTGTGTTTTCATAAAGCTTTAGGTTGACTGGTAGGGGTGCAACGGAAGATCGGATGTTTTGGGCATCAAAATCACGTAGGATTTGATTTACATACTGTTGTTGTGTCATGATCATTCCATCATTAGTTTCTAGGAACTCTATCCCAAGGAAAAAGTTTAACCTACCAAGGTCCTTTATTTTGAACTTTGAATCAAGTTTGTCCTTGAGGGATTTAACCTCCTTGCTATCATTTCCCACAACTAGGATATCGTCCACGTATATACCCAACAAGGTAATGCTGTTCTTCCTCTTCTTGACAAATAAGGAGTAATCATTTTGAAATACCCCTAAACATTAAAACGCATAAAATCATAACGCGTTTTATAATTCGGACATAAAATAACGTACGAAAAATTAGATCTAGTATATACATATGTCCGGACGTGTGACGACGTTACATACTAATAAAGTCGTGTACTTAAATATGTACTAATACAAAAACTACGTGGGCGTAACGTTACGATATCGTAACGTTGTAATAAAAATGATAACGTCGCGTAACCTTGTAACAAATAAATAAATGAATATAACACGATATATCATATGGTCTTACTTATATAAGCATGTATAACTTATAAAAAAAAAAGAAGAAGAAAAAGGAGCAAAGACGCTCCCGCTGAGGTTCAAACCCGAGACCTCTCGTACCTTGCCCAAATGCCTTAACCAATTGAGCTGTTGCTCTATTCAGTAACATCCTGTACTTCTAGACATAAAGTAAGGGTACCCGGTTATAACTAACCCTAATTAAATACAGAGGGTTGGAAGTTTTCAACGGTACCCACTTCTTTTGTCATTACCGACATGTACACAGGGACACCATATTCCCTTGTCTTTTCTTTCGAGTGGTACACAGCACTTAGTGCCCAATCCTTCACGTGCTCCTCATCCCACCCTTTCGGTTTCGAAATCCACACTCGCATCAGAGCTCTTGCTGTTTCAAGACTTCACACCTCAGAATCTGTGGGAACGGACAACAAAAAAATCCAGAGCAAGATTGTACTCCAGGCTACGGTATTCCTGTATGCCATGCCCTCTTTCTTTTTCTCCTTGTAACTGGAGATCACAGACCCGACCTGCCTCAGTCTTGATTGCAGTAAAGTATTCAGTAGACACATATGCATGGCAGAGAATGATTCCTTGTTCAAACTTCCACGTTGTCTTGAGGGAATCAGTAGCCAACCATCTCATTCTCAAGTTCCCTGCATGTCAATCACACTCTACACGGTTTGAAAAAAAAATTCCCTCGCCGCATGCTTTGCACGTATTCACTCTCTTCTGTAAACCCCATATGTGCTCTGTCGACTCAAGTTCATTCTGGGGCGGTGTCTCTAAATCCCAACCGAAAAACAAGCGTGCGTAGACACTTGCTCTTCTCATTCTCCTCGTGTCTGCACTTCTGATCCATGCAAGAACCCACTTCAGATCCTGGAGCAAGACAACTCAGTCATTGATCCTACAAGTCCGCATGACTCTGTTTGGAAGTTCGATCCTAAAGGGTGAGTCAGAGCAACAGCCACTGCGGTTTCAACAAGAAACAGCATAACAAGCCATGAGGGGCCTGAAAACTCTTGAGCAAAAAAAAACCTTGCCACCACCTGACTCGAAACATAGCTAGCAGTGGCGTCGTGTGACCAAGTACTGGGAGATCCATTTGGGCCAAAGAGATCGACGAGTGAAACAGCTAGGATTAAAAAGGGCCGTAGCGAACTCCGACCGGGACCCCGTGTGTGAGACAACGCGTACTTTCAAATAAGGTATGGACATGTGTGGTTCGTATGTTGCCGTGTTACATGGCTTGTGTGCTGTGTGCTCTGTGTGAAAAGACCCTAAGATCAATGCATGGAATTGGATTGCTTGTTTATTGTGTTGTATGATTTTTATATCATTGTTGTGTATCATTGCGCGCACACAGTAGTTTAGTCCCTTTCTCGTTTATGGAACTTGAGACGAACTACTACGAACTATGAAAACAAAGAAAACTCAATAAGGGGAACTCCTCTCTAAACCATTGAGGACTACCATGACACCCGCTATGGTGTCTATTCATTAATCATAATGAAGAGCAAGTCTCCTTGGTGAGACATGACGAACCACGTAGACAAAACAAAGGAACTATACAACGAGAAAACCCCTCTTAACTATAGAGGACCTCTAAAGACACCCACTATGGTGTCGAGTTATCAAAGATGATGATAAGCCAGTAACATTGAGAATGAATAGGGAGATGGACCCTTTGTATCCGGGGTAAAGACCATAACATTGAGAAGGAATAGGGAGACGGACCCTTTGAATCCGGAGCAAAGGCTAGTAACATTGAGAATGAATAGGAGACGGACCCTTTGTATCCGGGGTAAAGACCATAACATTGAGAAGGAATAGGAGACGGACCCTTTGAATCTGGAGCAAAGGCTAGTAACATTGAGAATGAATAGGGAGACGGACCCTTTGTATCCGGGGTAGAGACCAGAACATTGAGAAGGAATAGGGAGACGGACCCTTTTATCCGGAGTAGAGGCTAGTAACATGGAAAAAGGAATAGGGAGACGGACCCTTGGTATCCGGGGCAATGGCCAGTAACATTTAAAAACAATAGAGAGAGAAAGAGCTATCCGGGAATGGAGGATTAGCTATGGACAAGATGTACTCCAAATTGTGGTGATAAGAGAATTCACAAATAACCCTTAAAGAAACAAGGAAAGATTAGCACCTACATGAGATGGTCACGGGATCTAAATTACATCCCCAGACCTGGTGCAAGGAAAGAGAGAAAATACACATTAAGGGAACAAGAGAAAAGAAATGAAAACACACAACGCTCGTACGATCCCATAGTGAGGATCATGGGTATCACATACCTATGCACACGTCTGATGACTTACATGATTGTTGTTACTATATTAGCAGCTTGTTGTGCTTGGTTGCGTGTTTGATGGGCTATGATGCCAGCCTGTTATGCTTGGATGTTTGTTGATATTGCTATGCTACCTTAAAGTGTGTTTGATATTATGATGTATTGTGATGTGCTTTACTGCTTTAATAGCATGTAATTGACTTAATAATATTCGACCAAGTAGTCGTGCGGCCCGGTAACATGCGGGCTTCACACGTTCATACTCAGCGTAGTTTGCTGAGTCCTTTACACCCAATTTTTTTCAGGTATTGTGCCGGACGATAACGGAGAGTAGGCAAGGGTGACTATCATAGGGGTAGTCCACATGGAAAGACTTTAAGTTGTATGCTTTCTTATGTATGAGTTATGTTGTTTAAGTTGTTAACTAAACTGTAGATGCTCGGTACTTGAGTTGTACTTTATATTGTATTCGGATTTCGTTAAGTTGGACTTCCAGTCATACAGACCGTAACTTGGAGTTGGTAATGAGGACTGTCAACCACGTGGGTGGTTGGCGTCTGTAGCACCCGAATAGAGTTCGAAACCGCTGCGTAGACTTCTCCCGCTAACTTAGGCGCGTCGTATTATTGTTGGTCGTGATTCGGGGGTGTTACAGAAAGTGGTATCAGAGCGTAGTTGCGCTCTGATGACTGGAACAGAGGAGTACCGAGTATAGGAAAACCTAAATTTGAGAAACGGGGTTACGGGTTAGTTGTGAGGCTCGTTAGTTAGGTCCATTTCAATCCGTAGGAAAACACTGGAGAGGTAGAAAGCCTCCTCACACTCGGGAAAACCCGATCTGGCGTTTACACCATGGCATATAATCAATCCGGTAAGGAAAACTAGGTACCCCTATCTTTTCATCGATGTTTCGGCTTAGTGTAGGGTACGGGGTCGTACCCCTCTTTTAAGGGGGGTAAGCGCGTTTTGTTTTGGTTGTGTGTTGATTTATTATGATGTATTCCTACAACCACTCGTGGTTGGTTGTAGGGTTTGTGTGTTTGCAATTGTGTGTGAAAATGTTATGTACGATATGTATGAATGAATATCGTGTGCCTTGGGTTGCACTTTAGCATGTTATACACATTGCTAGCTTCTTGGTCTACTATGAGAACCTGTGAGAAGCCACTGATGTGGCACGGTGCTTAGGAGCACCGAGCATTATAACTATGGATTTAATCCTTTGGGTATCGATAATGAATGCGGGACTGGAACCCTAAGACTTCTAGGAGTGGAAAATATAATTTAAGGAAGTAAGACTTCGGGACGAAGTCTCTTTTAAGGGGGGGTAAGTTGAAATACCCCTAAACATTAAAACGCATAAAATCATAACGCGTTTTATAATTCGGACATAAAATAACGTACGAAAAATTAAATCTAGTATATACATATGTCCGGACGTGTGACGACGTTACATACTAATAAAGTCGTGTACTTAAATATGTACTAATACGAAAACTACGTGGGCGTAACGTTACGATATCGTAACGTTGTAATAAAAATGATAACGTCGCGTAACCTTGTAACAAATAAATAAATGAATATAACACGATATATCATATGGTCTTACTTATATAAGCATGTATAACTTATAAAAAAAAAGAAGAAGAAAAAGGAGCAAAGACGCTCCCGCTGAGGTTCAAACCCGAGACCTCTCGTACCTTGCCCAAATGCCTTAACCAATTGAGCTGTGCTCGTATTCAGTAACATCCTGTACTTCTAGACATAAAAGTAAGGTTACCCGGTTAGAATAACTAAACCACTAAGTTAAATACAGAGGGTTGGAAGTTTTCAACGGTACCCACTTCTTTTGTCATTACCGACATGTACACAGGGACACCATATTCCCTTGTCTTTTCTTTCGAGTGGTACACAGCACATTAGTGCCCAATCCTTCACGTGCTCCTCATCCCACCCTTTCGGTTTCGAAATCCACACTCGCATCAGAGCTCTTGCTGTTTCAAGACTTCACACCTCAGAATCTGTGGGAACGGACAACAAAAAAATCCAGAGCAAGATTGTACTCCAGGCTACGGTATTCCTGTATGCCATGCCCTCTTTCTTTTTCTCCTTGTAACTGGAGATCACAGACCCGACCTGCCTCAGTCTTGATTGCAGTAAAGTATTCAGTAGACACATATGCATGGCAGAGAATGATTCCTTGTTCAAACTTCCACGTGTCTTGAGGGAATCAGTAGCCAACCATCTCATTCTCAAGTTCCCTGCATGTCAATCACACTCTACACGGTTTGAAAAAAAAATTCCCTCGCCGCATGCTTTGCACGTATTCACTCTCTTCTGTAAAACCCCATATGTGCTCTGTCGACTCAAGTTCATTCTGGGGCGGTGTCTCTAAATCCCAACCGAAAAACAAGCGTGCGTAGACACTTGCTCTTCTCATTCTCCTCGTGTCTGCACTTCTGATCCATGCAAGAACCCACTTCAGATCCTGGAGCAAGACAACTCAGTCATTGATCCTAGCAAGTCCTTGCATGACTCTGTTTGGAAGTTCGATCCATAAAGGGTGAGTCAGAGCAACAGCCACTGCTGTTTCAACAAGAAACAGCATAACAAGCCATGAGGGGCCTGAAAACTCTTGAGCAAAAAGAAAACCTTGCCACCACCTGACTCGAAACATAGCTAGCAGTGGCGTCGTGTGACCAAGGTACTGGGAGATCCATTTGGGCCAAAGATCGACGAGTGAAAGCAGCTAGGATTAAAAAGGGCCGTAGCGAACTCCGACCGGGGACCCCGTGTGTGAGACAACGCGTACTTTCAAATAAGGTATGGACATGTGTGGTTCGTATGTTGCCGTGTTACACGGCTTGTGTGCTGTGTGCTCTGTGTGAAAAGACCCTAAGATCAATGCATGGAATTGGATTGCTTGTTTATTGTGTTGTATGATTTTTATATCATTGTTGTGTATCATTGCGCGCACACAGTAGTTTAGTCCCTTTCTCGTTTATGGAACTTGAGACGAACTACTACGAACTATGAAAACAAAGAAAACTCAATAAGGGGAACTCCTCTCTAAACCATTGAGGACTACCATGACACCCACTATGGTGTCTATTCATTAATCATAATGAAGAGCAAGTCTCCTTGGTGAGACATGACGAACCACGTAGACAAAACAAAGGAACTATACAACGAGAAAACCCCTCTTAACTATAGAGGACCTCTAAAGACACCCACTATGGTGTCGAGTTATCAAAGATGATGATAAGCCAGTAACATTGAGAATGAATAGGGAGACGGACCCTTTGTATCCGGGGTAAAGACCATAACATTGAGAAGGAATAGGGAGACGGACCCTTTGAATCCGGAGCAAAGGCTAGTAACATTGAGAATGAATAGGGAACGACCCTTTGTATCCGGGGTAAAGACCATAACATTGAGAAGGAATAGGGAGACGGACCCTTTGAATCCGGAGCAAAGGCTAGTAACATTGAGAATGAATAGGGAGACGGACCCTTTGTATCCGGGGTAGAGACCAGAACATTGAGAAGGAATAGGGAGACGGACCCTTGAATCCGGAGCAGAGGCTAGTAACATGGAAAAAGGAATAGGGAGACGGACCCTTGGTATCCGGGGCAATGGCCAGTAACATTTAAAAACAACAGAGAGAGAAAGAGCTATCCGGGAATGGAGGATTAGCTATGGACAAGATGTACTCCAAATTGTGGTGATAAGAGAATTCACAAATAACCCTTAAAGAAACAAGGAAAGATTAGCACCTACATGAGATGGTCACGGGATCTAAATTACATCCCCAGACCTGGTGCAAGGAAAGAGAAAGAAAATACACATTAAGGGAACAAGAGAAAAGAAATGAAAACACACAACACTCGTACGATCCCATAGTGAGGATCATGGGTATCACATACCTATGCACACGTCTGATGACTTACATGATTGTTGTTACTATATTAGCAGCTTGTTGTGCTTGGTTGCGTGTTTGATGGGCTATGATGCAGCCTGTTATGCTTGGATGTTTGTTGATATTGCTATGCTACCTTAAAGTGTGTTTGATATTATGATGTATTGTGATGTGCTTTACTGCTTTAATAGCATGTAAATTGACTTAATAATATTCGACCAAGTAGTCGTGTGGCCCGGTAACATGCGGGCTTCACACGTTCATACTCAGCGTAGTTTGCTGAGTCCTTTACACCCAATTTTTTTCAGGTATTGTGCCGGACGATAACGGAGAGTAGGCAAGGGGTAGTCCACATGGCAAGACTTTAAGTAGTATGCTTTCTTATGTATGAGTTATGTTGTTTAAGTTGTTAACTAAACTGTAGATGCTCCGTACTTGAGTTGTACTTTATATTGTATTCGGATTTCGTTAAGTTGGACTTCCAGTCATACAGACCGTAACTTGGAGTTGGTAATGAGGACTGTCAACCACGTGGGTGGTTGGCGTCTGTAGCACCCGAATAGAGTTTGAAACCGCTGCGTAGACTTCTCCCGCTAACTTAGGCGCGTCGTATTATTGTTGGTCGTGATTCGGGGGTGTTACACATTTGGTGAGTGTTGGAACCCCAAATCTTTTAGGAAGTTAGCAAGTTTTTTGTACCACTGTCGGGAGGCTTGTTTTAAACCATAAAGGGATTTGTGGAGTTTACAAACTTTGTTTTCTCCATGGACTCTCACGCCTTCTGGTATGGTCATATAGACGTCTTCGTGGAGGTCTCCATGAAGGAAGGCGTTATTGACGTCTAACTGATCAAGGATCCACTTGTTCTTTATGGCAACTATTATTAGGGCCCTAATAGTGGTCATTTTTATTACAGGGGAGAAAGTCTCCTCGTAATCGATTCCGGGTTTTTGGGTGAATCCTCTCACTACCAACCTAGCCTTGTATCTTTCAACCTCTCCATCAGCTCTTAGCTTTATTTTATATACCCACTTGCAACTGATGGGGCGCTTTCCCTTGGGTAAGTCTACTATTGTCCAAGTCTCATTTTGTCTTAGAGCCTTGAATTCTATGGCCATGGCTTGGACCCATTTTGGGTCCTTGCTGGCCATTTTGTAACTCTTGGGCTCTTCGAGGACACGAAGTTGGGTGAGAAGTTTATTGGTATTGGGTTGGAGAGAGCTAGAGAGGATGGTAGTCCTAGGTATATGATCTGTTAAAGTGTTGAGGTTGTTCTGTGGGGACTTGTTGGGATTGTCAAGTCTTTGGGCTGGGATGACAGAAAATGGGTTTTTTTCGGGCCGTGGTAGAGGTAAGGATATAATCGTCGTACCTAGATGAGATTCTGTGTTCACGGATGGATCGTCTGAGATTTGTGGGTTCAGTTTCGTTTACGGTAGTATCTTGTTGTGTGGGAAGACGTGGTTCTTCTCTTACCTCAGAAAGCTGAGGCGTGCAAGAATCATCTTCCAAGGGGGTATTAGGAGGAGGATTAAAGATGTTCATTTTATCTGATTCGATGGTCAAGGTGTCGGCCCATTCCTTGTCTTTCAGGGGGTAAATGTCTTCGAAGAAAACAACGTCCCGAGTTATCTTTATTTCCTTTTCTGGTAGGGTAAGGAATTTGTGGCCTTTGGTGTTCTTAGGGTTCCCAACATATATACAGACAACTGATCGTGAGTCTAGTTTGCCCTTGCTTGGGTCGGTGTTGGTCATGTAACATAAGCATCCAAAGGTCTTAATCTCATTGTAATTGGGTTTGGAACCATAAAGTTTTTCAAAAGGGGTTAAGTTTTGGATGGATTTGCTGGGAACTCTATTTATGAGATGGGCCGTGTGATCCACGCAAAGATCCCAATATTTGTCCTCTAACCCGGATTGGAAAAGAAGGGCCCTGGCTATATCCATGAGGTTGCCTTGTTTCCGCTCCACAACCCCGTTTTGTTGGGGTGTGTGTGCGCAACTCGTTTGGTGGATTATGCCCTTTTTTGAAAAATATTCAATTCCTTCGTGAGATTTTCCTAACTCGCGGGCATTGTCGCTTCGGATGACCTTTACCCGTCTGTTCATTTGAGTTTCAACTAAATTAATGAAGTTTTTCAAGTGTTCGATGGCATCTGATTTGAGTTTTAGGAGGGTGATCCATGTGGCTCTAGTGTAGTCATCAACTAATGTAAGAAAATACCTATGGCCATTTTTGGTTTGCGTCCTCATGGGACCGCATATATCAATATGTAACAGATCAAAAGGTTCGGCTGTTTTAATAGTGGACATGGGAATTTTTAGGCGCTTGGCCTTGGCTTTGTAACATGTGGTGCATGGTATAGGATGGTTCTCCATGTGTGTCGGTATATTAACATTTATTATTTTCTTCATTCTCTTTAAAGAGATATGTCCTAGTCTATCATGCCATAGGATAAAATTGTTTGGAGAATTAACACGAACAGGTTCCAAATCAGAATTCAAACAGACACTCATTTGCCTTTTATTCAGAACAAAACTGCACAAACATTCCATGTCAACTACATACAATCCATTAACTAGTCTTCCAATTGGTATCAAGACGTCACTTCTACAATCCTGCATAATGCAAATTTCCTTATTGAACGAAACAGAAACATCTAATTGTTTCGCAAGCTTGGATACAGACAGAATGTTGAATTTAAAAGAGGGAACCAACAGGATATTATGCAAGCAGATCTTTCCATGAAAGGCTAAGTTTCCTACAACAGTGACGCAGCTAACATTTCCATCAGGCAATATTATGTTCTTTTCAAACTTAGGATCGAAGCAATCAAAGAGTAAATTTTTGTTCCCAGTTACATGTTCAGTCGCACCGGAGTCCAGAATCCAGAAATTATCCAAGTCATAATTTACAGATCTAACATTAGAGGTTAAACACGGCTGATAATCGAAGAAGGTTATGAAATTACCTGCAAAATCTCCAAAGCTAGGTTGTTTAGTCGAGCAATTCCCATCCTTCTGTTGTAGGTAGGCAACCAATTACTGAAGTTGATCCATGCTAAAACCACGGACTGGCGATTCTTGAGCGGTGATGCTGCTTTCTGGGACTTCGGTGGTGATGGAGCCGATCTTGCCTTCTGTTCTTTTCTTCATTTCGTCGGTAGGGAAGCCGACCAACCACCAACAATCAAAGCGACCGTGCCCAATCTTCCCGCAGTTAGCACTTGGGGAGATCCTTCCTGGAATTCGTCGCAGCCTTTGGGATATTTTTCTTCGTTTGGTTCTTGTAGTTCAAAATCGGGAAACTTCCTTTTGATTTTGCGAAACCCGAAGTTGTTCCTCCTCTAGCTGCTAGAGCAACCGATTGGTCGGACTCTTCTCTGGATTCTAGGTTAACTCTAGTCTCCTCTTCTTGGATCATAAGCGAGAATACATCTTCGAGACTGGGGAATTGAGACATGGCTAAGATTTGGGCCCGTAATTGCGAATAGGGTTTGTTTAAACCCATCAAGAAGTGCAATGTTTCCTCTTCTGCCCTAGCTTTTGTCTGGTTCTCGGCGGATTTACAAGATGCGCAGCAGGAGCATTCATCGATTGGCTTCGCCAACTCATATTGAGTCCAAATCTCTCTCGATCTCAGGAAATAGTCTGTTATAGAGTCTTCTCCTTGTTTGAGATTGATGATCTACCCCTTGATATGATGAAGAGTGGCAAGATTTTTCTTCTCAAATCTTTTACAGAGCCACTCCCAAATTAATTTCGGGTCGCTTGTGTACATTACGCTGCGGGAGATGTTGGTCGCCAATGAAGAAATCAACCAGGAGACGACAAGAGATCTCGCCCGCCTCCATGCCGCTGTGCGCACGACGTCCTTCGAATCGGGTTGGGAGATTGTGCCATCTATAAAACCGATCTTGTTCTTGGCAATTAACGCCTCCTGCATCGTCCATTTCCAGTTTAGAAATCCCTCATCGGTAAATTTGTGGGCGAGAGCTTGCCCAACCTGCTCTGTGTTGGCGATGTACAAGGGGTCCGTTGGATCGATGGTGGTGGTGGTATTTCCGGTGGCCATCTCTATTTTCTTGCCGGAAAGATCATCATTCATCGCGTTTTTTTTTCGGGTTATTGTGGTAGAGATAAGAGGTGCTCTGGTACCATGACAAAGTTATGGTGAAACAGAAACAATACTTTGTATTGACTTGACTTTGACGGTACAAAAGTGTGAGTATATATACATATACAATGTGTATATATATGATACGCATTGTAGAAGACTAAAACCGGTGAATGTACCGGTTTAGTATAATAAAGTATACATGCCAAAGATCCTATAATACAAGCTATAAACGTACATAGGATAGCCTAAGTACAAGTCTAATAAGATGGGATCCTCATCTAATGACAATGTAATTGAAGTGTATAAACAATATAAAAAATGTAAAAATTAGATCTCTAAAACCTGCTCATTACCTGTGACAAATATAGGCTAGCTATAGGCTTCTATCATAGATAAGAAAAATAATGATTAGTCAAATATATATAAAAAATAACATGAATAAAAATATAAATGTGTAAATGAAAGCATAAATGTATATTTACGATGTCGAGGGCTCAGGTTACATCATTGCCCATAAACAATTGCTGCCAATGATCACTATGGATGGAACCGAATTATTACTGTCATTTCGTCAAGCAGCTCATGTGCACTCAGAATTAACATAAAAAAAATAATTGTTTATATTTTCTCCTCAATCCGGGCAACCATTACGTTCAAAGGAATATAATTGTTTTTTTTGTTGGACAATGTAGAGTGGATGGTGGTGAAGGATACATCACGGTGGATGGCACTGGCTGATTTTAATGCTAGCAAATTTCATCTTTTTTTTTTGTATGCCTCTTAGTCAAATCCCCCCTCACTTTTTTTTTTTGTAGAAACTTACAAATCAAAATGAGTGATGACTCAAACTACAATTCGTGAGTCTCATTCTTCTCCTTGCCCTCTTCATCCACGAATTGGTAAGCTACCTAGCTCTCTCTTCTTGCTTCATCTTCTTCCTTTGAAGCTCTTAAGTCCATTAATGGAGTTTTAACTTCTATCTTCATCTTTAAGGTAATTTCCTAGCATTTCTTGTCAAACCTTGAAGCAAAACTCTTCCTAGCATAACAACAAGAGTTCGGCATCACTTAGTTCACCAAGGAGGTTGTTCAAACCAACATTAATCCAAGGAGCATCTCAAGGTTATCTTAAGGTAGTTTTAATGCTTGAAAATCCTTAAAGCACATTTTTATGTGTAACTAAGTTCTACTCCTTCTAAGGTTCTTTTCTTATTCATTTTGATGAAGGAAAATTTGTTCTTCATCCACCTTAGGAGTGCCGAATTCATAAGGAGAAAAGTCTAAGGTAAATCCTTGTAAAACTACTTACAAATCTACTTAAGATCTTTATTCAAGATCTAACTCCTAAAACTCCTACACCACTTGCATATAACCGAAGTGGAGCATCAAAATTTTGTTGGAGAAAGCTTGGAGATTCAAGAGGAGTTCAAGCACTTAACCACCTTTGTTAAGAAGTAAGTTTACTAAGTAAATCTTTATGTTATAAGCTTTGTTAAGCTTCTAAAAATTATACAAAATTATGTACATCTCCTAGGTTTATTAAGACCGAAACTATATGGTATTATATGCCAAAAATACAATCTATAACTTATATAGAAAATATTTACCTTAAGACACATTTTTGTGTCACAAAATTTAGTTATGTCACATATTAATTCAAGCCGAATTATCAAGGGCAAAAATGCTTATTTTTGAGCTAAGAATTTATATAAGACATTACAATAATTTTTACATGAGTTATATAACTCCTATGAATTTATGTATAATTATTATGACATATAAGTCCACTTTTATATACTATATGGTCACCAAATAAATATGGCCGAATGTACTAATTGATAAATAGGTATTAATGACCTACTTAGGTGTATAAACTTATATCACAAAGTTTGGTGAGCTAAAAATATTTCATTAGTGCTTAAATGGCTAATTAATTAAGTTAAGTGGCTTAAATGTAATTTTTACAAAATTTAGTGTATATATTGTGAAAGCCGAGGGCTAAAGGGGTATTTGGTGAAATTATAATATAATATAAGGTTAGGAATTAAGTTCATGAATTTTAGATAATTTAAACAAGTGTTAAAATAACATTTTATTAAGTTTTGGGCTATTATGTAATTTATAAAAGTTGTTATGTAAGTTTAGAACATAAAAAGGGGCGAATTCATAATTAAGAGATTTATTAGGCTCACCTTTGAAATTTTGAGGAATTATATATTTAGACTTTAGTTTATAAGTCATTAAGAAGTTATTATAAAGTTTTGGGGTGAAAATGTAATTAATGGAGAGTTCAAGACCAAAGCCGAATTACTTGGGGTTAGTTTGGTAATTTAAGAATTTATATATATATATATTCGGCATTTATGGAGAATTAAAATTAAAACTATAGTTTATAAGGCATTATGCAAAGTTTATAAGGTTTTGTGGTTAAATTGTAATTATGGGAAATAAAATATTATTGCCGAGAATTTAAGGGGCTAAGTTGTTATTTTTGAAAGTTATAGTACTTAAAAGCTATATACTAAAATATTAGTGTGACTATGTAATTTAGCTAAATAAGAAGTTAAAACTCTATAATATAATGAGATTAGAATTTAAATATAAAGTTCATGAATTAATGTGGTTGTTTTGTAAATAACCGAAGTATAAGGGTAAGAATTTAGATTTAAATAAATAAAAGTCCCATATGGATATTTTGAGGAATAGAAGAAGAATTTAATTAAAGGAATTATGGAATTAGAACTTGGCTTATATAGTTATAAGAAAGTTAAGGAAAACAATAAATATTATTGTGACTAAAAGGAGAATAATGAGATTATAAGAAATATTATGTCATTGTAAGAACATTTAATATAGTTAAGAAAATTATAAGTTGTTATGTCCCTTAGACAATTAAAGTAAACAACAAATATAGCAGCATGAATATATGAATACATATATGTACATTAAAGGATTTATAAAAAATCACAAAAGGAATAACAAAATAAGATATACATTAAATCATGAGGTAATTGAAAGAAATAACCTCACATGAAATAACAAATACGAGATTTGTTAAAAGATCCAATAGAATTATTATATAAGGGAACATAAATTAACCCTCTCAGTTATCCTATTCTAGGACTTTGTTGACCAGACGTTGACCAGGGTATAATCAACTGCAACCTACGGTGAACGGTATGGGATTCTTGCAACTGTTTTCTACCGGTACACCGGCTTGTGTGCTATCTGTTGTTTGAGTTAACGACCAAGATAATTAATGTAAAATGTTGTTTACTCTTGTGCGCTGTTGTATATTTTATGTCGGGAATGAGCTGACTACTACGTGTATGTCCCACGCATACAACACTACATACCAGTGGATTAAATACCCGCTTCAGTTAACCGAGGACTTGTACTCAAGTCTCTCACTAACTTCACTTTATAACAAACGTCATTATCCTAAACGTGATAATTGACAATACACATTGTGTTCTTGTTTAACGTCTTTATATGGACACTTAACAACTCTATACTACGAGAACGAGGAGCCAGTTGGAATCTGGCCTGCATGCTAAGGAGCTTTGTGTACCTGTCTCAGGTCGTCTCCTATATAAGTCGCGACGGAACATTTCAGTTTGAGGAAGACTCTATTCTCTCGGTTTCTTTTTAAGGCCCATCAGTTCAGTTTGAGGAAGACTCATTCCTCTAGTGGGATTCTATTTCCTAGCCTCTCAGTTCAGGGTTTTAACTATGTTTATCTCCCTGGGGTTTTTACTACCAACCTTTCAATCCTAACGAGATCACTATACCTCCACTATTTCAGATACTTCAGTTATACCTGTCAGTCCCATTGTGTGGACCGACTATCATTAAAGAATTTCAGTTCAGCTAACTTGACCTTCTGCAGTCTTGTTCTATGTGACATTATGCTTGTATGGATTACTTGTTATTATCCTACTATGCTTGTTTACAGCTTTATAAAAAATGAGCTGCATGTATTCGACAAAGTAGTTGGTGTGGCCCGGTAGCGATGGGCTGCCGTTTCCATACCAGCATTGTTGCTGAGCCCCTTTGGGGGCACCCCCATTTTTCAGGTACCTGAAGTTGAGAAGATTACCACACCGAGTGTAGGTGGGGTGGTAGATTCAAGCTATGGGAGTCTTCTTATAGACATTTGTTTTTACTTAAGTATTTTACATTTGAGTTTGATTCCTAGTATCTCGGATTGTATTCGTATCCAGACCGTGACTTTTGGAGATTGTATTTGGACTTAGCCTTGTTGGTCACAAGGGTGGCCAACGGCATGTAAACCGCCGTGTTTGTATTTATTTCGCTGCAGTTGTATTTTATTTGGGAGTGATCGCCGTTCAGGTTATTGGATTTCGGGTTGGGGGGTGTTACACATTGGCAGACTTGAGACCCCCTTCATTCTTGGTAGACGACCACGTAAGCTGGAGGCGTACATTCCGCGTTGGAGACCGCCTACGAGACCCTTGGCTGTACCTGCAGAGGCTAAGGTCCGTCTTGGCTTACTACCTGAGGGGTTCGGCACAGAGTTGGTGGAAACTTGTGAGAGAGGACCGGATGGCGGATCCTCAGTTTGGATGGAGGGAGTACACGGCTACTACGAGCCAAATACTACCCTGTGCATGTTCAAGAGGCCAAGCGCCTGGAGCGGATAGTCTGAGGCAGGGGGACAAGGTGTCGGTTGATGAGTACTACACTGCATTCACCGGCCTTATCCACCTGTTACCGGACCTGGGATACTCAAACTGGGTGATGGTAACCTTCTACAACGGTCTCAGCCACCGTCTTCGCTAAGGGATGGGGCCAGCTGAGTATACTACCTTGCAGATAATTTAAATGAAGAGTGATGTGAATATTGTAGTCCACAAGTGAGTATTAATGTGGTTTGTGAGTATGTTTTGCGGGGCTGACTGACATCCTAAATTCAGGAGTGCTATCATGCGTGCTAAGGTGGAGATCACCGTCCGTCTGAGGGACGAGGAGAATGCGCACAAGCGCAAAGGCCACGAGCGCGGGCCAGAGTCCGCAGGGGTACGGGGGAGGAAAGAAGAAGAAGAAACCTTATTCCCAACCCAGAAGAGTCAGCACCAGGGTGAACAAGGGCCAAGCCCAAACCACCCAGCTGAGGAGCCACTGAAGCTCACATATGCTTATGCGGCGAAACCCTACGCTCTTACCCACCATAAGGGTAATTATTTAATCTTGTGTGATAAGTTGAAGTATATGTTGATAAGTTGTGAGACAAGTATTGATTGTGTATTGTGAGAAGCAGCTAGCACGGGCTCTGGACGGAGCACCACTTAACTGTAAGTGGTGCAACGGAGACCACCCCCGGCAAGGACTGCAAGGGAAACGACGTACAGTGTCGTTACTGCGAGAAATGGGGTCACCGTGACTACGAGTGTTTACCGGAACCCACAGCAGAGTCAACAAGCCCAAGGGGCAGTGGAAAGGGTAAGGCCACAGCAGCTATTGATGGCCCGAAGACGTCAACCAGCCACCCACAGATCAGAGACACACTGATTCCAGAGGGGAAGGGGTCGGGATAGCAAGGCGCCCTGAATGTGGTGGACGGTCTGGGCGCCAGGGCCCTCTTCTAGCCGGTACCGCCTAAACTGTTGAATGTAATAAGTGATTGCATACCGCATTTCATGCAGTGTGTACTAGTGAGTCCAATGTGTCATCATGTGAGTGAAAAGTTGAAGTATAGTGTGAAAGCACCTAATTAGATAATTCTAAACTTAAAGGAACCTTCATATATGTACCAATCCCACCACACCAAACCTGAAGAAACACCATCAACATCACCGACTTTCCAATGGAGCAATGTCAGGTTATCAGCAGGTATGATACTCTTAATGGATACCTGACACCGGAAGCACAATCCATAATCAGACGATGCGATGAACTAGGAGAAAACCAGGAGGTTTTCTACACACCGAATACCCGAACGGATCAAGAATGCAGTGAAATGAGGTGCATGGGTAAGGACTGGAACCCTTACACCAAGACATCAAGAAGTGCGAGCTGAGATGGAGCAACAGTACCAAGTATACCCGAGGAGTTCCATGCAGTCGTTAATCACGCCGTGGGAATTGCTCAACAAGTGAAACGGATTCAATTCAAATGTGAAAGCAGATTTTTGTCTTGTGAACTTCTACCAGAAAGGTGGACGATTAGGTTTACACCAAGATAAGACGAGTCACCGAGTCTCTAAGTAAGGGAGTACCCGTGGTGTCTTGGTCATTGGTGATACCGCAGTGTTTGTGTATGGCGAGCGAAGCGTGCTGACCTCGCAAGAAGCTGTGTTGAAATCGGGAGAGTGTTAATCATGGGGGGCAGTCAAGGATGCTATTATCATGGCATCAGAAAGATCAAACTGAATACCGCACCGTCGGCAGTGATCAATGCCACACACATGAAACCCGGACGTTTGAATTTGACCTTCAGACAGTTTTAAAGCCTTGTATAACTATGTAATATGTTAAGCCAGTATATGGTAAGGAAGATGTATGTGTTAAGTATGTCAACCGTGTATAAACCAACAATGTTGTAAGGGGAATGTGTAAGAATAAAGTGGAGTTATTGAAGTATATCAACGTGTTGTTACCCAGTACTTATTAGTTTGCCAATGAATTAGGCTGTGCTACTCGGAACGGGAGGTACACTGAGTGTCTGCAATGAGCAGAAGCCGGCAAGAGCGGCACAATCCTCACCGGTACCTTTCCAGTCAATGGTGTGGACGCTTCGATCTGTTCGAATCTGGAGCCTCACACACATTTTCGCTATCTTTTGCGAAGAGGCTGGGGTTAGACGGTGATGAGATGCAGACTTTCTAGTCACTCTCCCGGTCGGAAAGAGGATCAGGTGCACCCGACCACCGAGATGCTGTTGTAAGAATCAGAGGTGAAGAGTTTCCGATCGACTTGATAGAGTTCGACGGACTTGGCTTTGATGTGATAGTCGGATGAACTGGTTGGCAGTGGTACAAGGGCAGAATCCTATGTGCCGAGATCGACTGCTTCTTCGGAGTCCATCTGGGTTACTATATCTTACCGCCAGAGGCCCAGGGAGCCTTCGACTCAGATCATCACCGCCATGGCTATGTGTCGTGACTACGACGAGGGACTGATGTATACCTCTGCTATGTCCAGGACATAGAGAGAGATCCAGAGTTTAGCCTGATGTGCGGTAGTGTCGGAGTTTCCTGATGTATTTCCTAAGGAACTGCGGCATGCCGCCAGCACGGGAAGTGGAGTTTGAGATTGAATTGGTTCCGGGGTACCGGACAATTGCGAAGGCGCCCTATCGTATGGCTCCAGCAGATGACAGAGCTCAAGGAGCAGCTGAGAGACTACTCGACAAGGGTTCATCCGCTCCTAGCGTTTCACCATGGGGAGAGGGTCCTCTTCTGAAGAAGAAGGACGGTAGTCTCGCCTGTGTATTGACTATCGAGAACTGAATGCAGTTACGGGGAAGAACCGTTACCCTTTACCACGCATCGACGACCTATTTGATCAATGAGGGGAGCATCAGTATTATCCAAGATAGACTATGATCGGACCACCAGATTGCCATCCTGTTATACCCAAAATTTCAACCCCCGGAGGTGAGTCTCTTCTAATAGGCTAGTAGTGAGGGTTCCCAGATCGATCGGCACATTTCAGAGTGCTAGGGACAGCTTAGTCATCTCCAGGGCCATTTTCGTAATTTTTCAAGGCTCCTAAGCCCCCTACAGGCTTTCTCTCTCCTCCAAATAAGGGTCAAATCAATTCAAAATGCTTTGAAATTTTTACCCAAGATAGAGGATGACATTTTAAGCATAATGGCGTTGGAATTTTGATTTTTCGAATTTCCAATAATTTTCTAGCAATTTCTGATTGAATCTGACGAGAAATTGAATTTAAAAATATTCTAATATCCAAAAAATTCGACTCCACTTTAGAAAAATCAGAAATATCATCCTTTACCCATGTGTGAAATTTCATAATCAAATTCCTTTTGGAAGCCCTTGAGCTAAAACGTCGGTAAATCTCGGTTTTTACCGGATTTTTCTATCTTTAAAGAGGTCTATATAAGGAACCTTATCCCATGATCAAAGAAGAACCTCAAGAACCCTAAGCAACCAGAAAACCTAGCCGTCTCATTCCCCTCACGTTTTTACACATCCAAGCACTAAAATCACATCAAAAATCTCTCGAAATCACCACCTGAACACACTTTTCAACTCCTAACACATCAACAATCATCAAACATCAACCAAACCACCTCCAAAACGTGAAGAACATCATCAACAATCAACAACCAGAAGCTTGGGTCGAAATCCTCTCGGGTCTGCCATCAACGGAGCACTCGACGAATCCCGGTGTGAAGAAACGTTGTGAATCCGAAGGTAAAACAGGTAGAAACTCCACTTCCCTGATTCACCACGGTATTATCTGTCTCGCCTCAAAATTTGGGCTCAAACTAACCTTCGTACGCTTCTGTATTGCTGTTTATTTAAGCCTCTGTCAGATAACTTGTTTGCTAAGTTTCGTGCTTAATTCGAATTCAAATTGAAAACTTTCAATCACTAACGTCTTGTACATCTTTCAGGCTACACACCCATAAAATTTGAGCCGAAAACACCTTCGGGAACAGCCTCAAAGCCGCCGTCCGAGGGCTGTCCGCACCCACGGACGTCGTGTCCGGGGTCCCGGACTCCCTGTCCGTAAGCTCGGACACCCACGGACGGCGGCGGGATTTTAAAAATTCAAAATTTAGGTTTTTCTAATAATGTCCGGGCCCACGGACATCCTGTCCGTGGCCCCGGACTTTGCAAATTTTTGTTTTCTTTTAATTTCGACTTTTCTGTTTAGGTTAACTGGGGTCCGTGGTCTCGGACGTTTGGTCCGTGGCTACGGACGTAAGCAAAATTTGACCTAATTCTGCCTCCGAAACCCTAGTTTAGGTAGCTTTTTATTTCACTTTAATTCTCTGTCAAAAAATGCTAAAAACAAAAAAAAAACAGAAGCTCGCGCACTTAGGTTAAAACGACTCGTAATAAGCCGTAAATAAACTAAGTAGAGGAAAAACGACCTAGGAAGGGTAATGAAAGTAATTGAACCCTAATTAAGTCGAATATCAAGCCCCCGAACCCGAACTCTCCTTTCCTAATTTGATCTAGGTTAAAATTAGGTGGCGACTCATAATAGGTTCCAGTGAGCTAGCTTAGGTTTTAATAATTATTGTTATATGACATAGTTATTAATCTTAGGTTATAAGTGGACCTAAAACCCGTTTAGATCCTAATCAGCTTTAATCAACATAGGATAGGGTTTAAAATCGAGGCTCACAGACTGGCGACTCTGCTGGGGACAAACTTCTTAATTTTAACTTGTTTAATTTTAAGAAAGAGGGCTTAACTCGAAAATGTTTATTTATGGCTTTATTACTCGTTTGTTTACCTTCGTGCGCACTTTAATTTTCTGCACCTTGGCATCATATGAGAGCGAGGGTCCACACAAACCAATTTCACCCCGGGACCCATTTGAGGGTCCCCTGTCAGGGACTCACACCTTTTAGGTGATGTGAATAAGCGGGGGAAAAGAGGAGGGTGTCGTCTAACCACACCCCCTTAATACCTGGGCTTTAGCCCCAAGCGTCTTCCTGGCAGTGCCCTTACCTAGCCCTTTGTTTGGTCAGTCAAAGACCCGACCGTAGACGCACACCTTTAGGTGATGTGAAAAGAGTGGGGAAGCCCAAAGAGAATAGCGTACAAGCCCTATTCCTTTGTGGTGACCTGGGCCCGCGCCCCAAGCACCTCTCCGGATCGATCCATACCCGGTTTGACTTAAACGTCTAGTGAGGACATGTTGAATTTGTGTGGGCCTTGTTTGCTTGTATGATCGGCCCACTACCCAGCCTAGAGATTGATAGGAACTTCTCCTACATCAACCTAGCCTAAAACGAATTGGCAGCTCTATTTGTTTGCGGCCCAGAGGCCCTGTTTGGTTTAACATGTGAGTCGTTCGGGCTTCGGCCCAAAAGCTTAGACTTAGGTGATTTCTCTTCTGGCCCATTTTGAATTATCCAATTAGTTCTAGGCCCATAAAAAGGAAATCCATCTGAACTCGAAATAACTCACAAGTCCCGAAAACAAAATCTTTTTCTGCTTAGCAACCATCTTCTCTGGCCCAAAGAAAGTTGGGCCCATTTGGGATTTAGGGACCATTCCAGCCCATGTGCTTTACTCCAGGCCCAAACACATTCCGGCCCAAGGGCTCATTCTAGACTAGGTAGACTTCTTATCCGGGCCCTAGCCCCAAACCCTAGGTCTAGGTGTCACCTCGCAGGCCCAATCAAAGCCATCTGTTTAGATTTCAGTCCAAATTCCAGTTCACAGTCTGAAAGATACTCCAGCTCAAACACCTCACTTTCTGGGTATCCTGGCCCACTTGCTTTCAGCCTAAGTCTGTTTCGATCTATCTTGTGAAGCGTCATGTTTCAGCCCACTTCCTTTTGTTAGCTAATAATGGACACCTTGGACACAGGTAGACTCAGGTCCTAAGTGCGGTCCAATCGACATGGAAGCCCAGCTCGCAATTTTGGAACAAAAGCACATGGCCACCATTGAAGCCATGGAACAGAGGCATAGTGCTGCCATGGACGCCGTGGAATCTAACTACGTTGCTGTTATCAAAGAGTTGAAAGAAAAGGCTCTTTCCCTCGAGTCCGAACGTCAAGCTCGGGATGAGTTAGTGGACAGGCTTCTCAACACCCTTTATGACTGCATTGAAGTTGGCTCTGTTAGGGTCCGAGGATCGAAGGGGAATGTCAAAGAAATTGCTACGGAACTCAGGAAAGTGATTAGGCAACCGGGAGCAGCAACTTGCATCCAAAGCTGCACTCGCAAGAGAACCAGGCGACATGAGGAAGTCAGTGATCAACAGTCAAGAGGACCTGGTTGGAGCATTGGGACAGTAGAACCACCCCGACGGAATTCTCAACAGAGAGAGTTTACAGACATCGGTCGAACACCAAGACAAGCACTTGAAGAGCTTCGAGGAAGATATCCGATGCAACCGCTCACCCTAAGGCCAGGAACTACTCATTTGGGGAAGGATCTTAATCAATTTTGTCACTTCCACCAGCTGCCCGGTCACGACACTGACCACTGCAGGGCCCTACAACACAGAATCCAGGATCTAATTGACCAAGGGCTCCAATTCTAAGAACATGGTGGAGAGCGCAGAGCACGCGTGCCCAAGCATCATCAAAAATGTTGCATTTCTTTTCTTGATTAGTTGTCTTTCAACTTTTGTAGTAGTTAGTTCCCTTGACCATTTTCGGTAGTTTTCCTGAGTTTGTAATTTCCAACATTATTCTTCTGTTGAATAAAACATAGTTCCATTTTCATAATCTTTGTGCAAAGCATTATTCATTAATTCGAAAAACTAAAAAAAAAGAGCACTCACGTTTTTCAAGGGTCACGAAGTAATCCTTTTCTGACTATGCAATGGAATACAAAGACTTACATTTTGTTTCTGAAAATCTGAACATGCCTAACCAAACACTGCAACTCACAACCCACAAAGAGGTTCAAGGTCCACATCTATTGAATTGTTGTCGCAAACCCCAAAATCAATACTAGGGGCAATCTAAGTTTAAGTTCGTCATCTTTTATCTTTTGTTTAAATGTGCGAACGAGTTTCGGAGTGAAAATCTCGCGAGAATGTCTTGAGTGGAAAAACCATGAGCGAACGAGCGTGTCACTTTTACGCGACTCCGGTGAGACCACATTCAAAGGTGAGGTAAACGGCGTAACTCCGACCGAAGGAGATAATTTGTAGATTTACACTTAGACCTGCGAAAAGTAACAAAGAAAGGATACACAACTATTAGGGGTGACGAAGCACCTAGGTACAGCACCACACATCCAAAAGCTTGTGAACCCTGACATCACACCCTAGGCACCCCCGCTGAGCTTTTGATATATGACCTCTTTTACAACACTACAAACTCCACAGAATAAGCCAGCCAATGGTGAATACCCGACCCGGTGACCAAAGGATGCAAGGAGCCCGACTTCCGAACAGCAACTTCACAAGTCCAAAGAAGCAGAACTGCTACCAGCATGACGGAGTGATCCGCAAATGGCCCCAAAGTGGCACAGGATTCAAATGCGCTAACATCAAAAACAGCTCTCAAAGTTCAAAACCGGGAAACACAAGAACCCCGGAGGAAAAGAGATTCAAAGAAAGGCAAACCTGGAAAGCCTCGAAGTAATCCAAAATCAGTAGAAAGAGAGAAGGCGCAAGGAACAACCCAAAAGTTCTAAGTTCCAAGCTCATAAGCGAAGTCATCACGAAGTAGCCAAACGACTTCAAGGCAAAGAAGACAAGTCCGAGAGAAGGTGGAAGTTGCAGCTTTGGTCACCCTTATAGCTCCACATACCTGAAATATCCCTCCATGGTCCCGTTGTCTTTCATCACACCCCATGGCCATGTTATAAGCTTTAAAGACTTCCGACTTGATAGTTGTGTATCTAATCACGTGAAAGTAACAGATCGAATGCGTAAATTCATCAAATATCGAATTCAATGGTCTAGAAGTTGTGACCGTAGGGGAGGAACGAGTGCAAACACCAAACACGCCGAGTGTAGGTTAGGAAACACCACGTGAAAACATAAGCCTTGACCCTGTGAGGACGAGACTCGTTCGCACGTTTAATAAAAGAAAATACTGGGGGCAATCGATCGTTCCGATCAATTGCCATGAACTCTAGCTCAGATTGTCCTAAGGAAAATACTGGGGGCAATTGTTGGTTCCAACAATTGCCATGACAACACCAATTGAAACCTAAAGCTTGAGCACCACCATCCCACCACAGGCATAAGCCCTTACCACCACACCTCCACTACACAGGCCCACATAAGCCCTTACCTCCACACCTCCACTACACAGGCACACATAAGCCCCTACCACCACACACACACACTCTCAAGCCCGTCATTAGCCTTACCTCCACAAAAACATCAAACCCGTCATAACCCTGACCACCATCCAAAATCACAACGCAGTCCCAGGTCTATCACAAGCACCACAACAAACACCACACACTTCCACCAACGGCATGTTCATTTTCTAAGAAACAAATTGCAGATTTGAAATTTTTAGTCAGGAAATGATTATTTCACTTTCCTTTTTCAGCAGAGTTTTTCTTAAGCATTGCCATGTTTAGCACATTTTTCAATAGTTCCTTGTTTTGGGCTAGCTTCCAACAAACACTTTAGTTGCATTTTACAACTTTTGCACAACACCTCAACATTGCCACCTTTTCCAACAGTTTCCTGTTTTGAACGAGTATCTTTCATGTATTTTGATTACATACATCTTATCATCATTGCCAGTTTGGCACTCCAATAACCCAGTTTTCATCATTTGCACGAGACCATTATCTTCCTCCACTCATTTTTAGTTCGAGACCTAAAATCGGGCAAGGCCCTGCAGATTCCTCTTTCAGTACGAGACTAGCATCTTCTTCATGCGGAGACCCAGAATCTTCAACCAGTCGAGACCTAGTATCATCTTCCGTGCAGACCCATCATCTTCATGCTGAGACCCAGCATCTTCAACCAGTACGAGCCTAGTATCATCTTCCGTGCGAGACCCATCATCTTCTTCAGTGCGGACCCAGCATCTTCAACCAGTACGAGACCTGTATCATCTTCCGTGCGAGACCCATCACCTTCTTCAGTGCGATACCCACATCTTCAACCAGTACGAGACCTAGTATCATCTTCCGTGGCGAGACCCATCTCTCTTCAGTGCGAGACCGAGCGTCATCATCCAGTGCGAGACCGGTGCGAAGACTAGTATCATCTTCAGTGCGAGGTAGAGCGTGATCTAATTGGCGGGGCAGAGGCAATAAGTCCCCATCTTCATGTCAAATTCTTGGGAAAGCAACTAGTGGGCAGTGGCAATAAGTCCCCTTGGTAATCTAGAAGTTATCCCAGCACCCCAGTTGGTGGGCAGAGGCATAAGTCCCATAGTTAACCAACCAGGAGCTTGGAACGGGTTTCGGTCCCCAGAAGCATCCGAGCATCATCAGCATCCACATCATCATCAGCATCGTTAGCAATATCATCATCATATCTATCATTTCTTCTGCATGACATCTACATTTGCATTACAGGTTCCCGACCCCTTAGAGATGTTCGGCATACTTCATTTCATTTTAGGTATCAACGCCTTAGAATAGCTTGACATCATCTCATTCGCTATAGGTGGTCACGCCTTAGAATAGCTTGACATCATCTCATTCATTATAGGTAGTCGGCGCCTTAGAATAGTCTGACATTATTTCATTTTTTTACCTTTAGGTGGCCGACGCTTTAGAATCGCTCGACATCCTTCCACTTTACTCATAGGTAGTCAGCGCCTTAGAACAGCTCGACACAACTTGTTGGTTTTCAATTGCACGAGGGGTCTTTTAAGATCCAAAATTTTGGGGTATCACTCAAGCATCAACTAGCCTTTTCATTCCATTACAAAGTCTAGTTGACGGGGGGAATCTGTTATACCCAAAATTTCAACCCCCCCCGGAGGTGAGTCTCTTCTAATAGGCTAGTAGTGAGGGTTCCCAGATCGATCGGCACATTTCAGAGTGCTAGGGACAGCTTAGTCATCTCCAGGGCCATTTTCGTAATTTTTCAAGGCTCCTAAGCCCCCTACAGGCTTTCTCTCTCCTCCAAATAAGGGTCAAATCAATTCAAAATGCTTTGAAATTTTTACCCAAGATAGAGGATGACATTTTAAGCATAATGGCGTTGGAATTTTGATTTTTCGAATTTCCAATAATTTTCTAGCAATTTCTGATTGAATCTGACGAGAAATTGAATTTAAAAATATTCTAATATCCAAAAAATTCGACTCCACTTTAGAAAAATCAGAAATATCATCCTTTACCCATGTGTGAAATTTCATAATCAAATTCCTTTTGGAAGCCCTTGAGCTAAAACGTCGGTAAATCTCGGTTTTTACCGGATTTTTCTATCTTTAAAGAGGTCTATATAAGGAACCTTATCCCATGATCAAAGAAGAACCTCAAGAACCCTAAGCAACCAGAAAACCTAGCCGTCTCATTCCCCTCACGTTTTTACACATCCAAGCACTAAAATCACATCAAAAATCTCTCGAAATCACCACCTGAACACACTTTTCAACTCCTAACACATCAACAATCATCAAACATCAACCAAACCACCTCCAAAACGTGAAGAACATCATCAACAATCAACAACCAGAAGCTTGGGTCGAAATCCTCTCGGGTCTGCCATCAACGGAGCACTCGACGAATCCCGGTGTGAAGAAACGTTGTGAATCCGAAGGTAAAACAGGTAGAAACTCCACTTCCCTGATTCACCACGGTATTATCTGTCTCGCCTCAAAATTTGGGCTCAAACTAACCTTCGTACGCTTCTGTATTGCTGTTTATTTAAGCCTCTGTCAGATAACTTGTTTGCTAAGTTTCGTGCTTAATTCGAATTCAAATTGAAAACTTTCAATCACTAACGTCTTGTACATCTTTCAGGCTACACACCCATAAAATTTGAGCCGAAAACACCTTCGGGAACAGCCTCAAAGCCGCCGTCCGAGGGCTGTCCGCACCCACGGACGTCGTGTCCGGGGTCCCGGACTCCCTGTCCGTAAGCTCGGACACCCACGGACGGCGGCGGGATTTTAAAAATTCAAAATTTAGGTTTTTCTAATAATGTCCGGGCCCACGGACATCCTGTCCGTGGCCCCGGACTTTGCAAATTTTTGTTTTCTTTTAATTTCGACTTTTCTGTATGTTTAGGTTAACTGGGGTCCGTGGTCTCGGACGTTTGGTCCGTGGCTACGGACGTAAGCAAAATTTGACCTAATTCTGCCTCCGAAACCCTAGTTTAGGTAGCTTTTTATTTCACTTTAATTCTCTGTCAAAAAATGCTAAAAACAAAAAAAAAACAGAAGCTCGCGCACTTAGGTTAAAACGACTCGTAATAAGCCGTAAATAAACTAAGTAGAGGAAAAACGACCTAGGAAGGGTAATGAAAGTAATTGAACCCTAATTAAGTCGAATATCAAGCCCCCGAACCCGAACTCTCCTTTCCTAATTTGATCTAGGTTAAAATTAGGTGGCGACTCATAATAGGTTCCAGTGAGCTAGCTTAGGTTTTAATAATTATTGTTATATGACATAGTTATTAATCTTAGGTTATAAGTGGACCTAAAACCCGTTTAGATCCTAATCAGCTTTAATCAACATAGGATAGGGTTTAAAATCGAGGCTCACAGACTGGCGACTCTGCTGGGGACAAACTTCTTAATTTTAACTTGTTTAATTTTAAGAAAGAGGGCTTAACTCGAAAATGTTTATTTATGGCTTTATTACTCTGTTTGTTTACCTTCGTGCGCACTTTAATTTTCTGCACCTTGGCATCATATGAGAGCGAGGGTCCACACAAACCAATTTCACCCCCGGGACCCATTTGAGGGTCCCCTGTCAGGGACTCACACCTTTTAGGTGATGTGAATAAGCGGGGGAAAAGAGGAGGGTGTCGTCTAACCACACCCCCTTAATACCTGGGCTTTAGCCCCAAGCGTCTTCCTGGCAGTGCCCTTACCTAGCCCTTTGTTTGGTCAGTCAAAGACCCGACCGTAGACGCACACCTTTAGGTGATGTGAAAAGAGTGGGGAAGCCCAAAGAGAATAGCGTACAAGCCCTATTCCTTTGTGGTGACCTGGGCCCGCGCCCCAAGCACCTCTCCGGATCGATCCATACCCGGTTTGACTTAAACGTCTAGTGAGGACATGTTGAATTTGTGTGGGCCTTGTTTGCTTGTATGATCGGCCCACTACCCAGCCTAGAGATTGATAGGAACTTCTCCTACATCAACCTAGCCTAAAACGAATTGGCAGCTCTATTTGTTTGCGGCCCAGAGGCCCTGTTTGGTTTAACATGTGAGTCGTTCGGGCTTCGGCCCAAAAGCTTAGACTTAGGTGATTTCTCTTCTGGCCCATTTTGAATTATCCAATTAGTTCTAGGCCCATAAAAAGGAAATCCATCTGAACTCGAAATAACTCACAAGTCCCGAAAACAAAATCTTTTTCTGCTTAGCAACCATCTTCTCTGGCCCAAAGAAAGTTGGGCCCATTTGGGATTTAGGGACCATTCCAGCCCATGTGCTTTACTCCAGGCCCAAACACATTCCGGCCCAAGGGCTCATTCTAGACTAGGTAGACTTCTTATCCGGGCCCTAGCCCCAAACCCTAGGTCTAGGTGTCACCTCGCAGGCCCAATCAAAGCCATCTGTTTAGATTTCAGTCCAAATTCCAGTTCACAGTCTGAAAGATACTCCAGCTCAAACACCTCACTTTCTGGGTATCCTGGCCCACTTGCTTTCAGCCTAAGTCTGTTTCGATCTATCTTGTGAAGCGTCATGTTTCAGCCCACTTCCTTTTGTTAGCTAATAATGGACACCTTGGACACAGGTAGACTCAGGTCCTAAGTGCGGTCCAATCGACATGGAAGCCCAGCTCGCAATTTTGGAACAAAAGCACATGGCCACCATTGAAGCCATGGAACAGAGGCATAGTGCTGCCATGGACGCCGTGGAATCTAACTACGTTGCTGTTATCAAAGAGTTGAAAGAAAAGGCTCTTTCCCTCGAGTCCGAACGTCAAGCTCGGGATGAGTTAGTGGACAGGCTTCTCAACACCCTTTATGACTGCATTGAAGTTGGCTCTGTTAGGGTCCGAGGATCGAAGGGGAATGTCAAAGAAATTGCTACGGAACTCAGGAAAGTGATTAGGCAACCGGGAGCAGCAACTTGCATCCAAAGCTGCACTCGCAAGAGAACCAGGCGACATGAGGAAGTCAGTGATCAACAGTCAAGAGGACCTGGTTGGAGCATTGGGACAGTAGAACCACCCCGACGGAATTCTCAACAGAGAGAGTTTACAGACATCGGTCGAACACCAAGACAAGCACTTGAAGAGCTTCGAGGAAGATATCCGATGCAACCGCTCACCCTAAGGCCAGGAACTACTCATTTGGGGAAGGATCTTAATCAATTTTGTCACTTCCACCAGCTGCCCGGTCACGACACTGACCACTGCAGGGCCCTACAACACAGAATCCAGGATCTAATTGACCAAGGGCTCCAATTCTAAGAACATGGTGGAGAGCGCAGAGCACGCGTGCCCAAGCATCATCAAAAATGTTGCATTTCTTTTCTTGATTAGTTGTCTTTCAACTTTTGTAGTAGTTAGTTCCCTTGACCATTTTCGGTAGTTTTCCTGAGTTTGTAATTTCCAACATTATTCTTCTTGTTGAATAAAACATAGTTCCATTTTCATAATCTTTGTGCAAAGCATTATTCATTAATTCGAAAAACTAAAAAAAAGAGCACTCACGTTTTTCAAGGGTCACGAAGTAATCCTTTTCTGACTATGCAATGGAATACAAAGACTTACATTTTGTTTCTGAAAATCTGAACATGCCTAACCAAACACTGCAACTCACAACCCACAAAGAGGTTCAAGGTCCACATCTATTGAATTGTTGTCGCAAACCCCAAAATCAATACTAGGGGCAATCTAAGTTTAAGTTCGTCATCTTTTATCTTTTGTTTAAATGTGCGAACGAGTTTCGGAGTGAAAATCTCGCGAGAATGTCTTGAGTGGAAAAACCATGAGCGAACGAGCGTGTCACTTTTACGCGACTCCGGTGAGACCACATTCAAAGGTGAGGTAAACGGCGTAACTCCGACCGAAGGAGATAATTTGTAGATTTACACTTAGACCTGCGAAAAGTAACAAAGAAAGGATACACAACTATTAGGGGTGACGAAGCACCTAGGTACAGCACCACACATCCAAAAGCTTGTGAACCCTGACATCACACCCTAGGCACCCCCGCTGAGCTTTTGATATATGACCTCTTTTACAACACTACAAACTCCACAGAATAAGCCAGCCAATGGTGAATACCCGACCCGGTGACCAAAGGATGCAAGGAGCCCGACTTCCGAACAGCAACTTCACAAGTCCAAAGAAGCAGAACTGCTACCAGCATGACGGAGTGATCCGCAAATGGCCCCAAAGTGGCACAGGATTCAAATGCGCTAACATCAAAAACAGCTCTCAAAGTTCAAAACCGGGAAACACAAGAACCCCGGAGGAAAAGAGATTCAAAGAAAGGCAAACCTGGAAAGCCTCGAAGTAATCCAAAATCAGTAGAAAGAGAGAAGGCGCAAGGAACAACCCAAAAGTTCTAAGTTCCAAGCTCATAAGCGAAGTCATCACGAAGTAGCCAAACGACTTCAAGGCAAAGAAGACAAGTCCGAGAGAAGGTGGAAGTTGCAGCTTTGGTCACCCTTATAGCTCCACATACCTGAAATATCCCTCCATGGTCCCGTTGTCTTTCATCACACCCCATGGCCATGTTATAAGCTTTAAAGACTTCCGACTTGATAGTTGTGTATCTAATCACGTGAAAGTAACAGATCGAATGCGTAAATTCATCAAATATCGAATTCAATGGTCTAGAAGTTGTGACCGTAGGGGAGGAACGAGTGCAAACACCAAACACGCCGAGTGTAGGTTAGGAAACACCACGTGAAAACATAAGCCTTGACCCTGTGAGGACGAGACTCGTTCGCACGTTTAATAAAAGAAAATACTGGGGGCAATCGATCGTTCCGATCAATTGCCATGAACTCTAGCTCAGATTGTCCTAAGGAAAATACTGGGGGCAATTGTTGGTTCCAACAATTGCCATGACAACACCAATTGAAACCTAAAGCTTGAGCACCACCATCCCACCACAGGCATAAGCCCTTACCACCACACCTCCACTACACAGGCCCACATAAGCCCTTACCTCCACACCTCCACTACACAGGCACACATAAGCCCCTACCACCACACACACACACTCTCAAGCCCGTCATTAGCCTTACCTCCACAAAAACATCAAACCCGTCATAACCCTGACCACCATCCAAAATCACAACGCAGTCCCAGGTCTATCACAAGCACCACAACAAACACCACACACTTCCACCAACGGCATGTTCATTTTCTAAGAAACAAATTGCAGATTTGAAATTTTTAGTCAGGAAATGATTATTTCACTTTCCTTTTTCAGCAGAGTTTTTCTTAAGCATTGCCATGTTTAGCACATTTTTCAATAGTTCCTTGTTTTGGGCTAGCTTCCAACAAACACTTTAGTTGCATTTTACAACTTTTGCACAACACCTCAACATTGCCACCTTTTCCAACAGTTTCCTGTTTTGAACGAGTATCTTTCATGTATTTTGATTGCATACATCTTATCATCATTGCCATGTTTGGCACTCCAATAATCAGTTTTCATCATTTGCACGAGACCATTATCTTCCTAACTCATTTTTAGTTCGAGACCTAAAATCGGCGCAAGGCCCTGCAGATTCCTCTTTCAGTACGAGACCTAGCATCTTCATTCAGTACGAGACCTTCAGTGTGAGACCAGCATCTTCATCACCAGTACGAGACTAGTCATCTTCCGTGCGAGACCATCATCTTCTTCAGTGCGAGACCCAGCATCTTCAACCAGTACGAGACCTAGTATCATCTTCCGTGCGAGACCCATCATCTTCTTCAGTGCGAGACCCAGCATCTTCAACCAGTACGAGACCTAGTATCATCTTCCGTGCGAGACCCATCATCTTCTTCAGTGCGAGACCCAGCATCTTCAACCAGTACGAGACCTAGTATCATCTTCCGTGCGAGACCCATCATCTTCTTCAGTGCGAGACCGAGCGTCATCATCCAGTGCGAGACCGGTGCGAGACCTAGTATCATCTTCAGTGCGAGGTAGAGCGTGATCTAAGTTGGCGGGGCAGAGGCAATAAGTCCCCATCTTCATGTCAACTTCTTGGGAGAAGCAACTAGTGGGCAGTGGCAATAAGTCCCCTTGGTAATCTAGAAGTTATCCCAGCACCCCAGTTGGTGGGCAGAGGCAATAAGTCCCCATAGTATACCAACCAGGAGCATTGGAACGGGTTTCGGTCCCCAGAAGCATCCGAGCATCATCAGCATCAACATCATCATCAGCATCGTTAGCATATCATCATCATATCATCTTTCTTCTGCATGACATCTACATTTGCATTACAGGTTCCCGACCCCTTAGAATGTTCGGCATACTTCATTTCATTTTAGGTAGTCAACGCCTTAGAATAGCTTGACATCATCTCATTCGTTATAGGTGGTCAACGCCTTAGAATAGCTTGACATCATCTCATTCATTATAGGTAGTCGGCGCCTTAGAATAGTCTGACATTATTTCATTTTTTACCTTTAGGTGGCCGACGCTTTAGAATCGCTCGACATCCTTCCACTTTACTCATAGGTAGTCAGCGCCTTAGAACAGCTCGACACAACTTGTTGGTTTTCAATTGCACGAGGGGTCTTTTAAGATCCAAAATTTTGGGGTATCACTCAAGCATCAACTAGCCTTTTCATTTCCATTACAAAGTCTAGTTGACGGGGGGCAATCTGTTATACCCAAAATTTCAACCCCCCGGAGGTGAGTCTCTTCTAATAGGCTAGTAGTGAGGGTTCCCAGATCGATCGGCACATTTCAGAGTGCTAGGGACAGCTTAGTCATCTCCAGGGCCATTTTCGTAATTTTTCAAGGCTCCTAAGCCCCCTACAGGCTTTCTCTCTCCTCCAAATAAGGGTCAAATCAATTCAAAATGCTTTGAAATTTTTACCCAAGATAGAGGATGACATTTTAAGCATAATGGCGTTGGAATTTTGATTTTTCGAATTTCCAATAATTTTCTAGCAATTTCTGATTGAATCTGACGAGAAATTGAATTTAAAAATATTCTAATATCCAAAAAATTCGACTCCACTTTAGAAAAATCAGAAATATCATCCTTTACCCATGTGTGAAATTTCATAATCAAATTCCTTTTGGAAGCCCTTGAGCTAAAACGTCGGTAAATCTCGGTTTTTACCGGATTTTTCTATCTTTAAAGAGGTCTATATAAGGAACCTTATCCCATGATCAAAGAAGAACCTCAAGAACCCTAAGCAACCAGAAAACCTAGCCGTCTCATTCCCCTCACGTTTTTACACATCCAAGCACTAAAATCACATCAAAAATCTCTCGAAATCACCACCTGAACACACTTTTCAACTCCTAACACATCAACAATCATCAAACATCAACCAAACCACCTCCAAAACGTGAAGAACATCATCAACAATCAACAACCAGAAGCTTGGGTCGAAATCCTCTCGGGTCTGCCATCAACGGAGCACTCGACGAATCCCGGTGTGAAGAAACGTTGTGAATCCGAAGGTAAAACAGGTAGAAACTCCACTTCCCTGATTCACCACGGTATTATCTGTCTCGCCTCAAAACTTGGGCTCAAACTAACCTCCGTACGCTTCTGTATTGCTGTTTATTTAAGCCTTTGCCAGATAACTTGTTTGCTAAGTTTCGTGCTTAATTCGAATTCAAATTGAAAACTTTCAATCACTAACGTCTTGTACATCTTTCAGGCTACACACCCATAAAATTTGAGCCGAAAACACCTTCGGGAACAGCCTCAAAGCCGCCGTCCGAGGGCTGTCCGCACCCACGGACGTCGTGTCCGGGGTCCCGGACTCCCTGTCCGTAAGCTCGGACACCCACGGACGGCGGCGGGATTTTAAAAATTCAAAATTTAGGTTTTTCTAATAATGTCCGGGCCCACGGACATCCTGTCCGTGGCCCCGGACTTTGCAAATTTTTGTTTTCTTTTAATTTCGACTTTTCTGTATGTTTAGGTTAACTGGGGTCCGTGGTCTCGGACGTTTGGTCCGTGGCTACGGACGTAAGCAAAATTTGACCTAATTCTGCCTCCGAAACCCTAGTTTAGGTAGCTTTTTATTTCACTTTAATTCTCTGTCAAAAAATGCTAAAAACAAAAAAAAAAACAGAAGCTCGCGCACTTAGGTTAAAACGACTCGTAATAAGCCGTAAATAAACTAAGTAGAGGAAAAACGACCTAGGAAGGGTAATGAAAGTAATTGAACCCTAATTAAGTCGAATATCAAGCCCCCGAACCCGAACTCTCCTTTCCTAATTTGATCTAGGTTAAAATTAGGTGGCGACTCATAATAGGTTCCAGTGAGCTAGCTTAGGTTTTAATAATTATTGTTATATGACATAGTTATTAATCTTAGGTTATAAGTGGACCTAAAACCCGTTTAGATCCTAATCAGCTTTAATCAACATAGGATAGGGTTTAAAATCGAGGCTCACACATCCGTGACAGTGATATCGAAAAGACAGCATTCAGAACTAGGTATGGGCACTATGAGTTCACAGTTATGCCGTTTGGCTTATCAAATGCACCAGCTAAGTTCATGGACTTAATGAACCGCTTGTTCCAAGATCAGTTGGACAAGTCTGTGGTAGTCTTCATCGATGATATTCTTGTGTACTCGAAATCGAGAGGTGAGCACGAAGGCCACCTGAGAAATGTGTTACAAACATTGAGGAGGAATCAGTTGTATGCTAAGTTTTCGAAATGTGAATTTTTGTTGAACCAAGTATCCTTTCTTGGACATGTGATTTCTGAGGCCGGGATCGCTGTTGATCCGGCAAAGATAGATGCAGTGCGCACCTGGCCTAGGCCGAAGACAGTTACCGATATCAGGAGCTTCCTCGGTCTGGCAGGTTATTATAGGAGGTTTGTGAAGGACTTCTCCAGTGTCTCAAAGCCGATGACTTCCTTAATGAAGAAGGATGCACCATTCGAGTGGACAGTCGACTGTGAGAGTTCTTTTACGAGTCTCAAGGATGCTCTGACATCTGCACCAGTCCTGACTATACCAAACGGTCCAGATGGTTTTGAGGTCTATTGCGACGCGTCAGGTAGAGGTATGGGTTGTGTATTGATGCAACACGGGAAGGTCGTAGCTTACGCCTCCTGACAGCTGAAAAAGCATGAGGAGAACTACCCTACCCACGATCTAGAGTTGGGTGCCATTGTCTTCGCATTGAAGATATGGCGACATTACTTGTATGGGTAAGTGTGACAATCTATTCTGACCACAAAAGTTTAAAGTACTTGTTCACTCAGAAGGAGTTGAACATGAGGCAAAGATGGTGGGTAGAATTTCTGAATGACTATGACATTAATCTGCAATATAAAGAGGGTAAGGCAAATGTGGTAGCTGACGCATTGAGTCGCCGAGCACACTCTCTCCATTCGCTAGTCTCTCATGCTGGCTTGGTTGAAGAGGTGCGGAGTGCTCAGATGACGGATCAATATATGATGGAGATCAGGCAGAAGCTTATTGATGGCACATTCGAGGGTCATACGTATGACTTCAAACTCCACGATGATGACCTGATTAGGCTTAATGGCCGATTGTGTATACCTATGAGTAGTGCTGAGTTGAAGGAGCGCATATTGAGTGAATCCCATTGTTCTACTACTTCGATTCACCCCGGAGCTTCAAAGATGTATAAGGGTATGAAAAGATATTTTTGGTGGACTGGAATGAAAAAAGATGTAACTGATTATGTGTTGAGGTGTCTCACTTGCCAGAAGGTCAAGTTTGAGCACCGACGGCCTGGTGGTATGGTACAGCCAATGCCAGTGCCTGAGTGGAAGTTCCATGATATTTCCATGGACTTCGTAGTAGGGCTTCCGCCTACAAGGGGAGGTCTGAATATGATATGGGTTGTTGTTGACCGACTGACCAAGGTGGCCCGATTCATTCCGATGAAGGACACCTGGAAAGTGGCAAAACTGGCAGAACTCTTTGATAGAGAAATTGTAAGACATCATGGGGTACCGAAAACAATTGTATCTGACAGAGATACCAGATTCTTATCGAGGTATTGGAAGTCTACACGAGAAGCACTGGGTACCGAACTGAAATTGAGTACAGCGTTTCACCCACAGACCGATGGTCAGAGTGAGTGCACCATTCAGACACTTGAGGATATGCTACGTGCATGTACACTTGACTTTCAGACCAGCTGGATTGATAAGTTACATCTGATCGAGTTTAGTTACAACAACAGTTACCATGCTTCGATCAAGATGTCTCCCTTCCAGGCCTTGTACGGTAGACCATGCCGCACACCATTATGCTGGGATAAGTCGAGTGAGACGGTCATTATAGGACCAGAGTATCTTGAACAAGTTCAGGCAGAAGTTCGCCAGATCCGGGCTAACATGAAGGCAGCTCAGGATAGACAAAAGTCGTACGCAGATGTGCGCAGACGTGACCTGGAGTTCGCCGTAGGCGATCAGGTATTTTTGAGAGTATCCCCCATGAAGGGAGTATTTTGTTTTGGCCAGAAAGGCAAGTTGAGCCCAAAATATGTGGGGCCTTATGTTGTGACGAAACGGATCGGCCCGGTAGCTTACAGACTTGATCTACTCGCCGAGCTGGGCAAGGTACATGATGTATTTCATGTGTCCCAGTTGAAGAAGTATATGTCTCATCCGTCTCATGTGCTTCAGCCTGAAAGGCTAACCTTAGAGCTGACCATGCGATCAGTGGAGACTCCGGTACGGATTCTGGATACTAAGACTCGAGACACTTGCCATAAGTCTGTGAGACTGGTGAAAGTTCTTTGGTCTAACCAGGACGTTGAGGAGGCCACTTGGGAGCTGGAAGACAAGATGAAGGCGAAGTACCCGTCATTGTTTACTTCTTAGTGCTTATGTGTAAAGGGTACGGGGCGTACCCCTTTTTTAAGGGGGGTAGAGCCGTTTCGGTTATGTGTGTATGACGTGTATTTGAATACATCGTCTATGTTATGTTGTCATGTTACGGACCGTTGTGTCTGAATGATGTTGATGATGTTGTATGGACCTTGTGTCCAATGTTATGTACCCGATGTTATGTTGTATGGACATTGTGTCCAATGTTATGTAAATGTGTTTTCAATGATGTATGGAAGTATTGTTTATATGTATTCCCGTGTTCTAACATTTAGGATATGTGGAGGTGTGAACTTTGAGGACAAAGTTCTTTTAAGGGGGGTAGATTGAAATACCCCAAACCTTAGTATATTGTTTAAACACCTAAATATGGTATATTAAGACTAAAAAGAGTCTTAGAAATATTGGTAAACAAATTTAAACAATAGAAAACACAAAATGTGCTTTAAGGTCAATAAGAGCCAAAATGTGCTCTAAGCTTGGGATAAGCTTGGTTAAGACCTAATGAACTTACCAAGACTTTATTTATATACTAATGAACATATTAAACCAATTACCAAAGAAAACCAAGCTTGGAAACAAGTTAAAACACAAAATGTGCTTTAAGGAGTCTTAAAGCACATTTTTGAAAAGTTGTCTTGTAAATGAGTTTTGAATGGCTAAATGTCCATCATTACTCTTTAATTAACATGTGTACTATATAGTATCACATTTGGAAGTCTATATCAATGGGAAATCAAAAATTTCACTTCTATGTGCCTTGTTTTTATGAATAGTGATTTTAATAAGCTATTTTGTAACATATGTTTGTATAAGTAATTAAATTGACAAATAAAGACTATATTACCCCTAAGTACTAATGGGGGCCGGTTTTCTTAAGTGTGGTGACTCACCACTCTCTTGTTAACTTGTTAAAGAAATAAAGATGACTAACTTAGTTACTATTTGCTTTATAAACACAAATATCTTCTAAAAGCAAGACTTATCCTCATTCTCTTCTTTCCCTCCTCATTTCCCACGGTCCCATGCTCTTCTTCAACCTTCTCCTTCTTGCTCTCTCACGGTAATACACCACCACCACCATTAACTCTACCTTTGACCTCTTGTAAAATCTAGCTCACTTAACCAAATCAAAAACAAACACCACCATTATCTTCCTCTCATCAAGCTCTTCATTCCTATCTTCTCAAAACTTTAAGAGCCCCATTTCGGTGCCATGGAGTTCCACCATTGAAGGAGCTTGAGCTTATGTTTCTACATATTATTACTCTCCTTTGCTTCTAGGTAAGGAATCTCAAAGAAAAATCATGTTTCCTCCATGTTTTTACCTTGACCGAAAATGCCCATTAATGGTGCTCTTTGTGTGACCTTGTTCTAGCTTCATTCCAACCTTTCATGGACTAGGTGGAGTCCTCTCTTGATATATATTCAAACTCTCTTCAAAGACCAAGGTAAAACAACTACATTAATGTTTTTAAAATAATGTAAAACTAGGGTTTACAATGAGTTTAAGCTTGGAGCTTGTATACTCATTTCAATGTTTGTATATTGTTTAGTAGTTGACAAGGAATCAAATACCTTACCGGTTTTGTAAGGAAACAAGAAAGAAGTTGTGTGGAAAAGAGGTAAATGTACTAACCTAATGTAGTTTAATGCCTTAGGAGAAATGAGCTTATAATGCTTGTTAAAACTACCTAAAGAGCAAATGGTAAATACCTAGTGAAGTGTTCTCAAGAAGACTAGTAAAAGAACATATGTCTTGTTGTATGTATTTGCAGGTCAAAGGCATATATATTGTGGAAATTCAGTGTTTATGACTATGCACCTTAAGGGCCTAAGAGCCATGTTATTTAAGGGCCTAAGTGTCATGCAATTTAAATTATGCACTATATTGTGATGTAGTGCTATATGAGTGAAGTTTGTGTATAAGAAAGTGCTTGATGGATTTTTAGTGTTCTTGGTTGTTTGTTGGTGAAAACAATATGTTTTGGTTTAGTGATGTTCTAGGAGAACCTATGTCAAAATTTAGGTAATAAACAAGAAGTTCTAAGGGTTAAAATGAGTTTGGCAAGTTAAGAGATGTTTAGAATGGTTAAGTGTTTAACTAGTGGGAGGAACATGCATTAAGGTGTTTTAAGGTGTGAGAAGGGCTTAGGCAATGTTCTAGAGGATTTTATAATGCAAAAGAATGTTTAGGATACACCAAATTCATTTGGACTTGTGTTAGGATTTAGGCAAACTTTGGTGAACAAGGAGAAAGTGTAAACTTGAAAAAGGATTTCAAGAATGACATAAGGAGTTAGTTGTGAGAATAGATGCTTGAGAGATGATGTTGTAGTGGTGAGGAAACATTATTGGCATAGTGGTTATCATAGGTATGGAACACCACTTAGACCTAAGGAGAATATCATAAGTGTTAGGAATTTCAGTATGAAATGAGTAAGTGTTAAGGAAATAGAAAATGAGTTTTATTGATGTTGTATGTGGGTGTGAGTGTACCAAATGATGTAGGGAAACATTATGAGGCTTTAGGAGAAGTTTGGTGAAATTGGTTAAGTATTTAAAGGCTTAGAAAGTGAGTGTTTTGCCTTGTCCGAACATCCGTCCGGACATGGACATTCGGACAGGCCTGTTGCGTGAAAATTTTCAGAGTCTCGACTTGTGTCTGACCTTGAGAAGTCCAGACACAAGTTCGGACGTACCTGCTCCTACTTTGAAATTCTCTCGACCCATGTCCGAACTTCCGAAGTCCGGACACAAGTTCGGACATGCGTCTATTTTCAGTTTTGAGTCTCGACTTGTGTCCAAACTTGGGAAGTCCGGACACAAGTTCGGACAGGTCACTGTATGGACCAAAAAACTTTGTTTTAAAGTAGAGAAAGTTGTATAAAAATGGTGATTAGTTAGTGATGATGGTATGAGGTTAATTAAGACATGTTAGGAGTGTCATAATGGTAATTAAAATGGTGAAGAGTTATAACAAGTGTGAAAATAAAATAAAATAGATATGTGAAGTAACAAGTTAACAATGGACTAGTGCGTTAATTAACCGACGTTACTAATGTGTTTAGGATTCTCTCAAGGTGGAAACGAATCGAGGCAAGGACCAAGGTATGGTTTTCTTGCAGTCTGTTGCCTACCGGTTTACACCGGCTTGTGTGTTGTATGTTTTTCTGTGTGTTTATGACGTTATAAGATCTAAACATGTAATGAGTTTACAGTTGTTCATATTATTGTGATGTTATGATGTGACTCATTTCCCTTGTGTGTGTCTAACATGACTTACCACCTATTGTGTATTGGTTGTTAAGTTCCACCATGAACTTCTAACAAGTGTTAACTGGGAAGTGAGGAATCCGGTTGTCCGGTCATGCATGTAAGTTAAGAGTAGATATCTGAATCAGATTCGACTCTTATGTTGTTAAGATTGTTCTCCTTAATTTGGCGTTCGATCTCCCGCTAGCTTCCTCCAAAGCTTACCTATTCTGACTTATGATCGGTTTAGTGGGAACATGTGTTTGTGTGGTGTGTTCGGGTCACTATATCCGAACCACCTGTGACTTAAGTTACTCGTTCGAATAACAGGACGGTAATGAGTGTGTATAACGAGCTCAACATGAGGGTGAACCATTCTCTAGGCTCTTATGTTGTTTAACCTTATTGGTTTGTTATTGTGGAACGAAGATCCACTGTGTATGTGATGTTGTGCTATGCACTATTGATGCTATGCCACATATTATGTTATGTTATGTTATGTATAAAATGAATGCCATGTTATCATGACAATTAGTTGCGCGTATCCCGGTAGCCGATGGGCTGCGCGTTAACCATACCAGCCAAGGGTTGCTGACCCCCTTGGGGGACTCCATATTTTTACTGCAGGATGAGGATCGAGGAGGCAGAGTGGCTGTAGGATCTAGGCTGCAGTTGTATGTTGGTTTATTTTGGATGTTGAGCCCGGGATGCGCCTGTGCTCCTGTGGCATTATATTTTGATTCCGTTGAAATTACTATGGCGGTATATTGACAGTTTACAGTGAACGAATGTAAGTAATACTCGGTATTGTATATGATGTATTTATGGTTTAGTTTTATGCTCGGGAGTCTGATCATCAGACCGATACACTTGTATTTATTCTGCCTTGTCAACCACGTGGGTGGTTGACGGTGTTGTAGCACCGAAGCGTTAGTTATTGTTTAGTTATTTATTTCCGCTGCGATTTCATTTGGTTGTGAAGTATGTTGTAGGGGTGTTACAATAACCTCTTGTGGTGGTGGTGGAAAGTATTGTGTGATGTTGATATCATGGTTATCCTAAGGCTATGCCTCTTGTGAGAGCCTTTAAGGCCAAGCCGACGTTCCGGCAACAATATAAGCTCCTATTAATGAATTGGAGCTGCCACTATGATCTACTCCTATTGGGCAGAAGTTTTCAATAGGGGGGTGTGCACACTTAAGGACATAGGGTGGGTGGTTGTGGTGGTGGTGGAATTCATTTGGAAATATCTTGTTTATGATATTAATTATCTCTTGATAATTCTTGGTACAGGTAAATGGTGTATGATCTATTTCTAATTTGTTATATATAGTTAATATTTGTTGAAAACACAGGTTTTAAAGAGAAAATAAGTTTTTACGGGGTGTGGTAGTGTTACTCAGTTTTTACTGATTTTATTTGTTTGTGTTTTCCTGTGTATATGAACTTTGTGTGTTCAGGGTAACTGGGATGGTCACCTTCTCTGCACTGAGGACGAGTCCACCGATACTTTCTATATTTTCATGTTTGTCACCTATCGTAGGAGTATACAGCCTGGGGTCACCGAGATAGTGCTTGAGGAGTGGAACAAGAAGATACAGGGTTTTAGGCACCCGGAGAATGGCAGTAGTCAGTCCATTACCTATGAAGTTTCCACTATCTATGAGTACATTGAAGTAGTCCCATGCTAAGTTGCTAATGATGTAATAGTCTTTGATACCCCTTGCTTTTGGTGTAAAATAGGAGTAGGAGCTAACATAGTAGTTGGCTGGAAGGGTCTTTTGGTACTAAGGTGTGTAAGTGACGGGTTGTGTTGTGTCACTCTTTGGTAGGGGAACAGCGTTGTAAGATAGCTAATGAAGGGATGGTGGTGGTAATAGCCTTACACTTATTAGTCTTTAGTAAGTGTGGCGGTAACACCCCGGTGAGTAGTATTAGGGGACCTTATGTAAAATGTAAAAGACTGACGCATGTATAATACAAGTTAAAGATGATATTTCAGTTATGGCACGTTTTTCTTTTAAAAAAAATGATGACTAAGTAAATGGTGGTGGTAAACCGGGGCGTTACATGCACTGCACAAAAGAAATTGATTTAATGATTGGTATTCGTGTTGACATATGTAGCCATTCAGTGTGTAATTATGGTTATAGCGCACAGAAGATGCAAATACCATTGATATAAGTATACTTATCTTGTAACTCCGGCGTGAGAATACAAGTGATAAAGGAGTAGAGAAACCCCAGGGAGAATTAAATCCCGACGATATATGGCTGGTTGAGATTAGACATGGCTTATGTGTACGAGTCGCTATGAAACCGATGTCTATGACATATGATGAGATATGGGTCAATGCGGAAACCGATGTAGAACTCAGTGGGATAGAATTTCCTAGGTGGTTGATTCGAGATAAATTGAGGATGATTGATGGACTGAGTTCCATCTTTGGAGATGTATTGCCTTGTCTTTATGACTAGAATGATTAAAAGATAGAAAATGGTAAATGATTGAATTATCTGATTGTGTGAAACTGAGGTGGGAAGTTGAACTTGATTTACTAGTGATCAAGGGAAACGGAACACAAATTGGGGCAGAAGGATAGTTCATCATTGATGCTAATCACATCGGGGTTGAATGATTCTTGAAGCTCCCTATAAGTGGTCACAAGTAATCCTATTAGGATAAAATGCAGTGAGCATGAATTGGGTTTAGTGTGGAATTGTACTGTTATGTATGTTTGCGTTGTATTGTACACACGGTTGAGTCGTACGGTGATGTACGTTGAGCTGCATTGGTATGTGTGTGGTTGTAAATTGTTTTGTGTTGTACTGGCATGTACACACGTATACTGTACTGTGATGTGCGTTCGTGTTGTACTGGTATGTACACACGGTTGATCGTTGTAAGTTAATTACTTTGTGTGGTACTGGTATATACACACGTCGGTAATTGTATGGATAACTGATTCGGTGTTGTACCGGTATGTACACACTGGCTGGACTAACTTTCAGCCGGTAGGGTTATAGAGATAATGACCTTGGCACGTGATATGCCTAAATGACTACAATATTAGACTCACCAACTTTATGGGCAAAGTTCTTTAAGGGGGTAGATTGAATTACCCGAACTTAAAATGGTGATTTAAAATATTCTAATATGGTATTAAGGGCCTAATAGTACCTAAAAATATTGGTGAAGAAAATAAAACCAAAGAAAAGAGGGAAAACGCTAAAAAGCGTAAAAAGTCAAAATGAGTGTTATGCAACCATAGGGAGGTATATGAGTCGGTTAGGGTCCTAGATGGATTCCTAGGGCTTTGTTATTCCTAAATAATATGTGGGAACAATTTCTGAAGAAAACGGATCCAAATAATGGGTTAAAAACGCTAATGAAGCTTTAAAGTACGTTTTTCGGGAAAACCCAAAAACGTGAATTTAAGTGGTCGAACAGACCCGTATAAAATTATAGTTGACTAAATAACTATAATTAAAACATTAATGGAAGCTTAAGAACCATTAAAATCAATGAAACGAGAAAAATCCAGAAAACAGGCCAGGTTAGTGAATAGTACTAAAACCGGGAGATTAGAAGTGTTTCTTGTAAAAAGACGAAAAACGCCCCAGCTTAATTACTGCAGTGGGGCCGGTTTTTAGAGTGTGCCAGTATTCCTCTCTTAAGTAATAAACTATCTAATAAGTAGGAAGGAAGGAAAAGAAGAAAAAGTCAAAAAGGTGAAAAAGGTACGTATTCCCTTTTTTGCCCTCTCTCTCTCTCTTCTATTTTCTCTTTCCCACCTCTTTCTCCTTTCTTCAGCCGGCTCCCCCTCCTCTATGCTGCCTGCATGTTTTTTGGAGCTGCCATGGCTTCCCTCTTCTTTCTCCTCATGCTCAAGCCATACCAAGGCTCAAAATCAAGAAAAAAATTACATATTCTTCTTGTCCTCATCAAGAGCTACATTCCCTCTTTCCAAATCTCAAAATGGTAAATTTCATCTCCATGGGTATAGCACCATTGAAGGAAAAATCAGATTTTCAGAAGCTAGATGGTTCCCTCTTTCATCTAAGATAAGAAAATGCAAGAAAAAACTCATTTTTCTCTCATTCCTTTGACCTAGCCAAATTTTGCTTCTCATGATTCCTTGATTTCTTCTTGGTTGGAGCAAATTTTCAAGTCTCCAATGGTGGTTGGAGCTCTCCTTTGGTTCATGGAAAAAATTGATTCTAGGGCTTCCAAAGGTAATGCCCAAATTTTGTGCCTTAAGCCATCTTCTTGAATTCTAGGATGATTCCATAAGTCTAAGTGAGTAAATTAGCACTTATATCTCTATTGAATAATGGTTAGAGGCTGTAGCAAGGGAACCACTCTCCCTTGGCCGATTTCAACAAGGAAAAAAGAAGAGGAGAAGATGGAAAAGAGTGAAGGATTAAGGTAATTAATCTGCCTTGATGATTATTCTAATTACCTTTAGAATTTTGGGTTAGGGAATAAAAAGATGAATTAAAAATCTAAATCCAAAGTGTGTTTGGTTGAGGTTAGGAGGAATTGTGATTGTGTTTAAGTGCATTAGTTAATGTTGTGTGATCTAAGGGCCTTGGAGCAAGTGGTATATGTGTAGTGCATTATATGTGTTAATGAGCTTGGATGAAATGTTGTGTCCTGGTAGAACCTAATGTGGGTTGGTAGTTTTGAAGTAAGTTAGGTGAATAAATAATATTATAGAATGTATGGGGAGTGTTAGAATTGTAGGTAAGTTATGACGAAATTTCGGTAGAAATTGAGCATTTTAGGTGACTTTATGAATTAGAGAAAACTAGGAACAAATGGTGATTGAGTTGGCTAGCTAACCATCTTGAAATGTTAGTTGGAGAACTAAAAAGGAGTAGTACAAAAAACTTTAGCAAAACAGTGTTTTAGTGTTTGGATTGCTAGAAAAAGAGCTGGTGTAGGTGGCTTTAAAAATGGAGGTGAAAACTTGAGCTAATGAAATGCAAGTGGCTAGGAATGGATTGTTAGAGTAAATAGATGAATTGGTAAAGAATGGTATAAGTGCAAACTGTCATGGAAATGTTTTAGAGCATTAGTGTGCAAAGTGCAAAATGTGAGAAGGAAAATTGTGTGATTGAGCACGAAATTGAGTAAATAGTTTGACAATGGTTTAGAGAGGTTTAAGGAGTGTTTAAGATGTTCTAACATGTTTGGAAAACAGTGGAAAGATTAGGAAGAGTGGGTGTGGATTAAGGTTGGATTAGGGGTTGAAAAAATACAATTTTAGCAGTTTTTAGCAGGGTCCGGGGACTTAAGGGGCGGACCAAGTCCCGGACCGCCCTTAAAATGCCCCAAAGAGTGAAAACTGTAAGTGGTCCGGGACTTAAGTCCAGGACCAAGTCCGGACCAGGTGTAAAATCAAGCTGAAAGTCCGGGTCTTTGGGTCCGGACCAAGTCCGGACCACCCCCAGAAAATAACCGTGAGTGTTTTAAGGCTTTTAAAAGGTGAGGGATTGAATGATATTGGTTTTAGATGATGTTTAGGCCTTGTTTGGTGACATGTAAAGGTCCTAAGAAGAAGTATAAATAAGTGCTAGAAGTGAATGAGGAAGTTGTGAACTTAAGAGCAAATGAAACAAGGTTAAGGAATAACGGGGACAACGGGGTTTAAATACGGGGGAGTATTAGTCATTTACATACCGTATGGTTTGATATTAATAGAACCCTTGAAATGTATCAGTAAACCGAGAATAAAACGAGGAACGAAGCGTTGACACGTTAGAGTAACCCTGGTGACAGGTATGGTTTTCTTGCAACTTGTGTCCCTCGTGCTATGCTCGCTTGTGTATTGCTTGCTTTGTGTGCCGGCCTAATAAGATAAAAGCACGAAAAAAGTATACCTGTAACACCCCATACGATAATTCCTCTAACCACGGTCTAAACGTCCGGGCACTAAAACTAATCGCAGCGGAAAAACATTAACTACCGAGGGTGATACAATACCGATAACCCCCATATGATTACCGGATCCAACTACTACAACTACAGTCCCGGTCTGATAAAAGAAATACCAACTTAATATAATAACTTACAACACCTGATTACCGAGTACTAAGGGTATTTACATCAGGGCTCACAGCCCGCCAAAAGAATACAAGTTATAGTCACACTACTACTCCATGTTCGCTACTAACAAAAGCAACAGGTGTACCACATAGTACACCGACTATACTAGGGCTACAAGCCCGTGTACAAACTCGGTACACCGCCCCATCTACTACTAACAACCAAAAGCAAAACATCTCGGTCTCATGACTAGCAGCCGTCACGTGTACCTGTAAGAATAGGAAAAATGGTGTCCGGAGGGGCTCAGCTAAAGCTGCATATGGTAATCGCATACCCCGCGTACTAGCGAGGGTACGCCAACTACTTGGTCGCCAACATGCGGTTCATTATTATTCAAACAAGCATGCTATTACAAACAACAATACATTCAAGTAAAAACAATACACACACACGGGGCATATCACACAATGGAAACATTACAAGTCATCACACATTGGTCACTGAGGCCTTGAGGTTCTCCCTCAAGATTCACACTCTTTTCGTGTTAGTCAAGTTCTCATCGGGGTAGACGGATGCTCAATCTCTTATCTCTTGATCATATTTCTCGCACAAGGCATGATCCACACTTAACCATTATTTATCTCATGAAATAATTACTCAGTTAAGTCGGGTGACCTCCGGGCAGAGAAGTGGCATACACACCACAACTCACCACCGGGCTTAGGTTTGGCTTACTTCCCGGGTTGCGACCTTACGGTTCGGAACCATGGTGGGAAGGTTAGGCCAGAACTCGGTAAAGCAATCTCTCTTGCTTCTCATTCTCACGCGTGGCCGACACTCTATCGGTCTCCTCTCATCATCAGTTACCATTTCCAAGTTAGGTAAGTCAGAAGGTTAGTGTGTTAGTGAGAAATCTCAAACACAAGAATTCTTCTTATTCAAACATTTCATGAATTATACAAACTAGTCTTTCAAGACATAGTTCGTTGGGTGCAAAGTTAAGCACACAATATACAAGGTAATTCCATTGATCATATTCATGCATTTAATCTTGATTAGGTGATTGTACATAAACACACAAACACACAAATCAGAGTAACCAAGTTAGGATAGGGCATGAGAAAACCATTACGTTCACCGTCGTATCTTGCCCGTTGACTTACTCTCTCGGAGTCCAACTAATCAGGTCCTATAACATACATTAATTCGGGAGGTCAATTAACCATAATTAACCTAACACGTTACTCCACTAACGTTTCTCGTACTTTACTCACTTAGTCATTACGTTTCAAGCTTAAATCTCACAAGTTCATGTTTCACATTCTCTCTTAGTCTTGTCTAAGCCCTTAATGACCTTCACATGTCATTAGTCAAGTGCTAATTAACCTATAATATCCTTACCAAACAATCCCTAGCTTTTAAACCATTTAAAACTATTTTTTTTATTTCTGGTCTGGTCCGGGACTTCACACGGGAACTTAAGTCCCGGACCAACCATGGTTCAAACTCTCGGCTATTTACTTGTATATGGTCCGGGACTTGGGCATGGGCATGGCTAGGACCCGGACCAACAAAGCAGGGAATTCACGGGTGAAAAGTGTACATGGTCCGGGACTTGGACATGGGGTTAGGACCCGGACCAAACAACAAACAACTCTCAGGGGTAAAATAGGGGTGGTCCGGGACTTGGCCCTGGACCTAAGTCCCGGACCTGCTACAGAATTCACAGTTTTACAATTTCCTCCTCTGTTACAGGTCCCTCTTTACCCAATGTTTAACTATCTTCACAAACTAAAATCCACATGTTTTAGCATCTAATTACCCACCTAAATCACCCTAAACCAAGCACCAAGTACATCACCAATCTAGTTAATTTCCATTAGATATTCTACATTTACAAAACTAGTTTCTCTCTTGTTTTTCTATCAGTTGTAACAGATTTTGGCTACTCTTTTAAACCATTCTATCCTCACGTATGATGCCATTCCTAACTCAAAGATGACATTATTTACTCTCAGAACACTCTTCTTCTTAGTTAGGTCCTCACAGCATTAAACACTCAACTAAGCCTCCTTAAACAACCTTGTTTCTTCCTTTAAAAACAGACACTCAACTATCCATCCTAGGTGAATTTTGACAGCACCACCTATTTACTTCACTAATCATTTCACCACACTACAAAAGTTCACACAACACACACCTCCCACCTGTTTGGTTTAAAACACTTATAACATAACAAAATCCCATTTGCTCACATATGTAAAACAACTTAACTTCTAGGTTTAACTGCACACTCACACATATTAAAACATTCTCTTCAAACTATCAATATTGTAGTACCCAGACTACACAAACTCAAAGTTATTCATTCAACACAAACATCAATTTCACAAGGGAAATAAAACCGATACAAGGTAAGCTTTTACCTCGTTTCACTTTCAGTTTTCACTCCTCTCTTCTTCCTATCTTGTCCCTCTTCCTCCTCTTGTTTTCCACACCACACAAGGGCTTTGGATTGCCAACTACAAACGCAGCCCATCACACAACAACAATCAATTCATTTTCCTCCATAAAACCTAATATATATTTTAAGAGCTAGTTTACAAAGTTGATCTAGATTTTACTTGAAGGACCCAAATGGTTGGATGGCAATCAATTGGAGAAGTTCTCAACACCCACCAAAAACTCACGGTTTGACTGAAATGAGGGGAAATTCCACGTGAGGGAAAAAGTCTCACAAAGGGTAGAATAAGCTTGAAATGGTATAGATACTTACTTATATATACCTTAAGGCACCAAGGAAGAGAAGAAGGGTTGAAATCTACTCTTCAACTTCAAAAGCTCCCACGTCGATGGAGATGAAAATGAAGGAATCGAAACTTTGATGGGTGGAGATCGAAGCTCTCACCGAGACGAATTCAACGGTACCAATTTCATGTGATTCGGTGGAGAAATGAGTAAGATGGAGGTGAGACAAGGAGGGTGGTGAGGTGCGGTGTCGCGACTAACAGAGGAAGAAGAAGGAGTTCAACGTACTGGCAAAATCGTGAATGAAGGAGAGGGTGAGAAGGTAAGCTCTTTATTTTACTTTCACTTTATACTATTTACTTACTTTATTTATTTGTTTGTCTTGTTATCACTTAATAGCTAACAAGCTATTAAGGGGGTATCACTCATTAATTAAGGCCGGCCCACATTAATTAATAGCTCGGGTCGTTTTTCGTCTTTTCAAATTAAACGCGTTTCGTCTACCGTTTTGACACTATTCATTTTCCGGTCCATTTTCCGGAATTTTGCCGTTTAATTAATTTTAATAACTCTAGACCCACACTATGGTCTAATTATAGATATTTAACTAACTATAATTATTACGAGTTAATTTAACCCGTTTAAAATCATATTTTTCCCGGGTTTCTCGAAAAGCGCGTTTTAGAGCTCGTTTGCGTTTTTAACTCGTTTACGAATCCGTTTTCTTCGGGAATCGTTCCTACGTATTTATTTAGGACTAATTAAGCTTCTAAATATTTAGTTAGCCTAATTAATCGCTATTTTTAATACCGGGGTATTTCAACCTACCCCCCTTAAGGAACTTTGCCCTCAAAGTTGGTCAAAGTAGGTGGGTAACAAACTTCATCATTTGACAAATCACTTGTCCTAATCACACTTAACACAATACACACATAGTACACACACAGATATCACATCTGTCAAACAAGTTCACCAAACAAGTCTCACACATATGTTCATGGCAACAAACACATACATACGTCGTGCAAACAAGAACCATACAACATATTGTGCAAACAAGCACCATCATGCAAGCAAACACACTGCAAGCACTAACAACACTACAACCAATACACTGGTGTTACACTGTGTCAAACAAATGTAAACATATACACACAAGCAAAGCTATCCCGAAGCAATGCTAAAACAAAACGGTCCTACCCCCTTAAAAGGGGTACGCCCCGTACCCTCACGACACTAGACAACCTAGTCTACAAACAGTGTCGGGTGTTTCGTTCGCCCATGGCGTCTTCCAGTCCCAAGTAGCTCCTCGGAGTCGTGGTTCGACCACAAGACCATCAGCCATCCGCACAGACTTGTTGCGGGTGTCTCTCGTCTTGGTGTCAAGGATACGCAAGAGAGTCTCGACGTACCTCATCGTCGGCTCAAGGGATATGTGATCAGGCTCTAAAACATGAGATGGATCGGCTATATACTCTGAGCTGTGAGACATGAAAGACATCATGAACACGACCCAAGTCTGCAGGTAACGCTAACCTGTAAGCTACAGCTCCAATCTCTCCGTGATCGTATAAGGTCCAACGTATTTCGGGCTCAACTTGCCTTCTGGCCGAATCGGAACACGCCCTTCATCGGTGAGACGCAGAAGAAACACCTGATCGCCCACAGCGAACTCGAGGTCGCGTCGTCGCACATCGGCATAAGACTTTTGTCGATCCTGGGCCGCTTTCAGATTCGCTCGAATTTGTTGCACTTCAGATTGCATCTGCTCAAGGTATTCCGGTCCAACAATGACCGCCTCACTGGACTCATCCCAACACAGAGGAGTACGACACGGTCTGCCATACAAGGCTTGGAAGGGTGACATCTTGATCGAAGCGTGGTAGCTGTTGTTATAAGAGAAACTCGATCAGATGTAACTTGTCCACCCAACTCCCTTGGAAATCTAAGGCGCATGCTCTCAGCATGTCCTCCAGTGTCTGGATGGTCCGCTCTGTCTGACCGTCAGTCTGTGGATGGAAGGCTGTACTGAGCTTCAGCTCAGTACCAAGCGCCTCACGTGTGGCTCTCCAGTATCTCGAGAGGAACCTGGTGTCGCGGTCAGACACAATCGTCTTAGGAACTCCATGATGTCGAATAATCTCTCGATCAAATATCTCAGCAAGCTTTGCTACCTTCCAAGTGTCCCTCATCGGTATGAAACGGGCCACCTTGGTAAGGCGATCGACAATCACCCAGATCATGTTGAGTCCTCCCCTAGCAGATGGGAGTCCCAACAACAAAATCCATCGAGATATCATGGAACTTCCATTCCGGAATCGGCATAGGTTGTACCATTCCTCCAGGTCGACGGTGCTCAAACTTCACTCTCTGGCAAGTGAGGCACCTCAAGACAAACTCATTAACATCAGATTTCATTCCCGACCACCAGAAATACCTCTTCATACTCTTGTACATCTTAGAGGCTCCTGGATGGACAGATAATGAAGAACAGTGGGCTTCGCAGAATGCGATCCCTCAGCTCAGCATTGCTTCGGGGAACGCATAATCTGCCGTTCAGTCGGATCAGCCATCATCGTGAAGCTTGAAGTCATACTTCCGATGCTCGAATGTGCCGTCGATGATACTCCGTCTGATCTCACTCATATTGGGTCTTTCATCTGAGCGTCTCGCACCTCACCAACCAAGCTGGAAGAGGCGAGCAGCGAATGGAGCGAGTGTGCTCGACGACTCAGTGCATCTGCCACGACATTCGCCTTCCCTTCTTGTACTGAAGGCGATGTCATAGTCCGATAGGAATTCCATCCACCTCCTCTGCCTCAGATTCAACTCTTTCTGCGTGAAGACATACTGCAGGCTTTGTGGTCGGAGTAGATGGTAACACTAACCCCATAAAGATAATGCCGCCATATCTTCAATGCGAAGACGATGGCTCCTAGCTCGAGGTCGTGAGTGGGGTAGTTCTCCTCATGCTTCTTCAGCTGGCGGGAGGCGTAAGCAACTACCTTGCCGTGCTGCATGAGTACGCATCCAAGGCCTCTGCCTGATGCATCACAATAGACTTCGAATCCCTCTGAACCCTCAGGAATGGTAAGGACGGGCGCAGAGGTCAACGAGTCTTCAGGCTCTGAAAGGAAATCTCGCAGTCATCGGTCCACACAAACTGTGCGTCCTTCTTCATCAAAAGCTTGTCATAGGCACCCAAGGAAGCTCCGGATGTCGGAAACGTTCCTGGGTCTAGGCAAGAGCGAACTGCTTCAATCTTAGCCGGGTCGACTGAGATACCCGCGCTTGATATCACATGACCAAGGAATGAAACTTGGTCAAGCCAGAAATTCACACTTAGAGAATTTCGCATACAGTTGGTTCAAACGGAGTGTCTCAAGTACTTGCTCAGGTGGCTCTCATGCTCCTCTCTGGATTTCGAATATACCAGAATATCATCAATGAACACCACAACCGATGTGTCTAGCTGATCGTGAACAGTCGGTTCATCAGATCCATGAACTTCGCAGGCGCATTCGACAGTCCGAATGGCATCACTGTAAACTCATAGTGGCCATATCTCGTACGGAACGCTGTCTTCTCAATGTCTTGCTCTCGGATGGCTATCTGATGGTATCCGGATCTGAGATCAATCTTAGAGAATATAGAGGCTCCCTTCAATTGATCAAACAGATCATCTATACGTGGTAAAGGGTACTTATTCTTGATGGTGACCGCATTGAGCTCGCGGTAGTCGATGCAGAGGCGGAGGCTACCGTCCTTCTTCTTCACGAAGAGGACCGGTGCTCCCCAGGGTGATACGCTCGGGCGTATAAACCCCTTGTCGAGCAGGTCTCGAAGCGGTTACTCTCAATTTGGCCATCTCTGCCGGTGCCAATCGGTACGGTGCTCTGGCAATAGGTCCGGTACCAGGCAGAAGCTCGATCTCAAACTCAACCTCCCTCTGAGGTGGTGGCATGCCGGGAAGTTCCTTCGGAAAACATCCGGGAACTCCGACACTACCGGAATATCGGTGCTGAAATCAGGGTCTCTCTCAAGATCTTGCACATAACAAAGGAATACCTCGTGCCCCTTTCTGAGCTCTCGGTACATGGCCATGGCGGTGATGACTCTAGTCGTAGGCTCTCTAGGCCTCTGGCGGTATGAAACTGCAACCCCAGACGGACTCCTGAGCAGCAATCTATGCTCGGCACAAAGGATTCTCCCTTATGCCGCTCCAACCAATTCATCCCAACTATCAAGTCGAAGCCAAGACCACTGAATTCGATGAAGGATATGGGGGAACTGCTCGCCCTTGATTCGGATGGTGGCATCTCGGTAGTACTTCGTGCAACGCACTCGCTCCTTCGACGGAGTGTCACCATAAAGTCGGGTAACTCAACCGCATCTAGCCCAACCTTCTCGCGAATGACGGCGAGACAAAGGGTGTGGGTGGCGCCGGAGTCGAATAGCACGGAGGCATCAATGCCATTAACCGGAAAGGTCCCGTGAGGATCGTGCCGCTTTCACCGGCCTGTGCCTCAGTAAGTATACTCAGGCGACCTTCCGTACCGAGTCCACGTCCTATTTCATAAGCTTTATGAGTTCGATGGTAAAATGCAAGTGGAAAGATGAATAAAGAACACTGCTTTATTATAAAACCATTCAAGGTATACATGGTGTTTCGTTACAACATACTAGTATATTACATGGGATTACATGGCTAATATTTCCTAAAGGTGAGGTTCAGGCGCCCTGGTTTCATGTGCGTGGCGTTAATCACAGTCGATGGTGCCGTATTCAACTTGATCCTCTTGATACCGTGATACAAAACATCCTCGACTCACCACCCATGACCAAGACATCTCCTGACCTAAGGATAATCTTCTCCGCCGCGGTCTGCACGCTTCTGCTCGCCAAACAGGAATTCGGCGTCGTCACCAATGGACCAAGACACTACGGGCACCCCCTTTTCAAGGGATCCCGCTGTCTCGTCCTTATCTTGGTGTAAACCAAGTCGTCCTCCTTCTTGGTAGAAGTTGACAATACAAATATCTGCTTCAAGTGCGGGTACGGGATCAGCTTCAAGCTGTTGTGCAATTTCTACGGCTTGTGTAACAACCGTTTGGAATTCTCCAGGTATTTTAGGTGGGTTGGCTCATCATCCGCTCGTTGCTTGTGGTAGGTGCGGGTGTAAGGATTCCACTCCTTCCCCATGCACATCATTTTTAGTTTCATTGTTGCTCCACCGGGTATTCTGGTGTGTAAAATCCTCCTGGGCTTGCTCCGAGTTTGTTGCAGCATCGGATAATGGCAATTTGTGCTTCGGGTGTCAGGTATCCCCTTAATAATAACATACCTGGGCGGATAACCTGACACTTGTCGATGGTGTGTAGTGGGGTGTGGTGATGTCGGACTCTTCAGGGGTTGGTTCAGTCGGTATAGGATAGCAGATGTGGAAGGTCCCTAAGTGGTGAGTTCAGTTATAAGTTCTAGTCTTGGTTGTCAATTCATGTTCTAACTATATGTTAGTTCTATGTCATTCACTAATGCAGGTAATTAAGACTGTAGTCATGCTCAAAGGATCAAAGGTGTGTGTGAAAGTACCTGAACAGGTCTTCTGACCAGCTCCCTCTGAGCGCTATCTATGATGAAGGGCGGACTGTCTCTGCGGTGCACCTTTCGGAGCACCTCTAGGTCCCTGCCCTGCTGGCCATACTGGGTCTGAGTATCACCAGCGCTACCTCTTTGCCCTCTCTCTGCTTGAACTCCTGGCTGTTGCCCTTCTTGGCAGGGCACTCATAGGCACGGTGCCCCATCTTGTGGAGCTATAACACCTGACCTCTCTTCCCTGGCAATCTGTGCGGGGGGGGTGGTCGTTCTTGCAGTACTTGCAACTGTAGGCCCGTCCATCAGAGTTGCCCTGCCAGAGCCAGATCCAGAACCTGAAGCATTGAGAGTTAGCAGAGTACGGTATACTAAGCCTAGGAACACACAAGTGTTGGTTATTGAGAAGCTTACCCTTAGGTGGGTGAGACCTCAGCGGCTTCGTGCTATCGGCGCGGAATAGGCGAGCCGTAGTGGCTCAGCTGCCTTGCCCTTATCAGCATGGGCACCGCTCTCCTCAGTGGTAGTTCTGGGTTTGGGTCGGGGGTGGGAGTACTTCCCTTTCTTCTTTCCCCATCCTTTTCTTGGGTCTGCTCACCAGAGCCAGAACCCTTGTTGCTGAACTTGTGCTTCTGCGCGTTCTCCTCGTCCCTTAGCTGGACGGTGGTAATCTCAACTCTAGATGCGGCATGGTAAACACTCCTGATATCAGAACATAGTTGGTATTCTTACACAAGAAGGGTATTAATCGTATTGTCTACGCAAAGACTCAAACCATTGTTTACTGTAGAGAGGTGAACCGGGTGTATCCCATGCCATACCGGAGGCGATGGCTCAGGCCGCCATAGAAGCGGTCGACCAAAACCTGACCGGTATACCCGAGGTCGGGTAGAAGTCGAAGGATAGAAGTAAAGGTGTATAATACTCGTCGACGGTCATCTTATCCGTCATTCTTCAGAGCATCTAATTCGAGCCGCTTTTTGTCTTCACATGCTCGGGGAGTATTTGGAACGTAGGAAGAGCAGTGAGGCATTCCAGTCGAATGCAGGGTCGGCGACGTGCTCGCCCTTGACTAGCTTCCACCAGTCCATAGCGGCACCCTTCAATAGATAATAGGCAGCTTTCAACCTCACCCAGCAGGAGTCTCGAGGCTCGAAGGCCGTCTCCATCTCGGAGATTGTAAGCCTCGAGCTTAGCTGGATCGCTCTCACCCTGGAAGCAAGCGGGTCGTAGGTCAGCTACAGCTTTCACCCAATTCGTCTCTCTGGGTGGTGGGGGTGGGGGTGGCTCAGCCTGTGTCTGCTGAGTCTGCTGTGTCTGCTGCACAGCTGCAATAACCTGTGGTAGCATCTGCGCTACCGTAGCCGCGACGATCTCGCTATCGTCTGCGGTTCTGGCTCCTCAGCAGCCCCCCACGGTTCGACCTCGTCCTCTTCCGGACATCTGAACCATTAACAATTTACATCAGGTGATGCGACCAAATGGTCTAGAGTTTAAGCATTGTATCGCCATAATAGACGTTAAAGGGTATCCGTTAACTTAAACGGTCATTCAGGGTTAGGTTTCCTAACTCGGTAATCACTACACTCGTATTTCTTTCTATCAGAGCGAGGCTTCGCTCTGATACCATTTTTGTAACACCCCATACGATAATTCCTCTAACCACGGTCTAAACGTCACGCATAAACTAATCGCAGCGGAAAAACTTAACTACCGAGGGTGATACAATACCGATAACCACCCATATGGTTACCGGATCCAAACTACTACAACTACAGTCCCGGTCTGATAAAAGAAATACCAACTTAATTACATAACTTACACACTGATTACCGAGTACTAAGAGTATTTACATCAGGGCTCACAGCCCGCCAAAAGATACAAGTTTATAGTCACACACTACTCCATGTTCCTCCTAACAAAAGCAACAGGTGTACCACATAGTACACCGACTATACTAGGGCTACAAGCCCGTGTACAACTCGGTACACCGCCCCATCTACTACTAACAAAAAGCAAACATCTCGGACTCCATAACTAGCAACCGTCTCGTGTACCTGTAAGAATAGAAAAATGGTGCCCGAAGGGGCTCAGCTAAAGCTGCATATGGTAATCGCATACCCCGCGTACTAGCGAGGGTACGCCAACTACTTGGTCGCCAACATGCGGTTCATTATTATTCAAACAAGCATGCTATTAACAACAAAATTCATTATAAAACAATACCCACACACAGAGCATATCACACAATGGAAACATTACAAGTCCCCACACATTGGTCACTGAGGCCTTGAGGTTCTCCCTCAAGATTCACACCTCTTCGTGTTAGCCAAATTCTCATCCGGGTTAGACGGATGCTCATATCTCTTATCTCTTGATCATATTTCTCGCACAAGGCATGATCCACACTTAACCATTATTTATCTCATGAAATAATTACTCAGTTAAGTCGGGTGACCTCCGGGCAGAGAAGTGGCATACACACCACAACTCACCACCGGGCTTTAGGTTTGGCTTACTTCCCCGGGCTGCGACCTTACGGTTCGGAACCATGGTGGGAAGGTTAGGCCAGAACTCGGTAAGCAATCTCTCTTGCTTCCTCATTCTCACGCGTGGCCGACACTCTATCGGTCTCCTCTCATCATCAGTTACCATTTCCAAGTTAGGTAAGTCAGAAGGTTAGTGTGTTAGTGAGAACATCTCAAACACAAAATTCTTCTTATTCAAACATTTCATGAATTATACAAACTAGTCTTTCAAGACATAGTTCTTGGGTGCAAAGTCAAGCACACAATATACAAGGTAATACCATTAATCATATTCATGCATTTAATCTTGATTAGGTGATTGCACATAAACACACAAACACACAAATCAGAGTAACCAAGTTAGGATACAGGGCATGAGAAAACCATACCGTTCACCGTCGTATCTTGCCCGTTGACTTACTCTCTCGGAGTCCAACTAATCGGTCCTATAACATACATTAATTCGGGAGGTCAATTAACCATAATTAACCTAACACGTTACTCCACTAACGTTTCCCGTACTTTACTCACTTAGTCATTACGTTTCAAGCTTAAATCTCACAAGTTCATGTTTCACATTCTCTTAGTCTTGTCTAAGCCCTTAATGACCTTCACATGTCATTAGTCAAGTGCTAATTAACCTATAATATCCTTACCAAACCATTCCCTAGCTTTAAACCATTTAAAACTATTTTTTTTTATTTCTGGTCTGGTCCGGGACTTCACACGGGACTTAAGTCCCGGACCAACCATGGTTCAAACTCTCGGCTATTTAATTGTATATGGTCCGGGACTTGGGCATGGGACTAGGACCCGGACCAACAAGCAGGGAATCTCGGGTGAAAAGTGTACATGGTCCGGGACTTGGACATGGGGTTAAGACCCGGACCAAACAAACAACAACTCTCGGGGTAAAATAGGGGTGGTCCGGGACTTGGTCCTGGACCTAAGTCCCGGACCCTGCTACAGAATTCAAATTTTACAGTTTCCATCTGTTACAGGTTCCTCTTTCCCATTTAACCTATCTTCACCAACTAAAATCCACATGTTTTAGCATCTAATTACCCACCTAAACCACCTTAAACCAAGCACCAAGTACACCACCAATCTAGTTAATTTCCATTAGATTATTCTACATTACAAACTAGTTTTCTCTCTTGTTTTCTATCAGTTGTAACAGATTTTGGCTACTCTTTTAAACCATCCTATCCTCACGTACTGATGCCATTCCTAACTCAAAATGACATTATTTACTCTCAGAACACTCTTCTTCTTAGTTAGGTCCTCAAAGCATTAACCACTCAACTAAGCCTCCTTAAACAACCTTGTTTCTTCCTTTAAAAACAGAACACTCAACTATCCATCCTAGGTGAATTTTGACAGCACCTATTTACTTCACTAATCATTTTCACCACACTACAAAAGTTCACAACACACTCCCACCTGTTTGGTTTAAACACTTATAACATCAAATCCCATTTGCTCACATAAGTAAAACAACTTAACTTCTAGGTTTAATACACACTCATTAAACATTCTCTTCAAATACAATATTGCAGTACCAAGACTACCAAACTCAAGTTATTCATTCAACACAAACATCAATTTCACAAGGAAAAAACCATACAAGGTAAGCTTTTTACCTTGTTTCACTTTCAGTTTTCACTCCTCTCTTCTTCCTTATCTTGTTCCCTCTTCTCTCTTGTTTTCCACACCACACAAGGGCTTTGGATTGCCAACTACAACCGCAGCCCATCACACAACAACAATCAATTCATTTTCCTCCACAAAACCTAATATATATTTAAGAGCTAGTTTACAAAGTTTAACCTAGATTTTACCTTGAGAACCCAAATGGTTGGATTGGCAATCAATTGGAGAAGTTTCCAACACCCACAAAAACTCACGGTTCGACTGAAATGAGGGAAATTCCACGTGAGGGAAAAAGTCTCACAAGGTAGAATAAGCTTGAAATGGTATAATACTTACTTATATATACCTTAAGGCACTAAGGAAGAGAAGAAGGTTGAAATCTACTCTTCAACCTCAAAAGCTCCCACGTCGATGGAGATGAAAACGGAGGAAACGAAACTTTGATGGGTGGAGATCGAAGCTCTCACCGAGACGAATTCAACGGTACCAATTTCGTGTGATTCGGTGGAGAAATGAGAAGATGGAGGTAGACAAGGAGGGTGAGGTGCTGTTGGTGTCGCGACTACAGAGGAAGAAGAAGGAGTTTCAACGTACTGGGCAAATCGTGAATGAAGGAGAAGGTGAGAAGGTAAGCTCTTTATTTTACTTTCACTTTATACTATTTACTTACTTTATTTATTTGTTTGTCTTGTTATCACTTAATAGCTAACAAGCTATTAATGGTATTCACTCATTAATTAAAACCGGCCCACATTAATTAATAGCTCGGGTCGTTTTTCGTCTTTTCAAATTAAACGTGTTTCGTCTACCGTTTTGACACTATTCATTTACCGGGTCCATTTTCCGGAATTTTGCCGTTTAATTAATTTTAATAGCTCTAGACCCACACTATGGTCTAATTATAGATATTTAACTAACTATAATTATTACGAGTTAATTTAACCCGTTTAAAATCATATTTTCCCCGGTTTCTCGAAAAGCGCGTTTTAAGCTCGTTTGCGTTTTTAACTCGTTTTACGAATCCGTTTTCTTCGGGAATCGTTCCTACGTATTTATTTAGGACTAATTAAGCTTCTAAATATTTAGTTAGCCTAATTAATCGCTATTTTTAATACCGGGGTATTTCAATACCGCATTTGACATATGTATATATCTTAATGCATTCTGTGTGACTAACCGGCCTTGCTTGAATGTGTGGTCTAACTGAGTGATGTAGACCGACTTGGAAACATGTAGCAATTGGTTAGGAACTCGTAGAATGAGTCGAACCGCGAAATAATCGAACGTGGGAAAACACACGAGAGTTATTGATTCGAGGACAATGATAACCTAAACCTTATGAATTTACTCTAAACAAGAAAAGCGACACATCGGACCAGTGAGCTTCCTTATAACGATTAGTCGACCTCCGGTATGAGGTCGTGACTTAATGCAAGAAAATAACCAAACTCCTAAGTAATGGAAGTAAAGGGGCGACCCTTAAATCGGTGAATACAACGTATTAGGAAAACCTCATAAGTTGTGAGATAGCATCGAGAGAGATGCGGCTGACTAATATACATATAAATATATATGAGTATCTATTGTTACTAACCCGAGAGTTGGGTTAGGGGGATTGTGAGTCACACGTGCAAGGAAGAGGAAACAACATAGCGTTTGTTTCTGATTCCGTGATCGAACTCCCTTGTTAAAGGGTCGTGTGCCACATAGTGGTGCCCTGCGGGGCCGTGTGCCACATAGTGGTGCCCTGCGGGGCCGTGTGCCACATAGTGGTGCCCGATTGGAGTGAGACTGGCAGAGCTTACCCGTCTAAAGAGGTAAGCTGGGTATTATGGGATGGGAAGGAGAGACATGAGAGAATGTTTCTAATTCCGTGTTGATACATAAAAGCCCGGTAGTGAGATCTATATGTGTCTCTGCCCGGAGGCCTACGAGGCTCAACTTATTAGTCATTCAAGAGAAGAATAATTAAGGAAACTAGATCGGGACCGAAAGCGTCCAAGGAATCTAGGAGACAAGTAAATCATCCGTTAGTGATGGATAAATTATGAATAATGAGAATGATACTTGCTTGAGATAGGGTTTCTCAAGGCTTAAGTACAAGGTGAATTAGTTTAATGAACATGATGTGATATCCTTGTTGTTTGTATTCCCTGCTTGTCTGTTTGTTATGAATGCGAGCATGAGTAAGTTATTTGTACTGTATGTTTTGATTTATATAAAATCTATCGCATGTTAAGACGGGAATTAGTTGAGTGTAGCCCGGTAGTAGAGGGTTGCACGACTACCATACCAGCAAAGGTGTTGAGCCCCTTTGGGGCCACCCATTCTTTTTCAGGAATAACGAAGATGAATACCGTTCGAGTGTAGGACGGGGATGGCGGTTAAGCATGGGTAACAGATTGGATACATGTGTAATGTACGTATTGGTAGGGTAAGTCCGAATGTGTTATCGGCATAGAATTTGTAGTAGACTCGGTATGTTATTGATTAAGGATTGTACGAGACTCGGTTTAGAAATTGTAAGAGAACATTATTGTATTTGTATAAGTACTCGGGTATTACTAGTCCATCATACCGGTACTGTATTTATTGTTAGGCCTTGTTAGCCACGTGGGTGACTAACAGCATTGTACCACCCCCCGTTGTTTGTGGATTTCTCCGCTGTGGTTGTATTAGTGAACGGGATGATTACGAGCTAATGGTGTGATTGGCGGTAGGGGTGTTACACTCGTCATTATTATTATGCGCGAACGTCCATTCAGACTAATACTACGTCGACTATAGATCGACTTATATAAACATACATATGCGAACAAGGAATGAAGTGGTTGTTACCCGATATAATACATATAGTATTATAATCAAATACTAACCTAAGAAAAACACTTAAGGTACGAGACACGGCATTGTCGGTCTCTAGAGCTTGGATCTTTCAAACATGAATGTGACCTAGAATATTTCTAGGAAGTGCTTAAGCCCCGAGGGCTGCCATAATAAATATGAAACTCTCCATAACCTAACACTATACTAGAGGTAATTGATTAACAAATTAATCACATGATGGAGGTTTGATGTATAAGGGAAACCCAGTGTAGTCTCGGACTAGCTAGTTGCGCATAGTGATCACAATAGAGTGAATGACTGGTACAGGTCTACTCATATAGTACTTCATTCGATCGCATAGATCATTGGACGGAGTCCCCACGTAAAGGGAATGGCTACGGCCGTTGGTGTCCCGCCATATAATAGGTGACATAAGGAGGATTTGGTTTCCCACGTTACGGGAATGGTTACTACCGTTGGTGTCCCGCCATATAATAGGTGACAACAAGAAAATTTGTGAAGGACAAGTCGTCTACTAACAAGACGTCTGTCAGTGGATAAAGATAACCGAGTGTACTAACCAACAAGTGTAACTTAATTGGTATTGCAAGACTTAATTCATCCTCGTACGTGTGAATAACAATAAAGCGGACCTTAAAGGCCAATGACAAGTGCTATCGTACTTAACGACTTTCACACTATTTTGTGGTTGCTCTATGATTGTGGTTATATTGTAAAATGACTACTTGTGGATTGTAGTGGACTTGATGATTGAATTATTCAATGATTATGCATGTTTCTTTACAACCCTTATTATAACTGTAAACCAGACAAGCATGAAATGAATCTAATATCCAGATGGCTAATACGGCTTATGTGACCGATAGGGTCCACCTAGCATAATCAGCGTTTATCGTTGAGCCTCCACGGCGTTTGTCAGGTGGAAGATCGAGCTATGAAGCTGGAGCGCGGGATTTCTGGGTAGACGACGTCGCCTTACTTTTGTCGTACTTTTAGTTACAGCTGTATCAAGTATGTTGTAAATTTGGGAAGTATTCTAGATGCTCATTAGTTATGTATATATCAGGATGTAATTAGGCTAGTGTAGTAGACATCTCGTTCATCATCGTGGTTTAGTATTACTATTGGTGTTATTTAGTTCTGCTTCTTTACTCGTATGGGCGGGTAATGGCATGTGACACCCAAGTGAGGGATAGGATCGTTTAGACTTCCATTGTGAGACATCTTTAGTTACACTATGAGAGAGATTAATACGAGTTTAACAAGTGGGGTGTTACAGCTATCATCAAAACCTAAGGAACTTGACTTAACAATTTCATAAAATGTGTTATAAGGAGTCTTAAGGCTCCTTTTTGTGTTATAACACATTTTATGACTTAGTATTCTTTGATAATTGTTTTATCTTGATCTTACCTTAGATATGAGGTTTAGGAATCCACTTTGGACCCTAATTGAGGTTACACAATCCCTTAGGTTTCTTAAAGCACATTTTTTCCTTAAGTGATCTTTAAGCACATTTTTGCTTATATATGATCTTAAATTGTTCCTCAATAATCTTAAGGCATATTTTAGCCTTATAAATCAATAACTAAACATTTATTAACTCTTTTATTTAATTATTTCATGATTAATTAATGTAATTAAGGTTTGGGGTATTTCTCAAAGAATGGCAAAGCCGAACGAATGACTTGAACCATCACCAATGTCATCCGCACTCTCCTCTTTCAAAGTCACTTACCGCCCAAATTCTGGGTTGAATCACTTTACACTGCTACTCACCTCCTAAGCCTCACCCCCACTTCAACACTATCATTTAGAGCACCCCATGAGGCCCTATTCAAAACACGTTCCTCATATACTCACTTACGTGTTTTTAGTGGTTTGTGCTACCCAAATCTCATTGCCACTGCCAAACACAAATTCCAGCCTCGCACCACACCTTGTGTCTTCCTGGGTTATGCATCGCATCACAAGGGATATCGTTATCTTGTTCTGAACACTCACAAGGTTATTATTATCTCTCGCCATGTAATTTTCAATGAACATGTCTTTCCTTTTCTGCAAAATCCCTTACATTCATCCTCTAATGTTTTTCCTACCATTGATATTCATGATCCTCCATCTCTCTCTTACCATTTCCATCTTCCGACATTGTTGACCCACCTCCACCACTGCTACCACCCCAACCACCTACTTCTTCACAACCAACCTTCACCCCTATGCCCGACAGTCTAACACGCACACCTCGTCATCATTGTCTACCCGACCCTCGCACCCTATGCAAACTCAAGCCAAGTCTGGTGTCTCGAAACCCACATAAATACTAAACCTCAACACCACCACCACACCACTCCCCAAATCCTTCGACATTGCCATTAAAAGTCCTGTCTAGTTTCAATCCATGAAAGAAGAATATGATGCTTTGATTAAAAACAGGACTTGGGAACTTGTTCCATGTCCCACGGGTGCTAACGTCGTTTATGGAAAGTGGCTATTTCGTCATAAGTTTGACGCAGATGGAAAAATTAGTTCGCTATAAAGCTTGTTGGGTTGCACGTGGTTTCTCTCAACAACATGGTCTTGATTATAATGAGACATTCTTTCTAGTTTTCAATCCTACCACCATCTACACCATCCTAGCTCTTGTAACCAGTCGCCAATGGCCAATCCATCAGTTCGATGTGAAGAATTTCTTCTTACATGGTCAGCTGAAGGAGGTCGTGTACTCACAGCGTCCACACCTACATTTTTATGCCGCGTCATCACAGCCCTCAGTTCTGAGTTTGCCATGACTGACCTTGGCCCTCTTCATCACTTTCTAGGCATTGTTGTCACACATCAGAACACTGGCATTCATCTCAGTCAAGCAACTTATGCACAAGATCTCCTTAACCGTCATGGCATGCTTCATTATAACCCTACTAAAACCTCGGTTGATACTTTTGCCAAACTTGATACCACGGCTGGCCCTCTAGTCAGTGACCTTACAACATATAGGTCTATTGCTTGTGCTCTACAATATCTGACCTTTACCCGACTGGACATCAGCTACGTTATTCAACCGTGTTGTCTTCATATGCACGATCCGCGAGAAGCACATCTCATAGCTCTCAAGTGGATTCTACACTACATAAAGGGCACCATATAACTGGGTTTCATGATATTATCATCCAAATCTCAACACCTCGATGTCTACTCTAATCCTGATTGGGCTGGTTGTCCAGACACACGCTGATCTATGTTTGGCTACTGTTTATATCTTGGCTCCAGTCATCTCCTAGTTGTCAAAGCGACAACTTACTGTCTCCCGCTCTAGTGCAGAAGTTGAGCATCAAGCAGGTGCCAATGCTATTGCAGAATCCTGTTGTATTTAAAGCCTTCTTGAGGAACTCCACGCGACACCAACCTCTATGACTGTTGTCTTCCGCGACAATGTTTGGCCAGCACCAAAGTACATTGAGATCGACATTCATTTTGTGCGTGAACTGGTCGCTCTTGGCCACGCTCGAATCCTTCATGTTCCCACCATCAGTCAGTTTGCCGAAGGATTGTCTTCCACCATATTTCTAGACTTTATAAATAGTCTTAACCTTTGGTAATATTTTAAGTTACGTCCCTGTAATCACTCTTATTGTTAGTGTTATACATAGTCATGTAATCTCTCAATAATCCTGTATGTATGAGCATCTATCAGTATGAATCTCTTTCTCTTTTGTCTATTTGCCGTGGTCATCTCGCTTTTCGGGCGTCTTCTCACTTCCAGTTGCGAAACACTTTGATGCCATATGAAGAACGGAGCAGAGCAGCGAGAGAGTAGGGTTGTGAGAAAAGTTTTTGTATTTTCATTAAACCGAACAGATACAAACTGCAGAATAAACAAAATTAACCATATGAACAAAACAAAACAAAAAAGAAAATTGAGAAGGTTGGATTTATTGTAAATAAATGACATTATAGTTACAAATGCAAGAGACCAACAACTATCTCCCTTATCCCATGGGATGAACGCGTGTGATCTCTGTTATACAAGTAGTCAAACTGTATTGGCAAAACAGTCACAAAAGTAAGTCGAAATTGAGATTCGTATGGTGATGCACAAGTATATCTATGTATTGTATACCACAAAGTTACAGCTACTTATTCACGCCAATCATCAAGCAGTTGCATATGAACAACAGAAACACGAGACGATACCACAAATTGTGTGGTAAAACATCCCCTTCAAGTAGTCTAATATAACCTGGGTTCTATCCTTTCACCAGCGGGTAACAATAATAGTGCCACACTTATCCATCTTCGTATATGCCTCGCTCTCTCTATATATGCCTAAATCCTCTACTATATGTCCAATGCCTCAGTTTGCGTGGACATTGTAAAACATCAACTTGTAACCCCAGAAAGATGGGTTGGGTTGGGTTTTGATCGACTAAAAAAACAAAAAGTTTCGACACGCAGTATTCACCTGCCAAAAAAACAGGATGACGAGGAAAGAAATGAGCACAGTGACTGACTAGGCACCCCATGCATCACTCATCATCCTTCTCTCTAGCATCTTTCTTTGATAAAGTCTCTCCACCAGCACTGTTAGCTTCAGTCTCTTGGGAAGAATTCTTGAACTTTGCTGCATCCTTTTCTTCAGGTTTGCCATTTTCAGTCTGTTCAGGAACCTCCAGCTCAACGCCCTCGGGGATCTTCAACTCAACTTCTTGTGGATTCTTGACAGCGGTATTCTTCTCCAGCACGATCTCAATCTTTAAGTATAGTGGAACAAGGACGTGTTCCATTAAATGATCATCATTATTGCAAGATCTTAATGTAAGGTAGTAGAATGGAATGAATACCTTTGCCTTCTGTACCAAACGTCCCTTGTTCTCATCCTTGGAGCCAACAGTTGATGTCACAACCTCTGTTCGCTCGATGAAGCAAAAATCAAATCAGTTATGCTTTTGCTCAAAGCAGGAGAATTAAGTAAAGTAGTAGTTTATAAAGTAGCATACTCTTCTCCGTGGCAACACCATTAGCTTTCAAAATCTCAGCAATTGTCACGACTGTAGGAATAGCTGCGGAAAAACAACAATTGAAATATTCATTAAACAGAAATTAAGAGGATACGACTCCTATTTGTTTGTGTGGATATACGGGAAATTTCTTTTTTTTATTACCAGCGGCCAACTACTACGTTCTAGATTCTAAACACAAACAACAATACGATAATCAGTCGATTAACGCGGACAATTAAAGAGAGAGACAGTCAGTACCCATCCCCAAAGCAGAGAGCTCAACTTCGTTATACTGCTTGAGGTATCTCTGTAGCAAGAAAACAAGAAAGATTTCTTTTAGCCCGCCTTTCAACCAATCAAGAAAGCTGGAAATGTGCAAGAGACTAACACCCGTGAAATATCGAGTGCGAGATCGGGCATGTTTAGAAACTCAAATAACTACTACTCATATTACCGAGTAATGGAGCGAAGAGCAATCTTGTTCAGATATTAAAATAGTTCATAAAAAATTGCATGCGGATGAAGCAGAGCGAACGAATAAAACATAAAGTTTTTCCTGAATGAAAGCCAAATTCGATTCTTCACAGATAACTAAGCGATGGTTAAATCAAATGTTGGATTCAGCATTGAAGCATACAAGAACCGAGGGACAGTAATTAGTCATTTAACAGATAGGATACCTCCTCTCTGGTTAATAATTTAATAACAAGCGAACAACAACAAGGCGCGCATTCCTTTCACCTAGAGATGCTTTTCCTCGATCAAAACAACTAGCGCTGCTAATGAAAAAAACCGTAATGTAACAAACAGAAGAAAGAAGTGCTAAATTTCTCGATTTGACTAATCAGTCTATCTTACCGAATCTTGATCGATTTGTTTCATTCAGTAATTCGCTCAAGCTCTGGCCAAAGCAAATCGCAAAAGAACAACGCGGATTCATAGACAAAATAACGAGCAATCAATTGAATCATCCATGTCATCAACTTTCAAGAAAGACAGCCTAGGACACACGAACCGGAGCAAGAGAAAAGATCGAGAAGGCGAACCTTAGCCAGATTGAGGTAGAAAAAGAGAGGCTTCTTGTTGTTCGAGACTTGAATGCGATTCTTCTTCTCAGAAGGAGCAACAATGCTCTTCTTGTTCTCTATTACACTTGCTGTCTGATCATTCTCTGCCTTCTGGTTCACAACCTCTTCCACAGCTTTCGCTTCTTTCACAAGAACAGCCTGCGCCATTTCAACCGTAATCGTGATCTTCCCTTGCCGATCAACTCTGTATTTCGCTCGCGTTCTTCCGTTGCCCCTCACCCTATCCCAATCTCTCTCTTTCTCTCTCTGCGTTATACGCTTCCGAACCCGAAGAAGAAGGGAATGCCACAATAGCGCGGAATGGTTTTCCAAAGAAAGTCGCTCGCTAGTGGACAAGTGAATGACCGTATAACGAATGCACGGGGTTTTATACAAGCGCGGGGGACTCGGTAACTGGGATGTACACGTGTCTCTCTATGGTTGGATTAATTGCCACGCGCTTTTATTCGTCTCCGCATGGCAGTTATATGACCTAAAAACTATTGCTCAATATACGGTTAATAGTTCTTTGGGGCTGCTTATTCTATGATTAGAAATAAGTTGAAAGACTTTCCTTTAAGAGTAATCCTACGCCCTTCGTGATCAATTAGTGGCGCCTATGGGCTTAGTCACATTTTATTAGCTCATATCATTATTTGATTTTGGGTCACCACTTCAGTTATATTTTTTTTATAAAACCAAACTTGTATTTCATGCACTGATCATAGGAAAGATCATACAGTATATGCTGGAGCCACAACTCTAGTATATGAAACAATCACAACATTAGGCAATGAATTTAATCTAATACTAGCATTCTTAGCATTGTGTCCCTCATCATCATGTTCAAAGATAAATTATATAACCACCAAGGTTGCACTTTAATTAGCCATAAGCATAAGTCTAACAATATGGAATCAAACAGTAAAAATTGCAACAAACCCTTAACTAAACAGTCCCATCGCATACAAAACCTAACACCATCACCCGCATCAACGGCGGGGAATAGTCAAGTAACAATTTTTTGGGTATGAATTTCATGCTTCTTTTCTGGCAGCGCCTAGGCTGGTTGTCCTGCTGCAATCTTCTTTTTTCCTGTGAAATGTTTGCAGACCAGTATCGATAGCTACATCCTCACCACAAGATTTTGATAATCAATTGCTCTGAGTTTAAGCATCAACAGCTAGGCTAGAATTGGAGCATAGGGAATTGACTAATGAATCACCTCATCAGGTATAAGATCAATTAGCGATCGTCCTTCCTCCATTAGTGAAAATAGATCGAGACTAACCACAGCAAGCCGATATGAACAATGGCGCAGCTTTGAGGTAGCAGCCTATTAGGCAGCCCATGTACTTAGCCCAGTTATGTTGGGCCCAGATATAATAAACAGGCCTTCATAGGCTTCGTATTACATTTTCCCTATAAATAGTACTTGTATTACACTCTCGAATATACATCAATACAATATGAAACGTTTACACATTCAGTCTTATTACATGGTATCAGAGCGCTCTTTCGTCGGTTGGGACGAATTTCTTCTTTGAATCAGATCTAGATCTAGATCTAGATCTTTTTCTTCTTCTTCTTCTATCATGTCCGAATCTGAATCTATTTCTAATCCGCCACATTCTTCTCCAAACAATGTTACTCCTGCACAAACACAACAGCCACAAACACAACAAACAAATCAGTCAATTGTTGTTGCGGCAGCAAATCTAATCAAGCTACAAAATGATAATTTTCGAATCTGGAAGGGGATGCTAATGCCTTTTCTGAAAGGAAATAATCTCTATCGTTTTCTGGATGGCACACATCCTTGTCCATCCCCAATTATCGACAATCAACCAAATCCAGAGTATCTCAAATGGATTCAACAGGATCAGATCCTGATGTCCATTTTGTTTGTTTCTCTCTCACCATCTATAGTTGGACAAGTTATCGAGTTTGAAACTGCTGCAGAAGTTTGGAAAGAGCTACACGACTCCTTTGCAGCACAAACACCAGCTCATCTCGGACAACTTCACTTACAGATGGCTACTCTCTCAAAGAAATCTGATGAGTCAATCACAGCATATTTCAACAGAGCTAAAGGTTTGGCTTCATCTCTTGCCTAAACCTTTGGGTGCTAATGTCCTTGGTGTTAAATGGGTTTTAAGAACGAAATATTTAGCTTCAACAGAGGTTGAGAGAAGGAAAGCTCGCCTTGTGGCTCAAGGCTACAATCAGACAGAAGGTTTAGATTATAATGAAACCTACAGTCCAGTTATTAAAGTTGTTACAATCAGAGTGGTCCTGGCTCTTGCAGTAACCAATGATTGGCCCCTAAAGCAGTTGGATATTCAGAATGCTTTTCTGAATGGAAACTTAGAGGAAGAGGTCTATGTTCGTCAGCCCCCTGGTTTTGTTGATACCTCTAAACCAGATTATGTATGTAAGCTGCATAAAGCCCTATATGGACTTAAGCAGTCTCCACGGGCATGGTTTTCTACTCTCAGTTCCTATCTCTTGGAACTAGGGTTCATCTCATCTACTAAAGACTCTTCTCTGTTTATTTTTAGACAGGGGGGAGATGTGGTTTTTGCATTACTATATGTTGATGACATTCTACTGACGGGATCTTCCTCCACTGTTCTACAGAGTTTAATCTCTAAACTAGTAGATCGATTTCCTGTTAAAGATTTGGGGGCCCTTTCATACTTTTTGGGTGTTTCAGTTGATAGGAATCAGGATGGGTTACCTCTTACTCAGAAGAAGTACATTACTAACCTCCTTACAAAGACAAATCTCCACAACTCAAAACCTATCTCTACACCTATGAATCATGGCATAAATCTGGATGATCCCACTTCTCCACTTTTCGATCAGCCTACTTTCTATCGGAGTGTTGTGGGATCTCTCCAGTACCTCTCTATTACCAGACCAGACATCCAATATTCAGTCAATCGTGTTTGTCAGTACATGCAACAGCCTAGAGAGGTACAATGGAAAGCAGTTAAACGTATTTTGCGTTACCTGAATCATACACGGCATTGGGGCTTGTTCTTCTCTTGCGCCTCTTCTCTGTCCATGACCAGGGCAGACGCCGACTGGGCAGGAGCACCTACTGATCGTCGTTCTACGGGTGGGTTCTGGCTCCAACTTGGTCTCCTGGAGTTCAAAGAAACAGACGTCAGTTGCACGCTCGACCACAGAAGCAGAATTCAAGGCCGTGGCAACTGCAACGGCGGAAGGGATTTGGATACTACAACTATTGCAAGAACTAGGGTTTTCTGTGTCTAAAGCTCCAATCTTGATGGTTGATAATATTGGTGCGACTTACCTCTGTCGCAACCCAGTTCTTCATAGCCGGATGAAGCACGTTGAGACGGACTTCTTCTTCGTCAGGGAACGTGTTCTTCAGGGTGGTCTTCGGGTGGCGCATGTTGCCGCCGCAGATCAGCTCGCCAACTTCCTCACCAAACCCTTGCCGCCTTCCTCCTTTGACAGAAATCGCTCCTTCCTTCCTCTTCGATGCACTCTGTAGCGCGGGAGGGTATTAGGCAGCCCATGTACTTAGCCCAGTTATGTTGGGCCCAGATATAATAAACAGGCCTTCATAGGCTTCGTATTACATTTTCCCTATAAATAGTACTTGTATTACACTCTCGAATATACATCAATACAATATGAAACGTTTACACATTCAGTCTTGTTACACAGCCAATCTTCTTAACACACCGCCTCGTTGTTGGTTGTGCTCTTCCAATAGCTCATACTTTCCTACGATGAAGCTGACAATAGCATCTCGAGGCAACTGAACAAGCGATTTCACTGACAATCGCATCCAGAGAAGCTAAACTTAACATGAATCATCCAATTTCAACCGGCTACGTTGTTGGCGTGGCTTCTCGTAGTCGGTGGTGGCAGCAGAATCCAACTAAGTGTTTCTAGTCCTCCCGAATTGAATTAAATCCACCATCACCAACACATCCCCAATAAAAGAGGATACAGTAAACACAGCATGCAAAGAATGTATAGTAGGGAAGATGATATAAAGCAACATATAAAGACCAAAACAAAACAAAAGAACAAAATACTAAAACAGAAGGGAAATTCATCATATGTAGAAGATAAAGAACCCAAAACAAAAACCTGAAACAAAAACTCATGAAGAAGGAGAACCTTACCCATCAAAGAAGGAAGAAGATTTGGGATGAAAAGTTACGATTATGGGTGTAGGAAAAGTAAGGGAAAGGTGAGAGAGCATTCCACCCCAAGGGTCTATATTGTGCCCTCCACCTGTTCAGTTATTCTAGTAACTTATATTCAACAACATTTTTTGTCTTTCTTTCTGCTTAAGATGAGAATTCACAAACATAACTTAAAATTGAATTGATTCAGCTGAAATTATTAATACAACCAAAAATAAATAAAATGAAAGAAAAATATCCAAAGAAAATCAATGTTGCCCCTTATTTTAATTTAGTTTTTCTTGCATAGTTCTATTTTAGTTTATTTTATCACTTTTAACTTATTGCTTAAATGAAAATTTATATTCTAACTTGTTAGTTCTATTTCATTTTACTATATGACTCACTAGTTGATGTATTAATTGTTATTAATCATCAAATACAGTTTACGATAATATTTTTACTATATGGACCCTAAAATTGTGGCACAAATCAGCAAATATATTTACTGATTAGTTTTAAAATACGATATACCCTCAATTTTACTTTTTAGTAATATAATCTAGGGAAAATTACATACCTCACCCATGACGTTTGGTGAAATTACACACCCCATCTATGAGACTTTAAATTTTCTTTCCCCACCCATGTGGTTTCCCTCGTTTTACATCCGGTAACTTTTCTATTTTATGTTCAACTTAGGAGATGCTTACATATTTTCCAAAATTGACGAAAGTTTATATAGATAATGTTAAAGTGTTATATTTTGATCCATTATGAAATCCAAAGTTTTTAAACTCATATGTGATGTATGGGACCCAATGAAACATGTGGCATGTGAACACGTTTTCATTGGGTCCCACATGTCACATGTTAGCTTAAAAAACTTTAGATTTAGCATTTGACCAAAATTTAACACTTTAGCATCATCCACGTCAAGTTTCATCAATTTTAAACAACTTTAAGCATCTCTCATAAGTTGAACGAAAATTAGAAAAGTGTCGGATGTAAAAAATAGGAAACAACATGGGTGGAGTAAGTAAGTTTTTTACACCTCGTGGGTGGAGTGTATAATTTCATTAAATGTCATGGGTGATAGATGTAATTTTCCCTATAATTACTCTCATATTTTTACGTTAACTTTAAAACCTCTAAAATACACAAATTAATTGATATGAAAACGTTAAGACTACCATCACATTAAAACTTTATGATAAGCTTTGATGTCTAATAAATATAGTAATTTTTTTAAAAATGCTCTTGAATTGTTTTAAAACGCATTATTAAAAATTTGTATACTATATAAATTGGTAGAATATTTTTGAAAATCACGAAATATCTAAAAAAAGATTTCATAAAATATACAATCTTAAAAAATTACTTAAAATGATTAATGCCATAATGAATTATAAACTGACTACATAAAGTTATTAAGGTGATAAAAATCCAAAACAATTTAGAAAAGTCACTAAAGTGATAAGAAACTTATAACTTATAATGAAATACCCCGTAATTAAAAATAGTGATTTATTAGGCTAATAAGTAATTTAGAAGCTTAATTAAGTGTAAATAATCTTGAGGGAACAAATCCCGAAGAAAACGAATCCTTAAAACGGATTAAAATCACTAACGAACCTTAAAGCACGTTTTTCGAGGAAACCGGGAAAACGTGACTTTAAGCGGGTCTGAAATACCCCAAACCTTGATATGTGGTTTAAATATTAAACTATGGTATGTAAAGGCTAAAAGGTGCCTTAGAAACATCAGTGAACAATTTAAACCATAGTAAAATGCAATAAAGCACTAAGATACAGTTTGAGCAAAAACATGCTTTAAGCTTGGAGTGAACTTGGTTAGGACCCAAAGAACCTACCAAGACTTAATAATATTTAATTATGATTTAATAAGGCTAATTAAGTCCTTAGGGAACTTTGGTAGACAGTTAAACCAAATAAAACACAAGAATATACCTTAAAGTCAATAAGAGCAAAAATGTGCTCTAAGCTTGGGATAAATTTGTATAAGACCTAAAGGTCATGCCTATACTTTATAAATATGTTAATGAACATATAAAACCAATTACCAAAGAAAACCAAGCTTGAAAACATGTTAAAACACAAAAAGTGCTTTAAGGAGTCTTAAAGCACGTTTTTGAAAAATTGTCTTGTAAATGAGTTTTGAATGGCTAAATGTCCATCATTACTCTATAATTAACATGTGTACTATATAGTATCACACTTGGAAGTCTATATCAATGGGAAATCAAAAATTTCACATCTATGTGCCTTGTTTTAGTGAATAGTAACTAAAATAAGCAAGTTTGTAACATATGTCATTATAAGTGTGATGATTGGTCAACAAAGACTAAAATGCCCCTTAGTATAATATGGGGGCCGGTTTTATTATGTGGTGACTTACCACCATGAGCTAGTAAAAAAAAATTAAAGAAAGAAGGAAAAGTAAGTGAAAAGTAGAAGTTACCTTTATAACATGTAAATATCTTCCAAAAAGCAATTCCAATCTTCATTCTTTCTTTCCCACTCACACCCACCGTAGCCTTCTTCATCTTCTCCCAAACTCCACCGGTTTTGCTACAGCAAACCATACCATTCTCCATCTTCTTTCACTTGTAACTTCTAGCTCCATGGTGTCCCCATCACAGACAATAAGATGTCAAACCACCATTCTAATTGGAGCAAGCCACACTTCTATTTTTTCAAATCTTCAAGAGCTCAATTTTGGTGCCATGGAGATTCACCATTGAAGGAGCTTGAGCTAATATTTTCACACCTTGTTGTTCTCCTTTGCTTCAAGGTAAGGAAACTCAAAGAAAAATGATGTTTCCTCCATGTTTATATGATGTCCGAAAATTCAGCTCACAATGGTGTTTTCACCTTGCTTGTTTTAGATTCATTTGAATCTTCCAAGGGCTAGGAGGAGTCCTCTCTTGATACTTATTCAAGCTCTCTTTCCATTCCAAGGTAAAACAATCATTTTAATACGTTAAAACAATATATGTAACTAGGGTTTACAATGAGATAAAGCATAATGCTTGAATGCTCATTCTATTATGTGTACATTGTTTAGAAGTTGACAAACAACCAAACACCCTACCGGTTTTACAAGGAAACAAGAAAGAAGTTGTGAGGAAAAAGAGGTAAACAAGCTATCTCAATGTAGTTTAAATGCCTTAGGAAAAATGAGCTTGATATGCTTAATAAAATACCTAAGGAGCCAATGGCAAATGAGCTAGTAAAATGCTCTCAAGGAGTTTATTAAGGGCATATGTATTGTTGGGTGTATTTGCAGGTCAAAGGCATTATTTATGTGGGAAATTCAGTGTTTAAGTTTAATGTATTTAAGGGCCTAAGAGCCATGTTATTTAAGGGCCTAAGTGCCAAGCAATTTAAGTTATGCACTATGTTGTGATGTAGTGCTAAATGTGTGAAGTTTGTGTATAAAAATGTGTTTGATGGATTTTAGGTGTTCTTGAATGAAATAAGGTAAAAACCTAAGTGTTTGGATGTGAGTATATACAAGAGAAGCTATGGCCAAATTTGGAAAAATGTGTAAGAAGTTCTAAGTGTTTTAAGAAAGTTTTGGCGAACTAGGAAGTGTTAAAGGTGAACAAATGTTTTACTTGGGAAGAAAACATGTATTAATGTGATTTAGAGTGATGCAAGGATCTAGGTATTATCTTGGAAGTTCTAGGAATTCAATGTGTGTTTTTGAGAATGTATTCAAGTCTTGGAGAAGTTTGTTTTAGGTTTAGGAATGTTGATGTACAAGGAAGAAATGATGTTTAGGTAAGATGTGAAAAAAAGGAGATTTAGTTAGTAAGAGAAGAAGTTTGAGAGATGATGTTAAGGTGTAGAGGAAACACCTTGGTATAGTGGTCATTATTGGTGAAATACCACTTAGAAATCTTAAGGAGAAGACATTCCAAGTGCTAAGAATTTTGTAAGAAATTTGTGAATGATAAGATGATTTTGGTGTGTGATTTAAAGAGTTTAGTACATGGCTAAAAGTGTGTTTGATGTGCCAAATGATGTTAGAACACATTAGGAGGCTTGAGGAAAAGTTTGGAGAAAGTTTGACAAGTTTTGGACAACTTCTGGTGTTGTCCGACCCAGGGTGGGTCGGACAGCTCTGTTTAGTCACCGGTTGGAGTTTCTGGAATGGTCCGGCCCAGAGGTCTTGGGTCGGACATGGGTCGGACATGTGTGCTCTAAGTCTCTGGAACGGTCCGACCCAGATGGTTGGGTCGGACATGGGTCGGACAAGTGTATTTAAAAGACGGGAAAAGTTTCTGGAACGGTCCGACCCAGTTGTGGATCGGACGGTGGGTCGGACGGCCCAAAAATTAAAAAAAAAACAATGTTTAAGGTTATAAGATGATGGGGATTATTAAGTAATGATGTTATAAGATTACTAAGGACATGTTAAGTGAGTAATAAGGACAATTAAGTAGGTGGAAAGTTGGAGAAAAATGTGAAAGTAAAACAAGTTAAAAGTGTGAAGTTATTTAACTAGTTAACAGGATTAACTATGAGTTTTAGACTTTAAACAATCATGTTACCCCGATGTTAATAAAAGTAAATGTAATATTATCAGTTGTTCGAGAGTTGTTCGAGGAACATAAGTGGACACGATAAAGTGGACTCCGGTGACAGGTATGGTTTTCTTGCAACCTGTGTCCTACCGGATTACACCGGCTTGTATGCCAATGTGTTTTTCTGTGTGTTTGCCACGTTATACGATAAATCATGAAACGAGTTTATAGTCGTTACTGTTGTTGTATGTTTACGTGCCGATACCGGTAACCTCGAATGCGCTTGAAGGGCTAGTTAACCACTATTAGGTAAACGTAAGAGAACGGTATCCGGTGATAACGTTTCCGACCTAAGGAACGTTCTAACCACGGCTATGCGTGAGTTAGTTATGTGATGTTTGTGTGTGATGTTTGAGTGTGAATGTATGACTCTCTCTTCCCTTGTGTGTGTGTCTAACAAGACTTAACCCAATGTTGTGATTGTTTAATTAAGTTCAATGATGAACTTCTAACAAGTACTAACGGGGGAAGTGAGGAGTCCGGTCTGTTCCGGCCACGCGTGTGAGTATGGGGGTCGTTGTCATATCAGGTTCGATCCTCTCTGTATGTTATGGTTGTTTTCCAATTTGGTTTCCAACCTTCCCTTTAGCTTAACCAAGGCTATTTTACTGACTCCCGTCGGGCCATAGGGGCATACTATGTTATGTTTGTTCGGTGTGCTTGTATCACTATATCCGAGACACCTTGTGTTAAGTTATCCGTTCATTTAACGAGACGGTAACGAGTTATGTAATGAGCTTATCATGAGACTGGCAACATTCTCTAGGCTACAAGTGAACTGACTATGTTTGGGCCGGTTCATAAAAGGGAACCGTACCCGTTATGTTATGTATTGTTGTTATGATGCAATATCTATTGCGATGTTATTATGTGCACGTTGTAACGTGAAAAGTGTTGTTATGTGTTGTCATGTGATGAATGTTATACGTTGTAAAATGTGGAGTATGTGGATCATGGAAATGAATCCCAGTTTGTGATAAGAGGCGTTTAAGGATAACCCGATTAATGGGTAGTTGTCGTCTATTAAGGAAGTAGCTCCATTAGAGGAGAAACACTCTAGGGACAATGAATACCATGAGTGACTTATCAAGTAAGGATGTACTATCCGTTTGTTGAGCCCATGGAGGCGAAATGTTATGTGTTGTGTCTTTACAGTTGCATGCATGATTTGAATATAATCAACCGCATGCTAAGACGACAATTAGTTGTGCGTGGCCCGGTAGCATGTGGGCTGCGGGATTACCATACCAGCAAAGGTGCTGAGCCCCTTGGGGGCCACCCTTTCTTTTCTTTTTCCTATTTCAGGTACAAGGAGCTGGAAGCCGTTCGAGAGTAGGACGGGGTAGTCGTTGTACATGGGTAATCATTTAAGTTGTATATATACAGTAGGTGTAGTAAGACCGAAATTGTTATCGGCATCAGTTTGTGAATACTCGGTACAGTTGGAAGGTATGTGTATGTTTTGTGGTTAATGGAAAGGTTAATAATGTGTAGTCGCTCGGGAATCTAGTCCATCAGACCGGTACAATGTTTATGTAATAGCCTTGTTAGCCACGTGGGTGGTTAACGGCGTGTAACACCAACGAGTTAAGTAATGTGAGGTAGTATATTTTCCGCTGCAGAATGTTGTTATGTGTTTGTTGTTGGATGGGGTGTTACAAAAAGTGGTATCAGAGCGAAGTATCGATCTGATGACTGAATTACCGAGCTTAGGAAGTACCGAGTTAGGATTTTAGTACCTTGGGTTAAGGGGTTGAGTGATAGCGTGAGTGATACGCTAGTTAGGAATTACCAGTGTACATTGGAAACCTACAATATCCATCCCACCCTCCACAATCCCTATTTTATAACTTGGGAACAACGCTAGAGAGATGGAAGTCCACTCTTACTCGGGAATACCCGATCTGGCTATTATTAAATACCTCTAAAGGTACGGAGAACCTGTCATACGGTAGATCCTGAAAACTGGGAATCCCGGAGACGGTTCCCATCTAAACAGTGTTAACCGCATTTCATAGCGAAGAGTGAAGAATCAGTGTATAGAAGAATAGAATTTCCGGCAACCTGAGTCGACATGCCGAGCAGTCGAGAATAACCAGCTTGCAACACACCAACCGTGCAACAGGCAAGAAGTGGATTAGTGAAACCCGAGACGAGTGTCTACGGAACCACAGTTGATAAATAATACACCAACGGCATACCAACCGACAAAGGAACTACAACATAGTGCCCAAACAAGAGACAAGTCTCAGCAACCACGACAATGCGTGGAACGGGCTACGGAGAGGAAACAATACAAAAATAGGGTCTTCCAGAATGGGAAACACCCTAGTTAGTGGTTATCATGTAAAGACAGTGAGAAGTCATCCGGAGGAATTATTATCAAGACTGTAAGGTCGAGTAAGGGCCAACAAGGCCACTGATGACAACGCGGGTAAAAACAATACCACAACCGGTATGTGTTAAACCGATAGCCAGTTAACATGGCGCACTTGCCATAGCAAGTGCTGCTATAACAGGGCTGTTCGGGAAATTTATAACCACTACGAAGTACTTAGTAAAGTACCATGAAGTTAAATGTGATCATCATAACTGTGGAAGGGCTTAACGGCCTAACCTTTGTAATTGGAAGTACACCAGTCAGCAAGAAGCTATATTTGGTTAAGGCAAGAAGGCATTGTAAAACCATGAGAATTTTTCTTTCAACTCAGATTTATTTCAAGCTCTTTTCTTTCAAAACCAAATTTTCTTTCAAACTCATACTCATTTTCTACTTTCTTTTAAGAACCAAACCAGTAAAACTAAGGGCAGTTGATAAAGATACAACAGTGGATAAACTTTCCCTCGACTAAGTTCGGGAAGCACAGGGTGCATATTGTCACAGGACAATATAAGGGAGTTGACAACAGAATACTTCACCTAGGCGTGTGACGGACACTACGAGTGTACCAACTGAATTGTGGGACGACCGCACTCCGATAGGAGCTTGTGGGCCTGACAGACCTGCTTATGGGTTAGTTGGGTAAGTAGTAATGTATCAGTATGGTACCCCACATATGTATACGAGTAGAGTCCGAAACACGGGAAGTAGTCGACTCCATACTACGGTCAACAGTATAGATCAAACAAGAACTAAGGATTACCATGAATGGTTGGAGTAAAGGAACTCAGTTAAGTTAACGAGACTAAAGGAATTAGTGAATTCCTTTCAACGAAATGTTTAAGAGTCAGGAGGTGCGAAGTGCACTAACTGTAATGTAAAGACATAGCATATGTCTTAAGGTTCCTCAGGGATAAACATGTTAGCAGGAATAGTGACCCAGCCTGTGCATGGCAAGCAGATGCCTAATGAGGACACATTAGTGTGCAATGAACGGGATGAAACCCCCAGAATGAGTACCTACACTACCAGGAAATGTTGATCTTCACAGAAGAAGATAATAAGCTAGTTAAGAACGCAAAATGGCGTGGCTAACAGAATGTACCAATAAGTGCGAACCGGATGTAATGGCATAACTTAGCAACACCCAGGAGCAATCCTTGAAGGGTGTTCGCATCAACAATTGTTGAACGAAATGCATGACAGAAACACAAGGGTTGAAACTAACACCCAGTTTAGACATAAGTTGTCAGGAGACGGACTGACAATCCTAAGGGGCATTCCATGAAAGGAGACGGAATGCAACGACCTTGTCATGGAGCTCAATATAATATCCAAACCATGTAATGTTGTACAGAGAAGTACATGTGTGTGAACCGTCCACAATGGACAGAGCTCGAAGCAGTAAAGCTCTTAAGCCACAATTAAAATATGTTATATAAATTAGATTGATTGCAGAAGTTTATGTTGTATAAGTGAATAGAGTGGAGAACGAACCACTGCATTAAGAGTGGGGATATTGTGAGACCGCAGGAGCGGTAGTTATGTGAACCAAGTTCAAGAAACATGTTAAGGATTGACCATGTTATCATTGCGAGAGAACAGATAGTTTAGAAGCATGTGAGTATAAGTGAAGCACCGAGCTGAATAACGCCGGCTTGTAACTTGAATAAGCAACGCTCAAGGAGCATTCGGTAGTCATCCAAATGAATGACGAACCATAATGCGAATAATGTAAGTATATGTGTGGAAGTTAATGTGACAGTAAATACCATGTAAGTTAGTGTTATGCAATGAGTAAGAGCACGGTGCGCAGCAAGCGACCGTTGTATAAGTGTTGTTGAATAATAATGTGGCAGATAAGACCAGTTATGAGTTAAACTCAGTGGAGATGCAAGGTAAGCGATGTTAAACAGATTGGGCAATAAGCCAGTGGTAGGTACTATGTGATGAGGAACGCAGTGTGAATTCCATGGCGAATCGCATAAGAGATTTACTGTCAAGAGTTTACACCTCTGCACTCTGTATGACTGAGTGTTTTGGTATTGCACTTGCGCAGTAATGATCGAATGGGATAGCTAGGAATTGGAAACATGTTAATTGTGGAGGAATAATGTTATAATAGCCGATGCATAGGAAATGCAAGGCCGCACCAATAAAAGAGTACTTGTACAAAACCAAATGTGGAGACATGATTAATAATAAGTGACTACAGTAGCACTAACTGCCAATATCGGTATGGAATATACCCCAAATGTTGTAAATAGCTGAGAGAGCACTACACAATAGGTAGTAGCTCAACCTCAACCGACAGTAAGTCGGAAGGAAACAAGTCAATCATTGTGAAATACGTAACAGTATATACAGTCAATTATTATGGAAGTGGATAGAAAGTTTATAACTCACCGAATTCGCTCATGGTAAGAGATACCACGCGTCGGTTGAGAAACCATTATTACCAAGATAAAGGTGATATATGGGAGGTGTACAATACAGTGAGAATAATGAATGGGGCAAACTAAGCCCTACAGTTGTCAGAGTTACGCAGCAGACGTTAGTGAACCAGTGAGTCAAATGTACAATGTGCATAGTGAATAGGAGTAAATGGCTAATTATTAACGCCTAGAAGCCTAACAGGCCAGGATCGAAACCAACTAAGAGTTTAAACAAACTCCAATGAGAATTCTTGGTTTAGGAACTAAACCGCCAATAGGGTTAAGATCCTCTAATCAGAATCCATTGTGTGATAGATCGCGTGGAAGTTAAAACACTTCATGACGGCAGAACATTTTAAGCCAACGTTTAGTGATTGATTACGTGGGCGTAATCCCTTCTTTTAAGGGGGGTAGAGCGCAAAACCACTTAGTGTGTATTACCGTACAAGTGTACGTGATTTATGTTGTGCATAGCACAAATAATTTGTTTTGATGATTGGTGCGTGTGTTACGTAAACATCCGCATTCATTCATGGTTTAATTGTGGTAATTGCGCACAGAAGATGCGAATACCATTGTGATAAGTGTGGTTGTTTGTTAATAATTGTGTGTAATAGTACAAGTGTGGGGAGTAGAGAAACTCTCGGGGAACAAAACCCCGACAGTGTACAAATGTGAAACGGTGTGTTGTATTTTGATAAAATATATGTGTATATATATTATATAGTGACTCAGGAAAGGTTATGGAACCGACATAGAACCTAGTGAGAATAAGATTCCCTAGGTAACAACATTAAAGCAAATGAAAATAACTGATAGACGGAGTTCTATCCCTTTGAGATGTTATGATCATGATTAGAATGATCAAAAGATAGAAAATTGGAAATGAGTGATTTATTTGATGCTTGAAAATGAAGTGGGAAGTGGAACTTGATTTGCATGCGATCAAGGGAAGCCAAACACAAATTGGGGTGGAAGGATAGTTCGACACTGATGCTGATCACATTAGGGTTGAATGATTCTTGAAGCTCCCTATAAGTGGTCACAAATAACCACGCTAAGAAAAGAAGCAAAGAGCATAAGTTGGACTTGGAGTTGTGTGTGTTTTCAAAAGGATTTTCAATTGGTACTTATAAAACGTCGATAGATACTTTACAAAATTAAAGTTCTCTTACTTAACCTCACAAGGAAATTTTAAACTTAAGTGACTGTTTTGATCTCCCAAAGACAAGGGGACGGAAGGTGTCCATCGCGACCGGGTTCTGCGGGATCACAGTGTATGTCAAAGATATTTTTTATTGCTATACATGCTATGACATGTTGTGTGGTATGTGTAATAAATATTATTTTGACCTTGAGTTCCTAAAGTGTATGCTATTAAGACTTATGAGTGTAAATGTGTTGTGTTACATAGACCTATGTGTCTAAAGGCTGTTATGTTATCAAGACCTGTGTGTCTAAATGTTGTTATGTTACCCAAGACCAGAGAGTCTAAGAGTTGTTATGTGTGTGTAAATGTTGTTAAGATACCCGGACCATTGAGTTCGAGGTTATCTTGTGAATATGTTATGTTATGTATGGATGTGAATGTGTTACCCGGACCATCAAGTCCGAGGTTGTGATGTAAAGTGTGTTTGGTTATGGAAGTTTTATTTCTATAAGTAATCCCCGTATTCTAATCCAAGATGTGTGGGAAGTGTAAACTTCGAGGACGAAGTTCTTTTAAGGGGGGTAGATTGAAATACCCCAAACCTTGATATGTGGTTTAAATATTAAAACTATGGTATGTAAAGGCTAAAAGTGCCTTAGAAACATCAGTGAACAATTTAAACCATAGTAAAATGCAATAAAGCACTAAGATACAGTTTGAGCAAAAACATGCTTTAAGCTTGGAGTGAACTTGGTTAGGACCCAAAGAACCTACCAAGACTTAATAATATTTAATTATGATTTAATAAGGCTAATTAAGTCCTTAGGGAACTTTGGTAGACAGTTAAACCAAATAAAACACAAGAATATACCTTAAAGTCAATAAGAGCAAAAATGTGCTCTAAGCTTGGGATAAATTTGTATAAGACCTAAAGGCCATGCCTATACTTTATAAATATGTTAATGAACATATAAAACCAATTACCAAAGAAAACCAAGCTTGAAAACAAGTTAAAACACAAAAAGTGCTTTAAGGAGTCTTAAAGCACGTTTTTGAAAAATTGTCTTGTAAATGAGTTTTGAATGGCTAAATGTCCATCATTACACTTTAATTAACATGTGTACTATATAGTATCACACTTGGAAGTCTATATCAATGGGAAATCAAAAATTTCACATCTATGTGCCTTGTTTTAGTGAATAGTAACTAAAATAAGCAAGTTTGTAACATATGTCATTATAAGTGTGATGATTGGTCAACAAAGACTAAAATGCCCCTTAGTATAATATGGGGGCCGGTTTTATTATGTGGTGACTCACCACCATGAGCTAGTAAAAAAAATTAAAGAAAGAAGGAAAAGTAAGTGAAAAGTAGAAGTTACCTTTATAACATGTAAATATCTTCCAAAAAGCAATTCCAATCTTCATTCTTTCTTTCCCACTCACACCCACTGTAGCCTTCTTCATCTTCTCCCAAACTCCACCGGTTTTGCTACAGCAAACCATACCATTCTCCATCTTCTTTCACTTGTAACTTCTAGCTCCATGGTCCAAATTCAATTGCAAGACCACCATTCTTCTAGTTGGAGCAAGCTCTACACTTCTATCTTTTCAAATCTTCAAGAGCTCAATTTTGGTGCCATGGAGATTCACCATTGAAGGAGCTTGAGCTAATATTTTCACACCTTGTTGTTCTCCTTTGCTTCAAGGTAAGGAAACTCAAAGAAAAATGATGTTTCCTCCATGTTTATATGATGTCCGAAAATTCAGCTCACAATGGTGTTTTCACCTTGCTTGTTTTAGATTCATTTGAATCTTCCAAGGGCTAGGAGGAGTCCTCTCTTGATACTTATTCAAGCTCTCTTTCCATTCCAAGGTAAAACAATCATTTTAATACGTTAAAACAATATATGTAACTAGGGTTTACAATGAGATAAAGCATAATGCTTGAATGCTCATTCTATTATGTGTACATTGTTTAGAAGTTGACAAACAACAAACACCCTACCGGTTTTACAAGGAAACAAGAAAGAAGTTGTGAGGAAAAAGAGGTAAACAAGCTATCTCAATGTAGTTTAAATGCCTTAGGAAAAATGAGCTTGATATGCTTAATAAAATACCTAAGGAGCCAATGGCAAATGAGCTAGTAAAATGCTCTCAAGGAGTTTATTAAGGGCATATGTATTGTTGGGTGTATTTGCAGGTCAAAGGCATTATTTATGTGGGAAATTCAGTGTTTAAGTTTAATGTATTTAAGGGCCTAAGAGCCATGTTATTTAAGGGCCTAAGTGCCAAGCAATTTAAGTTATGCACTATGTTGTGATGTAGTGCTAAATGTGTGAAGTTTGTGTATAAAAATGTGTTTGATGGATTTTAGGTGTTCTTGAATGAAATAAGGTAAAAACCTAAGTGTTTGGATGTGAGTATATACAAGAGAAGCTATGGCCAAATTTGGAAAAATGTGTAAGAAGTTCTAAGTGTTTTAAGAAAGTTTTGGTGAACTAGGAAGTGTTAAAGGTGAACAAATGTTTTACTTGGGAAGAAAACATGTATTAAAGTGATTTAGAGTGATGCAAGGATCTAGGTATTATCTTGGAAGTTCTAGGAATTCAATGTGTGTTTTTGAGAATGTATTCAAGTCTTGGAGAAGTTTGTTTTAGGTTTAGGAATGTTGATGTACAAGGAAGAAATGATGTTTAGGTAAGATGTGAAAAAAAGGAGATTTAGTTAGTAAGAGAAGAAGTTTGAGAGATGATGTTAAGGTGTAGAGGAAACACCTTGGTATAGTGGTCATTATTGGTGAAATACCACTTAGAAATCTTAAGGAGAAGACATTCCAAGTGCTAAGAATTTTGTAAGAAATTTGTGAATGATAAGATGATTTTGGTGTGTGATTTAAAGAGTTTAGTACATGGCTAAAAGTGTGTTTGATGTGCCAAATGATGTTAGAACACATTAGGAGGCTTGAGGAAAAGTTTGGAGAAAGTTTGACAAGTTTTGGACAACTTCTGGTGTTGTCCGACCCAGTGGTCCGACCCAGGGTGGGTCAGACAGCTCTGTTTAGTCACCGGTTGGAGTTTCTGGAATGGTCCGACCCAGAGGTCTTGGGTCGGACATGTGTGCTCTAAGTCTCTGGAACGGTCCAACCCAGATGGTTGGGTCAGACATGGGTCGGACAGGTGTATTTAAAAGACAGGAAATGTTTCTGGAACGGTCCGACCCAGTTGTGGATCGGACGGTGGGTTGGACGGCCCAAAAATTAAAAAAAAAACAATGTTTAAGGTTATAAGATGATGAGGATTGTTAAGTAATGATGTTATAAGATTACTTAGGACATGTTAAGTGAGTAATAAGGACAATTAAGTAGGTGGAAAGTTGGAGAAAAATGTGAAAGTAAAATAAGTTAAAAGTGTGAAGTTATTTAACTAGTTAACAGGATTAACTATGAGTTTTAGACTTTAAACAATCATGTTACCCCGATGTTAATAAAAGTACATGTAATATTATCAGTTGTTCGAGAGTTGTTCGAGGAACATAAGTGGACACGATAAAGTGGACTCCGGTGACAGGTAGGGCTGCCCAAAAAATTCCGAACCGCGGTATCCGACCGAAACCGAGTGAACCGTAACTGTTTTCAGGTTAACCTACCGGTTTCTTGCGGTATGTTAACCGAACCGTGTAAATGACCGGTTTCGGTTTCGGTAATGGTATTGAATTTTCCAAAACGGTTAACCGCTCGGTTAACACGGTTAACCGATTATATAAACAACCAAAATCTTTAAATATTATGTTCACCTTATAATAATTAATGTTAGTTATTGAGGGAATATGCACAATTATATTTTTTGTCACATATGTTGATTTGTCCTCATGAATTAGGTGATGATCAATGTTATACTATAATATTATCGTATGGGTCTATCAATACTAAAAAAACCCGGCTATAAGGTTAACCGATAAAACCGAACCGAACTAAAGGTTAACCGGTCTAAACGAATGGTAATGGAATCGGATTTTTAGAAAACCGAATTAAACGTTAACCGAATCCGGTTAACCGACTAAATGGATGGTAATGGAATTGGATTTTAGAAAACCAAAGACCCGGTTAACCGAAAGCGGTTAACCGAATAAGCGTTAACCTACCATGGGCAGCCCTAGTGACAGGTATGGTGTTTTCTTGCAACCTGTGTCCTACCGAGTTACACCGGCTTGTATGCCATGTTTGTTTCTTGTGTTTTGCCACGTTATAAATAAAGGAAAATTACATGCCCACCCATGACTTTGGCGCAATTACACACTTCCACCCACGTGGTTTCACAAAATTAATTTCCCCACCCAGTGGTGTTCCCTCTTTTTACATCCAGCAACTTTTCTAATTTTTGCTCAATTCAAAATGCTTAAACGTTGTCCAAATTTGTAAACTTTACATAGGCGATGTTAAAGTGTTATATTTTGGTTCAGTAAGAAATCTAAGTTTTTTAAGCTTAAATGTGACATGTGGGACCCAATGAACATGTCACATGTTTCATTGGGTCCCACGGGTCACATTTAAACTTAAAACTTTGGATTTGATATAAGATCAAAATATATCACTTTAGCATCCCCATGTACAGTTTCATCCATTTTGGACAACTTTAAGCATCTTTTGAATTGAACAAACTTAGGAAATTGCTGGATGTAAAAGAGGGAACTACATGGTGGGGAAAGTAATTTGAAACCACGAGGTGGAGTGTTGTAATTACGCCCAACGTCCTGGGTGGGGCATGTAATTTTCCCTAAGATAAATCATGAAACGAGTTTATAGTCGTTACTGTTGTTGTATGTTTACGTGCCGTACCGGTAACCTCGAATGCGCTTGAAGGGCTAGTTAACCACTATTAGGTAAACGTAAGATAAATGGTATCCGTGATAACTTTCCGACCTAAGGAACGTTCTAACCACGGCTATGCCGTGAGTTAGTTATGTGATGTTTGTGTGTTATGGTTTGAGTGTGAATGTATGACTCTCTCTTCCCTTGTGTGTGGTCTAACAAGACTAACCCAATGTTTGATTGTTTAATTAAGTTCAATTGACTTCAACAAGTGCTAACGGGGAAGTGAGATCCGGTCGTTCCGGCCACACTGTAGTATGGGGTCGTTGTCATATCAGGTTCGATCCTCTCTGTATGTTATGGTTGTTTCCAATTTGGTTTCCAACCTTCCTTAGCTTAACCAAGGCTATTTACTGACTCACTCGGGCCACAGGGGCATACTATGTTATGTTTTGTGTTCGTGTGGCTTGGATCACTCATATGAGACACCTGGGTTAATGTTATCCGTTCATTAACGAGACGGTAACGAGTTTTAATGAGCTTATCATGAGACTGGACAACATTCTCTAGGCTACAAGTGAACTGACTATGTTTGGCCGGTTTCTAAAGGGAACCGTACCCCGTATGTTATGTATTGTTGTTATGATGCATATCTATGCGATGTTATTATGTGCACGTTGTAACGTGAAAAGTGTTGTTATGTGTTGTCATGTGATGAATGTTTACGTTGTAAAATGTGGATATGTGGATCATGGAAATGAATCCCAGTTTTGACAAGAGCGTTTAAGGATACCCGATTCATTTGTCTTGTCGTCTATTAAGGAAGTAGCTCCATTAGAGGAGAAACACTCTAGGCAATGAATACCATGAGTAACTTATCAAGTAAAGATTGACTATCCGTTTGTTGAGCCCCTGGAGCGAAATGTTATGTGTTGTGTGTTTACAGTTGCATGTATGATTGAATATAATCAACCGCATGCTAAACGACAATTAGTTGTGCGTGGCCCCGTAGCATGTGGGCTGCGGGATTACCATACCACAAAGGTGCTGAGCCTCTTGGGGGCCACCCTTTCTTTTCTTTTTCCTATTTCAGGTACAAGAAGCTGGAAGCCGTTCGAGAGTAGGACCGGGGTAGTCGTTGTACATGGGTAATCATTTAAGTTGTATATATACAGTAGTGTAGTAAGACCGAAATTGTTATCGGCATCAGTTTGTGAATACTCGGTACAGTTGGAAGGTATTTGTGTTTTGTGGTTAATGGAAAGGATAATAATGTGTAGTCCGCTCGGAATCTAGTCCATCAGACCGTACATGTTTATGTAATAGCCTTGTTAGCCCGTGGGTGGTTAACGGCGTGTAACACCAACGAGTTAAGTAATGTGAGGTAGTAATTTTCCGCTGCAGAATGTTGTTATGTGTTTGTTGTTGGATGAGGTGTTACAACCCCAAACCTCTTTGTATGTGGTTTAAACATTTAAATATGGCATATTAAGACTAAAAAGAGTCTTAGAAACATTAGTAAACAATTTAAACCATAGAAAACACAAATAAATACCTTAAGGTCAATTAGGGCTAAAATGTGCTCTAAGCTTGAGATAAGCTTGGGTAAGACCTAGTGAGCTTACCAAGACCTTATTTATATACTAATGAACATATTAAACCAATTACCAAAGAAAACCAAGCTTGAAAACAAGTTAAAACACGAAATGTGCTTTAAGGAGTCTTAAAGCACATTTTCGAAAAATTGTCTTGTAAATGAGTTTTGAATGGCTAAATGTCCATCATTACTCTTTAATTAACATGTGTACTACTTAGTATCACATTTGGAAGTCTATATCAATGGGAAATCAAAAATTTCACATCTATGTGCCTTGTTTTAGTGAATAGTAACTAAAATAAGCTAGATTATAACATATGTTAATATAAGTAATTTAATTGGTCAACAAGGACTAAAATGCCCCTAATAACATTAAGGGGCCCGGTTTTCTTAGTGGTGAGTCACCACTCTTGTTAGCTTGTTAAACAAATAAAAGATGACTACTTAAGTTACTATTTGCTTTAACATATAAATATCTCTTAAAGTAAACTTATCTTCATTCTCTCATTTCCCTCTTCATTTCGCATGCCTCCAACCTCTCTTCTATCTCTTCTTCATTCTCCATTTACGGTTTTGCAATAGTACCACACACAACTCCATCTTTGACCTCTTATATCTCCTAGATCACTTTGCCAAATCAAAAACTAAGACCACCATTCTATTTGTCTCATCAAGCTCTTCAACTTCATCCTTTCAAAATCTCAAGAGCTCCATTTTGGTGCCAAGAAGAATCTCCATGGAAGGAGCTTGAGCTCACCTTTTCACATATTATTGTTCTCCTTTGCTTCTAGGTAAGGAAACTCAAATAAAAACTCCATTTCCTTCATGTTTGTATGTTGACCGAGAATCACCATTGATGGGGTTCTTTATATTGCTTTGTTCTAGCTTCATTCCAACCTTTCATGGACTAGGAGGAGTCCTCTCTTGCTACATATCCAAACTCTCTTTTCTATCCAAGGTAAAACAATTATTTTAATGTTTTAAAACAATGTATAATCTAGGGTTTACAATGAGATGAAGCATAAAGCTTGTATACTCATCATTTGTATAATGTTTAGAAGTTGACAAGCAACTAAAAGCCTTGCCGATTTAGTCAAGGAAACAAGAAAGAAGTGAGGAAAAGAGGTAAATGTGCTAACCTAATAAGGTTTAAAGTCTTAGGAGGAATGAGCTTATTTTGCTTGTTAAAACTACTTAAAGAGCCAATGGTAAATGACTTAGTAAAATGTTCTCAAGGAGACTAGTAAAAGGGCATATGTAATGTTGAGTGTATTTGCAGGTCAAAGGCAAATATATTGTGGAAATTCAGTGTTTAAGGTTTATGTTATTTAAGGGCCTAAGAGCCATGTTATTTAAGGGCCTAAGTGCCAAGCAATTTAAATTATGCACTATATTGTGATGTAGTGTTAAATGAGTGAAGTTTTGTGTATAAGAATGTTCTTGATGGATTTTAGTGTTCTTGATTGTTTAATGGTGAAAACAATGTGTTTTGGCTTGGTAATGTTCTAGGAGAGTTCATGTCGAAATTTAAATAATGTATAAGAAGTTTTAGGTGTTTAAAATGAGTTTTAGGAAGTAAGGAAGTGTTTTGAAAGGTTAAGTGTTCTACTAGTGAAAGAAGCATGCATTAAGGTATTCTAAGATGTAAAAAGGAATTAGGCAATGTTTTAGAGGATTTAGAGTGCAAATGAGTGTTTTGGGATACTTCAAGATCATGGTGAGATTGTGTTTAGGACTTGTGTAATGTTGGTGAATAAGGAAGAAGTGATTGGTTGCATGGAGGAGCTATAAACTTGTAAAGATGTTCAAGGAGTTTGGTTAGGAAGAAAAGATGCTTGGGAGATGATGTTATGGAGAGGAGAAAGCATTTTGGGATAGTGATTATCATAGGTGAGAAACACCATTTAGAAACCTTGTAAGAAATGTTACAAGTGTGGGTGAATTTTAAGAGAAAATCTAGTAACAAGTTAGACAAGGAACTAGGTGTGTTTAAGATGATATTTTGGCATTAGAATATACCTAAGATCATTTGGGAAGTTTATACATTTAATGAGTAAGGAGAACCATTGCAACAAGACTTAGGAAATGTTCAAAATGTAAATCTGTAGCAGTGGTCCGGGACTTAGGTCTTGGATAAAGTCCCGGACCATGCATTTAAAAGGGCCAAGGAATTCTTACACAGCCTTGGTCCGGTACTTAGGTTATGTAAGAAGTACCGGACCACCCCCTGATTTACCCCCGAGAGAATTTGCCTACATTGGTCCGGGACCTAGGACTTGTATGAAGTCCCGGACCACCCCATGAAAACAGCCGAGGATTTTTACAATGACACGGTCAGGGACCTTAATTGGGGACCAAGTCCCGGATCACTTTAAAGGTTGAATTTAAGGTTAAATAATGATGTCTTAGGATGGGGATTAGTAAGAAATGATGTTATAAGTTTTCCTAAGGCATGTTAGGTGTGTATAATGACAATTTAGAAGGTGAAAAGTTATAATAAAATGTGAAAGTAAAATAACTAGAAATGTAAAGTAATAAGTTATCGACGGACTAGTACGTTAAATTAACCGACGTTACTAAATGTGTATAGGATTCTCCAAAGGTGGAAACCAGTCGAAGCAAGGACCAAGGTATGGTTTTCTTGCAGTCTGTTGCCTACCGGTTTACACCGGCTTGTGTGTTGTTTGTTTTTCTGTATGTTTATGACGTTATAAGACTTAATCATGTAATGAGTTTACAGTTGTTCATATTATTGTGATGTTATGACGTGACTCATTTCCCTTGTGTGTGTCTAACATGACTTACCACTTGTTTGTGAACTGTTTGTTAAGTTCCACTGTTGAACTTCTAACAAGCGCTAACTGGGGAGTGAGGAATCCGGTTGTCCGGTCATGCATGTAAATTTAAGAGTAGATATCTGTATCAGATTCGACTCTTATGGTGTTAAGGTTGATCTCCTTTATTTGGCGTTCGATCTCCCGCTAGCTTCCTCCAAAGCTTACCTATTCTGACTTATGATCGGTTTAGTGGGAACATGTGTTTGTGTGGTGTGTTCGGGTCACAATATCCGAACCATCTGTGATTTAAGTTACTCGTTCGACTAACAGAACGGTAATGAGTGTGTGTAACAAGCTTAACATGAGAGTGAACCATTCTCTAGGCTTCTTGTGTTGTTTAACTTTCTTGGTTTGTTATTGTGGAAAATAAATCCACTGTGTATGTGATGTTGTGCTATGCAATAATGTTGCTATGCCATATGTATATGTTATATGTTAAAATGAATGCCATGTCATCATGACAATTGGTTGCGCGTATCCCGGTAGCCGATGGGCTGCACGTTAACCATACCAGCCAAGGGTTGCTGACCCCCTCGGGGGCTCCATATTTTTACTGCTGGATGAGGATCGAGGAAGCGGAATGGCTGTAGATTCTAGGCTGTAGATTTACTTTTGATTATTTTGGATGTTGAGCCCGAGATGCGCCTGTGCTCCCGTGGCGTCATATTTTGGTACTGGTCGTGATACAGTTGACGGTGGAGTTCATGTGTACAATATACAGTATACAGTGACGGTTTGTATTAAATACTCGGTATGTTGGCTATGTATATATGTGTGGATGTTAGTACCTAATGCTCGGGAGTCTGATCATCAGACCGGTACACTTGTATTTATTTTGCCTTGTTAACCACGTGGGTGGTTGACGGTGTTGTAGCACCGAATCGTTTAGTTATTGTTAGTTATTTTTCCGCTGCGATTTCATTTAATGTTAAGTGCGTAGTAGGGGTGTTACAAAAAGTGGTATCTGAGCGAAGTATCGCTCTGATGACTAGAATACCAAGATTAGGAATATACCGAGTTAGGAAACCTAACCACAGTTACCTAAGTGAGCAGTTACGGAAAGGTTAACCACTAACTAAGTGTGGAGATACCATGTTGTCGGAAAACGTTACAACCGTTGGAACCGATAAGTGTGCAAGCGCAATGCTAATGAATGTTTGTGTGAATTCAGATGTCAGGTAGACCACGAGGTCGAGGCCGCGGGCCGGCATTGGCGATACAGGGAACCAGGGAGAGAACCCTACGGCACAAGTCATGGCCGATGTTGTAGCGGCCGTCGTAGCCCAGATGGTCCCACAACTTGTAGCTGCAATTCAGCAAGGGCAACAGCCCGAAGTTCAACCACCACCGCCACCGCCACCGCCACGAGAGACCAACTGGGTCAAGGCGTTGGAAGATCTTAGACCCCCGTCGTTTCATGGGGAGACTGATCCACGTAAGCTGGAGGTGTATATCTCCGAGTTGGAGACCGCCTACGAGACCTTGGATGTGCCTGCTGGGGCCAAGGTCCGTCTTGCCGCTTACTACCTGAAGGGTTCGGCACAAAGTTGGTGGAAGCTTGTGAGAGAGGACCGGATGGCGGATCCTCAGTTTGGTTGGAGGGAGTATACAGCTCTGCTGCGAGCCAAATATTATCCTGTGCATGTGCAAGAGGCTAAGCGCCTAGAGCTGGATAGTCTGAGGCAGGGGGATAAGATGTCGGTCGATGAGTATTACACTGCATTCACCGGTCTTATCCACCTGTTACCGGACCTGGGATACTCAAACCGGGTGCTGGTAAACCGTTTCTACAACGGTCTCAGCCACCGTCTTCGCTACGGGATGGGGCCAGCTGAGTATACTACCTTGCAGGTAATTAGAATACAGTGTGATGTGAATAAGTGTAATCCATAAGTGAGTATTAATGTGAGTTTGTGAGAATGTTTTGCGGGGCATGACTGACACCCTAAATCTAGGAGTGCTATCATGCCGCTGCCAAGGTTGAGATTACCGTCCGACTGAGGGACGAAGAGAATGCGCACAAGCGCAAGGCCACGAGCGAGGGCCAGAGTCTGCAGGGGTACGGGGGAGGAAAGAAGAAGAAGAAGCCTTATCCCCAGCCCCAGAAGAGTCAGCACCAGGGTGACAAGGGCCAAGCCCAGACCACCACAGCTGAAGAGCCGCTGAAGCTCACATATGCATACGCGGCGAAACCCCTACGCTCTTACCCGCCTAAGGGTGATTATTTAACCATGTGTGTCAAGTTGAAGTTTATGTTGTTAAGCTATGAAGTAAGTATTGATTGTGTACTGTGATAGCAGCAAGCACAGGTTCTGGACCGGAGCGCCAACTACTGTAAGTGGTGTAACGGAGACCACCCCGACAAGGACTGCAAAGGAAATGACGTGCAGTGTCGCTACTGCGAGAAGTGGGGTCACCGTGACTATGAGTGTTACCGGAATCCCAACAGCAGAGTCAACAAGCCCAAGGGGCAGTGGAAGGGTAAGGCCACAGCGACCATCGATGGCCCGAAGACGGCTAACCAGCCACCCACAGATCAGAGGAGCACTGATTCCCAGAAGGGGAAGGGGTCGGGACCTAGCAAGGCCACCCTGCATGTGGTGGACCGGTCTGAGGCGCCAGGGCCCTCTACTAGACCAGGTACCGCCTAAACTGTTGAGTGAAATAAGTGATTGCATACCGCATTTCATGCATGTGTGTGTTAGTGAGTCCAAGTGTACTACCATGTGAGTAAAGAATTAAAGTATAATGTGAAAGTCACCTAATTAGATAATTCTAAACTTAAAGGAGCCTTCAATATTTGTTATCCAATCCCACCCACACCAAACCCTGAAGAAACCACCATCAACATCACCGACTTTCCAATGGAGCAATGTCAGGTCATCCAAACAGGTATGATATTCTTAAAGGGATACCTGGCACCGGAAGCACAAATCCACTTCATCAGACGATGCAATGAACTGGGAGCAACACCCGGAGGTTTCTACACACCCGAATACCCGAGTGGATCGAGAATGAAATTGAAGATTATGTGCATGGGTAAGGACTGGAATCCTTACACCTAGACATATCAAGAAGTGCGAGCTGAAGATGGAGCAGCGGTACCGAAGATACCTGAGGAGTTCCTTGCGGTCGTTAACCACGCCGTGGGAATTGCTCAGCAAGTTGAAACGGATTCAATTCCAAGTGTTAAAGCAGATTTATGTATTGTGAACTTCTACCAGAAAGGTGGACGATTAGGTTTACACCAAGATAAGGACGAGTCACCCGAGTCTCTAAGTAAGGGAGTGCCCGTGGTGTCTTGGTCCATTGGTGATACCGTGGTGTTTATATATGGCGAGCAGAAGCGTGCTGATCTCGCAAAGCAGTTAGTGTTGAAATCAGGAGATGTACTAATCATGGGTGGCCAGTCAAGGATGCTATATCATGGCATCAGGAAGATCAAACTGAATACCGCACCATCGTCAGTGATCAATGCCACACACATGAAACCCGGACGTTTGAATTTGACCTTCAGACAGTTTTAAAGCCTTGTATAATTATGTAATGTGTTAAACCAGTGTATGTTAAGGATGTTATATATGTGTTAGTTATGTCAACAGTGTAAACCAACGTATGATGTAAGAAGAGTGTGTTAATGAATAAAGTGGAGTTGTTGAAGTATATCAGCCGTGTTGTTGCCCAATACTTATTTTTTGCCAATGAATTAGGCTGTGCACTCGGAACGGGAGGTATACTGAGTGTCTGCAATGAGGCAGAAGCCGGCAAGAGCGGCACAATCCTCACCGGTACCTTTCCAGTCAATGGCGTGGACGCTTCAATCTTGTTCGACTCCGGAGCCTCACACACATTTATTTCGCTATCTTTTGCGAAGAGGCTGGGGTTAGACGGTGAAAAGATGCCTGACTTTCTAGTCACTCTCCCGTCGAAAGAGCGGATCAGGTGTACCCGCTACCACCGAGATGTTGTTGTACAAATCGAGATGAAGAGTTTCCGATCGACTTGATAGAGTTCGAGGGACTTGGTTTTGATGTGATTATCGGGATGAACTGGTTGGAGCGGTACAAGGGCAGAATCCTGTGTGCCGAGCATCGTCTGCTTATTTGGAGTCCGTCTGGGGTTACTATATCTTACCGTCAGAGGCCCAGGGAGCCTTCGACTCAGATCATCACCGCCCTGGCTATGTATCATGAACTACGACGAGGGAATGATGTATACCTTTGCTATGTCCAGGACATAGAGAGAGACCCAGAGTTTAGTCCTGATGTGCCGGTAGTGTCGGAGTTTCCTGATGTATTCCCTAAGGAACTGCCGGGCATGCCGCCAGCACGGGAAGTTGAGTTTGAGATTGATTTGGTTCCGGGTACCGGACCAATTGCGAAGGCGCCCTATCGTATGGCTCCAGCCGAGATGACAGAGCTCAAGGAGCAGCTGAGAGACCTACTCGACAAGGGATTTATCCGCCCTAGCGTTTCACCATGGGGAGCGCCGGTCCTCTTCGTGAAGAAGAAGGACGGTAGTCTCCGCCTGTGTATTGACTATCGAGAGCTGAATGCAGTTACGGTGAAGAACCGTTACCCTTTACCACGCATCGATGACTTATTTGATCAGTTGAGAGGAGCATCAGTATTCTCCAAGATAGATCTACGATCCGAATACCATCAGATTGCTATCCGTGACAGTGACATTGAGAAGACAGCATTCAGAACCAGATATGGACACTATGAGTTTACGGTTATGCCGTTTGGTCTATCCAATGCACCAACTAAGTTCATGGACTTAATGAACCGCTTGTTCCAAGATCAGTTGGACAAGTCAGTGGTAGTCTTCATCGACGATATTCTTGTGTACTCAAAATCGAGAGGTGAGCATGAAAGCCACCTGAGAAATGTGTTACAAACATTGAGAAGGAATCAGTTATATGCTAAGTTTTCAAAGTGTGAATTTTGGTTGAACCAAGTATCCTTTCTTGGTCATGTGATTTCTGAGGCCGGGATCGCTGTTGATCCGGCAAAGATTGATGCAGTGCGCACCTGGCCTAGGCCGAAGACAGTTACCGATATCAGGAGCTTCCTCGGTCTGGCAGGATATTATAGGAGGTTTGTGAAGGACTTCTCCAGTGTCTCGAAGCCGATGACTTCCTTGATGAAGAAGGATGCACCATTCGAGTGGATAGTCGACTGTGAGAGTTCTTTCCAGAGTCTCAAGGATGCTCTGACATCTGCACCAGTCCTGACTATACCAGACGGTCCAGATGGTTTTGAGGTCTATTGCGACGCATCAGGCAGAGGCATGGGTTGTGTGTTGATGCAACACGGGAAGATCGTAGCATACGCCTCCCGACAGCTGAAGAAGCATGAAGAGAACTACCCTACCCACGATTTAGAACTGGGGGCCATTGTCTTCGCATTGAAGATATGGCGACATTATTTGTATGGGGTAAGTGTGACAATTTATTCTGACCACAAAAGTTTAAAATACTTGTTCATTCAGAAGGAGTTGAACATGAGACAAAGAAGGTGGGTCGAGTTCTTAAACGACTACGACATCAATTTACAGTACAAGGAGGGTAAGGCAAATGTGGTAGCTGACGCACTGAGTCGCCGAGCACACTCTCTCCATTCGCTAGTCTCTCATTCTAGCTTGGTTGAAGAGGTGCGGAGTGCTCAGATGACGGATCAGTATATGTTGGAGATTAGACAGAAGCTTATTGATGGCACATTCGAGGGTCAGAAGTACGACATCCGACTCCACGATGATGACCTGATTAGGCTTAATGGCCGATGTATTCGAGGAGTAGCGCTGAACTGAAGGAGCGCATACTGAGTGAATCCCATTGTTCTACTACTTCGATTCACCCCGGAGCTTCAAAGATGTATAGAGGTATGAAAAGATATTTTTGGTGGGCTGGAATGAAGAAGGATGTAAATGATTATGTATTGAGGTGTCTCACTTGCCAGAAGGTCAAGTTTGAGCATCGACGTCCTGGTGGTATGGTACAGCCAATGCCAGTGCCTGAGTGGAAGTTCCATGACATTTCTATGGACTTGTAGTAGGGCTTCCGCCTACAAGGGAGGTCTGAATATGATTTGGGTTGTTGTTGACCGACTGACCAAGGTGGCTCGATTCATACCGATGAAGGACACCTGGAAAGTGGCAAAACTAGCAGAGCTCTTCGACAGAGAGATTGTAAGACATCATGGGGTACCGAAAACAATTGTGTCTGACAGGGATACCAGATTCCTCTCAAGGTATTGGAAATCCACACGGGAAGCGCTTGGTACCGAGCTGAAGCTAAGTACAGTGTTCCACCCACAGACATATGGTCAGAGTGAGCGCACCATCTAGACACTTGAGGATATGTTACGTGCATGTGCACTTGATTTTCAGACCAGCTGGATTGATAAGTTACATCTGATCGAGTTTAGTTACAACAACAGTTACCATGCTTCGATCAAGATGTCTCCCTTCCAGGCTTTGTACGGTAGACCATGCCGCAAGCCATTATGCTGGGATGAGTTGAGTTAAACGGTCATTATAGGACCAGAGTATCTGGAACAAGTTCAAGCAGAAGTACGCCAAATCCGGGCTAACATGAAGGCAGCTCAGGATAGGTAGAAATCGTACGCCGATGTGCGCAGACGGGACCTGGAGTTCGCCGTGGGCGATCAGGTATTTCTTAGGGTATCCCCCATGAAGGGAGATTTTCGTTTTGGCCAGAAAGGCAAGTTGAGCCCGAAATATGTGGGGCCTTATGTTGTGACGGAGCGGATCGGCCCGGTAGCTTACAGACTTGATTTACCCGCCGAGCTGGGCAAGGTACATGATGTATTTCATGTGTCCAGTTGAAGAAATATATGTCTCATCGTCTCATGTGCTTCAGCCTGAAAGGCTAACCTTAGAGCCGACCATGCGATCAGTGGAGACTCCAGTACGGATTCTGGATACTAAGACTCGAGACACTCGCCATAAGTCAGTGAGACTGGTGAAGGTTCTTTGGTCTAACCAGGACGTTGAGGAGGCCACTTGGGAGCTGGAAGATAAGATGAAGGCGAAGTACCCGTCATTGTTTACTTCTTAGTGTTTATGTGTATAGGGTACGGGGCGTACCCCTTTTAAGGGGGGTAGAGCCGTTTCGGTTATGTGTGTACGACTGTATTTAAATACATCGTCTATGTTATGTTGTTATGTTACAGACCATTGTGTCTGAATGATGTTATGTTATATGGACCTCGTGTCCGATGTTATGTAAGTATGGTGTTAATGTTGTTATGGAAATATTGTTTATATGTATTCCCGTGTTCTAATAATTAGGATATGTGGAAGTGTGAATTTGGAGGACAAAGTTCTTTTAAGGGGGGTAGATTGAAATACCCCAAACCTTTGTATGTGGTTTAAACATTTAAATATGGCATATTAAGACTAAAAAGAGTCTTAGAAACATTAGTAAACAATTTAAACCATAGAAAACACAAATAAATACCTTAAGGTCAATTAGGGCTAAAATGTGCTCTAAGCTTGAGATAAGCTTGGGTAAGACCTAGTGAGCTTACCAAGACCTTATTTATATACTAATGAACATATTAAACCAATTACCAAAGAAAACCAAGCTTGAAAACAAGTTAAAACACAAAATGCGCTTTAAGGAGTCTTAAAGCACATTTTCGAAAAATTGTCTTGTAAATGAGTTTTGAATGGCTAAATGTCCATCTTTACTCTTTAATTAACATGTGTACTACTTAGTATCACATTTGGAAGTCTATATCAATGGGAAATCAAAAATTTCACATCTATGTGCCTTGTTTTAGTGAATAGTAACTAAAATAAGCTAGATTATAACATATGTTAATATAAGTAATTTAATTGGTCAACAAGGACTAAAATGCCCCTAAGAACATTAAGGGGGCCGGTTTTCTTAGTGGTGAGTCACCACTCTTGTTAGCTTGTTAACAAATAAAAGATGACTACTTAAGTTACTATTTGCTTTAACATATAAATATCTCTTAAAGTAAACTTATCTTCATTCTCTCATTTCCCTCTTCATTTCCCATGCCTCCAACCTCTCTTCTATCTCTTTCATTCTCCATTTACGGTTTTGCAATAGTACCACACACAACTCCATCTTTGACCTCTTATATCTCCTAGCTCACTTTGCCAAATCAAAAACTAAGACCACCATTCTATTTGTCTCATCAAGCTCTTCAACTTCACCTTTCAAAATCTCAAGAGCTCCATTTGGTGCCAAGAAGAATCTCCATGGAAGGAGCTTGAGCTCACCTTTTCACATATTATTGTTCTCCTTTGCTTCTAGGTAAGGAAATCAAATAAAAACTCCATTTCCTTCATGTTTGTATGTTGACCGAGAATCACCATTGATGGGGTTCTTTATATTGCTTTAATAGCTTCATTCCAACCTTTCATGGACTAGGAGGAGTCTCTTGCTACATATCCAAACTCTTTTCTATCCAAGGTAAAACAATTATTTTAATGTTTTAAAACAATGTATAATCTAGGGTTTACAATGAGATGAAGCATAAAGCTTGTATACTCATCATTTGTATAATGTTTAGAAGTTGACAAGCAACTAAAAGCTTGCCGATTTAGTCAAGGAAACAAGAAAGAAGTGAGGAAAAGAGGTAAATGTGCTAACCTAAAAGGTTTAAAGTCTTAGGAGGAATGAGCTTATATTGCTTGTTAAAACTACTTAAAGAGCCAATGGTAAATGACTTAGTAAAATGTTCTCAAGGAGACTAGTAAAAGGGCATATGTAATGTGAGTGTTTTGCAGGTCAAAGGCAAATATATTGTGGAAATTCAGTGTTTAAGGTTTATGTTATTTAAGGGCCTAAGAGCCATGTTTTAAGGGCCTAAGTGCCAAGCAATTTAAATTATGCACTATATTGTGATGTAGTGTTAAATGAGTGAAGTTTGTGTATAAGAATGTTCTTGATGGATTTTAGTGTTCTTGATTGTTTAATGGTGAAAACAATGTGTTTTGGCTTGGTAATGTTCTAGGAGAGTTCATGTCGAAATTTAAATAATGTATAAGAAGTTTTAGGTGTTTTAAAATGAGTTTTAGGAAGTAAGGAAGTGTTTTGAAAGGTTAAGTGTTCTACTAGTGAAAGAAGCATGCATTAAGGTATTCTAAGATGTAAAAAGGACTTAGGCAATGTTTAGAGGATTTAGAGTGCAAATGAGTGTTTTGGGATACTTCAAGATCATGGTGAGATTGTGTTTAGGACTTGTGTAATGTTGGTGAATAAGGAAGAAGTGATTGGTTGCATGGAGGAGCTATAAACTTGTAAAGATGTTCAAGGAGTTTGGTTAGGAAGAAAAGATGCTTGGGAGATGATGTTATGGAGAGGAGAAAGCATTTTGGGATAGTGATTATCATAGGTGAGAAACACATTTAGAAACCTTGTAAGAAATGTTACAAGTGTGGGTGAATTTTAAGAGAAAATCTAGTAACAAGTTAGACAAGGAACTAGGTGTGTTTAAGAAGATATTTTGGCATTAGAATATACCTAAGATCATTTGGGAAGTTTATACATTTTATGAGTAAGGAGAACCATTGCAACAAGACTTGGGAAATGTTCAAAATGTAAATTTGTAGCAGTGGTCCGGGACTTAGGTCTTGGATAAAGTCCCGGACCATGCATTTAAAAGGGCCGAGGAATTCTTACACAGCCTTGGTCCGGTACTTAGGTTATGTAAGAAGTACCGGACCACCCCCTGATTTACCCCCGAGAGAATTTGCCTACATTGGTCCAGGACCTAGGACTTGTATGAAGTCCCGGACCACCCCATGAAAACAGCCGAGGATTTTTACAATGACACGGTTCGGGACCTTAATTGGGGACCAAGTCCCGGACCACTTTAAAGGTTGAATTTAAGGTTAAATAATGATGTCTAAGGATGAGGATTAGTAAGAAATGATGTTATAAGTTTGCCTAAGGCATGTTAGGTGTGTATAATGACAATTTAGAAGGTGAAAAGTTATAATAAAATGTGAAAGTAAAATAACTAGAAATGTAAAGTAATAAGTTATCGACGGACTAGTACGTTAAATTAACCGACGTTACTAAATGTGTATAGGATTCTCCAAAGGTGGAAACCAGTCGAAGCAAGGACCAAGGTATTGTTTTCTTGCATTCTGTTGCCTACCGGTTTACACCGGCTTGTGTGTTGTTTGTTTTTCTGTATGTTTATGACGCTATAAGACTTAATCATGTAATGAGTTTACAGTTGTTCATATTATTGTGATGTTATGACGTGACTCATTTCCCTTGTGTGTGTCTAACAAGACTTACCACTTGTTTGTGAACTGTTTGTTAAGTTCCACTGTTGAACTTCTAACAAGCGCTAACTGGGGAGTGAGGAATCCGGTTGTCCGGTCATGCATGTAAGTTTAAGAGTAGATATCTGTATCAGATTCGACTCTTATGGTGTTAAGATTGTTCTCCTTTATTTGGCGTTCGATCTCCCGCTAGCTTCCTCCAAAGCTTACCTATTCTGACTTATGATCGGTTTAGTGGGAACATGTGTTTGTGTGGTGTGTTCGGGTCACAATATCTGAACCATCTGTGATTTAAGTTACTCGTTCGACTAACAGAACGGTAATGAGTGTGTGTAACAAGCTTAACATGAGAGTGAACCATTCTCTAGGCTTCTTGTGTTGTTTAACTTTCTTGGTTTGTTATTGTGGAAAATAAATCCACTGTGTATGTGATGTTGTGCTATGCAATAATGTTGCTATGCCATATGTATATGTTATATGTTAAAATGAATGCCATGTCATCATGACAATTGGTTACGCGTATCCCGGTAGCCGATGGGCTGCGCGTTAACCATACCAGCTACGGGTTGCTGACCCCCTCGGGGGCTCCATATTTTTACTGCAGGATGAGGATCGAGGAAGCGGAATGGCTGTAGATTCTAGGCTGCAGATTTACTTTTGATTATTTTGGATGTTGAGCCCGGGATGCGCCTGTGCTCCCGTGGCGTCATATTTTGGTACTGTTCGTGATACAGTTGACGGTGGAGTTCATGTGTACAGTACAAAGTGACGGTTTGTATTAAATACTCGGTATGTTGGCTATGTATATATGTGTGGATAATAGTACCTAATGCTTGGGAGTCTGATCATCAGACCAGTACACTTGTATTTATTTTACCTTGTTAACCACGTGGGTGGTTGACGGCGTTGTAGCACCGAATCGTTTAGTTATTGTTAGTTATTTTTCCGCTGCGATTTCATTTAATGTTAAGTGCGTAGTAGGGGTGTTATAGGGTCAAATAGACTCGTAACAATTTTGGTCAACAAAATAATCATTAATAAATATTAGTGAAGCTTTAGAAGCAATAAAATCAATAAAACGAGAAATTAGTAAAAACTGTCAAAAACGGGAAGTTGGGGGGTAGAAGCATAAATAACCAAAACTTATGTGTCCACTTCTAAAATAAAAGTAAAGTTTGTGTGTGTGTGTGTGTGTGCTAGTGAGCCGGCCCCTATCCCCCTCTCTCACACACTCACTAACTCCCTCTTATTTACAAAACAACAAAATAATAAAGTAAAACACTCACCTACTTTACTACCTCACTCACACTCTCTCTCCTATCCTCTCATTCTCTTCTCACGTACACAGACCCCCACTCCCTCACTCTCTCATTCCTTTCTTCCTTCTCCAGCCGATGGCCATGGAAGCTTGAACAAACTCACAAAATACTCCCTTCTCTCCTCTTGTTACTCTCTCAAACCTTCTCCAAAAATTATAAAAACTACACCACTGGAATCCTCTCATCAAGGGGAACATTTCCCTCTTTTCAAAATCCGAAAAAGAGCATTTTCGTTTTCATGGGTATGCCCCATTTGGAGCTTCAAGACTACCATTAGAACCACCTTCTTCTCCTTGTTCTTTTGAGGTAAAAATCTTCTTGAAACCTCATTGTTTTTCTAGTCTTGTGGGCAAAACGAAATTCAAAGCTAAACTCGTGTTGCTCCTTTTGTACCCAGCCGATTTTGGCTTTGTTGGTAGAGTTGGAATCTTGCTCTTGAGCCACTCCAAGCTTCATTTACACCTTTGCAAGGTAATGGAACTTCTAAACCCTAAAACTTGTATTAAGACTTAGAAATGGTTAGGGTTAGTTTTTAGTATTGAAGTATTTATATGAATGGGTGTAGTGTTAGATTGTGAAGTGCTGTAACCGGGAGAGAGAGAGAAGGAAGAAGCAAGAAGAAGGAAAGAAAACTAGAAGGAGAAACAAGGTAAGGATGCTCACTTGTGTAACCTTGTATATACATGTATGTAACAGATTTTTAGAAGTTAAAATGGGTATTGTTAAATGATAGTGTAGTGGTAGTGCAATGTGTAAGAGAATACAAGTGTTTTAAACCTTTAAAAGACATGTAAAACTTATTGAAACCTAGTTGGGATTGAGATGTTGAGTGCGGGAATTTTTAAGAGTGTGTTGTGTTTGGTATTTGTGTATGAGGGTTTGAATATTGGTGATTGATGAAAACAGGTGAGATGGACGAAAATGTGAATGAAAACAATGTGGTGAGAGTATAAAAATATAGGGGAGACTATGGCAAAATTTACCTAGGATTAGAACACTTAATGAACTAGAAACTAGGTGAATAATGTATGTTGTAACAGATTTTGAATGGAGTTAATTAGTGGGTAGTTTGAGAGAGGTAGCTAATGTATTGTAATGCATTAGGGGTGTTAGAAATGACATTAAGAGAGGGAGCTATAGAAGGGGAGTGTAAGTGTCAAAATCTGTAACAAGAATGTAATAAGGGAAGAAACAATGTGAGTGTTGAGTTGAAACTTGGAAAATTTTGTATATAAAGTAGTATAGGATTGTGTAAGGGATTAAGGAGTGAAATAACATGATTTAGAGTGTTTAAGTAGTGGTAAAAAATGTAGGAATAAGTGTAGGAACAATGGGGATGTAATGGGTAAAGAAACCTACTGAAAACAGATTTTTAAACTGAAGTACAGGGCCGGACCGGACTTGCAAGTTCGGTCGAGCCCAGAATCACATAGACGGGAACCTTCTGGAATGGACTGGACTTGCGACCGGATTTACAAGTTCGGTCGGGCCAGAAAAATTTTTGTAATGAAAGCTACTGGAATGGACCGGACTTGCAAGTTCGGTCGAACCAGAAAATTCCCCGTCTGAAACCTTCTGGAATGGACCGGACTTGCGACCGGATTTGCAAGTTCGGTCGGGCCAGAAATATTTCTGTAATGAAAGCTACTGGAATGGACCGGACTTGCGACCGGACTTGCAAGGTCGGTCGAGTCACACAAAAAAAATAATAAAAATTTAATTGAATAATAATAACCTACATATATATGTATGTATGTATATGTGTACACACATATAAATTTGTACATGTATCAATGTACCAATGTTAAGTAAGGAAAGAAACTTAAAGTAATGAAGAGTAAGTAAATAATGTGTAAGTATAAGAAGTGTAAGGACATAGTAAGTAAGAGTTGGGAAACGTAATAGGAATACTAGTTAAGTTAATTATAAATAGTTAATCACTCGATTACATGTGTACTATAGGACTTGATTTGTGAGCACCGAAGGAAAGTCGGATTACAAGTACGACGGTGAACGGTATGAATTCCTCATGCCCCGTATGCTATCTTGGTTACTCTGATTTGTGTGTTGTGTGCTAATTGATCACCAAATAAGATAAATGCATGAATCGGAGTTATTATGCATACTTGTGAATATGTAGTGTTGTATGTTGTGAATATTTTCTTTAAATCTTAGTTTGTATAATTCATGAAATGTATGGATGAATATGAATGTGCGTATGTATATTGTATTATACTGTGACCGATTGTGATTGTGATTGGACTTCTAACTGATTCCTAACAAGCTAACCAATCTAACTTAAATGGGTAATTAAATTGGAATGAGTAGAAGTCTGATATAGCTTCAGCCACGCGTGAGGATGAGGAGACACAAGAGGTTGGATCCGATTCCTGACTCTTAAACTGGTCCGCGGCCCAAATCCCTTAAGTGGGTAGCATCCCGGATTGGTGAGTCAAGTAAATCCCGGTGGTGGGACTGTGTAGTCCCCGGGCCGGAGGTCATACCGACTTAACTTGAGTATGAGTAAGTAAATAAGAATGAGTAAGTAAGTAAATGAAAGTAAGTAAGTAAAGTAAGAGTAAGAATGTGTAATGAGTAAAGAGTAAACAGCATTCCGATTAACCCGGATGCGTAAATTGGCTAACACGGTGAAGGTAAGTAAGTGTGTGCTATTGTATCGCTATCTTGCATTGTATGAAGTATTGTATATGTATGTATGTTGTATGCAAAGCATGTATGTATGTTAAGAATGAACCGCATGCCTATTTGACCTTAAGTAGTCGGCGTGCCCTAGCTAGCACCGGTATATGCGGAGTTCATGCGCAGCTTTTGCTAAGCCCCTTGGGGCGATGTTTTTACTACACGCAGGTACCAGAGAAGGATGAAGACTGTGAAGAGATGTAGTTTTGTTTCTTTTTGGATTGTAATTAACGGATTATGAATGGTGTATTAAGTAGTACACGGCTGTAGCTTTTTGATAGCCGGTGTACCATGGGGTACACCTTTTTGATATTGATAATGGAGATTGGGTATAGATGAGTAGCTGGTAGAAACTCATTCTTTTGGAAAGATTGGTAAAGGATGTAATTCAATACTTTAAAATACTCGGTGACCCAGGATTGTAAGTATGTTATATTTTCGGGATTGGTAAGTAATTGTAGTAGCTCGGTATACTTTGATCATCAGACCGTGACTGTAAGTAAGGTAAGTCTAGCTAGCCGTATGGGCGGTTAGCGGCGTTGTACCACCCGCCGTAGTAAGTAGTAGTCTTCCGCTGCAAACTGATAGGATTAAGAGGATGATCGGACGGTAAGCATAGGATTAACGGTAGGGGTGTTACAAAAAGTGGTATCAGAGCGTAGTAACGCTCTGATGTCATAGTTACCGAGCATAGGGATTACCGAGTTAGGATTTCAACCGTCTTAAGATGGATACTTAGAAACCTAACTAGGAACTACTGTTGTTAACAACGGATACCCTTGACGTTCTTTGGAACGATACTTTGTTTAAATTCCAAGACCCTTAGGTCATATCTTGCGAAGGCTAATGTAAATGCTAAATGTTCAGATGTGAGGACGAGGTCGAGGCCGACCTAGGGGAGAGACATCTGACGGACCCGGCGCGCAGACGATAGCAGAGATCGTCGCCGCCACGGTAGCGCAGATGCTACCACAAGTAATCAATGCAATGCAACAAAACCAACAAAACCAACAAACGTAAGCGGGACCAATTCCTCCCCCTCCACCCAGAGAAGCCAACTGGGTAAAAGCTGAAGCGGAACTCCGCCCTCCTTGCTTTAGGGGCGAGAGTGATCCGGCTAAGCTAGAAGCCTATATCTCCGAGATGGAGACGGCGTTCGAAACCCTCGAAGCTCCTGCTGGAGTTCGAGTTAGAGTTGCTGCCTACTATCTAAAAGATGCAGCCATGGATTGGTGGAAGCTGGTCAAGCATGAGCATGTCAATGACCCCACCTTCGACTGGGAGTCCTTTGCCTCACTCCTCCATTCCAAATACTATCCGGAGCATGTGAAAACAAAGAAAAGGCTAGAGCTGGACGCCTTGAAAATGACAAACAAGATGTCTGTGGATGAGTATTACCGCACCTTCACCTCCATCCTCCGTCTTCTACCCGATCTAGGATATACCGGCTAGGTGTTGGTCGATCGCTTCTATGGCGGTCTGAGCCATCACCTTCAGTACGGTATGGGCTACACACGATTTACCTCCCTTCAGGTAAAAAAATCGGTTAACCCTTAGTATCATTTCAATTCCTTAAATTCCTTGAATCTCTTCTTTATCCTTTCGTAAATAAGAATCCCAGCTAATACCTGAAACATCAGGAGTGTTATCACGTGGCTTCTCGCGTTGAGATCACTTGCCAATTACGGGATGAAGAAACCGCACTGAAGCGCAAGGCAAACAGTAAGAACACAAGCTCTGAGGAGCAGAACCAGGGGAAAAGCTGGAAGAAGAAGAAGGGAAAGTTCTTCAATCAAACTCAAAAGAACTTCCCAAGTGAGAGCAGTGCCCATGCTGAGCAGGGCAAACCAGTTGAGCTGCTTCAACTAGGTTCTTCTGCACCGGTGGCCGCAAAGCCACTGAGATCACACCCACCTAAGGGTAAACTTCTATTCCTAAATCGTATTCGTATAGGTACCATATCTAGTATATCCACGCACACATGTGCTAACCCTCTAAACCTCAGGTTCTGGCTCCGGTTTCACCAAAACCTTCTCCGACGGCCGCACCTATGTGTGCAGGAAGTGCAATCAAGACCATCCCGGTAAGGACTGCTATGGGAGAGAAATCAAGTGCTACAACTACCAGAAACTGGGACATACAACTAATAAATGCCCAGAGAATGCCAAGCAAAAAAAAGGAACTTCCAAAGCTACAAGCAAAGGGAAGGCAAGGAGGTTGCATCTGGCGATGCACCGACCCAGCAGGCACCATAGGGACAGGGATCCCGGGGTCCTCAGAGGGGCGCACCCCAGAGGCAGTCTGTCCTTCATGTTATCGACCGTGATGGGTCCAGTTCTAAGTCCGGCCCAGGTAATTATCCGAACCTTTAATCCTTGAGAAGCATGTCTAAGTATTAGAGTAATCATATGAGTGAATGCATGAGTAAATGAATTGAAGTGTGTATTGAGCATGAAACGAATTAGCTGAAACTAGTACTCACTGTAGATGAAATTTATAACCATAGGAAGCTTTAGTATCTGTTATCCGATACCGGTAAACCTGAATCAAGAAGAGATCGACATCACCAACCACTACTACACCAGCGAGCAGTGTCAGGTCATCCTACCGGGTATGATTCTATTAAGGGAATACCTGACACCCGAAGCCCAAATCTCAATCATCCGACGATGCAACGAGCTAGGAACGGGTCAAGGTGGATTTTATACACCCGAATTCCCCGGTGGAGCGAAGATGAAGCTGAAAATGATGTGCTTGGGAAAGGACTGGGATCCTTATACCAAGACCTACCAAGAAACACGGAAGCAAGATGGAGCAACGCCACCAACAATACCTCCGGAATTTCAGACACTTGTCACACAAGCAGTAGAACTTGCACAACAATGTGAACATGAACCGATCCCCGCACTTGAAGCGGACCTTTGTATCATCAACTTCTATGAGAAAGAAGGACGACTTGGGTTACACCAAGACAAGGACGAGATAGCGGAATCTCTTGAACAAGGAGTGCCCGTAGTGTCTCGGTCCATTGGTGATGACGCCGTATTTTTGTATAGCGAGCAGAAGCGTGTGGACCTCGCACAGAAACTGGTATTGAGATCAGGAGATGTCCTAATCATGGGTGGAAATTCTAGGATGTTGTATCATGGGATCAACAAGATCAAGCTGAATACAGCACCACCGGCAATAATCAATGTCACACACATGAAACTAGGACGCCTGAACCTTACCTTTAGAAAGTATTAACCTTAAAGTATCATGTAATGTATTAGTAACGTGTATCAGAGACACGGTATGTATGATGGTTGGTTTATCAATAAAGAGCAGTGTTGATTTAAATTCCACTTGTGTCCACCATCAATACTTATCCAATTGTGTTTCCAATAGGTTGTGGACTCGGTACCGAAGGTAACCTGAGTATCCTCACCGAAGCACAAGCCGGTAGAAGCGGCACCATCTTAACGGGAACATTCCTAGTGAACGGCATTGATGCCAATGTGTTATTCAACTCCGGCGCCTCTCACACTTTTGTATCACCATCTTTCGTGAAGAGGTTGAAGCTAGATGCGGATGAGCTACCGAATTTTGTGGTTACTCTCCCATCGAAGGAGCAAGTAAAGTGCACCAAATACTATCAATCAGCCACCATCGAAATCAAAAATGAAACGTTTCCCATTTCCTTCATCGAATTCAATGGATTGGGATTCAACTTAATCATCGGAATGAATTGGTTGGAGCGGCACAAGGGTAGAATCCTCTACGCCGAGCATCGATTGCTGCTCAAGAGTCCTTCTAGGGTTACCGTATCTTACCGCCAGAGACCGAGAGAGCCTTCGACCATACTCATATCTTCTATGGTGATGTACCAAGAGCTCAGAAAGGGCCATGAAGTGTATCTATGTTATATACAAGACCTGGAGAGAGATCCAGAGTTCAGTGAAGATGTACCGATTGTATCCGAATTCCTTGATGTATTCCCTAAGGAGCTACCCGGCATGCCACCACCGAGAGCAGTGGAATTTGAAATTGATCTTTTGCCAGGTACCGGTCCCATTGCTAGGGCACCGTACCGCATGGCACCTGCTGAAATGACTGAACTGAAGGAACAACTACGTGACCTACTCGACAAAGGGTTCATACGCCCGAGCGTATCACCCTGGGGAGCACCGGTCCTCTTTGTGAAAAAGAAGGACGGTAGCCTCCGACTTTGTATTGACTACCGCGAGCTGAATGCGGTCACAGTCAAAAATAAATACCCGTTGCCACGCATCGACGACCTATTTGATCAGCTGAAAGGAGCATCAGTCTTCTCTAAGATTGACCTCCGTTCTGGGTATCATCAAATTGCTATCAAAGAGCAAGACATTGAGAAAACGGCATTCCGTACCAGATATGGCCACTACGAATTCACGGTGATGCCATTCGGTTTGTCAAACGCACCAGCTAAATTCATGGACCTCATGAATTGACTATTCAGTGAGCAGTTGGACACTTCGGTTGTTGTCTTCATCGACGACATCCTTGTATACTCCAAATCAGTAGGGGAGCATGAAATTCATTTGAGGAAAGTACTTGAGACACTGCGCGAGAAACAGCTGTTTGCGAAGTTCTCAAAATGCGAGTTCTGGCTAGATCAGGTATCATTCCTCGGTCATGTCATCTCGAGCGCAGGTATCTCATTTGACCCTTCTAAGATTGAAGCTGTACGATCATGGCCTAGACCTAAGACTATTACCGACATCCGGAGCTTTCTTGGTCTAGCCGGTTACTACCGGAGATTTGTAAAGGACTTCTCAAAGGTCGCTAAGCCCATGACTACATCGATGAAGAAAGATGCACCGTTTGTATGGACAGATGAGTGTGAAGTATCATTTCAGAGCCTTAAAGACTCATTGACCTCAGCGCCCATCCTTACTCTTCCAGAGGGCACAGAGGGATTTGAGGTATATTGTGATGCATCAGGCAAAGGAATGGGATGCGTGCTCATGCAGCATGGCAAGGTTGTAGCTTATGCCTCCCGCCAGCTGAAAAAGCATGAGGAGAATTACCCGACTCACGACTTAGAGTTAGGAGCCATTGTCTTCGCCTTGAAGATATGGCGACACTATCTCTATGGGGTAAGCATCACCATCTACTCCGACCATAAGAGCTTACAGTATGTATTCACACAGAAAGAACTAAACTTGAGACAGAGAAGGTGGATGGAGTTTCTCTCAGACTACGACATTGACCTACAGTATAAGGAAGGGAAGGCAAACATTGTAGCCAACGCCATGATCCGTCGAGCACACTCGCTCCATTCGCTACTCGCTTCTTCTAGTTTGGTTGACGAGGTGCGAGACGCTCAGTTGAGCGACCCTTACCTAACCGAAATCAGACAAAAGATTGAAAATGGTACATTTGAGAAGAAAAAGTATGACTTCAAGCTACATGAAGATGGTTTGATTCGGTTGAATGGCAGGCTATGCGTCCCCCGAAGCAATGCTGAGATAAGGGATCGCATCCTGCGAGAGTCACACAGTTCCACATTGTCAGTCCATCCGGGAGCCTCCAAGATGTACAAGGACATGAAGAGGTACTTTTGGTGGTCTGGAATGAAATCAGATGTGACAGAATTTGTATTGAGATGCTTAACATGCCAAAAAGTAAAATTCGAACATCGTAGACCAGGTGGAATGCTACAATTGATGCCAGTTCCAGAGTGGAAATTTCATGATATCTCCATGGATTTTGTTGTAGGACTCCCGCCTGCTAGGGGAGGACTCAACATGATCTGGGTTGTAGTCGATCGCCTTACCAAGGTTGTCAGATTCATACCGATGAAGGACACCTGGAAGGTAGTGAAACTAGCTGAGCTATTCGACAAGGAGATTATCAGACATCATGGAGTCCCGAAAACTATAGTATCTGACCACGACACCAGATTTCTTTCGAGATACTGGAGAGCTACACGGGAAGCGTTGGGTACAGAATTGAAGTTGAGTACCGCCTTCCATCCTCAGACCGACGGTCAGACAGAAAGGACCATCCAGACACTAGAGGACATGCTTCGGGCATGTGCCTTAGACTTTCAGGGGAGTTGGTTAGACAAGCTTCATCTTATCGAATTTTCATACAATAATAGTTATCATGCCTCGATTAAGATGTCGCCTTTCCAAGCTCTATACGGTAGACCTTGTCATACACCCTTGTGTTGGGATGAGTCAAGCGAAGCGGTCATCATAGGACCGGAGTACCTTGAGCAAGTACAAGCTGAAGTCCAGCAGATTCGAGCCAATATGAAGGAAGCCCAAGATAGACAAAAATCTTATGCGGATGTGAGACGACGCGACCTTGAGTTCGTCGTAGGCGACCAAGTGTTCTTGCGAGTTTCACCTATGAAGGGCGTCTTCCGTTTTGTTAGAAGGGCAAGCTAAGCCCAAAGTTTGTAGGACCATACACTATCACCGAAAGAGTTGGATCTGTAGCCTACAGGTTAGCATTACCTGAGGACTTGGGACGTGTCCATGATGTATTTCATGTGTCACAACTCAAGAAGTATATCGCTGATCCTTCTCATGTCCTAGAGCCCGAGAGACTTTCCATCGAGCCGACTATGCGATATGTTGAAACCCCGGTAAGAATCCTTGATAGGAAGACCAGAGACACTCGCCACAAGTCTATACGAATGGTGAAGGTCCTATGGTCAAACCATGATGTCGAAGAAGCGACATGGGAGTTGGAAGATGCCATGAAGGCTAGGTACCCACAGTTGTTCATAGACTAGAGGGTCTAGTATTTAGTAATACGGGTACGGGGTGTACCCCTTTTTAAGGGGGTAGAGCCTTTTTGCTTTTGCATTGCTTCGGGGTGAGCATTGCATAATGTGTAGGTATTGTAATAGGCTTTGTATGGCACATGTAGTGCAAGTGAATTTGGTATGTGTATGTATGTATGTGTAATGTGTAGTGTATGGATGTGCATATACGATGTGTGATGTATGTGTATTGTGAATTGCAGTAATGTATTGTGCATTGTGTAATGTGAATGTGATGGTATGTATGAAAATGATGTATGGTGTATGTGAATTCGTATTGTGCTTGAATTGTGTATGTTTGCAATGTGGAAGAAGTAAACACCTCATAGGTGGTAGTAAGACACATTATGGCAATTGGTTTGCATAATGAGTAGAATTATAAAACTATTAACCTTGAGCAACTTTGAGGGCAAAGTTTCTTAAGGGGGGTAGATTGAAATACCCCGTAATTAAAAATAGTGATTTATTAGGCTAATAAGTAATTTAGAAGCTTAATTAAGTGTAAATAATCCTGAGGGAACAAATCCCGAAGAAAACGGATCCTTAAAACGGATTAAAATCACTAACGAACCTTAAAGCACATTTTTCGAGGAAACCGGGAAAACATGACTTTAAGCGGGTCAAATAGACTCATAACAATTTTGGTCAACTAAATAATCATTAATAAATATTAGTGAATCTTTAGAACCAATAAAATCAATAAAACGAGAAATTAGTAAAAACTGTCAAAAACGGGAAGTTGTGGGGTAGAAACATAAATAACCAAAACTTATGTGTCCACTTCTAAAATAAAAGTAAAGTTTGTGTGTGTGTGTGTGTGTGTGTGCTAGTGAGCCGGCCCCTATCCCCCTCTCTCACACACTCACTAACCCTCTTATTTACAAAACAACAAAATAATAAAGTAAAACACTCACTACTTTACTACCTCACTCACACTCTCTCTCCTATCCTCTCATTCTCTTCTCACGTACACAGACCCCCACTCCCTCACTCTCTCATTCCTTTCTTCCTTCTCCAGCCGATGGCCATGGAAGCTTGAACAAACTCACAAAATACTCCCTTCTCTCCTCTTGTTACTCTCTCAAACCTTCTCCAAAAATTATAAAAACTACACCACTGGAATCCTCTCATCAAGGGGAACATTTCTCTCTTTTCAAAATCTGAAAAAGAGCATTTTCGTTTTCATGGGTATGCCCCATTTGGAGCTTCAAGACTACCATTAGAACCACCTTCTTCTCCTTGTTCTTTTGAGGTAAAAATCTTCTTGAAACCTCATTGTTTTTCTAGTCTTGTGGGCAAAACAAAATTCAAAGCTAAACTCGTGTTGCTCCTTTTGTACCCAGCCGATTTTGGCTTTGTTGGTGGAGTTGGAATCTTGCTCTTGAGCCACTCCAAGCTTTATTTACTCCTTTGCAAGGTAATGGAACTTCTAAACCCTAAAACTTGTATTAAGACTTAGAAATGGTTAGGGTTAGTTTTTAGTATTGAAGTATGTATATGAATGGGTGTAGTGTTAGATTGTGAAGTGCTGTAACCGGGAGAGAGAGAGAAGGAAGAAGCAAGAAGAAGGAAAGAAAACTAGAAGGAGAAACAAGGTAAGGATGCTCACTTGTGTAACCTTGTATATACATGTATGTAACAGATTTTTAGAAGTTAAAATGGGTATTGTAAAATGGTAGTGTAGTGGTAGTGCAATGTGTAAGAGAATACAAGTGTTTTAAACCTTTAAAAGACATGTAAAACTTATTGAAACCTAGTTGGGATTGGGATGTTGAGTGCAGGAATTTTTAAGAGTGTGTTGTGTTTGGTATTTGTGTATGAGGGTTTGAATATTGGTGATTGATGAAAACAGGTGAGATGGATGAAAATGTGAATGAAAACAATGTGGTGAGAGTATAAAAATATAGGGGAGACTATGACAAAATTTACCTACGATTAGAACACTTAATGAACTAGAAACTAGGTGAATAATGTATGTTGTAACAGATTTTGAATGGAGTTAATTAGTGGGTAGTTTGAGAGAGGTAGCTAATGTATTGTAATGCATTAGGGGTGTTAGAAATGACATTAGGAGAGGGAGTTATAGAAGGGGAGTGTAAGTGTCAAAATCTGTAACAAGAATGTAATAAGGGAAGAAACAATGTGAGTGTTGAGTTGAAACTTGGAAAATTTTGTATATAAAGTAGTATAGGATTGTGTAAGGGATTAAGGAGTGAAATAACATGATTTAGAGTGTTTAAGTAGTGGTAAAAGATGTGGGAATAAGTGTAGGAACAATGGGGAAGTAATGGGGAAAGAAACCAACTGAAAACAGATTTTTAAACTGAAGTACTGGGCCGGACCGGACTTGCAAGTTCGGTCGAGCCCAGAATCACAAAGACGGGAACCTTCTGGAATGGACCGGACTTGCGACCGGATTTGCAAGTTCGGTCGGGCTAGAAAAATTTCTGTAATGAAAGCTACTGGAATGGACCGGACTTGCGACCGGACTTGCAAGGTCGGTCGAGTCACACACAAAAAAATAATAAAAATTTAATTGAATAATAATAACCTACATATATTTGTATGTATGTATATGTGTACACACATATAAATATGTACATGTATCAATGTACCAATGTTAAGTAAGGAAAGAAACTTAAAGTAATGAAGAGTAAGTAAATAATGTGTAAGTATAAGAAGTGTAAGGACATAGTAAGTAAGAGTTAGGAAACGTAATAGGAATACGGGTTAAGTTAATTATAAATAGTTAATCACTCGATTACATGTGTACTATAGGACTTGATTTGTGAGCACCGAAGGAAAGTCGGATTACAAGTACGACGGTGAACGGTATGAATTCCTCATGCCCCGTATGCTATCTTGGTTACTCTGATTTGTGTGTTGTGTGCTAATTGATCACCAAATAAGATAAATGCATGAATCGGAGTTATTATGCATACTTGTGAATATGTAGTGTTGTATGTTGTGAATATTTTCTTTAAATCTTAGTTTGTATAATTCATGAAATGTATGGATGAATATGAATGTGCGTATGTATATTGTATTATACTGTGACCGATTGTGATTGTGATTGGACTTCTAACTGATTCCTAACAAGCTAACCAATCTAACTTAAATGGGTAATTAAATTGAATGAGTAGAAGTCCGATATAGCTTCAGCCACGCGTGAGGATGAGGAGACACAAGAGGTTGGATCCGATTCCTGACTCTTAAACTGGTCCGCGGCCCAAATCCCTTAAGTGGGTAGCATCCCGGATTGGTGAGTCAAGTAAATCCCGGTGGTGGGACTGTGTAGTCCCCGGGCCGGAGGTCATACCGACTTAACTTGAGTATGAGTAAGTAAATAAGAATGAGTAAGTAAGTAAACGAAAGTAAGTAAAGTAAGAGTAAGAATGTGTAATGAGTAAAGAGTAAACAGCATCCCGATTAACCCGGATGCGTAAATTGGCTAACACGGTGAAGGTAAGTAAGTGTGTGCTATTGTATCGCTATCTTGCATTGTATGAAGTATTGTATATGTATGTATGTTGTATGCAAATCATGTATGTATGTTAAGAATGAACGCATGCCTATTTGACCTTAAGTAGTCGGCGTGCCCTAGCTAGCACGCGGTATATGCGGAGTTCATGCGCAGCTTTTGCTGAACCCCTTGGGGCGATGTTTTTACTACACGCAGGTACCAGAGAAGGATGAAGACTGTGAAGAGATGTAGTTTTGTTTCTTTTTGGATTGTAATTAACGGATTATGAATGGAGTACTAAGTAGTACATGGCTGTAGCTTTTTGATAGCCGGTGTACCATGGGGTACACCTTTTTGATATTGATAGGATGGAGATTGGGTATAGATGAGTAGCTGGTAAAAACTCATTCTTTTGGAAAGATTGGTAAAGGATGTAATTCGATACTTTAAAATACTCGGTGACCCAGGATTGTAAGTATGTTATATTTTCGGGATTGGTAAGTAATTGTAGTAGCTCGGTATACTTTGATCATCAGACCGTGACTGTAAGTAAAGTAAGCCTAGCTAGCCGTATGGGCGGTTAGCGGTGTTGTACCACCCGCCGTAGTAAGTAGTAGTCTTCCGCTGCGAACTGATAGGATTAAGAGGATGATCGGACGGTACGCATAGGATTAACGGTAGGGGTGTTACATATAAGCATGACAAAAATTATTAAATAATATAAAAAAACAAATAAATAATAAACTAAAAATATTATTAATGTATTAAAAGATAAATTCAGCTTATATGTTGCAATGGAAAGATGGAATAAAGACTTTGTAAGAATCGGTAAGTCTATATGATTAAATTTAAAGAGCACAAATAGCGCACAAAATAAACAAGAGTATAAATCATTTTAAATACTAGTAGGTCTTTGGAACAATGTGTTCTTTGTAATCTTTAGATCGACTAAATTTTGTACGGATCCAATCCATATGAAGTCGCAATCATATACACTACAAACAAACTCAGTTTTACTAACACACAATAGTAAAAATGAAACATGTGTCGGTAAAAAACCTATGACCTATTCCATCATATAATTTTTATGTTAGTATAGATCGTGTCGCTATAAGGTTTTAGTATTACTTTATTATGTGTTGGTAAAAATTATAGTCATATACTATCAAATAATTGTATGTTGCTAAAGACAATGTGTACATCCTTTAGTCTATACCAAACGTATATAATGTGTTTGTAAAAGATGTAGTAACAAATTTTATTGTAAGTAAAGATCATCTATACTAACATATACAAATGTGTTACCAAAACAAAACACAAAATAAAAAAATGATGGATTTGCTACCAAATGTAGCAACCATATGGAACATCCATCTTATTTCCAAAATCTGAATTACAATCGTCCCATATAATGGCTCAAATGCCGGTATGATACCAATTCATGTGTATTTTATAATCTAAATGTACTTCAAATGCAGTACACAGAAATCTTGCAATACACAGAAATCAGCAGATTGTAATCCAATTGTACTTCAAATGCAGTACACAAAAATCTTGCAATACACTGAAATCAGCAGATTGTAATCCAAATGTACATCTTTACAATCTGGTAACCAATTATTCAATTCTAAAGACAACATTGTCATCAATTGCTCTTCAAAGGCTTATTGCAAACGTACACTTTAATAAGTTCTATATTAATTCACCAAGGAGGAGAGAACTATCTGGAAAAGATCAGCCAATTTGTTTCATGAGTGAGTTATGCACATTTTTCCTCATCATAGCTTGATGTACTGTTGTATCGGGTTGGAATCTGCATAAAAGTTTAAGATGACTAGGGGAGAGAAGGAGGTCACCATACAATAACTAAAACTTAACACTTAAAGTAGAGAAGTGCATCACATAAAGCCAAGTCAAGCTGTCTGAAATATGATTTACAGATGCTTAACATACAACTAGCAGCAAAGGTGCAAAGCTATGGGAGGTAAAATAAGTATTGATTTTGTACGAACAAACATTTTGAACATGTCTTATTAAACAAACACTAGTTACCCTGCACATACTTTACATTGGAATTGACTTTGGTTGTCTTCTTCAAGTAGCATTAGAAATATTTTGGTTTCTGTAAGCTTATGCCACACCCAAAAGGTCCAAGTAAATACTTTAGTTGACTTGAATACCAATTCTACTTGGAATCCTTTTTCATATGCTAGTCGTATCCTCTTCTATATATAGATGTTAGATAGAGAACAGTTGAAAAAATTTGGAAATTTCAGTCCGCAAGCTGTCATGGTCTTTAAAACAGGTCTTCAAAAACCACAGATCAAATGAATCATGTCTGGCATTAAGTTTTGGATGATTCGTAATGCAGACAGACAGACAGTACTAGACACTGATTCATCTAAACAAAGCGCACAGGTCTTTGAAATAAGCCTTCAATAACCACATCTTTTAGAGAATACTTGTTTTCATTTCCCAACGACAAAAGATAGTGAGAGTGGAGAAGACAGACAGAACTAGACACTACCAGGGAAACAACCCAAATAGACAAACAAATTTCAAATGATAGGCAGACAAATTTCAAATGACAAGCAGACAGACAAATTAAAGTAAAAACAGAAATGGGATTCTGCCGTGCACTGACCATTTTCTAGCTGGAAATTTGACAAGTTGGAGAACACAATCGGATAAGCAATAAAGTTGACCACACTTTGTAAAATTTACATAGAAACAAACTCAGTTTCTGTTCCAGTAAACTTGACTGTAGTAAACATTGTAAATTAATTAACTATTCCTTGTCAAGAAAAGATACATATCATTAACTAAGTATAAACATGATGTCCTCTTGCCAACAGGATTATATAATGTTATCCAATCATGTTGGGACCACTAAGTCGAAAAACATATATTGATAGCAGCTTAGTTCTCTAAATATATATATATAGGTTAGATGTTACCTACATGAGCTGTTTTAGAGCAAGGTTCACTCACAGAAGGATCTGATCGTACCAATATCTTCCCAGTAATCATTGAATAGATAGACCTGCAGCATTATGAGACGAGATTAGGACACTTTACATTAATAGAGTTTTACACGGTTATATAGTCGTTATGTATATATTTGTTCTTTGACATTCTTTATACTTATAAGGAAAAAGAAACTTATAATTTGCATGTAGTGTTATTTGTGTTAGTTATATGATCGAAAAGAGAAAATTATTTTAAATCAGCATACACTTTAAAGAATGTTGCATCCTTTGGTTAGTAATTCCTCATGACAACTATCCAAATCTGTGCTCCTTTATGATGTAGCATGGTAGCCTCAAGAAGCCAATGGAAGAAAGACAGTGAGGACAAGTTTGTGAACTAGAAACTAAGAAAGCACTCATATTTTATTTGAGTTTCACTTAATGCTAGTTGCATTGTTTTCTCACTGGACTGATAGTCTTTACATCTCCCGTGAATGATAACAATCACAGTAGAGAATCTTCACTCTATTTCAAGTTTTATGTCTCCCTCCACTTGTTAATCCCAGCTCTGCACAACATAATTCAGTTTTGTTCTTGTTTATCATATCATATATAAGCTTAATTCCTTTCCCTAAGCCATACTTCTTCCATTGGTAGTTTCAAAAACATTCATATATAGATAGAAGAGTGTTAGTGATCAAGAAATCAAGAGAGTTAATTATAAGAGAAGAATATATCATCTCCAACCATTACCAAGGGATTTTACCATCTACACAAAGTTACAATTTCTTTCCCAAGATATTTTGTACACTTGTCTAACTTGTCTTTCACTTTTTCTCATATTAGAAGTTATAGAAGTCACAGGATCAAACTAAGTTAACTTACACAAACCAAAATACTACAAAATTGGCATAAGCCTAATCATGTCAGTCTCATTCATTGTGCCATTCCGATGGATAATACAGGCAAAATCAGCATGCATACAGAACTAGCAATTTTAAAAAATTCATCTGTCAAGACAAACGTAATCTATAGTCCGTTTTGAATGCAATTTTGGACAAACTAATACAAACCACAAAGTAGTGCTACATGAAAAAAGGAAGCCAAAATCAATAACAAAACAAGTTACTGAAGAAGCAAAGCTAGTAAACACTCCATTAGATGGATCCAGAGTGTTTAGCAGGCAGTCCCGCACAATCCCTAATGTTGAGATCCAGAGATCTACACACAGGTAGGAGGGATGAAATATATGCTCAAGGAAGGAGGAAGGTAAGAGAACGATAGAAAAGATAGATAGGGTTAGGTATTTCTAGTTCATGAAATTTACCAAATTGGAGGCCATACTGGGGAGATTCGCGGCAGTGATGAAAATTCACTTCTGTCAGCTGAGCACGGTGGCGGATACAAGAAGAATGGTGGTGCAGATTTTTTGGGAGAGTATTGGCGACAAAGATTTGGGAGAGTACAGACGAATCGTGAGGAGGAGCGAATGCGGTGCGGGAGTGAGGAGAATGTCGTGTGTAATTCATATATGATATTTAGTATCTTTATCTTATCACTTTTACTGTTACTAATATATTTTATGTCAATAAAAATTGATATATATTGACAATTGACTTTTTTATACTCCCTCCGTCCTGAATTGACCGTCCTTACTATTTGAATATGTCGTTTGACTTCAATTTTAACATATAAGATAAATTAATTTTTAAAATTTAAGTTTTGCATATGATTCCTTACATGATAAACTATATGTTACAAAATTTAGTTTTATAAAATTATTTTATCTTATATGCTTAATACTGAAGTGGAAAAACGTGTCATAAAGCAAACAAGACGGTCAATTTAGGACGGAGGGAGTATTATTATACGTTTTGCTTATACTGATATATCAATATAATTGTTTGTATAACTCCGAAACTTTTACCGACACAAGTCTATTTGTTATTATAGCAAATTAATAGTGATAGTGATATGTATGTTAGTAAAGGTGTATGCTACTAAACGTTGTTTACTCCCACCGTCCCTATTTGACCTTCTCGTTTACTATTTAGATATGTTATTTGACTTTAATATTTAACATATAAGATGACATAATTTTACAAATCTAAATTTTGCAATGAAATCTTTATGTGAAAACTACATGTTGTAGAAATTTGTTTTATAAAATTATTTTATCTTATATATTTAATATTGAAGTGGAAAAACGTGTCAAAAGCAAACAAGAAGGTCAAAGTGGGACAGAGGGAGTAGTTTGTAGTGACTAGATGTATAATTGAAATAAGGGTGACAATTCAGGTTGATGGGTTGGGTTGAAGACAACTCATACCCTACCTGTTTATGATTTTATTGACTTAAACCCAACAAAAAAATAATCAGGTTACACATTATCAATCCTACCCGAAGCATATAAGATCATTCAACCCAAACTCAAACCGTATAACCCATAATACATCTTTTTATAGTTTTTTATTTTTAATTCAAATAGATTATAAATATTTATCAGATATCCATAAGATTTCTTAAGAGCTACATGAGATTGCATGTAAGGATGAACATGGGCCGGCGAATACCCGTTCATGTTGATCACCTGGTCACTAACACGCTAAACCGGGTGAAAAACCCATAAAAATTGGGTGAAAACGGGTGATGGGTGAAACGGGTGCGGGTTGGGTGACGGGTGGACATTTTCCACCCGTCACGTGACTCATTCACCCGACCCACACCTCGCCCGCATATATATATATATATATATATATATATATATATATATATTAAGTTGGTAACCTTCTTCATTTTCCTTCACTCACGGTATTGAAACCCTATTCTTCACTCTCCTTCACACACACTTTCTTCTCCTTCACTTCTTTACTCTCAATTGCGGTGCAAAACACTAGCGAACAAGGAAATTCATGCCCTACGTCATTCTTCTTCTCTAGACTCATAGTAACTTTGCAACCTAATTGACAAACAAGGAACTTACATGCTCTGTGATTCTTCACTCTCCACTCACGGTAATTTTGCAGCCCTAACTGGTGAACACAGAACATATATGCTCTACACCATTCTTCATTCTCTACACTCATGGTAATTTTGCAACCTAACTGGCGAACAGTGAACGTACATGCTCTGTGCCATTCTTAACTCACTCTTCGCTCACAGTATATTTTGCAACCCTAACTAGTGAACAAGGAACATCATGATCTCATTCTTCATTCTCATCACTCGGTAATTTGCAACCCTAACTCGAGAACAAGGAACTTACATGCTCTGCGCCCTTCTTCGCTCATGGTAATTTTGCAACCCTAACTAGTTGACAAGGAATATTCATGCTCTGCGCCATTCTTCATTCTTTTCACTCTCTGTAATTTTGCAACCCTAATTGGCAAACAAGGAATATATGCTCTGTGCAGTTTTAATTTCTTCACTGAAGGTAATTTTGCAACCTTAAGCGGCGAACATGGTACATACATGCCCTGCACCTCTATTCACTCTCTTTACCCACGGTAATTTTGAAACCCTATCTGTCAAACAAGGAAAATAAAAATGGGTGAACGGGTTCATCCGTTTCACCCACGGTGACAAGTGATACATAACGGATGACAGGTCAAGTATGGGTGGAGTAGGTGAAATTGGGTGGCGCGTACGGGTGATGGTCCACCCGACCCATTGTCATCCCTATTTGCATGGTCTTCATTCACCCAAACCCGCTTCATATAAGAAAAAGCATGTTGATGCTCTTTAAAAATATTTATCAAATTGTTGGATGAATAAAGTAAAGTGTTGATAGTGTTTTATTTTATATGTATTTACTAATAGTTATAAAATTATAAAAGAAACGAAGTGCATGCTAATATATGTGTACTATTTATTGTATTTTCTCTTTAATAAAATATTGATAATGGGTCGGGTTGAATTTAGGTTAGAACTTGTAACCCATACCCAACTCAAGTGAGTAACTCAAACCCGACCCCAAAATTAAACGGATCAAAAATCTCAACACGAACATCAAAATTTGTTAGTTTTGGTTCAGGTCTTAGAATTGGATCAAAGTTTCCACCCCAAGGTCTTATTAAAAAAATGATAAACAACCAAGAATGAGAACAATTAAGAAAAATATGTTTTCAATTAATTCTACAAAAATACTTTTAAATATTTATTATTATTAATTTTAATACTTTTCTATAATAATAATTTCTTATGATTTTTAGTCTTTTAGATAGATTTTCAATATTTACTTTAAATTTTTATTATAATAATTTTCTATAGATTTTGACACTCTTTATTACTGTTTATCATTTTTATAAAATATTTTTTTATATTTCTATAATATATGAAAAAAATTCATATTTATCTTAACTTTGAATAGTTTTAGTCAACATGGGCAAATTGTTAAAGTTATAAGATAACATTTGACTTTAATTTTCTATTTTTGTTTCAATATATGATTAAAGAGTATATGGTGAAATGGAAAAGATGAGAATATAAGAAAAGTATTAACATTTACAATGTTAAATTTGGAAGAAATGCTGGAGTGTACTAAATGTACAAGATTCAAAATGTGCAAGAGTTAAAGGTTCAGTTAGAGATGGCACCTGCAGAGATGAAAGAGTTAAAGGTTCAGTTAGAGGACCTACTAGACAAGGGCTATATCAGACCGAGCGTCTCTCCATAGGGAGCGCCAGTATTGTTTGTCAAGAAGAAAAGATGGGAGTATGAGACTCTGCATTGATTACAGGGAGTTAAATGCCGTTTCAGTCAAAAACAAATACCCTCTTCCACGCATCGACGACTTGTTTGACCAGCTCAGAGGCGCAGTAGTGTGTCTCGAAGATCGACTTGAGATCAGGCTACCATCAGATACGCATTGTAGAGAGAGATATAGAGAAGACAGCGTTCAGAACACGTTACGGTCACTACGAATTTACCGTGATGCCATTTGGATTGTCAAATGCACCTGCAGTATTTATGGATCTCATGAACCGTCTGTTCTGAGAGCAGCTTGACTCATCAGTAGTGGTATTCATCGACGACATCTTAATCTACTCTAAAACTAAGAAAGACCACGAGGCACACCTTAGGCGAGTTCTACAGATTATGAGAGAAAACCAGCTATATGCCAAGCTCTCGAAGTGTGAGTTTTGGCTAGATAGCGTGGCATTCTTGGGGCACATCATTTCAGCCAGCGGCATATCAGTCGATCCTGCGAAGATAGAGGCAGTCAAGAGCTGGCCGAGACCTAAGACAGTGACCGATATCCGCAGTTTCTTAGGGTTAGCTGGATACTACAGACGTTTTGTGAAAGACTTCTCCAAGGTAGCCAAACCTATGACTAATTTGATGAAAAAGGACGCTCAGTTTTGTGTGGACTGTAGATTGCGAGCGTTCCTTTCAGACACTGAAAGACCTTCTGACGTCGGCTCCCGTACTCACCATTCCTAAAGGGACCGACGGGTTCGAAGTGTACTGTGATGCCTCAGGTACGGGGCTAGGGTGTGTACTCATGCAGCATGGGAAGGTCGTAGCCTACGCCTCCCGACAGCTGAAAAAAACATGAGGAAAACTACCCGACACATGATTTAGAGCTGGGAGCAGTGGTTTTTGCTTTAAAAATATGGAGACACTACTTATATGGTGTGACAGTGACGATATACTCAGATCACAAAAGCCTCCAATATCTATTCACCCAGAAGGATATGAACATGAGGCAGAGGCGATGGGTCGAGTTCTTGAAGGACTACGACATCGACCTCAAGTACAAGGAGGGGAAAGCAAACATAGTAGCTGATGCCCTGAGCTGGAGAGCTCACTCCTTACATGCCATGTCAGCAAACAGTAGCCTAGTCGAAGAAGTACGCTGTGCTCAGGAGAGCGACCAGTACATACAGACCATCAGGCAGCAGTTGGTTGACGGCATATTCGAGAGGCAAAAATACAATTTCACACTCAGTGATGATGGACTGATCAGATTGAATGGCAGATTGTGCATTCCAGAATCCAGCCCAGAGTTGAAAGAGAAGATACTTAGTGAAGCTCATTGTTCTTCCTTGTCCATCCACCCGGGATCATCGAAGTTGTACAAAGATCTGAAGACTCACTTTTGGTGGAGTGGTATGAAAAAGGATGTAACAGAGTTTGTTACCCGTTTGACCTGTCAGAAAGTCAAGTTCGAACACAGGAGACCAGGAGGTTGGTGGTGCAGCCTATGCCCATTCCGTACTGGAAGTTCGAGGACCTATCCATGGATTTTGTTGTCGGCCTCCCACCGACTAAGGGAGGTGCGAACACTATTTGGGTGATCGTCGACAGACTGACGAAAGTGGCTAAATTTATTCCGATCAAAGACACATGGAAAGTTCCCAAACTAGCGGATCTTTTCCAGCGAGAAATCATAAGACACCATGGCGTGCCAAAAACAATCGTGTCAGATAGAGACCCTCGATTCCTATCACGGTTTTGGGGGCAAGTTCAGGAGGCCTTGGGTACCAAGCTGAAGCTAAGTACCGCCTTTCACCCGCAAACGGATGGTCAGAGCGAGAGGACCATCCAGACTTTGGAGGACATGCTACGAGCATGCGCCCTAGATTTTCAGGAGAGTTGGGTTGATCGATTGCATTTAATTGAATTTGTTCCTACAATAACAGCTACCACGCGTCAATTCAGATGCCACCATTCCAAGCTTTATATGGTAGACCATGTAGGACACCTCTCTGTTGGGACGAGCCTAGCGAGAACACATTCCTTGGACCCGAGTACTTAGAGCAGGTGAAAGAGGATGTCCTACAAATACGTAGAAATATGAAAGCTGCCCAAGATAGACAGAAATCATATGCAAACGTCCGACGGAGAGATCTCGAGTTCGCAGTCGACGACCGAGTCTTCCTCAGAGTGTCACCCATGAAGAGCATCTTTCGTTTTGGACAGAAGGGCAAGTTAAGCCCGAAGTATGTTGGTCTGTATCGCATTACGGAGTGAGTGGGCCCGTTAGCTTACAGGTTAGACTTACCTGCTGAGCTCGGGAGAGTGCATGATGTATTCCACGTATCTCAGCTGAAGAAATACATCCCTCACCCCTCGCATGTGTTACAGCCAGAGCATCTGGTACTAGACCCGAATCTCAGTTACGAAGAAACTCCACTACGTATTTTAGATATGAAGACACGGGAGACCAGGAACAAGACCGTCCGCATGGTCAAAATTCTTTGGTCAAACCACGAGGTCGAAGAGACCACTTGGGAGTTAGAAGATTCGATGAGAGCCAAGTATCCAGCGCTTTTCGAGTAGCGTCTAGGAGTACTTGTGGGGTACGGGGGCGTAACCCCTTTTAAGGGGGGTAGAGCCTCGAGTTTTGTGTGTCTGTATGTGTATTTGTATGTGGGGCATACGTGTTTTGTCTTGTTGGTGGGTGGTTTGCGCATTGCGCACATGTGTATGTTGTGAACATGTATGTAAGTATCCTACGAGATACTCGGATGTATGAATGGTTTGATGATTGATATATATGTGTGTATTCCCTTATGAATTCAGTTCATATTGTATCGTTTAGATACCGTCACATCAAATAGATGTGCACCATGGCTATATGGGTAGTTATTAGAAATCATTTGAGAAAGACGACTTCGGGACGAAGTCTCTTTAAGGGGGTAGATGAAATACCCCTAAATAATTAAACGTTATGTAAATATATAAATTTACAACATTAATGTATTAAACGAATATATATGTACACACACAACGTTACAAGATTATAACGTTGTATATATAACTAAAACACGACAAATAAAATAGTCGTACCCGTATAAAGGTATAATTAAAAACGTGACATAACAAAATAGTCGTATATATATATATGTACATACAACTAATAACACGACATGTTAATACAAGTCACTTGTATACAATATATAGGCATAATAAGGCTGAAACAAAAAAAAGGGAGCAAACATGCTCTAGCCGGGATTCGAACCCGAGACCTCTCGTACCTATCCCGAAACCTTAACCGCTTGAGCTGTGCTCGAATTCGGTATTAGTTACCCACGAATTATAATTAGTAGTTTCACTACTGAAGTTACAGAAAAGAGAGAATCAACTCTCGATATCCTTCTCTGAATTTAATTCCTCAAAATCAACACTACCGCAACTTTCATGACGACAAGAACTAATTATTCTCCAGATTGCCTTGTACTCCCATGCAGCAAGGGAATTGTTTTTCATAATGCCCATCCCTCTCGAGGATTCCCAAGCAACACAGCCATCGACCAACGACCCCATACCCATCTCATTATAATCGGTCTCCTCCTCTCTCAGTACCTTCGCCTTCTCTAACTTCCACCGAGAGCTGCCCACAACCTCCATGGCTACTGCTCAGTAGTTAGGTAAGTTTCCAAGTTTAAACCATACTCACTGTTCTACTCCGATTTCCTACTTCAAGAGCTAAACCGTGATCATGTACACCAGCAGTAAAGACCGAATTGGGAGCTAGAACAGTGGGAAGTTTCGGTTGAACAACAGAGAAGAAGGGAAGCTAGCTCATTCGTCTTCTCAAGGTAAAAAAAAACCCCATGAAACCCAGCATGCACTAAGCTTCCAGTTCTCTGTTTTCTTACGTGAGCTTCACCACATTTTACCCACTGTTGTACCGGTGGTAGCCATAGTTAGTCCTCAGCTCTTCTTTCTTCCTTTTTGTCTCTCCTTATGCAGGAGACAGTAGATAGTACTCAGCTTGGTGAAGGAGCAGGACCAAGCCAATCTTCCTTGCTTTACTGTCCTCGGTGAAGAAGAAAAAAAAAAAAACAAGGTACAAGCCACACCTGTTTCAGTTTGCTCCAAACCATGCCTTTTAAGTTATCACGGGTTAACATCTAAGTAACCTGTTCTAGTGTAGTCAACTGACCAAGGTGCTGTGAGTTCGAGATTCCACCAAAGGTGTAGCTAAGGAGTTGTCAAGACTGGTGAGTAACTTCTAAACTGATGAAAAAAATCATAGAAACAGAAAGGAGGCTAAATCTATCGAAACTGCTAATCATGCAAACCTATAGCATGTAGCCTCTGTATACTAAGTGTCGTTGAGTTGCTAATGCTTTTACCATCTTATGAGTACACCTGGTCAAGTCTATAAATGTGAGGGTGTTGAAGAAAAACAATAAGAACAGATCATAACTAGAAAGGGGGAAACAAAACAGAAAACAGATGTAACAGTTTCTGGTTTTTATTTCTGAGTAGTTTTCAACTGATGAGACCCGTTTTTTATGTATCTACTTTGCAGAGGGAATGTGAGGATAGGAAGGGCTAGATTAGAAACTAAAAACTCAGTCAAACACATAACTGTCTAGGTTAGTAATGAAGGGAAACTGATATAAAAAAACTAGAACTGAGAATTCTCAGAGAACAGAAGGAGTTTATCAAGTTTTAAAATGCTTCAGTTTTAGTTCCTAAGATTTTGTGTTCTGTATAAATGGCTTGTGTGGTGAGTTAATGAATCTAAGACATTCTAACACACCTAAGTGAGGGTAATCACATCTTGAGGAATTAAAAGCCTAACCCGATACACAAACAGTGGAAGAAAAAGAAAACATCACAGCAGTTTGAGTGCTTCTGCTTGTTTCAGTTTCAAGTTCTGTGTAAAAGATTTTTCAGGGACGCAGCCCTTGTGGCCTTAGGTTATTTGTGGTTCAAACTACAGTAAAACATATAATTAGGCCACTAAATCAATATGGGGGGGAAATAAACTGATAGTGAGTCTGTAACAGAAAACACAAACTGAAGAGTTGTGACAGTTTCTTTTCCAGTTTCAAAAAGGGTCATGTGCAGTTCCTGGTTTCTGACTGTTGAGACCCATGTCTCTTTTGGGCTGCTATGAAGACTAAAATGATACCTCGACAATCAACTAGATAGCTAAACAACTAAGGAACAAGAAATCAGAAGAATGTAACAGAAAAGAAAGCAAATTACAATTACTGTCTGGCTGCTTGGTTATCAGTTCAGACCTCTAGGATTTCTGTTGTGTAGGGGACCTTGGTAGTTCTAACTGGAAGTCTTGAATTGTTAAAAATTTAAACTGTATTGAAACTCCTAACTGAGAGTAAATGAACTGGAAAAAAATTAAGGAATCAGGTGGCACGTTGCAGAGAGAATCAACCAGTTTCACATTTCTGTTTCTTTTTTGTAACAACAAAGTCTAGTTTCTGTGTGGAGAATTCTCAGAGAAATGTCCTAGATGATTGAAGATCTGTTAGGAAGTTAAAAACCAGAGAATACAACTAGCTAGATGGATAAACAATTCGTGAGAAGGAAAGAGGTTAGATGAGTGAACACAGAAAGGCAGCAGGAGGATAATGAAACATCAGTTCTGATTTCAATTTTATTTCAGTTTCAGTTTTTTTTGCACCAGATCAGTCTCTGGCTATTTCGGTATCTGTAACAAGTTGCCTTCGGTTTGTTTGGGTTTAAAAGCTTGATGGAAATGTTTTAGTAACTGGTTTGACAGTTTGGCAAGGATTGAAGAATTAAACATACGAACTAATAGGGAGGAAAGGAAGGAAGAAATACACCTGTTGCCGATTCTTCTGCTGCGGTTTTGACTGCTGTGTGCTCAAACTTCAGTGGCATCAACAAGGTTACCTAGAGTTGTCCTTGAATCTTAAAAATCTCGATAATCATTAGCTAAGTGGGTAAGGAAATAGGGAGAGTGTAGCTCAGTGTAGAAAACAGACAGAGGTGAGAATAAGAGTGTACACCAGTTTTCTGGATTCTAATTGTAGTTCCAGAAAACTTCAGTTTCGGTATAACAAAGTTACAGAGAGCTGAAAGGGATGATTTTAGGTGGTCCAAGGACTTAAAACCTAGCTAAATCACCTAACCAAGCATGTAAGCACATAGATAAGAAAGAAAAAACAGACCGTAAACCAACTGTGAATAAAACAGAAGGAAAACAGATAGGGACACATATCAGTTTTGAATTCAGTTCTACCATTCTGATCTTTCTGTATATCAACCTTTTAGGAGTTTAAACATTGTGGTGGTGAATCTGTTGAGGTCAAAACTGTACTAAGATACTTACTTAGATAGCTAAGCAACCTAGGGAAAACTCAAACCAGAACCGTGAGCAAACTACAAGATACAAGATAGATTATCAGGTTATGGTTTTCAGTTTTTACAGTTTTGACAGTTCTAATTGGTTCATGTAAAGTGAGTTTTCTGAGATGATAACACCATGGTTTTGAGTTGCTTTTAAGTTCAAACCTTTTTCTGATGCAAGCATCGGGTGGTGTGATAGCTTGAGAAGTTTGGAAACCAATCAGTAAACCTAAATAAAGATTTGAGGAAGGAATAAACAAATGATGTTTCAGTTTTCTTGTTTCTTCTGTTTCAGATTCTTCCCAGTCAGAGTAGGGTTGTTTCTGTGTCTGTAACAGATTGGAATGAAACTGTAAATAACACCATGAACTAAGTAGCTAAGTAGAGTGGGGGGAGAAAGTGAAGCAGAAACCAAATCGAGGAATGAGAAACAAAACAGAAGAGAAACAACTTACCTAACTAATACATCAGTTTCCAAATTACTTCTGAAATGAATGACCTTCTGTATAAACCTGTTACAGAGGGATATAAGGGCAGAATTTGAGTTAAGAATGAACCTAAGGTACTTCTAAGTGAGTGAACTAGCTTGGTACATCCATTGGAGGTTTAGAGCTCAACTGGATGACTAAACCGAAAAAAAAGAGATGCAATCACATGATTTCAGGATTTTCAACAGTATGCTCTTTGGAATAATTGAGATGCAGAGGAGGTTAAGTAGTGATACAGTCTTAGGTTTTCTAATCTATGATGGATGTGGTGGAATGGTAAATTTTGAAAAAGAATGAGATTTAAAAAGGATGAAATCTGATATGTACATATATTACCGGTAACTAGAGTAAGGTGTTGTCAAACCTTGGGTTATATTTTACCACAAGGTTTTGATGTTATAAAGTTAGAGACTTACAACATATTATAAGTTATGTGGTAATATTGTGAGTAATGAGAATATATAATAAAGGAGCTCAAATGTGGCACATGTGTATATTATTTTCGATACATTCATAAGTTGCCAAAACCACGTGTTATTAAGTCAAGTGACACATAAAATATCGTACTATATAACATCTTGGAACAAATATAACACAAAATAATATTATGTGGCCAAGAATATAGTTATTCAAACTGTTATGCTAAACGCATACATATATATGTATCAACACGTGTCAAGAAATAAGTTATACACTATAGTTTACAACGACATAAAATACTAAGGTTAATATAAGACGTTGGTATGATAAATGAACCCTGAGTAAAGTATCATAAGTGTACAACGTAAGGTTTCATGTCCTATTGTAAACCGAGTATTAACTCACACAACGAGTAAGGGGTTTACAAAGTAACGGTACTTAAACTAGGAACAAATGTTAAGTCTGGGGACATAGTATTGGGATTTCAAACGCTATTCGGAAATACCGAATTGTATTGTCATGTGGATTGATGCTTAGCATTCCTTGTATTTCTAGATCGCACTTCCGACGTACGTGCTCGAAAGCTCTAGTGGTTTGTACTGCACGAATCTAGACACGGTGTACGGTATGTAAAGGAGTTTGATCCGAGTTGTCCTGAGGAATTCCTCGGGCTTGGATTTGTTTGATAACATGTATGATTATGTGTGATGAATATGTGTTTTACTGCATTACTTATTTATGCACGAACTAATACTATGTCGACTATAGATCGACTTATATAAAACTACATATACGAGTTGTGTGACTGTGATTACCGTTGCTTAACCTACTACACTAAGTATTACAAGTATGTAGTTATAACCTAAGTAAGACACTTAGCAACGGGACACGACATCGTCGGTCCCTAGAGCTTCAACTCAAACATAAATACTACCTATAATCATTCTAGGCATGCGTAAGACCCATAGGGCAGCCAACAAGTAAGTGATGTACTCCATGTTTAAAACTGTAACTGGATCACTAACTAACGAAGCTAACAGTGGAGTGTGAATGAAAGTGATGTGAACCTTAATCCAGACAGTCATTGGCTGCTGGTCGCGCGTAGAGATCTCTTGGGTTAACCTGTGTCGGGTTTTCCCTAGTTAATCCTGAACAAGCCTAGATAGATCGTCAGGCGGAGTGTGCTACCGTTGGCACCAGGCCCTTGGCCACCTAAATGGACGCCTTTACAAAGGCAAAGTGAATTAGTCCCAGAGTCTTCGGATGATCAAGGCAGTGAGCACCTTGTGTGTACGTGGGACTACTGTCCAAGTGAGTATATATCTCGGGTTGTCCTAACTGACTCCCGCCAGTGCTAACCTAACCAACATATGTGAAGGCCCGGCGGGCCGAGTGTTGTAATACGTGACGATGTGAAACCAAGAACAGCGTGTGACTTACCGATGCTATTGTATTGTGCAATGTGCTGTTGTTTGTGTATATCTGTGATGATTGTTACATGCTTAAATTATGCCTTACAGTTTCCTGTTATACTCTGTGTAACCAATGTTGCATGTAACGAACCAAATAAGAAGATGGTTAATACGACCTAATTGACCATTAGGGTCCAGACTCGGCATACTCAGCGTTTATCGCTGAGCCTTTATGGCTTTATGCAGGTTGATGATCATGGACGAAGCCGGAGTGCGGGGCTGGGTAGTTAGGATGTTGTGGATTTCAGATTTACCGTTCATACCTCGTTATGTATTAAGTTATTTCACTGGAAATGGGTTGTAAGATTTGGAGTATGTTTAGACGCTCACAGTAGTTGTGTTTTTGAGACCTAGATAGACATGTAGGCGGTATCTCGTTGTCACCGCGGATTGTATTATTATGTTTTCACTTTGTTAAGTTGTTGTATTGCTACATCACTCGTATGGGCGAGTGATGGCAAGTAACACCCATGTGAGTTCTATTACTGTCATTTCTTCCGCTGTGAGACGCCGTTATTCCTGTTCACGTGAGTGATTATTACGTCATGATTGAGAGGGGTGTTACAAAAGTGGTATCAGAGCGGAGTACCGCTCTGATGACGAGTTACTAGGAATTAAACAGTGAGCTTAAGATTTGGGAAACCTGGGATACGTCTGTGAGGTACGAGACGAGCTATTTAGTGAACTTAAGTAGAGGTTACGCACTATACATATACACATTTAGCCTCTAAGGCAACTTAATATCTTATGTGTGTGTTGACGGTATATTTACCGAATTATAATACGACGGTCTGTACAGCAGATGGATGGTAAACCTAGAGGGCGCAGAGCCGGTAGAGGGGCCGGTGGCGACACCGGTATCCCAGGCGTTAATGAAGCAGTTGCTGCTTTACTTACCCAGATTGGAGGCGCTATACCCCACCCACCGCAGCCCCGTGAGACGAATTGGCTTAAGGCGGTATCTGAGACACGACCACCGACCTACTCGGGGGAGCTGGACCCCATTCCCTTGGAGCGCTTCATCGTGGAGCATGAGAAGGCCTTCGAGGCCTTGCGAGTGCTAGAGGATCAGAAAGTTACAATTGCTGCATTCAACTTGAAGAACGCAGCCAGTACCTGGTGGGGAGACTTGTGAAGGACCAGCACTTAGCGACACCCGACTTCTCATGGGCTATGTTCGTGGAGATCCTACGAGGGAAGTACTATCCCGCTCACCTCAAGCAGAAGAAGCATCGGGAGTTTGAGACGTTGACCCAGGGGAGTCTGTCCGTGGACGAGTACTATGCTCGTTTCATCGGTCTTCTTGACTTCATCCCGGAGTTGACTACTCTAAGACCGTTAAGGTCGAGAAGGGGGGGGGGTCTTTTATTCCGTATCCAGGCAGCCATGGTCGCCACACTCTATACACCATACAGGTAAAATCTAAACACCGTTAATTCTTATTAATGTTATACATATCCAATTAGAGTGAATGTGTGAAGAATCACCAGTTTAAAATTTCCAGGAATGTTATGATGCGGCCTCGAGGACGGAGCTGATGCTCCAGACTCGGGATGAGACTCTGGGCCAGAAGAAAAGGAAGAAGTCCGAGAAGGAGTCTGAGGACGGGGGAGTGAACCGAGGCGAGGGCTCAAGAAGGGAAAGTAAGGAAATATTTTCATTTATTGATTTAATCATTAATTGATTATCATGTGTGCTGACCCCAAATCTGTTTTGACAGAGGCTTCTTCAAAAAGAAGGGAAAGCAAGGGCAACAGAGGCAGCAAAGTCAGCAGGGTTTCAAGGGGAAAGATCCCGTACCACGACTGACCGGCCCACCCATCGATGCCCAGCCACTGAGATCGGCACCTCCCAGGGGTGGGTGAGCATACCCTCCTCATAATTTTAGTTGTCAAACTATTTGTTAATCCTAATATTGTGCATGACTCGTGTTAACCTAAGTTACGGTTGCAACAGGCACCGGTAGACCCCAGCGCCATTTCTACTATAAGCGCTGTGGGAAGGACCACCCAGGGGTGGACTGCAGCGGCAACAAGGTGGAATGCCGATCCTGCAGGAAGATGGGGCACCGTGACTATGAATGCTACTCCAACCCAGACGGCCGGAATTACCAGGGGACGAAGACTGCTCAGAAGCCCACTGTTGGAGGATCAGGGGCGCCACGAGGTGGCCAAGGGGGCCAAACGTCCACCGACATGCGTTTTCAGAAGGGGAAAGGAGTCGACCATGGACGCACCACCCTTAATTCAGCGGGAACCTCAGGCGCTGAGGCGGGTACCCAGCGCACCACAGGTAATTATAATTCCCAACTGTTATTGTATGAACCATGATGTGTGTTAAACGCTTTAAAGCATGAACCATGAGTGTGTTACGACCTTAAGTAATAACTTACCTTAGGAAAACTTCCACATCTAGGTAGTTTCGACATTTGCTACCCCCTATCTACGAGACCAAGATCGCCAAGACCCGCAGCCGAAAAAACAAGAACATCCAAGAGAGAATAGTCAAGTCATCCGACCAGGCATGATTCTGCTTAGAGAATTCTTAACTTAGACGAGCAAACCGACATCATAGAAGAGTGTAGAGCCTTGGGTAGAGAACTAGGTGGGTTTTACATTCCAGGTTTTACGAGCGGTTCGAAGATGAGGCTACACATGATGTGCCTAGGTAAGGATTGGGATCCACAAACTAGGACATACCAGGAAGTGAGGAAACTAGATGGGGCGAGAGTACCTAGGATACCCGAGAGATTCAAGAACTTAGCACAGAGGCGGTGGGGTGGAGACCGCGCAGCAGCTTGAAGACGAACCAGTACCCGGCATTGATGCCGACGTTTGCATTGTAAACTTCTACGAACAAAATGGGCGACTGGGATTACACCAGGACCGGGATGAGACACCCGAGTCCATTGCAAAGGGTATTCCCGTAGTATCGTTCTCCATTGGTGATGAAGCAGAATTCTTATATGGCGACCAAAAGAGAATGGATCTAGCTAAGAAGCTAGTCCTCAGATATGGAGATGTTTTGATATTCAGTGGAGATTCGAGATTAGTGTATCACGGAATCAAGCGGATTAAGTTAAATACCGCACCACCAGCTTTAGTAAACACTACCCACATCAAACCGGGACGTTTAAACTTGACCTTAAGAGAGTATTGATGTAATCTAGCTTTGTATGCAAGTATAATGTAATGATTTGTGAAATAAATAAAAGTGGAGTTTCAAAATTTTCGTACAATTGTTATCAGTCTTATCCTCATGCGACTCGTTAATCCAGGCCTCGAACCTGAAAAAGAAGCAAACCTCAACATTCTGAATACGGCTCAAGCCAAAGAGATTGGCAACGTCATCACTGGTAAGGATAGGAACCAACCGAATTAATGAATTCAACCTTTATAGCCACGTACTAATGTAAACCAAAATGCTACAGGTACCTTCCCTGTAAATGACACCGACGCATCAGTCTTATTTGACTCAGGGGCATCCCACTCCTTCGTTTCCTCTTCTTTTGCAAAGAAGTTGGGACTGACCCCGGAGCACCTCTCCGACTTCACCGTCACGTTACCATCCAGGGAGAGAGTGCGATGCACGGGACGCTACGCGACTTGCGAATTGTTATACAGGACGAGATTTTCCCCGTCGACTTGACCGAATTCAGAGGGTTGGGTTTCGACGTCATCATCGGTATGGATTGGCTGCAGAGACACAAGGGCCGGATACATTGTGCCGAGCACCGACTGTTACTCAAAAGCCCGGGGGCAAGGCTATTTCCTACCGTAGTGTACCGAAGGAACCCACCATCAAAATTGTATCTACCTAGAACCTAATAAAAGAAGTGAGGAAGGGCCACACCACATAATATGTTATGTCCACGATACGAGACAAGAGGAGCAGATGGATTTGGATATACCAGTGGTATCCGAATTCCCTGATTTGTTTCCTGAGGAATTACCAGACATGCCACCATCACGAGAGGTGGAGTTCGCCATTGATCTTATGCCGGGCACGGGGCCTATTGCCAAGGCACCCTACCGAATGGCGCCTGCAGAGATGAAAGAGTTAAAGTTCAGTTAGAGGACCTACTGGACAAGGGCTATATCAGACCGAGCGTCTCTCCATGGGGAGAGCCAGTATTGTTTGTCAAGAAGAAAGATGGGAGTGTGAGACTCTGCATTGATTACAGGGAGTTAAATGCCATTTCAGTCAAAAACAAATATCCTCTTCCACGCATCGGCGACTTGTTTGACCCGCTTAGAGGCGCAACAGTGTTCTCGAAGATCGACTTGAGATCAGGCTACCATCAGATACGTATTGCAGAGAGAGATATAGAGAAGACAGCGTTAAAACACGTTACGGTCACTACGAATTTACCGTGATGCCATTTGGATTGTCAAATGCACCTGCAGTATTTATGGATCTCATGAACCGTCTGTTCAAAGAGCAGCTTGACTCATCAGTAGTGGTATTCATCAACGACATCTTAATCTACTCTAAAACTAAGAAAGACCACGAGGCACACCTTAGGCAACATCTACAGATTATGAGAGAAAACCAGCTATATGCCAAGCTCCCGAAGTGTGAGTTTTGGCTAGATACCTGATAAGTGTGAAACATATAGGCTTTTTAGGGTTTAAATACCTTATAATTTGTAACGATTCAGGCAATGTTTCCCACTTATTATGTGTTTTTCCTAAGATTGATGTTTTGATAAGAACTGATGTGTTATATATGTTAAATGCAGGAAAAACCCAGGAAATAAAGATTATACATCATAAGGATTACAACACAAACAAACGGGGAACAAATCAGGAGAGAGAAGAGAAAAATTGGTCTTGTCAGGCTCCGTTTGGCGGCGGACACAAAGCGGACATCTCTTGTCCGGATCTTTTGGGCCGGACGCAAGCCGAACGTGACTAAAATTCCAGATCCGAGAGTTCGCGTTTCAGATCTAAAACTCTGTCACGTCCGGATCCGGACACGATACGGACACGATCCGGACGTCACACAGAATTGAAAAATAAAAATGCACGCACTGATAATTAGCCTTTCGGCTAATTATCGAGCAGCGCATTAACAGACAGTCGGCATGGAAACAGGGGAGCGGCGCACTGCAACAATTATTAACTACGCTCCATCCTTATCAATGCCTTATCAACCTACCCTTTACCTAATCTGTGTTTTCCTTTCTAACCCTATATAAACCACCTCTGCCTTCATTCCAAACCGCAACTGACTTCATAGTCTCCCCTCCTCTCTAATCCTCTCACTCACCATACGTTCCATCTCCATTCTTCTATCTCCTCCATAAACTGCATAACTCACTCACGATTCATCTGCTATCTCACAAAAATAGCTTCGTAAACCTCCGCCAATTCCTCCGCTCATATCCCGTGTCCGCGACATTTTAGCCGTGTCCGATCCTTGTCGGATCCGGACACGCCCATTCCACCCACGTCCGGATCGCGTCCGACCCAGACAGATCCGGACATCTCACGTCCGCCTCTCTGTCCGACCCTCTTCAGCCGGACACCTCACAAAACTCACTAAAACTTCCAATTTTCGCCCCATTTCACCCAATTCACTCCATTATCACCAAGACCAACCTTCAAGCCAGCATAGCGCAAGGACAAAAGGATGGAGCGAGCAAGAAGATCTTCATAACAGATGATTTCTTCTAACTCTCTCTCATTATTATTATAATCGCTATGTCTAGCTAAGAGGATTTACTCTAGGGGAAGGGATGTTGTAATTAGTTAAACTCTGCATTATTTTGCTGCTTGTTGAGACAATTTGGATTGTTCAGGTTAATGCTTTTAAGTGCTTTTAATAAACGTCATGAATTTATTATAAGCCCTCGAATCATGTTATGATCAGATAAGGTGATTAGCATTGACGGTCCTATTAACCTGTTGCCTGTGATAATTGCAATCGGATAGATTACTTTAGTCACTAGGAGCTTTAGTCCGGATTAAAACCAGACTAGTAATTCGTGCAATAAAAACCATCTAGATATACTTGCTAGGTCTAGACTAGAACTACATGTCCTGTCTAGATGAGCTATCTGGAATTAAGACTTAATACAGAATAGATAATTGAGAATTACAAGCCGATTCAAGTCTCCACTTTAGCAGTAGAATATGCAGAACCTAGCTAGTGAAACAACTCCCTGAACCTAGAGTACCATTCACACTCCCAAAACTATCACTTTAATTTATCTGCTATTTACTTCTTGTTATCGATTTGTGAAACCCAAAACCAAAAACAAACCCCTTTTGAGTTAAACATTACCTAAGGCTAGACTTACCATATCAAGTCCCGTGGATTGACACCCTGGTCGCTTCATTGAATTACTATACTATTTCGACCGGGATTTTTGCAACCTGACGATCTATGAACTATTGAATTCTAGGATTATTTCTAGGTTTTTAATATATCAAATAAATCGTTTGCAAAATGGCGCCGTTGCCGGGGACTTGACTTTTGTCTAGTCCCTAGCCTTGGTTAATTCGCTACTTTATTGCAACACACTGTTTATAATTGTTTGTTTTGTAATATATTTTGATTTTAATTTATTTTGTGTGCCAGTTTATACAATTGTTTTTCATTACTTTAAAACTCACTCATTTTGTTCCTTTCTCTCGGGCTGATTATAAGCACCTAGTGGATGCGAAGAACACGCTCCACTGGTCCCCCGGATACAAACTTCGATCCTGAAATCGAAAGAGTATACCTCCAAGCTTTGAGAACAAGAAGGCAGCTCGACTTCAATATGGCAGGAAATCATGACCAAATTGGAGCAGGTGCAGTGGCCCAATACACGATGGGAAGGATAAACAGACCACCAGCCACACCAAGACGAGGGCCAGTGGTTCTACCCAATCTAACTGCAGAACTTATAGCCGATTGGCAAAAGGTAAAACCTTCTCACCAATCCAATGCTGTTAGAAATCACCCTGCAGGTACTTTTTCAGGAGCAGACCCATCGGATGCATTAGACCATGTACATCGCTTTCTGGTACATTGGACTCTCTTGGCTTATCTCAAGGATTGGAGGAGTACGCAAGATTGAGCCTGTTCCAGCACAGCCTCTCTGGGGAAGCCTCGAAATGGTTCCATCGATTACCGCCAGCCATCATTACCACCTGGGAACAGATGACGGACAAATTCTACGAGAAGTACATCCCCATTTCCAGGACACGACAAATGATTGCCGACCTGATGGCATTCAGACAGATGGGTAATGAGACAGTCTGTGAGCGTGGGATCGATTCAAAGAGCTACTCCGCCAGCGCCCTCACCATGGTCAGGACATCACTTCACTAGCTCAGGGATTCTTCACAGGGGTTAAAAGACGAACACAGAGGCGAGATAAGATCCGCCCTAGGAGGAAACCTGCTAGCAAAGAGTGAGGAGGATTCATGGCATCTATGGAGTCCTACTGTGAGGAGCTTCGCCAGTGGAGCAGCAGTGGAGGACGAGTATTCTCGATAGGTCAGAGTTCTTCCAGAGCTCCAGACCCGATGATGGAACAACTAGCCTCCGAGCAAGCACAGATGAGGACCACGATGGGAAGCATGGCGAAAATGCTTGAACAACTCACCATGGGGTCAACCACCAGGCAATCCGCCAAGAAAATCTCCACAAACGAAGCTTGCTGCTCTCAGTGTGGGGAAGCACACGACTATGAGGACTGCCCACAAGTAGCCGAGATGAGGCAAACCGAGAAGGCCAATGTAATAGGCCAGTTCAACAACAGGCAACCCTGGGTGCAGAATCAGCACCAAAATCTGAGGTACGGAAATCCTAACAATGCACTAAATTCACATCAAATGCAGCCTCAGAGGACGAATCAGGTGGGGACCACCCGGTTTTTCTAGGCCTCAATATAATCAATTCCGGCCACAGCAACCTCAAGCTCAGCAACCATCTTTGAGTCAAACAATGCCAGTCTGAGGGAGATGGTGGATAAACTGATGGCTTCTCAGGAAAAGCAAACGGTAATCAACCAGAAGTTAGAGCATGCCATGGTGGAGATGCAAGGAACAATGAGTCAGTTGACTCAAGTCCTCTTACAGCAGAGACCATCTGGATCACTGCCTTCATGCAAGGAACAATGAGTCAGTTGAACTCAATCCTCTTTACAGCAGAGACCATCTGGATCATGCCTTCCCAACCAGAAACCAATCCAAAGGAGCAGTGAAGGCAGTGACGGGTCTCAGACGAAGACTGTGAGATTCTGAAGAAGCAGCAACAGTCACCCTGAGAAGTGGGAGGAACTTAAACAAAGATAAAGTGGCAGGAAAGCCGTACTGATGAGGAGACCGAGATTTCTTTCTAATACCGCCGGTGCACCATCAGGGCATCCCGCCCCTCCTGAGTTAGTTTCTGAGGAGACCCAGGCCCTATTCCTTCTTCCTCTCTTTCTACTGCTGTTTAAAATAAAAAGGGGAAAATATCTGCAAAAGAATTCCATTTCCAAACCGTCTCAAAGAGCGAGAGCTCGATGAGCAATTGGAAGATTTTTAGATGTTTTAGAAAGCTGACTATCAATATCCCTTTATTGATGTAATTAAGCAGATGCCGAATTATGCTAAATTTGTGAAGGATCTGATTTTCGAATAAGAGGAAATATAAAGAGAGGACACCATCCAGCTGACCGAAACTTGTTCGCAGCTCTCCGACAGATGCTGCCTCCAAAGCGTGGTGATCCTGGTCAGCCCATCATCCCCTGTTCAATTGGAGACATGGATTGCGGATACGGTCTCTGCGATCTAGGAGCGAGCATCAACCTGATGCCATACACCATGTTAAAAAGCTTCATGGGGTGAGCGTTCCCATTCATTTCAGTCCAGTTTAGCTGATAGATCACGATCACACCCAGAGGTATGGTTGAAAATGTAGTTGTTAGTGTGGGTAAGTTTTTTCCCCGCTGATTTTGTGATCCTTGACATGATGAAGATGTGAGAGGTACCTCTGATTCTGGGTAGACCTTTCCTCAAAACTGCAAAGACTGTTATTGATGTGTGTTGACAAGGGGAAGTTACCTTGAAATTTCATGATGAAGAATTAAGCTTTGATATAAATAAGATGATGCAGAAAAACACTTTTCTCAAGCTGTTTTCTCTGCTGATTTTAATTGATAATTCTTATGATCTTGATGATGACTACAACCTAGAGGAGTATTGATTCTTTTAATTCTTTGTTAAGTTTTCTGATACTTTAGAGCAGGTAATAGTCGATCCTTGAGGATGACAAAGACAGTTTTGAGATGGCCTCGGTCGTCCAGCAGCTGAATCACGGGAAATCATACTTTCGTTCCTCTCCTCTATGGAAAAGTGGGATCGATCTATTCAAAGACCCATACCTTCAATAGAGAAGCCTCCTACCTTGGAACTTAAATCTCTCCCTTCCCATCTCAAATATGTTTCTTGGCAGAGGGTAACACCCTGCCTGTTATTATCTCTTCTGCATCTTTGTCTATTTCGCAGGAAACTAGACTCCTGGAGGTGCTAAAGAAACATAAAAGTGCCATGGGTTGGACAGTTGTGACATCAAGGGATTAATCCAGGTTTCTGCACACACCAGATTCATATGGAAGAAAATTACAAGGCAGTACGACAGCCTCAGAGAAGGTTGAATCCAAATCTAAAAGAGGTGGTCAAGGCCGAGGTACTAAAGCTTCTTGATGCAGGTATTATCTACCCTATTTCTGACAGCCAGTGGGTATCTCCAGTCCAGGTTGTTCCAAAGAAAGGGGGATAGTTGCAGTGCCAAATGAGAAAGGTGAATGGTACACCAAAGACAAACCACAGGTTGGAGGATGTGCATCGATTACCGGCGCTTGAATGAGGCCACAAGGAAGGACCATTTCCCACTACCGTTTATTGATCAATGTTGGAGCGGTTAGCTGGGAAGGAGTTTCTACTGCTTCCTTGATGGGTATAGTGGTTATTTCCAGATTCCATTGCGCTAGAAGATCAGGAGAAGACTACCTTCATCTGTCCTTATGGTACTTTTGCTTACAGGAGGATGCCTTTGGTCTTTGCAATGCTCCAGCCACATTTCAGAGATGTATGATGGCAATTTTTAATGAGTTTATTGAGAAAAGTATTGAAGTGTTCATGGACGACTTCTCTGTCTATGGACACAAGCTTCGATGTTTGTTTGGAGCAATTAGACCTGATCTTGGCTCGTTGTGAGGACACGAACCTTGTGCTGAATTGGGGAGAAGTGCCATTTCATGGTACAAGAAGGAATTGTGCTTGGGCATAAGGTGTCAAGAGAAGGCCTCCAGGTGGACAAGGCCAAGATAGAGGTAATAGAAAAACTGCCCCCACCAACTTCAGTTAAAGATGTAAGATCTTTCCTTGGTCATGCAGGGTTTACAGGAGGTTTATACAGGACTTCTCAAAAATTGCTAACCCCTGTCAGACCTGCTTCAGAAGGACATCAAGTTTCAGTTCACAGAGGAGGAGCTTGACAGCATTTCAGACTATCAAAGAGAAGCTCTGCTCAACACCAATTGTGGTCCCACCGGATTGGTCTGAACCATTTGAGATCATGACGGATGCAAGCGACTATGCTGTGGGCGCTGCACTGTGTCAGAAGAAAGATAAGAGATGAGGGTAATCACCTATGCTAGCAAGACCTTAATTGACGCACAGAAAAAATATACTACTACAGAGAAGGAGTGCTAGCTGTGGTGTTTGCTCTAGACAAATTTCGACCATATCTGCTTGGAAGCAAGGTGATAGTCCACACAGATCATTCAGCCCTCAATATCTTTTTCAGAAGAATGAATCGAACCAAGACTTCTGAGGTGGATCTTACTTCTCCAAGAATTCAATTTAGAAGTTGTGGATAAAAAGGGGAAGCTGAATGGAGTTGCTGATCACCTATCTAGGCTTGATATCCTGATGATGGAATCCCAATCAACGAATTCTTCCCTGATGAGACGGTGTTCAAGATTGGAAAAGTAGATGAACCATGGTATGCTGACCTCGTCAATTATCTGGCTACTGGTTTAATTCCTCATGACTACAGCTATAATCAGAGGAAGAAATTCTTGTCAGAAACCCGCCATTATATCTGGGAGGATCCATATCTGTTTAGGATCTGTGCTGATGGCTTGATGAGGCGATGTCTTCCAGATAAGGAGATCCAGAGTGTAATCGAATTCTGTCATGCTAAAGAAGCAGGTGGCCATCATGGTTTACAAGAACAGCTGCAAAGATATTGGAGTGTGGATTATTGGCCTACTTTACATAAAGATGTTCACCATTTCTGTTCCCATTGTGACCCCTGTCATAGGATGGGAAACATTTCAAGAAAGCATGAGATGCCTCAGAAAGGTATTCTTGAGGTAGAATTTTTGATGTTTGGGGCATAGATTTCACAGGCCCTTTTCCTTCATCTCATGGAAACCAGTATATCCTAGTAGCTGTGGATTATGTCTCCAAGTGGGTAGAAGCTATTCCATGCCACAATGCTGATTCCAAACAGTGGTGAAATTCCTGAAGAAACACATATTCACCAGATTCGGGGTACCCAGGGCAATTATCAGTGACGGTGGCTCCCACTTCTGCAACCGAGCCTTCCTAGAGCTTCAAATCAAACATAAATACTACCTAGAATCATTCTAGGCATGCGTAAGACCCCATAGGGCGCCAACAAGTAATTGATGTACTCCATGTTTAAAACTGTAACTGATGATCACTATAACGAAGCTAACAGTGGAGTGTGAATGAAAGTGAGTGAACCTTAATCCAGACAGTCATGGCTGCTGGTCAGCGCGTAGAGATCTCTTGGGTTAACCTGTGTCGGGTTTCCCTAGTTAATCTTGAAACAAGCCTAGATAGATCGTCAGGGGAGTGTGCTACCGTTGGCACCAGCCCTTGGCCACCTAAATGGACGCCTTTACAAAGGCAAAGTGAATTAGTCCCAGAGTCTTCGGATGATCAGGGCGGTGAGCACCTTGTGTGTACGTGGGACTACTGTCCAAGTGAGGATATATCTCGGGTTGTCCTAACTGACTCCCGCCAGTGCTAACCTAACCAACAATATGTGAAGGCCCGGTGGGCCGAGTGTTGTAATACGTGACAATGTGAAACCAAGAACAGCGTGTGACTTACCGTGTTATTGTATTGTGCAATGTGCTGCTGTTCTGTGTATATCTGTGATGATTGTTACAGGCTTAAATTATGCCTTACAGTTTCCTGTTATACTCTGTAAACCAATGTTGCATGTAACGAACCTAATAAGAAGACGGTTAATATGACCTAATTGACCATTAGGGTCCAGACTCGGCATACTCAGCGTTTATCGCTGAGCCTTTATGCTTTATGCAGGTTGATGATCACAGACGAAGCCGGAGTACGGGGCTGGGTAGTTAGGATGTTGTGTGATTTCGGATTTACCGTTCATACCTCGTTATGTATTAAGTTATTTCACTGGAAATGGGTTGTAAGATTTGGAGTATGTTTAGACGCTCACAATAGTTGTGTTTTTGAGACCTAGATAGACATGTAGGCGGTATCTCGTTGTCACCGCGCATTGTATTATTATGTTTTCACTTTGTTAAGTTGTGTATTGCTAATCACTCGTATGGGCGAGTGATGGCAAGTAACACCCATGTGAGTTCTATTACGTCATTTCTTCCGCTGTGAGACGCCGTTATTTCTTGTTCACGTGGTGATTATTTAGTCATGATTGAGAGGGGTGTTACAATAGACACGCCACTTGTATTTAATTATACAACCTTATACGGTACATGATCTCATCTTTTACTGAATTTTTGAGTGACCTATTACTATGGGTAGTGTAACACCCCAATTCATAAAGCCATACTTATCTCGTAAACCTCAATTCACTTATATTAATTTTGTAGCGGATTTCTTACAACATTTGGTGTTCCGCCGTTAGTCACCCACGTGACCAACTAGGCATACTAAAATCTCCAAGATCTAGCTACGGTCTGATGGACCCGAATATACCGAACATTAGTACTTACAAGCCTAACCATTTACATACACTCTTACAAACTCCTACATCCTATACAGCTTACTAACTCAAATTACCATACGAGAGTACATGCACAACCCGTAGGTCACACTTAAACCCGTAATACGTCTACCCATCTTACTCTCAGGACGGTCGCCTTCTTACATTCACCTGCAAAATATAAACAGTAGCCCCCGAGGGGGTCAGCACCTTTGCTGGTACGATCTCTTATAGCCCCCAAGCTAATGGGACTACGACGACTAATTGTCGATAGCATGAAGTTGATTAGATGCACAATATAAAATAAGAAGGCAATAACCAACACGCCACATATGAACAACCAAAGTTCAAACACAATGAACGACTTAAAAGAGTTCCCGTAGTAAGTGAGTAGTCTTTTAACTCCTTAAAATATGATACCTCTAGTCTCAGTCCATTCTTATCTTACATCAGTCTTAATCCTTATCTCAGTCTCAATGTACCAACGTTCTTTAATTAGAATTGGTTGTACTTTATCTCAAATCTTATCCCAGTTCTTAACTCAATTAAGTCAATCGTTCTTTAATTAGGATGGTTGTTCCTTAATTCATTGGTATCTTGTCGGGTCAAGTAACCCTAACCAATGAGTTATTGGCTCCATGGTTTACATAAACAATATTTGTTAGAATTAGTTGGGATTTAGGTAGATCCACCACACCATCTCAGTAAGCCTCCCTCCTAAACAAGAAGTCCGAGGAGGTCGAGTCCTATAGTTGACTCTAGGCTACGAGTCCAAAGACAAGTCATATTTGGAATTGGGACCTGATAAGGATACCGACCTCCCCTAATACACATGTGCCAAAACGATTCGGATTCCTCACTCCCCCCAGGTTCCAGTTGTGGAAGCCTTAAAGTCCATGTTGGTTAGTTAGCCTCTTTGGTTACTAATAAAACAATATTTGGGAGTGCTCCTTATTCTCACACAATTCTTACTAAACATTGTTAGCAAGTTCTCACGGTAAGTTATGTTAGTGCATCACAACACACAAACAAACATTAATGTTCCGGTTGCATGCTTTATCTTGTATAGTTGGCACACATAAAAAAATAGCACACAAGTTGAGGGACACCTCGTTAGCAAGCAGGCTACAAGAAAACCATACTGTTCACCGTTGGTCGTTCGGTTGCTTACTCTCCTCGGAGTCCAAATTCTCAAACCCTAAAACGTTGATCGAATCGGGTGATTAATTTATTTTTTAATTAACCTAACTCATATCATCACTAATGATCTCCAACTAAATAGCACTAAACCATTGTAGTTCAAGCTTAACCACTTATGTTATTTACTTCCCATTTCACCTCACATTGTTCACACCTCCAATGCCATAAAATTCCACCCAAACCAACTCTTAACAACCTTATAATAGCTTACCCAACAAGCCCCCATCATTTACCATCTAAAAATCACATTTCCTTGTAATTTTGCCTAGTCCGGGACATGGTCCGGCGCTGTAGTCCCGGACCAATGTGTGTTGTGACTTTCGGCAGCTTTTAACTATGGTCCGGGACTTGGTACTTGCCCAAGGTCCAGACCAGTCCTGGGGTGCATTCTCGACCGTTTTTAGTGCTGGTCCGGACTTTATCCAAGGACCAAGTCCCGGACCACACATTTAAAATGTTAAATTTTACAGTTTTGAACACCTTTCCAACCTTGTTCTTTTGTCCAATCTTCTTCTAATCTGTCCTCATGTACTCACACAAGTTCTAACACCATTTTAGCACTAAAATCCTAATATAATGGATCAACTCACCTCCAAATTCCTTGATCATTTACTCAAGTTCTTACTAAATTCTTAAACACTTATAACTTAATTCCTTACACTTTCAACATGTAAATTTTGTCTAAAACTTCAACTAACCAAAGTGTTTCCTTTCAACCAATATAACTACTCCTCAAACATCATTATTCATCCATCTTTCCTTTGCTAAACTTCCAAGGTATATTGCATCTCATGCACAAATTTTCTCTACTTTCTATTTGTTTACTCATCACTCCAAAACTCTTGAACATACCTATACATTTATTTCCATCCTTTTAGCACCTTAACATTGTTCTTCATTTACCTTGACCATGCTACACCATCCTTAGACATTCCATCTCCTTTTCTCAATTTACTCACCCTTCTCATGGTTAACACTCTTATACATTCCTAGTCATTTCCTTGACAATTTAAACATTATCTTACAATTTTCACTTCCATCACCTAAGTCACTCATTACCATCCAAACTATAACCTTATTAATCCACCACTAGCATCTTCACCACTTACACAAGCTACCCAAAATTCTCATTGTTAATCCTCTGGTTCTTACCTAAATCATCTTAAAAACATTATACATCATTCCTCTAATTTTGCACAAGTTTAACATTCTCATACCATGATTTTGGAGTGTTTGACACCCCACCCAACCTCTAATTCCTCCAGACAACTCTAGGCCATTCTAAACCTCAAGGGACACCTTGGTAACTCATTTCCACTCAAATTTCCTGTAATGACTCCTAGTAAATCCTAGTGTCCTGTTAACTCACAACAACCACTTAAACACTATGTTTTCTACTCAAATTTCGCCATAGCTCCTCTAGTATATTATCATGCCAATATGCATGTTTTTTCTCATTCAATCATCTCACACACATCGAATCCTTTCTCATCTTATTTTCTAACCCAAATCACCCCATTCATAACAAACTCAATATAGTGCAAAAATCTTAAATTTCATAGCACTAAGGCTCTTAAATGACATGGCTCTTAGGCCCTTAAATGATTAAACTTAAACACTGAATTTCCCACATATAAAAGCATTCAACATGTAAATACACACAACAATGCTCCCATAGCAATATAAGTGTTCTCATAATTCGCCTTATTATTATCTTACTAACTCATTCCATTGGCTCCGTAGTCACAAGTTTACAAGCTTGTTTAAATTCTTTTTCCTTGGTTATATAACCCATTACATAATGTAAGCTTAAGCTACATTAGTACTTATCTAAATCTCATCCTTAAAACCTTAAACCACCATTAGGTAAAACATTACCTTATTTTCCAAGCTTTTCACACTTTCCTCCTTGGATTTTCTTGCTGACTTTCGGCAATGACTTTCATTCCCTTGCCATTTCTAGTCACATTCAAATAATCTAATGAGCACTAAGCAATATGCCTAAACTCCTAGAACTTCTTAGGTTTAAAATATGTGTTTTAAAGCATAAAAGTGGATGATTCCTTGAGTCTCAAGATAGACTTGGGTATGAATAAAAGAGGACCTCCACCAGTCCTTGGTGATCAAAACAAGCTAGTTCCAGGAGTAAAACAAAACCCCCATGAGAAAGAATTTTTCCGTCACGAAGAAAAATGAAGGAAAGTTGATTTTTCTTTCACTTTCTTCATTACCTTGGATGAATGGAGAACCAAAAGAGCTCTTCAAACTTGATTTTCCTCCATCAATGGAGTTTTATCATGGCACCAAACTTGAGCTTTGAAGGATTTGAAAAGATAGAAATGAAGGCCTTGATCCAACTAAGAATAATCTATGCTCACTTTTTGATTTGGAGCTAAAATGGGTATTTGGTGAACATTGAAGGTGGAGGTGCCATGGATGGAGCTCTCACAGTTTTGGAGCAGATAAGAGGAAGAAAACCGGTGGGAAGAGAGAAATGAAGAAGAGAGGAGAGAGGTAGGCTTAAGTGAAGATATTTTCTTTTAAAAGGTAAATAGTACTATTCTCTATTTCCTCTTCTTTTCCTTAAGTTGCTGGCACATGGGGTGAGTCACCAGCCTTAAAACCGTCCCCCCTTTATAGATAAGATATTTATGGTCTTTGTTGACCAATTAATAAGTAGACTTGACTAAAGGCTAATTTGGGCACTATTTGGTTACTATTCACAATTAGTGCACAAATTTGTGAAATTTTTGGTTTCTCATTGATTTAGGCTTCCTAATGTGATATTAATAAGTATACATGTTGATAAGGTGTAATCATGGGCATTTAGCCACTAAAAACCCATTTCTAAGATAATTTCTCAAAAAGGTGCTTTAAGGAGTCTTAAAGCACATTTGGTTTTTAACTTGTTTTTGAGCTTAGTTTTCTTTGGTAATTGATTTAACATGTCCATTATCTTGTTAATAAGATCTTAGAATGATATTTGAGTGCTAATCAAAGTTACTCCAAGCTTAGAGCACATTTTTGCTTAGATCGCCCTTATGGAGTTTTCTTGTGTTTCCTTGGTTTTAAATTGTCTACCAATATTTCTGAGGCATGTTTTAGCCTTATTACATCATAACTTGATGTTTACTTAGCATACTTAGGTTTGGGGTATTTCAATCTACCCCCCCCTTAAATGAACTTTGTCCTCAAAGTTTCCATGCATCTTATTTTATTAGATTACACGGTTTATCTCATTCCACAGATCATATAGATCATGCTTATATGTATTTAAACTTATTGGCTCATTAGGTCTGTCGTATACTTATACTCAAATATCACACAGCATGCTTAAGCATGTTTAGCACTCTCAAATTCCCATTGTTCCTTTTGATGATTAAAACAATCACATAATTTTTATCGTATTCTCCCATGTCACCGGTCCGTAGACAAAGGCACATTCGTCCTCGCCTTCATGCTAGAATACAAAACCACTCTGTTCTCCCCATGTCACCGGTCCGAAGACAAAGGCTCATGCGTCCTCGACTTCATAGGTGAGACTCAGTAAAAAGGAAATCCTTTTACGAGGTCAGGTGAGGAATAATTCCTCTAATTGAAAATACAATCAACTCCAATTTCGTTTTATCCTAATGCCTCTATCCTTAATGTGATTTAATTGTGACCACTGGTAGGGAGTTTTAGGAATCATCCAACCCTGATGTGATCAGCATCAGTGTTGAACCATCCTTCCACCCCAATTTGTGTTCGGTTTCCCTTGATCCCTAGAAAATCAAGTTCCACCTCCCACGTCATTTTCAAACATCAAATAATTCACTAATTTCCAATTTCTATCTTTAGTTCTTCTAATCATAATCATTACATCTCCAAGGTGTGGACTGAAATACCCCAAACTAATAAAACATTGATTAAACATCTAATCAAATTAATTAATGCCTAAACATGCCTTAAAAGTCAATTGAGAACAACAATGGTCAACACAAAGCAAGAATTGCACCCTTTGACCGTTTAGGGTAAATACATACCCAAATGAACTCTTTAGGACCTAAAATTTTGTCCTAAGCATATTAACACATAAAGGGACGTATTAAAATAATTGGACAACACTCAAACACAAATAACAAGCATTTACATGCTTCAAAGTCAATGAGGGCAAAAATGTGCTCTAAGAAACCTTAAAGGTCTTATGACCTCTATTTGATATAAAATTGGATTCCTAAGATCAATTATCATGTAAGGAATGTAATAAAACTATTCTCAAAGAAAACTAAACTCAGAAACACCTTGGGACACAAAATGTGCACTAAAACACCTTAAAGCACGTTTTTGTGTATGAGCTCTAAGATATTGACTTTTTGTCACTTTAAAGACTACATTACATTCTTTATATCATTAATGTGACATGATAGACTATATTATAAAGTCTAAACCATATTTTAAAAATAAAATCAAAATGGGTGATTTTGGGTGAATAGTAACCAAAAATAACATTTAATTACTTCACTTAACCATGGTCAAATGTCATCCTTTGGTTTGACCATCCATTTCTGCCCACTCTTGATGTCATCCTCGTCCATTAAGCAATCTAAAATATCTCCTAATGAGTCACCAAGTACTATGCACTAGAGTAGCATTAAATGACATAAAAAGCAAAACTAGCTTTCTTTTCTCATTCACCTCCTTCCCAGCCATGAGTTATCAGCCAAAGTTCTCTTTTCTTCCTCCATTGATGCCTGCTGCTGTCCAAGTTCAGTGAAGAACATAAATTGATCTAGGTAAGCTTATAAAGCCATTTTATGTTCATTTCTTCACTTTTCTTTCCTCTTTCCATGGAGCTAAACATTAGCCATTTCCATCCATGTTTCTAGTGTGTTTTGGAGGTTAAAAGGAGGGTGATTCTCGGCTGTAACAAGGGAAGAAGGGGGGAAGTTCTAATCTTGATCTTCTAAGGTAAAATGTGCTTTAAGCACTTATCTCTTCATTCCTTTCATTTCCGGTTGGAAAGCTTGGTTCCCTAGGCTTATTATCTTCTTGTTAACATGATTATTCAGTTGGTATATCAAGAGCTTCAAGGAGTAGCCAAATCCATGCCAAAACACCATTTTTGGCATCTAAATCAAGGTGAAAATTAGCCATCTTCTAATCTGAGTTGTACCGGTTTAAGCCTTGGTTTAGTAGTCCTTTTGATGCTCTTTTTATTCTGTAAATTTAGGCCGAAGAACAGCCCTTGGGTTCTTGCTTTTCTAAGGTAATTTAACCGTGAAATTATACATTAAAACACTTCTTATGGTTAGCTCTTGCTTGGAGACTAATCATGTCTTAATTGCTGTGTAAAACATGTTAATCAAGCTGTGGAAAATTTCCTCTAAGGAGCCGTGGCCAAACAAGGCCTTATCTTGGCTAAAATAAGGTATAAATCAATTTAACCTTCACTTGGTATATTAATATGTATTTAAACATATGTATACGTATACAGTGAGTGAATAAGGTTTATAAAGGTCATATTTTGACCTTAGGTGGTTAAGGAATGTGAAATACCCCAAACTTAGATATGGTGTTTAAATGATAAACTAAGATATAAGGAGGCTAAATAATGCCTTAGAAACATTAAGAAACATTTCTAATCAAAGAAAATATAAGGAAACACCAAAAGAGCAGTTTTAACAAAAACGTGCTCTAAGCTTGGAGAGACTTGGGAGAGTACCCAAATATTGTTCTAAGACCTTAGTAATATCCTAATGGTCATTTCAAATCAATTATCAAAGAAAACCAAGCTTGAAAACAAGTTAAAACACAAAATGTGCTTTAAGGAGTCTTAAAGCACGTTTTTGAAAAATTGTCTTGTAAATGAGTTTTGAATGGCTAAATGTCCATCATTACTCTTTAATTAACATGTGTACTATATAGTATCACATTTGGAAGTCTATATCAATGGGAAATCAAAAATTTCACAACAATGTGCCTTGTTTTGGTGAATAGTGAATTAATTAAGCTAGTTTATAACATAAGTCTATATAAGTGAGACATTTGGTCAACAAAGACTTAATTACCCTCATTAATAAAGGGGGCCGGTTTCTTAGGAGGTGAGTCACCACCTTCATGACTCATTAAGTAATTAAGAAAGCAAATAAGTCTTATAAAGCATAAAGTACTATTACCTTTTAACATAAATATCACATTTTACTTACCTCTCTCCTCATCTCCTCATTTCTTCTTGTTGCACATGGTTTCTTCAAGCTCTCTCCCTCTCCATTAACGTGAAGAGCAACTCCATGCTAGCTCCACCTTCTCTTGCTCACAACTTGCTCATTTAAGCTCCAAATCCAAAACAAAATACATATTCTTCTTAGTTAGCTCAAGCTCCTTCTTTCTATCTTTTCAAAACTTCAAGAGCTTCATTTTGGTGCCAATTCAAACCACCATTAGAGGAGGAAATTCAAGTTTGGAGACTCCATTGGCATCTCCATTCTCTTAAGGTAAAGAAAGTGTAAGAAAATCTAGGTTTCCACCATTTTCTTCACATGTCCGAAAATATATACTCATGAAACTCCATGTTTATGCCATGTTCTAGCTTGTTTCTACTCTTCAAAGGAGAGAGGAGGTCCTTCTTGCTTCATATCCAAGCTTGTCTTGAGGAACTAAGGTAAAACAATCAATTCAAAACCTTAAAACACATTTTAACCTAGGTTTTATTCCTTAAGGTAAATGTGTTGTTTAGTGCTCATTAGAGTTATTGGACATTGTTTAGAACATTGGCAAGGAGATACACATTGGCGACTCGAGATTGAACAAAGAAAAACCTAAGGAGGAAAGCTTTTAAGCTTGTGAGAGAACAAGGTAAATACTTACCTTAAGATGTCTTGTTGTTTAAGGGAATGGGATTTAGATATATGATGAGTTAGTGTAGAGCTTATATTGGGAAGGTGCTATAAAACCTAGGAGGAACAATGACTATACTTGTGAACTTGTGACTAAGGAGCAAATGAGAAAAAGAGATAGTTTAAGAATATAAAGGTGAAGTACAAGAAGCATTATTTCAATGGGAGCCTTGTTGAGTGTATTCGCAGGTTGAAGGCAAAATATGTGGAAATTCAGTGGTTAAGATTATTGTCATTTAAGGGCCTAAGTGCCAAGCATTTTGAGTTTAAGCAATACATGATGATGTGGTGAAGTTTTTAGTGTAGATTGTGTGTTAAGGTGTTGTGATGAGAATTTGTGTGGTATTGGTTGTTTGATGGAGAAAAACCATGTGTTAGGAGGTACTATATACTAGAGAACCATGGCAAAAATTTAAAGGAGAGTTTAAGTGTTTAAGATATTCTAAGGGAATTTAATGACTAAGGAAGTACTAGGAATGTTCTATAGGTGTCTTGATGAAAAAGGGTGAAGTTAAGGTGTTTTAATGACTTATAATGACTTAGGTATCACCATGGAAGATTTAGGAATCAAGAGAATGTATTTGAGTATTTAGGACTTAGGTAAATGTTGGTGCACAACTAGGAAGGAAATAATGTGTTGATGCTGGAAGTTTAAACTTGTGAAGGAACTTTTAGTAAATGCTTAAAAGAGTTTTAGATAGTGAGAGATGCTTGGGAGATGATGTTATAGTGGTGAAGAAGAAACATTTGGCATAGTGGTTACATTAGGTATGAACCACCACCTAGAAACCTAGAGGAAAGCATTACAAGTGTGGCATTATTACAAGGAAAATGTATAATGATTAAGGTGAAACTTGGTGAATGATTTAATGTGTTTGGAGGATGCTCTAAGGTGGGTTTAAGGGTCTAAATGATGTTAGAACATTGGAAGGCTTGAGGAAAGTTTGGAAAGGTTTAGAAAAGATTTGGCAAAGTTTGGGCATGATTTAGTGGCGTCCGACCCAGGGGTCCGACCCAAGTTTGGGTCGGACGGCCTCTGTTTAACGCCAGGGAAAGTTTCTGGAATGGTCGACCCAGAAGGTTGGGTCGGACATGGGTCGGACGGGTGATTTTCAAAGGGCAAATAAGTTTCTGGAATGGTCCGACCCAGAAGGTTGGGTCGGACGTGGGTCGGACATGAGAGGTTTTAGAAGACGGAAAGTTTGGAATGGTCCGACCCAGTTGGTTGGGTCGGACATGGGTCGGACATGTAGGGTTTTCCAAACCCGAAAGTTACTGGAATGGTCCGACCCAGAGGGTGGGTCGGACGGTGGGTCGGACGGCTCTTAACACTTAAAAAAAAAAAGAAATTTTGAATTCTAAGAATGGTATAGGTAATAAGGTATACCCTTGGTAGGGTGGTAATGATGGGGACCCTAAGAACTTAAGAAATTAAGTTAAGATTAAGTATAAGTTTTAATGTTTAAAAATATGGTTGTAAGCTAAGTGACAAAGACTTGAGAGGTTATTGAATGGGAATCTTAGGGACTAAGTGAGTTAAGTAAGGTGCAAATAACTAATAACCTAAAAATGAATGAATGTTTTAGGTTTGTGAATTGGGACCCCGAAGAAGGTTAAACAAACAACGATCGACGGTGAACGGTACAGTCCTTCTTGTGACCTGCTTGCTAACGAGGTGTCCCTCGGCTTGTGTGCTATCTGTTTACTTGCTATGACTTAAATAAGATAAAGCATGCAACCGGTTTATTTATTCTCGTTGTGTTTGTGTTGCCTTTACACTAACCCGCGAGACCTGAGATGGTTACTAACCAAGTTTAGTACTTACTGAGTTAAGAATAAGAGTTAAGTTTGATGGTTGTTGGTTAATGCCCGTTAAGGCTTAGCTAGCACATGGTGTTTAAGATGTCTACTAACTGGAACTTGAGTGAGGAAACCCGGGACCGATCTCCGGTCATGCATGCTAAGGAAAAAGGGGGACGGTATCTGAATCAGATCCGCCCTCCGCTTAAGGACTTGTCTTCGGACTTGTAGCCTAGGGCCGGTTGCCGGCTCAGCTACGCTGGACTCCCGTCCAGAGTAGGTGGCATTAAGATGGTGCGGTGGGATCACCTAAATCCCAGGTTCGAATTAAGCTACAACCAATCCCTTCCAGGAAAGGTTTGTGTACTGAGATTAAGATTAAGATTGAGGTTAAGATTAAGGTAAGGTAAGGAACTGAGAATAAGGAAATGAGGACTAAGGAGGGGGTTACTAACCCACTTGTTAAGGGAACGCTTGAGTCGTTCATTGGTGTGAACTATATGTGTTCATCTGTGGTTATTGTTGTGCACTTCATATTATGCTTGTGTATGTAATCAATTTCCATGCTATCGACAATTAGTCGTCGTAGCCCCGTTAGCTTGGGGGCCATGAGAGGGTGTACCAGCATTCGTGCTGACCCCCTCGGGGGCTATTTTTACACTTGCAGGTAAGAGGCCCATGAGGACGCACTACGAGAGTAGGAGCGGTTAGACTTAGGGTGGGACATTTTATTTGAGTTCGGGTTGCGCCTGTGCACCCGACTGTTTATATTAAACTGATGTAAGTTGGGAATTATGTTTAAGATACTTGTACTCGGTTGGTTGTGGCATTATGGATGGTGATGTTTTGAGTTGGATAAGTATTTTGGTTAAGTATTGTAAATGTTAAGCCGGTATATTCTAACGATCAGACCGTGGCAAGGTCCAGGTGTTGTTTATTTCCGCTGTGACGTATTCGATTAAGTGTTCAGATTGCGATAACCACGATAGGCTTTGGATGGGGTGTTACAAAAAGTGGTATCAGAGCGTAGTTACGCTCTGATCAAGAAATACCGGACTTGAGTAACCACCGAGTTAGGATATAAGTTAAGGAGTAAGTATTGGGTTAAGGGTGTGAGAAGTTAGAGTGAGTGGAGTCAGATGACCACTAATAAGTGTGGATTGTCTTTACCGTCTACGGACGTTATAAATTTACTAACCAAAACAATGGTGAGTACGAATCTAATGTAAGTTATGCTTGTTCAGATGGCAGGACGCCCTAGAGGAGGCCGAGGTCACGGCCGGGGTGAGGATACTTCAGGGATACCTGGAGGGCAGACGATCGCAGAGATCGTAGCTGCCGCATTAGGGCACATGGGCTATCAGCCTGGTGTGGGTGCACCACCTCCACCACCACAACCTAGGGAACCAAACTGGGTGAAGAGTCTAGCAGATCTTCGACCCGCGCATTTTAAGGGGGGAGACCGATCCCGTCAAGCTTGAGGCGTACATCTCCGAGCTGGAGACCGCCTTCGAGACCCTTGATGTCCCTGCTGGGATCAAGGTGCGCTTAGCTGCTTTCTATCTGAAGGGGGCAGCAGGCGATTGGTGGAAGCTGGTGAGGGCCGAGCATGTGGCCAATCCAGAGTTCGGCTGGGAGCAGTACACCGCCTTGCTACGAGCAAAGTACTACCCCGCCCATGTCCAGACGAAGAAGCGCTTGCAGTTGGATGCGCTTAAGCAGTCGGACAAGATGACAGTGGACGAGTATTACTCAGAGTTCACTGCCTTGCTCCGTCTTCTGCCAGGTCTAGGGTATTCTGACCAGATCTTGGTGGACCGCTTCTACGGCGGGCTTAGCCATCGACTCCGCTACGGCATGGGGCCGACGAGTTACACTACCTTGCAGGTAATAAGAATGGTTGAGATTTGAGTAAGTGATGAATAAGATTTAGATTATGAGAAATGAGTATGACTAATACAAGGAATGGAAAGCAGGAGTGCTATCATGCCGCTGCTAAGGTTGAGATTACCGTCCAGCTGAGGGACGAGGAGAATGCTAAGAGGAAAGAGTGCTGGTAAAAGCTCAGAGAGTCAGGGGCAAGGAGGGTACAAGAAACAAAAAGTACCAGCCTCAGGCCCAGAAAAATCAGAACCCAAAGGGGAAGGAGGAAAAGGAGAAGGCTTCGGAAGAGCCATTGAAGTTGACGTATGCTATTGCAGCTACACCCCTGCGCTCTAAGGCACCAAAGGGTAAGGAAATTGATATTGAATGAGTTAAGAATAAATTAGTGACCGTTTGAGATATGAGAATTGACAATATGAATCATCAGGGTCTGAGACTGAGAGGGGAGCCGGTGGTGGCTACCAGCGACGTCATTTGTAGGTGGTGTCACAAGGACCACCCCGGGCTCGACTGTAAGGGAAACAAGGTGGAGTGCAACTTCTGCGGAGTGTATGGACACCGGGCATACGAGTGTTACTGGAACCCTGCTAGCAGAGCCTATAGGCCCGACACCAGGGGCAAGGGCAAGACCGATCAGGGAGCTGGATCTGACGGTCAGAGGAAAGTGCAGCAACCGGCGGACAAGAACCCACGGGTGACCCAGAAGACGGGGCCCACTCTACACATGGTGGACCGGGACGATGAGCCTGAGCCCTCATCGAGGCCAGGTACCACTATAACCATTTAGTAATAAAACTACCTGCTTACCGCATTATCATGCATGTTTGGTGAAAATATGAGTTAAGTAAGAATAAGATGAGATTAGAACTTAAGTAAGACATAACCTACTACCACTCTAGGAAGATTCAACATTTGCTATCCAATACCATCTACATCTAAACCGGAGCACACCGACATCGAACCAAAACCATCGACTTTCCAACCGAACAATGTCAGGTTATCGCCCAGGTATGATTTTATTAAGGGGATACCTGACACCCGAAGCACAAATAGCCATCATCAGGAGATGCAATCAACTAGGAATGGACCGGGAGGTTTCTACACACCGGAGTACCCAGGGGGAGCAAGGATGAAATTAAAGATGATGAGCTTGGGCAAGGATTGGAATCCGTATGCCAAGAATTACCAAACCACAAGGGAGCAAGATGGAGTCTCACCACCGGGAATACCCGAAGAGTTCCATCCAGTTATTACACAAGTCATGGAAATCGCTCAGCAGTTGGAAGCTGAACCGATTCCAGACATCCAGCCAGACATTTGCATTGTAAACTTCTACGAAAAAAATGGGAAACTGGGACTACACCAGGATAGGACGAGACAACGGAGTCTCTCGAAAGAGGGATACCCGTAGTGTCTTGGTCCATTGGAGATGATGCGGAGTTTTTTATACGGCGAGCAGAAGCGTGCGGACCGTGCAGATAAGATAGTACTCAAGTCAGGTGATGTATTAATTTTGGGAGGAGAATCAAGGATGTTATACCATGGGATTAAGAGAATCAAGCTGAATACAGCACCATCAGCAGTAATCAATGCGACACATATGAGACCAGGAAGATTAAACCTAACCTTTAGACAGTATTAGCCATGTAATGTTAGAATGAGATGAGAAATGAGATGTAAGATTGAAGCACATGTTGTAAACAGGATGGTCATGAATAAAATAACAGTGTTGTTCATATAAATTGATTACGACTCTTGTTATACCATCAATACTCATGGAGCTTGTGAACACAATTAGGTCATGGACTCGGTACGGAAGGTGCACTAAGCATACTTACAGAGGCACAGGCCGACGCCAGAGGTACTATCCTCACCGGCACCTTCCGATCAATGGGATTGAGGCATCAGTTCTCTTCGACTCAGGGGCCTCGCATACCTTTGTCTCTGCATCATTTGCGAGCAGGTTGGGCTAGACGCTGATGAGCTACCCGACTTCACGGTTACGCTCCCGTCTAAGGAGAAGGTTCGTTGCACTCGTTACTACCGAGGAGCCACCATCAGAATTAAGGGAGAAGACTTTCCAGTCAGTTTCATTGAGTTCAGTAAGCTAGGATTTGATGTTATCTTCGGGATGAACTGGTTGGAGCGGCACAAGGGACGTATCCTCTGCGCCGAGCATAGATTGCTGCTCAGGAGTCCGTCTGGGGTAACAATATCATACCGCCAGAGGCCCAGAGAGCCTTCGACTAAGATCATCACCGCCATGGCAATGCATAGAGAATTAAGGAGAAAGGAAGAAGTATACCTCTGCTATGTACAGGACATAGAGAGAGACCCTGAGTTCGACCCCGACTACCGGTAGTGTCAGAGTTCCCCGATCTATTTCCACGGGAAATGCCCGGCATGCCACCCACTCGGGAGGTAGAGTGAGTCACCATTGAATCAGATCCGCCCTCCGCTTAAGGACTTCTTCGGACTTGTAGCCTAGGGCCGGTGCCGGCTCAGCTACGCTGGACTCCCGTCCAGAGTAGGTGGCATTAAGATGGTGCGGTGGGATCACCTAAATCCCAGGTTCGAATTAAGCTACAACCAATCCCTTCCAGGAAAGGTTTGTGTACTGAGATTAAGATTAAGATTGAGGTTAAGATTAAGGTAAGGTAAGGAACTGAGAATAAGGAAATGAGGACTAAGGAGGGGGTTACTAACCCACTTGTTAGGGAACGCTTGAGTCATTCATTGGTTGTGAACTATATGTGTTCATCTGTGGTTATTGTTATTGCACTTCATATTATGCTTGTGTATGTAATCAATTTCCATGCTATCGACAATTAGTCGTCGTAGCCCCGTTAGCTTGGGGGCCATGAGAGGGTGTACCAGCATTCGTGCTGACCCCCTCGGGGGCTATTTTTACACTTGCAGGTAAGAGGCCCATGAGGACGCACTACGAGAGTAGGAGCGGTTAGACTTAGGGTGGGACATTTATTTTGAGTTCGGGTTGCGCCTGTGCACCCGACTGTTTAATTAAACTGATGTAAGTTTGGAATTATGTTTAAGATACTTGTACTCGGTTGGTTGTGGCATTATGGATGGTGATGTTTTGAGTTGGATAAGTATTTTGGTTAAGTATTGTAAATGTTAAGCCGGTATATTCTAACGATCAGACCGTGGCAAGGTCCAGGTGTTGTTTATTTCCGCTGCGACGTATTCGATTAAGTGTTCAGATTGCGATAACCACGATAGGCTTTGGATGGGGTGTTACAGAATGATTTGGTAAATTTATATAAGTAATTAAGTAACATAAAGGTCAAATTAAGACTTTATGTGGAAAATTGGTAATTAATGGAAAATATTAGGTGAGGCCGAGAGTTTAATGCATTTTTGGGCATTTATGTGTAATTTATTTTATAAGCTAATGTTAGTAATAAGGCCATGCACTTTAGGCCATTTTATTTATGAATATTAAGTTTAAATTAGATTTTAGGTAACATATATATATTACCGCAAGGAATTAGGGGTTAAACCATAATTAAATTAAATTTGGGGGCTATATAATAATAATCCGAAAATTAGAGGTAAAAGGATTTAAATAAAAATTATAAGATTTTATAAAGTTTTGGGGTTAAATGGTAATTTCTGGAAAATATGGGTACAAAACCGTAATTTATGGGAATGATGGTCAAGGAAATATTAAGGAGGTCAACCTTGACCATATGGTAGGTTTTGACCAAATTAGATAAGTTAAATAACTTATTTAAGGTTTTATAATAAGATAAGTATTTAATTGTAACATTTTTATAACATATAGGGTATGTACGTTATTACCGAAACTTAATGGTGTAAAATGGTATTATAACACCCATGGGCTATTATGAATTTTTAGAAATTTTTGGGTTGATTTTGGAATTAAAATAAACTATATATGAATAATATATAGTTATTATGTCATTGTTACACTTGGGAAAGTAAATGGGGTGGAATGGTAAATACCGAGAGTATGTGGGTTAGTAATGGTAATTATAACCCTTGGGTGGAATTTGGTGAATTTTAGAATAATATAAGAGTATTTAATAAGATATGTGTATAATATATAGTTTTATGATATTATAAAACTATATGTTATAAAGTGGGTCACATTGTATTATAGAAAGTGTGGTGGTTGAGAAATAATTAGAACAGATTTTTGGGTCTGTTCGTAAATTTAAAACATTATATAACCATAGGTTATATTTATATTAAGGTTTAAATGTTATAATATATGATATATATATATATATATATATAAACATAACATTACATATGTGGTCAATTGTAAATTGGGAAAGTTATAAGAGCTGGAAACTAAATTAAAACATAATAAAATCTGTTCGGTTATTTTATAAAAAATAACCATAGGTTATACCATTTTATAAGTTTAAAAATGTTATATTATATGGTATATATAACATGGTATAAATTATGGGGTGATTTTGTAAATAAAGGAAAATATGGGTATTGAAAAGAATAAGGTTTTAGTATGGATGCCTATGTGGCATTAAAAATAGTTTTGTAATAAAACTATAGGTTATAAGTTAAAGGAAATAAAAATATCATATTATATGATATTAGTATATGGTATAACATTACATAATGTTATGTGGTAAAAATGAAATTAAAATAAAGTTTAGTGTTGTACCAAATATATTAAGGTTGGAAAATGAATTTAGACTATGGTCTACAATGTTATAAATGTTATAACAATTATATGTGTTAATGGGATTTAGATGGAATTAATATAAGTAAGGATATTCACATTAAATAATGTGACAAACTATAAATAAATAAGATTTATAAACTAAGGTATATATTGAATAAACCTTAGAAGTTGTAATTATACAACATAAAATGTTACATAACATTAAGATAATGATCTTAATATAAGTTGTATAATATAATGCAATTAATGGGAATTATCATCTCATATAAGATGATTAAAATGTAACATAAAATATAATAGTTTTACAACTCATGGAACCTACCTATATTGGTAAATATATACATATGCGAGAATAATGTATATAAGGATGGATATATATATTATGGTTGGGAAACCATATAATATAATGGTGGAGGTTATTACATGAATGTAGTTTACAAACTATAAGTTATAAGTTTTGAATTCAAATATAGTTTACTAAAAGATTAATGAATTATAATACAATGTATTATAATGGATGGTGGAAAATAATACAATATAATAAATTCATGCATGTATTCATGCAACTATAGGTATATGCCTAAGTTCAATGATGGACAAGATTAAAGAATACATGAATTAAACTTAACAGTCGAAATATTACAACCTACGAGTTTTAGTAACAAAGCCGACTGGTTTAGAGAAACCCGTAACAATTAACTGTAGAAATCGAGGATGAACTGTCGAGGTACTTGTTATTCGGAAATACCGGATTTAGATAGTCATGGAGACTGACTTATAGTTTATTACTGTTTAGATCGTACTCAGACAAAGGTGTATGACGAGCTAGTGGACTACACTGCGCATCCTAGGTTTGAGGTGTACGGTATGTAAAGGGGTTTGATCCGGGTTGTCCTGAGGAATTCCGTGGGCTCAGATTTGGTTGATATAACTTGTGTGTTATGTGTGTGGATACGTGTATGTGATTATGTGTTGTTACTGCATTAATTATTTATGCACGAGCGTCCTACGCGACTAACACTACGTCGACTATAGATCGACTTGTATAAACATACATATGCGTTTAATGTGATGACATGACGGTTACTTAATATAATACCCTTAGTATAATATTAGTACATGGTAACCTAAGCAAAACACTTAGGTACGAGACACGACATTGTCGGTCTCTAGAGCATGGTCGAACATGACTATAACCTAGATTACTTCTAGGTATGCGTGAGACCATTGGGCAGCTAATTAATAAATTGTATTCTCCATTAAAACTAAGAGTTTATTTAAACATTATGAGAGAGTTGCTATGAGTTGAGGGGAGGAATCCCGGTAGTTTACGAACTACTTGGTTGCGCATTTGTGATCACTGAGGGGTACCCGATCGGGTTCCGCTCTCGATTTACCCAACGAGTCCAATTTGGATCGTGGGTCAGGTGGCTACGCCCTTTATATGGACGCCTTATGAGGCAAAGTGAATAGTCAGGGGCCTCCGGACTCTGGTGAAATGAGCACCTTTGTGTGTACGGGAGGACTACTGTCCATTGGTGAGGTGTTATCAGTTGTCTCAACATGACGCCCAACTGGTAATAATTAAACATGGTTTGGATGGATGGGGCTTGAAGGCCAAATTAAAAACTAAGGAAGACGTTTCGCTACGGCGATTATACAGTACTATTATTCAATATGTTCGTTTATACAACTGTTGTTTATGATATTTAATGGAATGTTGGATTGGATGGATGGTTATGTATTTATGAAGTTGGATTGGATGGTTATGTATTTAAGCATGTTTATTACAGTATTGATTATAAAACTGTAAAATGGTTAAAGCATGAAACCAATCTAATAATAAGATGGTTAAAATGACTAAGTGACCAATAGGGTCCAAGCCCGGCATACTCAGCGTTCATCGCTAAGACTACACTCATTGTGCAGGTTGTTGATCATTGTCGAAGCCGAAGTGCGGGAACAGGGTAGTTAGGGTTTACTTTAATTACCGCACATGGAGTTTATTTGTATAACAATGTTAGACTGCGGATTGTATTATGGTACAAATGTATATATATTCGGGATTGGCTAGACGCTCACTTGTCGACGTTTATGGTTTATGGACTTAGTATGATGTATAGGAGTTATCTTGTTATCACAGCGGTTAGTAGTGTTATTTATTTTGGTTGTTGGATATAGTTATGCTTCGTTACTCGTATGGGCGAGTAATGGCAGGTGACACCCGAGTGAGTATTAATGTTGTTATTTATCTTACGCTGTAAGACGTTTTATTTATTGCTACGTGAGGGATTATTACATGTTTATCGAGAGGGGTGTTACAAAAGTGGTATCAGAGCGGAGTACCGCTCTGATGACGAGATACTAGGTTAAGACAGTGAGCTTAGGACTTGGGAAATTACGGAAACGTTTGTGAGGTACGAGACGACTAGTCTTAAAAGATATTGCGTTTGGTAACACAAATTGTGTGATATATTAGCCTTAAAGGCAATTCAATATCCACTGGTTGTGTACGGTAAATTATCGAGTATTTATGCGACATTCTGTACTATAGATGTCTGGGGGAACTAGAGGCCGTGGTGCCGAAAGAGGTGGAGGCGGTGACTTCGTGATTCCAGGAGTTGTAGAGACGATTGCTGCCGTTCTCGCACAACTTGGTACTCAAATTGGAGGAACACCAGCCCACCCGCCACAGCCCAGGGAGACGAACTGGTTGAAGTCAGTTACCGAGACCCGACCACCTACTTATTCAGGGGAGCCAGACCCCGTAGCCTTGGAGCGTTTTATAGTTGAACATGAGAAGGCCTACGAAGCTTTGCAAGTACCTGCCGACAAGAAGGTCGTCATTGTTGCTTTCCATGAAGGATGTAGCCAGCACTTGGTGGAGGTTGGTCAAGGACCATCACTTGGCTATGCCCGACTTTATGTGGGCTGCCTTCGTTGAGCTGCTGAGGGGGAAGTACTACCCGGCACATCTTAAGCAGAAGAAGCGCCATGAGTTCGAGACACTCTCCCAGGGAGGTCTGACCGTGGATGAGTACTACGCTCGATTCATTGGCCTGCTGGACTTCATCCCCGGAGTTGATTACTCAGAGACCGTCAAGGTCGAGAAGTTCCGGGGGGGATTGTTGTTTCGCATCCAGATGGCGATGGGTGCTACCCTCTATACTACCATCCAAGAATTAACATAAATGCCAGTAATTCTTTACTTACTACATTACCGATTAACTTTGTGAGAACTTTTCAATAAGATTCCAGGAGTGTTACGATGCTTCCTCAAGGACGGAGCTAATGCTCTAGACTCGGGAAGAGACTCTCGGGACAAAGAAGAGAAAGAACCCTGAGGAGAGTCTGAGGGTGGAGGAGCATCTCCAGGCGATAGCCAGAAGAAGGGAAAGTAAGGACTTATCCCATTCTAAATTACTTACCATATTAAACACCTTTATGAATGCTGGCCTGAAACCTTAAGCAAGAAATTCTTCCAGAAGAAAGGGTAGCAGGGTCACCAGGGAGCGAAGGGGAAAGAGCCCGTCCCTCGGTTGACCGGCCAGCTGTAGATGCTCAACCTTTGAGATATGCGCCTCCAAATGGTGAGAACACCTTCCTCTTAAATTAATTGTAACCTTAGCCTTTGTACCTACAACTATTAACTTAAACTAAATACTACCATTAGGCACCGGACAGCCCCAGCGCCATTTCTATTGCAAGCGTTGTGGGAAGGATCATCCTGGGGTCGATTGCAGTGGCCGTAAAGTTGAGTGCCGGTACTGCAAGAAAGAGGGCCACCGGGAGTTCGAGTGTTGGATGAACCCTGAGGGCCGTAACTACAGGCCACCAAAGAATACTTAGAAGACCTCAGCTGGAGGATCTGGAGTACCATGAGGCGGCCAGGAGGGCCAGACATCTACTGATGCTGGAGCCAAGAAAGGGAAGGGAGTCGATAGGGCGTAAGCACCCTGAACTCCGAGAGACCGCTAGTGGAAGACTTTTGTTATTTGGATATGTACTTAGCTTTGAATTGTGAAAGAAATGTGTTGTAAGTATGTGGGAGTGCGTCATTGACCGCTCGCCTTTTGTGTATGACTTTTGAGACTAGCTATGTGTACTAGATACGAGTGACCTTGGAACCTTCACGGATCAGATATATATGAACAGAATGTTAATGCTTACATTATCATGTAGCCATACTCAACGACGAAAGATTCAATGAGACCGGTAATTACTGAACCAATATCTCAACCTGCGTGGCGCACTTGCTACTGCAAGCGCTGTGACAATCAATTCACTGAAATTTCCATCTGCCTTACGCACTTGCCACAGCAAGTGCTGCAACTACCACTAAATTTTAATCTCCTATTAAATACCAAATTTTCATATCAACTATTCATACAAACCTTAAGATTAGAAATCTATGGAACCTCGGAAAGACCGTTAGTCCAACCACTGTAATTGTGAACCACACCAGTTTAAATGTTCGAGAATTTTCAGACATGGCTTATTAGCCAAATACGAGAAGTGTATACCTGCATTTAACGCTAATCACTAATAGTGATGAATGAATAGTCCTTATGGACAAGCATAACCTTGTGTGAAATAGAATACCATTGTAGATGCACCACCGTTAGTGAGGATGGTTGGGAAGTGGAGAGCGAAGTTGCTCAAGCTATTATGCAATCTGCAATATATCCAATTAAACGGATGAGGGAACGAATACGAACTATGGATGAGATGTGATCATGATTAAACAGGGAGAAAAAGATTATGTGTTGTACTCAAGGAGATCGAGATAGAAGAACCAATTTTGCTAAATATAGCACGGATTTTACTTACACCATGCCACTAGGGAAATAGCACTTACAACAAGATAACCGATAACATGAACTAATAAACAACTAAAAGGACATCCATCAAAAGGGAGATTGACAACAGAATACTTCACAATAACCGTGTGACGGACATTACCAGTTTACTAAACGAGACATGGGACGACCGCACTCTGATAGGAGCATGTGGGTGTTATACCCAAAATTTCAACCCCTTGGAAGAGAGTCTCTACTAATAGGCTAGTAGCGAGGTTCTCAGTTTGATCGGCACATCTAAGAGTACTAGGGACAACTTAACCATCTCCAGGGGCATTTTCGTAATTTTTCAAGGCTCCTAAGGCCCTATAGGCTTTCTCTCTCATCCAAAGAAGGTTCAAATCAACTCAAAATTCTTTGAAATTTTAATGCATGATAGAGGATGACATTTTAAGCATAATGGCGTTGGAATTTGATTTTTCGAATTTCCAATAAATTTCTAGTAATTTCTGATTGAATCTGACGAGAAATTGAATTAAAAATATTCCAATATCCAAAAAATTCGATTCCACCTTAGAAAAATCAGAAATACCATCCTTTATCCATGTTTAAAATTTTATAGTAAAATTCCTTTTGGAAGCCCTTAAGCTAAAACGTCGGTAAATCTCAGTTTTTACCGGATTTTTCTATCTTTAAGGAAGCCTACGGACACCCACGGACGGCGGCGGGATTTTAATTTTTCAAAAACTTAGGTTTTTTCTAAACAATGTCCGGGCCCACGGACATCCTGTCCGTGGCCCCGGACTTTTCAAATCTTTGTTTCTGTTTAATTCGACTTTTATCTCCACATAGATTAACTAGGGTCCGTGGGTACGGACATTAGGTCCGTAGTCACGGACGGAAACAAAATTCGACCTAATTCTGCCTCCGAAACCCTAGTTTAGGCAATTTCTTTTTTCACTTTTATTTTCTGTCAAAAAATGCAAAAAATACACAAAACAACAGAAGCTCGCACACTTAGGTTAAAACGACTCGTAATAAGCCGTAATTAAACCAAGTAGAGAAAAAACGACCTCTAGGGGTAATGAAAGTAATTGAACCCTAATTAAGTCGAATACCAAGCCCCCGAACCCGAACTCTACCTTTCATAATTTACTCTAGGTTAAAATTAGGTAGCGACTCATAATAGGTTCCAGTGAGCTAGCTTAGGTTTTAATAATTATTGTTATATGACATAGTTATTAATCTTAGGTTATAAGTGGACCTAAAACCCGGTTAGATCCTAATCAGCTTTAATCAACATAGGATATGGTTTAAAATCGAGGCTCACAGACTAGCGACTCTGCTGGGGACAAATTCTTAATTTTAACTTATTTAATTTAAAGAAAGAGGGCTTAACTCGAAAGATTGTTTATTTATGACTTTATTACTTTGTTTATTTACTTTTGTGCGCACTTTAATTTCTACACCTTTGCATCATGTGAGAGCGAGGGTCCACGCAAACTGATTTCACCTCGGGACCCGTTTGAGGGTCCCCTGTCAGGGACTCACACCTTTTAGGTGATGTGAATAAGTGGGGGAAAAAAGGAGGATGCCGTCTAACCACATCCCCTTAATACCTGGGCCTTAGCCCCAAGCGTTTTCCTGGCAGTGTCCTTACCTAGCCCATTGTTTGGTCAGTCAAAGACCCGACCGTAGACGCACACCTTCAGGTGATGTAAAAAAAGTGGGGAAGCCCAAAGAGAATAGCGTGCAAGCCCTATTCCTTTGTGGCGACCTGGGCCCATGCCCCAAGCACCTCTCCGGATTGATCCATACCCGGTTTGACTTTAACATCTAGTGAGGACATGTTGAATTTGTGTGGGCCTTGTTTACCTAAATGATCGGCCCACTACCCAGCCTAGAAATTGATAAGAACTTTTCCTACATCAACTCAGCCCAACCCGATATCGCGACTTTATTGTTTGCGGCCCAAAGGCCTTGTTTGATTTGAATGTGTGAGTTATTTGTTCGGGCTTCGGCCCAAAAGTTTAGATTTAGGTGATTTCCTTCTGGCCCAATCTGAATTACCCAATTAGTTCTAGGCCCATAAAAAAGAAATTCACCTGAACTTGAAATTACTCACAAGTCCTAAAAATAAAACCTTCTTTGGCTTAGCCACCATCTTCTCTGGCCCAAAGAAAGTTAGATCCATTTGGGATTTAGGGACCATTCTAGCCCATGTGCTTCACTTCAGGTCCAAACACATTCCGGCCCAATGGCCCATTCTAGTCTAAGTAGACTTCTTATCATGACCCTAACCCAAAACCCTAGATCTAGGTGTCACCTCTCAGGCCCAATCAAAGCCATCTGTTTAGATTTCAGTCAAAATTCTAATTCATAGTCTGAAGGTACTCCAGCCCAAACACCTCATTTTCTGGTATCCTGGCCCACTTGCTTTTAGCCTAGGCCTGTTTCAATCTACCTTGTGAACTGTCATTCTCACCTTAGTGTCTTTCAACCCACTTCCTCTTGTTAGCTAATAATGGACTTCTTGGAAACAGGCAAGCCCGAATCCAGATATGGCAGGAGGAGGAAATCCGATCAACACGGATGCCCAGTTGGCCGCTGTGCAGCAAAGGTGCAAGGTCTTGGAGTCCATTGTCAAGGAATTAAGGAGTAAGGCTAATCTCCAGGAGACAAATCAGCACACTCTGGAAAAGCATGTGGATGAAGATCTTAACCGTAGTCACATCGAGATTGAGTCTGTTAGGGCCCAAGATCCTCAAACACATGTGGGGAAGGGTGTTCCTGACAACCAACTAGCTGTAGAGGTTAAAAGGGTTTAAAAGGATTGAGCGCATGGAGAAAGCCAACAAACCAGCTGGCTTCGATTATTTCTCCACGGCGTCGTATCCCGAAGTTGATCTTCCCCAAAGCTGAAGTTGCCCACTCTCGCTTTGTACAAGGGTTCCTCAGATCCACAGATTCATTTGGCTATGTTCGACCAGGAAATGTCCATCTTGGGGCTCAACGACATGCAAAAAGCCAAAGTTTTCGCACTTTATCTAGACGAGACTCCTTAGCGTTGGTATCTCACTCAGAAGATGAATACCAAGACCTACGAGGAGGTTTGTGAAGCTTTCCTAAATCATTTCGAGTATGCTAAGAACCTCGAGGTCACCAAAATCGATCTGGCAGGAACTCGACAGAAAGATGGTGAGTCCATGTCTGAATTCATCAAGCGTTGGAGGAGAAAGGCTGCAGCCATGCCTACCAAAATGAACGAGCAAGAGCAAATCCGCATGATAATTGAGAACATGCGAAAACAACACAACCATGAGCTAAAATTTATGTACTTTCTGAGCTTGGACATGTTGATGGGACAAGTCGGTATTCTAGATGTAACACCCCATCCAACATTAACATACTTACAATAAACTGCAGCGGAAGAACAACCTCATCACATTACTTAACTCGTTGGTGTTACACGCCGTTAGCCACCCACGTGGCTAACAAGGCTAATACATACACATTGTACCGGTCTGATGGGCTAAATTCCCGAGCGTCTACACATTACTATCCCTTTCCATTAACACAACAACAACATACACCTTCCAACTATACCGAGTATTTATAAACTGATGCCGACAACAATTTCGGTCTTACTACACCTACTGTATGCATACACTTAAATGATTACCCATGTACAACGACTACCCCGTCCTACTCTCGAATGGCTTCCAGCTTCTTGTACCTGAAATAGGAAAAGAAGAGAAAGGGTGGCCCCCAAGGGGCTCAGCACCTTTGCTGGTATGGTAATCCCGCAGCCACATGCTACCGGGCTACGCACAACTACTTGTCGTCTTAGCATGCGGTTGATTATATTTAAATCATGCATGTAACAGTGAACACACATTACATAACATTTCGCCTCAGTAGGCTCAACAACAGATAATATATCCTTACTTAATAAGTCACTCATGGTATTCAATATCCTTAGAGTGTTCCTCCTCTAATGGAGCTACTTCCTTAATAGACGACACTTACCCTTAAATCGGGTTATCCTTAAACGCCTCTTTTCTCAAACTGGGACTCATATCCATGATCCCCATACTCCACATTCTACAACATATAACATACACTACATAACAACACTTAACAACACTTTGCATGTTTCCACGTGCACAACATAACACCGCAATAGATATTGCATCACAACAAAGATACATAACATAACGGGAATGGTCCTCTTAGGTACCGACCCAAACATTGCTAATACACTGGTGAGCCTAGAGAATGTTGCCAGTCTCATGATAAGCTCGTTACATAACTCGTTACCGTCTCGTTAAATGAACGGTTAACTTAACACAAGGTGTCTCGGGTATAGTGACCCAAGCACACCGAAACAAACATAACAATAGTATGCCCCTGTGGCCCGACGTGAGTCAGTAATAGCCTTGGTTAAGCTAAAGGGAAGGTTGGGAACCAAATTGGAAAACAACCATAACATACAGAGAGGATCGAAACTGCTATGACAACGACCCCCATACTCACACGCGTGGCCAGAACAGACCGGACTCCTCACTCCCCCGTTAGCACTTGTTAGAAGTTCAACTTTGAACTTTATTAAACAATCACAAACATTGGGTTAAGTCTTGTTAGACATACACAAGGGAAGAGAGAGTCATACATTCACATACAAACATCACACACAAACATCACACAACCAACTCACACATAGCCGTGGTTAGAACGTTCCTTAAGTCGGAAACGTTGTTACCGGATACCGTTCTCCTACGTTTACCTAATAGTGGTTAACTAACCCTTCAAGCGCATTCGAGGTTACCGGTATCGGCACGGAAACATACAATAACAATAACGACTGTAAACTCGTTTCATGATTTATCTCATAACGTGGCAAACATACAGAAAAACACATTGGCATACAAGCCGGTGTAATCCGGTAGGACACAGGTTGCAAGAAAACCATACCTGTCACCGGAGTCCACTTTACCACGTCACTTATGTTCCTCGAGCAATTCTCGATCAACTGTTAACATCACATGTGTTTTTATTAACATCGGGGTTTGCTTGATTATTTACTGTCTAATGCTTAACTTTCCCGTTAACTTAGTTACATAACTTTACATTTTAACTTTTTTACTTTCACATTTTATTACAACTTTTCACCCACCTAATTGCCATTAAACTCACCTAACATATCCATAACAACGTTATAACATCATTACCTATCAATCCCCATCATTACATATCATTTCATAACCTTAAACCACGTTTTGGTCCGACCGGACTTGCCGACCGGACTTACCCAAGTCCGGTCGATTCCAGAACAACATTTCCGTCAAAATTTTTCTACTCCGACCGGACTTGTAAGTCCGGTCCTATCCGGTCCATTCCAGAAACTAATTTCCACAGGGTAGACTGGGCCCGACCGAACTTGCAAGTCCGGTCGCAAGTCCGGTCTGCCCCAGATCTTTGTTTTCCTTTTTACATCATCAACTCCAAACTTCACCCCATATATCCTAGTATACCCTAACCTCGATTTAGGCACTTCAAACACACCTTTATCCATGTGCTAAACTCTTTAAATCACTCACCCAAAACCATTTTATCATTCACAAACTTCTTACAAAATTCCTAGCACTTGGAATGTTTTCTCCTTAAGATTTCTAGGTGGTATTTCACCTATAATGACCACTACACTAAAATGCTTCTTCACCTTCATAACATCATCTCCCAAGCATCTCCTCTTACTAACCAAATCCTCTTTTTCAAACTTCTTGAATTCCTTTCTCAAAACCTTACCTAAACATCATTTCTTCCTGTACATCAACATTCCTAAATCTTAAACAAACTTCTCCAAGACTTAAATACATCCTCAAAACACATTGAATTCCTAGAACTTCCAAGATAACACCTAAATCCTTGCATCACTCTAAATCACCTTAACACATGTTTTCTTCTCAAGTAAACATTTATCACCTTTAACACTTCCTAGTTCACCAAAACTCACTTAAAACACTTAGAACTTCTTACACATTTCCCAATTTGGCCATAGCTTCTCTTGTATATACTCACATCCAAACACTTAGGTTTTACCTTATTTCATTCAAGAACACCTAAAATCCATCAAACACATTTTTATACACAAGACTTCACACATTTAGCACTACATCACAATATAGTGCATAACTTAAATTGCTTGGCACTTAGGCTCTTAATAACATGGCTCTTAGGCCCTTAAACTGCATAAACCTTAAACACTGAATTTCCCACATAAGTAATGCCTTTGACCTGCAAATACAACCCAACAATACACATGCCCTTAATAAACTCCTTGAGAGCATTTCTCTAGGTCATTCACCATTGGCTCCTTAGGTATTTTATTAAGCAAATCAAGCTCATTTTCCTAAGGCATTTAAACTACATTGAGATAGCTTGTTTACCTCTTTTTCCTCACAAACTTCTTTCTTGTTCCTTGTAAAACCGGTGGGGTTTTGGTTGTTTGTCAACTTCTAAACAATGTACAAATAATAGAATGAGTATTCAAGCATTATGCTTCATCTCATTGTAAACCCTAGTTACACATATTGTTTTAACACATTAAGGTAATTGTTTTACCTTGGAATTGGAAGAGAACTTGAATAAGTATCAAGAGAGGACTCCTCTTAGCCCTTGGAAGATTCAAATGAAGCTAAAATAAGCAAGGTGAAAACACCATTGTGAGGTGAATTTTCGGACATCACATAAACATGGAGGAAACATGGATTTTCTTTGAGTTTCCTTACCTTGAAGCAAAGGAGAACAATAATATGTGAAAAGGTGAGCTCAAGCTCCTTCAATGGTGAATCCTCTTGGCACCGAAATGGAGCTTTTGGGATTTTGAAAAGGTAGAAGTGTAGAACTTGACCTAACTAAGACAAATATGGTCTTAGAATTTGATTTGGAGCATGGAGTTGGATTTGGCAAGGAAATGAAGATGGAGAAGAGAGGAGCTGTTGCAAATCGTAAATGGAGAAAGGAGAAGGTGAAGAAAACCGTGTGAAATGAAAGAAGAGAAGGAAATGAGAAGATGAGTTTGCTTTTGGAGATATTTATGTTATAAAGCAAAATAGTACTTTACAACTTGGTGACTCACTCCTTGAAAAACCGGCCCCCATTTAGTTAGAAGGGTACTTTAGTCTTTATTTGTCAATTTAATTACTTATAACATTATATGTTACAAACTAGCTTATAAAAATCACTATTCACTAAAACAAGGCACTTAGAAGTGAAATTTTTTGATTTCCCATTAATATAGCCACCCAAATGTGATACTATATAGTACACATGTTAATTAAAGAGTAATGATGGACATTTAGCCATTCAAAACTCATTTACAAGACAATTTTTCAAAAACGTGCTTTAAGACTCCTTAAAGCACTTTTTGTGTTTAACTTGTTTTCAAGCTTGGTTTTCTTTGGTAATTGATTTATATGTTCATAACATATTTATAAGGTATAGGTATGACCATTAGGTCTTATACAAATTTATCCCGAGCTTAGAGCACATTTTTGCTCTTATTGACTTTAAGGTATTTATTTGTGTTTTGTTTGGTTTACTTGTATACCAAGGTTTCCTAAGGACTTAATTAGCCTTATTAAATCATAATTGAATATTATTAAGTCTTGGTAGGCTCTTTGGGTCCTAACCAAGTTCACTCATAGCTTAGAGCATGTTTTTGCTCAAACTGTATCTTAGCATTTTATTGCATTTTACTATGGTTTAATTGTTTACTGATGTTTCCAAGGCACTTTTTAGCCTTTACATACCATAGTTTAAATGTTTAAACAACATATCAAGGTTTGGGTATTTCACTAGAGGAAAGGATTCATAAGGAAGGGTTGGAGCTCGAGTGCCCCAGAAACTCCGGCAGTGGCTCCAATTCTCTAAGACCGGACCAGAAAAGGCTTATCTTCAGACAGTAGCTTGCGCTCAAAGCAGTTTCCCAGAAGTGAATGTGGTTCAACGACCTATAGCTCCGCATCAAAACTTTAGGATGGTAACCCTTACCACGCCGAGACCATCGCAAAAGGAATTCAGCAACATTGGCTGAGCACCAAGTCAGGCGTTTGAAGAGCTTCATAAGAGAAATTTGCTACAGCCTTGGCCCCTCGGCCAGGAACCACTCATTTGGGAAGGCAACTTAATCAATTCTGCCACTACCATCAGTTGCTTGGCCATTATGCTGACAATTGTCGAGCATTGCGGCACAAGATTCAAGACCTCCTCGAGCAAGGAGTCTAATTTTTCTAAGTATGTAGATTGTTTTATTTATGTTTTCTTGGATCCTCAGATTTTCCTAGTAGCTTATTTTCTTAGTTAGTTTTCAGTCACCTCAGATTGTAATCTTTACGTTTCTTTCATGATTCATAAATAAATCACAGCTCCATTTTCGTAATTTCTGTACAAACCATTTTTCATTCATCGATAAAAAAAAAAACAAAAATGTTTTTTTCAGGAAAGGGATCACGGAGTAATCATTTCCCGACTATGGAACAAAACAATTTATCTCTTGTTTCTAAAAGTTGAACATGCCTTGCTAAACAACACAGCTCACCCCTAAACATCCAAAACAACCCGAAGCGGTTCCAAATCCACATCCTTTAAATTGTTGTCATAAACCCCAAGTCAATACTGGGGGCAATCTAAGTTTAAGCTCGTCATCTTTTATCTTTTGTTTAAATGTGCGAACGAGTTTCCGAGTGAAAATCTCGCGAGAGTGTCTTGAGTGGAAAAACCATGAGTGAACGAGCGTGTCATTTTTACACGACTTCGGTGAGAGCACATTCAAAGGTAGGGTAAACGGCATAACTCCGACCGAAGGAGATAATTGGTAAATTTACTCTTAGACCTGTGAAAAGTAACAAAGAACGGATACACAACTATCAGGAATGACGAAGCACTTAGGTGCAGCACCACCTAGCCCAAAGCTTGTGAACCCTGACGTTAAACCCTAGGCACCCCCGCTGAGCCTTTCATATATCCCTTTTGATATTATGAGCTCCACAAAATAACCCATCCAATGATGAATAACCGAACCAGTGACCAAAGGAAGCAAGGAGCCCGACTTTCGAACAGCAACTTCACAAGTCCAAAGAATCAAAACTGCTACCAGTATGACGAAACGATCCGCAAATGGTCCCAAAGTGTCACAGGATCCAAAGAGCTCACATCAAAAACAGCTTTCCAAGTTCAAAACCGGGGAACACAAGACCCCGAGGGAAAAAAGATTTAAAGAAAGGCAAATCTGAAAAGCCTCGAAGAAATCCAAAATCGAAAGAAAGAGAGAAGTGCAAGGCATTACCCAAAAGACCCAAGTTCCAAGCTCACAAGCGAAGTCATCACGAAGTAGCCAAACGACTTCAGGACAAAGAAGGCAGGTCCGAGAGAAGACGCAAGGTGCAGCTTTGGTCACCCCTTTATGCTCCACATACCTCAAACATCCCTCCATGGCCCAGTTTTCTTTCATCACACACCCTGGCCATGTTATAAGCCTCAAAGACTTACGACTTGGTAGTTGTGTACCCAATCACGTGAAAGTAACAGATCGAATGCGTAAATTCATCAAATATCAAATTCAATGGTCTAGAAGTTGTGACAGTAAGTGAAAAACGAGTGTAAACACCAAACATGTCGAGTGTAGGTTAGGAAACACCAAATCAAAACATAGCCTTGACCCTAAGAGGACGTGACTCGTTCGCACGTTTAATTAAAGAAAATACTGGGGGCAATCGATCGTTTCGATCGATTGCCATGAACTTTAGCTCTAATTGTCCTAAGGAAAATACTGGGGGCAATTGTCGGTTCCAACAATTGTCATGTCAACACCAATTGAAACCCAAAGCTTGAGCACCACCGTCCCACCACAGGCACACATAAGCCCTTACCACCACACACTTCCACTAACGGCATGTTCATTTTCTAAGAAACAAATTACAGATACGAAATTGTTAGTCAGGAAATGATCATTTCACTTTCCTTTTCAGCAGAGTTTTTCTCAAGCATTGCCATGTTTGGCAACACTTTTCAACAGTTCTTGTTTTGGACAAGCTTCCAACAAACACTTTAGCTGCATTTTACAACTTTCTCAGAACACCTCAACATTGCCAAGTTTGACACCTTTTCCAACGGTTTCTGTTTTGAACGAGTATCTTTTATATTTTTGATTGCATACATCTTATCATCATTGCCATGTTTGGCACTCAGTAATCAGTTTTTGATCATCATTTGCACGAGACCATTATCTTCCTAACTCATTTTTAGTTCGAGACCCAAAATCAGTGCGAGACCCTGCATTTTCGTCATTCAGTGCGAGACCTAGCATCTTCATTCAGTACGAGACCCAGAATCAGTGTGAAATCCAGCTTTTTCTTCATCCGTTTAGTACGAGACTTCAGTGCGAGACCATGCATCTTCATCAGTGCGAGACCATCATATTCGCCAGTGCAAGACCCATCACCTTCATCAGTGTGAGACCGAGCGTCATCATCCAGTTGCGAGACCAGTACGAGACTAGTATCATCTTCAGTGCGAGACAAGTACGAGACAGAGCTAATCTAAGTTGGCGGGGCAGAGGCAATAAGTCCCCATCTTCATGTCAACTTCTTGGGAGAAACAACTAGTGGGGCATGGCGATAAGTCCCCTTGGTAATCTAGAAGTTATCCCAGCACTCCAGTTGTGGGCAGAGGCAATAAGTCCCCATAGTATACCAACTAGGGGCATTGGAACGGGTTTCGGTCCCCAAAAGCATCCGAGCATCATCATATATCAATATCATCTCTTTTTTCATGACATCTACTTTGCATTAAAGGTTCCCGACACCTTAGCAATTGAGAATGTTCGGCATACTTTATTTCACTTTAAGTAGTCAACGCCTTAGAATAGCTTGATAACATTTCGTCCATCATAGGTAGTCAACTCCTTAGTATAGCTTGACATCATTTCATCCATCATAGGTAGTCAACGCCTTAGAATATCTTGACATCATCTCATTACAGGTAGTTGGCACCTTAGAATAGTCCAACATTACTTCATTTTTACCTTTAGGTGGTCGACGCCTTAGAATCGTTCGACATCCTTCCACTTTACTCATAGGTAGTCAGCGCCTTAGAACAGCACGACCCAACTTGTTGGATTTCAATTGCATGTGGGATCTTTTAAGATCAAAATTTTGGGGTATCACTCAAGCATCAACTAGCCTTTTCATTTCCATTACAAAGTCTAGTTGACAGGGGGCAATCTGTTATACCCAAAATTTCAACCCCCTCGGAAGAGAGTCTCTACTAATAGGCTAGTAGCGACGGTTCCCAGTTCGATCGGCACATCTCAGAGTACTAGGGACAACTTAACCATCTCCAGGGGAATTTTCATAATTTTTCAAGGCTCCTAAGGCCCCTATAGGCTTTCTCTCATCCAAAGAAGGGTCAAATCAATTCAAAATGCTTTGAAATTTTAAACCATGATAGAGAATGACATTTTAAGCATAATGGCATTGGAATTTTGTTTTTTCGAATTTCCAATAATTTTCTAGCAATTTCTGATTGAATCTGACGAGAAATTGAATTTAAAAATATTCCAATATCCAAAAACTTTGATTCCACCTTAGAAAAATCATAAATACCATCCTTTATCCATGTTTAAAATTTCATAGTCAAATTCCCTTTGGAAGCCCTTAAGCTAAAACGTCGGTAAATCTCGGTTTTTACCGGATTTTTTTATCCTTAAGGAAGCCTATATAAGGAGCCTTATCCCTTCATCAAATGAGAACTCCAAAAAACCCTACTCTCAAAAAAGGCAGCCATCTCATTCTCTTCACGTTTTGAACTCAAGAGCCACAATCAAACACCGAAATCTCACCAAAATCAACACCAAAACACATTTTTCAACTCCCATCTCATCCACAATCATCAAATCACCATCAAACCCCCACCAAAACGTGAAGAACACCATTAATTCTCAATAGTCAGAATCTGGGTTCGAACTCAATTCAGAACCGAGATTAACAGAGCACCGAAAGAATCCCAGCGTGAAGAGTCTCGTTGTTCTAGAAGCCAAAACAGGTTGTAATCACACTTTTCTGAAACCTTACGACTTTATTAGTATTATGTAATATTTTGGGTTCAAACCAACCTTTTTGGCTTCTGTATTGCTAATTGTTTTTGTTTCCGCCTTGTTACTTGTTCGTTAAGTTTCATGCATAATTTGGCTTCAAATTGAAATCTTTCAATTACTAACTGTACTAACCTATTCAGGTTACACGTGCATAAATTTTGAGCCGAAAACACCTTCGGAACCACCATAAAACCCTTGTTCGTGGGTGGTCCGGGACCTTGGACCTATGGTCCGGGACCACGGACAGGTTGTCCGTGGCCATGGACACCCACGGATGGCGGCGGGATTTTAATTTTTTAAAAACTTAGGTTTTTTCTAAACAATGCCCGGGCCCACGGACATCCTGTCCGTGGCCCCGGACTTTTCAAATTTTTGTTTCTGTTTAATTCGATTTTTATCTCCACATAGATTAACTAGGGTCCGTGGGTACCGACATTAGGTCCGTAGTCACGGACGGAAACAAAATTCGACCTAATTCGGCCTCCGAAACCCTAGTTTAGGCAATTTCTTTTTTCACTTTTATTTTCTGTCAAAAAATGCAAAAATACACAAAAAACAGAAGCTCGCGCACTTAGGTTAAAACGACTCGTAATAAGCCGTAATTAAACCAAGTAGAGAAAAAACGACTTCAAGGGGTAATGAAAGTAATTGAGCCCTAATTAAGTCGAATACCAAGCCCCCGAACCCGAACTCTACCTTTCCTAATGAACTCTAGGTTAAAATTAGGTGGCGACTCATAATAGGTTCCAGTGAGCTAGCTTAGGTTTTAATAATTATTGTTATATGACATAGTTATTAATCTTAGGTTATAAGTGGACCTAAAACCGGTTAGATCCTAATCAGCTTTAATCAACATAGGATAGGGTTAAAATCGAGGCTCACAGTGGGCCTGACAAACTTATTTATGAGTAAGTCGGGTAAGTAGTAATGTATCAGTATGGTACCCCATGTATGTAGACAAGTAGTGCTAGGAACACGAGAAGTAGTCAACTCCGTATCAAGGACAGTAATGCAGATTACCTCGAAGATGGACGAGAGAGCCGCAGTTAAACCAACGGTCTAGAGAAATCAAGAACCTTCAACACAGAGTAGCAGACAGTATACAATGAAGACGTGAACACTAATGATAGAAACATGAAAACCCATTATGGATGAATAATATGTAGTAAACCTCATAGGGATCGAGCAAATTCTTGCAATCTAGAGGCACCTACCAGATGATGTGAACATAAACGCGTGACTACGCAATGATGAGAGACAAAGCTAATATACTAGCAGATACCTTAAGCAGGGAACAACGTTATGATAGCTAATGGATTTGAAATGTACAACTCACATGATAATTGATTCATCTTATCTGGTTGACTCATCAGATATTAACTGTCGAGGGTTTACGCCTCTGCACTCTGTAGGACTAAGTGTTTTGGTATTGCACTTGTGCAGTATTAATCTAGTGGGAATACGGGAAGATGTAATGGATATCAACACGAAGTGAGTATCAAAGAACTACAACAGTGTGTTACTCAAGAACAAAACCACCAGGAGACACGAATGACAAGCTTTATCTCCGTGGACATGTGGACTAGTACGTCTTAGTATTACAAAGACAAGTGCAAAGAGCACTAAGTACTAACAATAGCCAATGTCATATTACACCTCAAACTGAATATCAGTGAGAGAGATAGATACATGCATGTCACTGGTAATCCAAACGAGAGGATACACAACAATGAAAAGATGCAAACTGAGCCTATGTTCATGGGTCTGTACCTCAATACGGAGCGAGTGGGCCAATTAGGATGAATTCGAGAGAGAGCACAAATAGTTTAGTGCCTCACCCTTTATGTATTGTGAAGCCCGGAAGGGCTAGAGTCATACCCGTCTCTTTGATATGAGGATAATCCACTCCAAAGGCGGAAGATGCCCACGGGAATTGGAGAACTCTATGAGAGCCAAGTATCCAGCGCTCCTTGTTGAGCGGCTGTTGTATACTTGCGGGGTACAGGGGCGTAACCCTTTTTAAGGGGGTAGAGTCTCGTGGCTGTGCACGTATGTGCACTAAGTTTTGTTGTTTCGTATATGGGGCATACAGTAGTTTGTAGTATGCGGGGCATACGATGTTTGTTTGTTTGTTGGTTTCATATGCGGGGCATACAACGAATTGGTGGTATGCGGGGCATACGATGTTTTGTTGGTGATGTTTGGTACGGGGGCGTACGTTGTTGATTTGTTTGTGTGTGTTGTGCACTTGTATGTATGTATCTTATGAGATACCTGTTTGAATGATGTGTATACACCCATGTGTGTTGTACCTATCTTATGATACTTGTGACATATATATTTATATTACCTTGTAGATTGATTACATATGGTATCGCCTAGATACGAAATGAATCATTAGATATGGAATGTGGAAGGATGGTATGTTATGGACACCTCGGGGAGGTTGTCAGGTTTGTAGAATTGATAGGAAATAATGGTGCTGAAGGATCGCCTATATCCATATATGATTGAACTAACGCCACAAAGTGATGGCTATGTTGTAACACCCCAACCGCTAATCCTTCCATTATCCTCTGATCCTTCCCATAATTACCTTACTCGCAGCGGAATACTTACCTACTCCCGGCGGGTGATACAATGCCGTTAACCATCCAAGGTTAACAAGGCTACTACTACTTACCGTATCGATCTGACGATTAGAATGAATACATACATACTGCTTACCTTACAATACCAATTACTTAATTACATTTGATTACCGAGTGTCTAAAGTATACAAATTACTTTCCAAGACTACTTCCCAAAAATGAAGAGTTCATACAACTACTCCTTTCTATCCAATCGAGAATTCAATATCCAAAAAGGTGTACCACATGGTACACCGGCTACACAAAAAGGCTTTAGCCGTGTACAACTCAGTACACCGTTTCAATCCTACTACTACCCCAAAAAGAATCACGTCTTGACCCTACTTTACCTTCACGCCTCGCGGGTACCTGTGGAGTAAAAACATTCCCCTAGGGGGTCAGCTTACGCTGCATATGATAACCGCATACCCCGCGTACTAGCGAGGGTACGCCAACTATTTGGTCAAGTACATGCGGTTCGTTTCATTCATACATACATACATGCTTTATACAATACAATATAATACATTCATTTTACCAAGCATACATACATACAATACATACAAGGAATACAGTACAAGTCATTCAATCACACTTACCATACTCACCGCATCACGGAGATACAATTCTCCAATACATATAAGGTATTGTTAGCCTTATTACACGCCCGGGTTAATCGGGTGTTCAATACTTTTACTCCGGGTCAATGACTTACAATAGTCAAGACCAATACAAATACAATACATACTTCTTACATACTTTGCTTCCAGTTAAGTCGGTATGACCTCCGGGTAGGGAATACTACTTCCCACCACCGGGCTTTAGGGTGGCCCACTAATCCAGGATGCTACCCATACGAAGGGAATTGGTCCAAGGAAAAGATCATAGCTAGGATTCGGTTCCAACCTCTTGTGGTTCCTTATCCTCACGCGTGGCCGAAACTATATCGGGCTTCTACTCATTCCATTTTACTCAATACTCATGTTAGGAGTTAGGTTGTTAGGAATTAGTAGAAGTCCATACTTACTTCCATACATACATATACACAAGTACTCATACTTACACATACACTTCATTTCCATTCATTCATTTCATGAATTATACAAACTAAATGTTTAAGAGCATAAAACAAGAACAATATAGTTCAAACACAATAAGTGCAATATAAGTCCGATTCATGCATTTATCTTGTTGGTGATCACATAAGCACACAAATCTGGGTAACCAAGTTAGGATACAGGGCATGAGGAAATCATACCGTTCACCGTCGAATACGTTCTACCGGTTCCTTTGGAGATCAACTATTTGATTCCTATACATACATGAAGTAGTATGATCAATGATCTATTATTGGTCTAACTTACTCCCTCATTGATACTTTCAATGTATACTTACTACTTCTTTACATTCATACTTGGTTATAAAACCATTCTTTTCTTTACTACCTCACAAACTTGTTTTCTTACAAAATTACTTACTTCCTTACCCTTTTACTTCATCGATGGTGTATTACTACATATATATGCATATAGGTATATAGGCATATATTATATGTGATTACTATAGTCATATAATTAAAACATTTTTTTTTTGTAAGTGTTTGGGCCGTCCGACCCACCGTCCGACCCAACCCTGGGTCGGACCATTCCAGTAGGTTTTCGTCCTCTGAAATTACTCCCGTCCGACCCAGCACTATTCCGTCCGACCCATACCCTCTGGGTCGGACCATTCCAGAAGGTTTCGATTTTGTCATCCAGGTCATGTCCGACCCACGTCCGACCCAACCTCTGGGTCAGACGAAGTCAGAAACTTCGATGGAGAAAATTTTCGCCCGTCCGACCCACGTCCGACTCACGGCCCTGGGTCGGACCATTCCAGAAAGATTTCCTGTCGATTATCAAGGCCCGTCCGACCCACGTCCGACTCACGGCTCTGGGTCGGACGGTTCCAGAAGGTTTTACCGTTGTTTTCTCAAGGCCCGTCCGACCCACGTCCGACTCACGGCTCTGGGTCGGACGGTTCCAGAAAGTTTGATTCTCGTTTTTTAAGCCATGTCCGACCCACGTCCGATCCAGACGCTGGGTCGGACGGTTCCAGAACATTGCTACAGATTTGTTTTTCTTTCCCAATTTCACCCATTGCTTCCCCACTCTTCCTACATGGATCCTAACATGTTTTAGTACTATTTAGACACTCTAAATCATGCTAATTCATTCCTTAATACATTACACAATCCTATGCTTATTTATACACAAAATTTCTCAAGTTCCAACTCAACACTCCCCTTGTTTCTCCCCTTATACCTTATGCTACAGATTTTGTTCTCTCCTCATATGCCACAGATTTTCATCTCCACCCTTACACACCAATTCTCCCTCAACTAATGCTATTCCTAGCATCCAAAATACATCACTCACATCCTAGTTCCATTCCCTTAACATACCTCTTTCAAAATCTGTTACAACCTACAAAACACTCCTTTTTAAACTCTCCAAATACTTCCTCTTCTTACACAACTTAAGTCCTCATCTTTCTACACAAATTTGGGCATAGTCTCCCCTATATTTTTAACATTCTCCACACACTATTTCAGCTCACACATACTCATTCTCTCAACCTGTTACACAATACATTATACTCACAATTCTAACACTACAACAACAACATAAAATTCTGCACATATACACATACTACCCAAGGTTTTCCCAAGTTTATAAACTTCATTTAAAACTTCAAAACTGTTTCAATACCATTCCCCATTATACTTCAACATACTCATTACTCATTATCATACACATTACTTGTTTTTGATTCTCCAAAAAAAAAAACTGTTACAACACAATATACAAACTAACTCAAGGTAAGGGTATTTACCTTGTCTTGTTAGTTTTTCTTTCTTTCCTTTCCTCTTCTTCTTTTCTTCTCCTTTTCTCTTTGTTCTCGGTTTCAATGGGTTTCACACACAACAAAATGCTACAGCCCATAATACATACACAATACCATTAGCATTCATTTTATACTTAACCCTAGAATTTAGGTTTTAGGGTTTAGAAAAGAGTGTTACCTTCCAATGAGTAGATGGAGTTCTTGACTAGTGAAAGAACAAGATTTCTAGCCCAACAAAAGAGCCAAAATCGGCTGGAACAAAGAAGGCCAAGAGTTCAAAAACTGAAAATTCTTAAAATGCCAATGAGAGCTAGAAACAATGGATTTTCGAACTTCTTTTTACCTCAAGATGAAGAGGAGGTGAAGGTGCTTCTAATGGTGGACTTGAATCTTCAAATGGTGAAAACCCTCAAAAACGAAAATGGTCTTTTTCGATTTTTGGAAAGATGGAAGTGCTCTCCTTGCCAAGGGGGTTCTAGTGGTGTGATTTTTATTGCATTTGGAGGTGGTTTGGTCACTCAAAAATGGAAGAGAAGAGGAGGGCTGCACTTACTCTTCAAATCGCCATGGAGGGGCTGAAGGAAGAAGAAGCAGCAGAGAGAGAGAGGCTACGTGAGAGAGCAAGGGGGGAATGGGTTGTGAGGAGAGAGAGTGTCAATTTTTTTGCTTTTACTTATTCTTTTGTCCTTTAGTGTATTAGGAGTCATTAAAGAAATGAGAGAGGGAGGGAAAATCGGTCCATATTCCCCCCACACACAGATTTTAATTTCTTTATTTGCAGGGTGGACACATTAAGTTTGTTTATTTGCACTTTTACCCCACGACTTACCGGTTGTTACAGTTTTTACTAACCGGTACCCGTTTTCCGGAATTTTCTCATTTAATTAATTTTATTGGTTCTAAAGCTTCACTAATATTTATTAGTGACTATTTAGTTGACCAAAATTATTACGAGTCTATTTGACCCGCTTAAAGTCACGTTTTCCCGGTCCGTTTTAAGGTTCTTTTATGCTTTTAACCCATTTTAAAGGTCCGTTTTCTTCGGGATTTGTTCCCTCATATTTATTTTAGTGTAATTAAGCCTTTAAAAATATAGTTAGCCTAATTAATCACTGTTTTTAATTACGGGGTATTTCAATCTACCCCCCTTAAGAAACTTTGCCCTCAAAGTTGCTCAAGGTTACAGTTTGCCATTTCTACCCATTTGGCAAATCAATTGCCACAATGCATCCTACTACCACCTTACAAGGTGTTCACAATTCTTACACTACAGCATCCACAATTCAAATACCATGTACCACACTTACTTCGAATACCATACACATACGCAATTCATACTCAATACTCCATTCAAATACCATACACAATACTCCATTCAGTTCATACATTCCACAATACATTCGCAATCCTTCACAATGTCATTCGTGTCATATACCGTACAACACAAACGCATTGCTCATTACATACATACCATACACATCGTACTACATACCAAATACTACTAGCACTACTTTGTGCCAATAAAAATACAATTAGCACTACATGTGCCAACCAAAATACAACTACATACATACATACTATGCAATGCTAACCCGAAGCAATGCAAAAGCAAAAAGGCTCTACCCCCCTTAAAAGGGGTATGCCCCGTACCCTCCGTGCTATACGGATACTAGACATCTAGTCTACAAATAAATTCGGATACTTCGCCTTCATGGCATCCTCTAATTCCCAAGTCGCTTCCTCGACATCGTGGTTAGACCACAAGACCTTCACCATTCGTACGGATTTATGGCGAGTGTCTCTTGTCTTGGTATCAAGGATTCATAGTGGAGTCTCGACATATCTCATCGTCGGCTCTAGGGATAGATGTTCGGGTTCTAATACATGAGAGGGATCGGCTATGTATTTCTTGAGTTGTGATACATGAAAGACATCATGAACACGCCCCAATTCTTCAGGCAATGCTAGCCTATATGCTACGACTCCAATCCTCTCGGTAATGGCATACGGGCCTACAAATTTCGGGCTCAGTTTGCCCTTCTGGCCAAATCGGAAGACACCCTTCATAGGTGAGACACGCAGGAACACTTGGTCGCCCACGGCGAACTCAAGGTCGCGTCGTCGCACATCCGCATAGGATTTCTGTCTATCTTGGGCTGCCTTCATATTGGCTCGGATTTGTTGTACTTCAGCTTGTACTTGTTCCAAATACTCCGGTCCTATGATGACCGCTTCGCTTGACTCATCCCAACACAACGGGGTACGGCAAGGTCTACCATACAAAGCTTGGAATGGCGACATCTTAATCGATGCATGATAGCTATTGTTATACGAAAACTCGATAAGATGAAGCTTCACAATCCAGCTCCCCTGGAAGTCTAAGGCACATGCCCTTAGCATATCCTCTAGTGTTTGGATGGTCCTTTCTGTCTGACCGTCGGTCTGTGGATGGAAGGCGGTGCTAAGCTTCAACTCGGTACCAAGCGCTTCCCGTGTTGCTCTCCAGTATCTCGAAAGAAATCTGGTCGCGGTCAGATACAATGGTTTTTGGGACTCCGTGGTGTCGGATGATCTCCTTGTCGAATAGCTCTGCGAGCTTCGCCACCTTCCAGGTGTCCTTCATCGGTATGAATCGGGCCACCTTGGTGAGGCTATCGACTATTACCCGATCATGTTGAGTCCTCCCCTAGCAGGTGGGAGTCCAACACAAAATCCATGGAGATGTCATGGAATTTCCACTCCGGAATGGGCATGGATTGCACCATTCCTCCTCCGGTCTTCGGTGCTCAAACTTCACCTTCTGGCATGTGAGACACCTCAACATACTCAGTCACGTCTGACTTCATCCCTGACCACCAGAAGTACCTCTTCATGTCTTTGTACATTTTAGAGGCTCCCGGATGGACATGCAATGTCGAACAATGTGACTCTCGCAGAATGCGATCCTTAGCTCAGCATTGCTTCGGGGAACGCATAATCTGCCATTCAAACGGACAGACCATCTTCATGTAGTTTGAAGTCGTACTTTCGGCGCTCGAAGGTACCCTCTGTAATTTTCTGTCTGATCTCTGTGAAGTAAGGGTCGCTCAACTGAGCGTCTCGCACCTCGTCACCAAGCTAGAAGAAGCGAGTAGCGATGGAGCGAGTGTGCTCGACGACTCAGGGCGTCGGCTACTACGTTTGCCTTCCCTTCTTATACTGGAGGATGTCGTAATCCGAGAGGAACTCCATCCACCTCCTCTGCCTTAGGTTCAATTCTTTCTGGGTGAATACGTATTGTAAACTTTTGTGGTCGGAGTAGATGGTGATGCTTACCCCATAGAGATAGTGCCGCCATATCTTCAAGGCGAACAATGGCTCCTAACTCTAGATCATGTTTCGGGTAATTCTCCTCATGCTTTTCAGCTGGCGAGAAGCATGGCTACTACCATTGCCATGCTGCATGAGTACGCATCCCATACCCTTGCCCGATGCATCACAATACACCTCAAATCCCTCTATGCCCTCTGGAAGTGTGAGAACTGGCGCTGAGGTCAATGAGTCTTTCAATTCTGGAAGGATACCCGCACTCCTTTGTCCATACAAAGGGTGCATCTTTCTTCATCAATGACGTCATGGGCTTAGCGACTTTTGAGAAGTCCTTTACAAACCTCCGGTAATAACCGGCTAAACAAAAAGCTCCGGATGTCGGTAACAGTCTTAGGTCTAGGCCATGATCGCACTGCTTCAATTTTGGATGGATCTACTGAATGCCCGCGCTCGAGATGACATGACCGAGGAATGATACCTAATCTAGCCAAAACTCGCATTTGGAGAACTTCGCATACAGCTGGTTCTCGCGCAGGTGTCTCAAGTACTTTTCTCAAATGGTTTTCGTGTTCTTCTGGTGACTTCGAATACACAAAATGTCGTCAATGAATACTACTACCGAAGTGTCCAGCTGATCACTGAATAACCGCTTCATTAGGTCCATGAATTGGCTGGTGCATTAGACAAACTGAATGGCATCACCGTGAATCGTAGTGGCCATATCTTGTTCGGAATGCTGTTTTCTGAATGTCTTGCTCTTTGATAGCAATTTGGTGGTAACCGGATCGGAGATCAATCTTAGAAAAGACGGATGCTCCCTTCAACTGATCGAACAGGTCGTCGATGCGTGGCAATGGGTACTTATTCTTTACAGTGACCGCATTCAATTCGCGGTAGTCGATGCAGAGGCGGAGACTACCGTCCTTCTTCTTCACGAAGAGGACCGGTGCTCCCCAGGGTGATACGCTCGGGCGTATAAACCCTTTGTCGAGAAGATCATGTAGCTGTTCTTGAGTTCTGCCATTTCTGCCGGTGCCATACGGTATGGTGCCCTAGCGATGGGACCAGTACCCGGTACAAGATCGATTTCAAATTCTACCGCCCTCTGTGGTGGCATACCAGGTAGCTCTTTCGGAAATACATCAGGGAATTCTGAGACTACTGCTACCTCGTCACTGAACTCTGGATCTCTCTCCAGGTCTTGCACGTGACATAAATACACTTCATGCCCTTTTCTGAGCTCCCGATACATTGCCATGGCGGAGATGACTGTAGTTGAAGGCTCTCTCGGTCTCTGGCGGTATGAAACAGTGACCCCAGATGGACTCTTGAGCAGCAATCGGTGCTCGGCGCATAGGATTCTCCCCTTGTGCCGCTCCAACCAGTTCATTCCAATAATTAAGTCGAATCCCAATCCGTTGAATTCAATGAAGGAAATGGGAAACGCTTCACCTTTGATTTGAATGGTGGCTGATTTGTAATACTTGGTACATTGTACCCGCTCCTTCGATGGGAGAGTAACCAAGAAGTTCGGTAGCTCATCCGCATCTAGCCCCAACTTCTTCGCAAGAGATGGCGATATGAAGGTGTGAGAGGCGCCGGAGTCGAATAATACTGAGGCTTCGATGCCGTTTACTGGGAATGTTCCCGTTAGAATGGTGCCGCTCTTGCCGGCTTGTTCTTCGGTGAGGATGCTCAGGTTACCTTCGGTACCGAGTCCACAACCTATTGATTCATGAGATTATAAGTAAAGATGGTGGAACGCAAGTGGAATTTAATAACCAACACTGCTTTTATTGAATAACCAACCATCATACATACTGTGTCTCTAATACACGTTACTACTGGATTACATGCTACTACAAGATTAATACTTTCTAAAGGTAAGGTTCAGGCGTCCTGGTATCATGTGTGTGGCATTGATTATTGCCGGTGGTGCCGTATTCAACTTGATCTTCTGGATCCCGTGATACAGCAACCTTGATTTTCCACCCATGATTAGAACATCTCCTGATCTCAATACCAATTTTTCTGCGAGGTCCACACGCTTCCGCTCGCTATACAAAAATACGGCGTCATCACCAATGGACCAAGACACTACGGGCACTCCTAGTTCAAGAGATTCCGCTGTCTCGTCCTTGTCTTGGTGTAAGCCAAGTCGTCCTTCTTTCTCATAGAAGTTGACGATACACAGATCTGCTTCAAGTGCAGGGATTGGTTCATCTTCACATTGTTGTGCAATTTCTACAGCTTGTGTGACAAGCGTTTGGAATTCTGGGGGTATTGCTGGAGGTGTTGCTCCGTCTCCTGCTCGCGTTGTTTGGTATGTCTTGGTATAAGGGTTCCAGTCCTTTCCCAAGCACATCATTTTCAGCTTCATTGTAGCTCCACCGGGGAATTCGGGTGTATAAAATCCTCCTGGACCCGTTCCTAACTCGTTGCATCGTCGGATGATTGAAATTTGTGCTTCGGGTGTCAGGTATCCTTTTAATAAGATCATACCTGGGCGGATGACCTGACACTGTTCGTTGTTGAAGTGGTGATTGGCGATGTCGGTCTCTTCATGAGGTGAGTTTGAAGGTATTGGGTAACAGATATGGAATTTCCCTAAGGTGGTAAATTCATCTAGAATGAGTTCTAGGCTTACTAATTCATTTCATGCTCAATACATACTTCCATGTTACTTACTCATGCTCAATTTCATACTTCAAGTACTTACGCATTCATGCTTTCATTCATACAATTACTTTAATACTTAGTCATGCTCTTCAAGGATTAAAGGTTACAGTGGTTACCTGGGCCGGACTTAGTCCCGGTCCCATCACGGTCTATGATGTGTAAGGCCGGCTGCCTCTGCGGTGCGCCCTTCTGCGGACCTCGGGACCCCTGTCCCTGTGAGGTGTGCTGGGCATGAGCATCGCCAGATGCAACCTCCTTGCCCTCACGCTGCTTGTAGCCCTGGTAGTTGCCCTTGGGCTTAGAATTCTCCGGGCATGCATTGGCACGGTGGCCCGGTTTCTGCAAGTGAAGCAGCGGATCTCCCTTCCTTGGCAATCTGTGCCGGGATGATCCTTGTTGCAGTTACGGCAGATGTAGCTGCGGCCATCAGATTGGTTCTTTCCTTGGCCAAATCCAGAACCTATAGCTTTCAAGTTAGCAAGGTTTGGTATACTTACAATACTCTATATACATAAATTCACAAGTGTACTAATTCGGTTTCGGTTTCTTACCCCTGTAGGGCTGAGACCTCAGTGGCTTCGCTGCCACTGGTGCGGTGTAGGCAATCTGTAAGGCTCAGTTGCCTTGCCCTTCTCAGCATGGGCACCGCCGTCTCCGGATGTATTTTTCTGATGGTGGGAGTGCTTCCCCTTCCTTTTCTTCCAGGGTTTGGATTGGTTTTGTTCATCGGAGGGGTTACCCTTGCCGCTCACCTTGCGCTTCAGCGCTTGCTCCTCATCTCAGCTGGCAGGTGATCTCAACTCGAGATGCAGCGTGGTAACACTCCTGAATTACTTAGGCATTAGGTTACATTTACATACGGGAATACTAATTCACATTACTCATGGCTTTTTAAGGGTTCAACTTGTTTACCTGAAGGGAGGTAAACCGAGTGAAGCCCATGCCATACCGGAGTCGATGGCTCAATCCGCCGTAGAAGCGGTCGACCAAGACTTGGCCGGTATACCCAAGGTCGGGTAGAAGTCGGAGAAGAGAGGTGAAGGTGCGGTAATATTCATCAACCGTCATCTTCTCGGTCATTTTAGTGCATCGAGCTCAAGCCTTTTCTTGGTCTTGACATGCTCGGGGTAGTACTTAGATCGGAGAGAGAGGTGAATGCTTCCCATCCGAAAGCAGGGTCAGCTATGTGCTCGGCCTTAACGAGCTTCCACCAGTCCATAGCCGCGTCTTTGAGGTAGTACGCAGCTATCCTCACTCGAACTCCAGGGGAGTCTCAAGTGTCTCGAAGGCCGTCTCCATCTCGGAGAGGTAGGCCTCGAGCTTGGCGGGGTCGCTCTCGCCTCTAAAGCAGCAGGTCGAAGGTCGGCGACAGCTTTACCCAATTCGTTTCTCGGGGATGAGGTGGGTCGGGCTGCTGCTGTGCTGCTGTTGCTGTTGCTGTGTTGCTGTACAGCCGTGATTACTTGCGGTAGCATCTGCGCTACCGTGGCGGCGACGATCTCAGCTATCGTCTGCGCGCCGGTCCATCAGATGTCTCTCCTCTAGGTCGGCCTCGACCCGTCCTGACATCTGAACAAGTGTGGATTACATTAGATGTTGTGATACTATGACCTCATGGTCTTCATTCAAACAATGGTATCGTCTTTGCAGACGTTAGTATATGTTACTAACGGTAGTTCCTAGTTAGGTTTCTAAATATCCGTCTTAAGACGGTTGAAATCCTAACTCGGTAATCACTACTTAAGAGTCTAATCATCAGAGCGATACTTCGCTCTGATACCACTTTTTGTAACACCCCAACCGCTAATCCTTCCATTATCCTCTAATCCTTCCCATAATTACCTTACTCGCAGCGGAATACTTACCTACTCCCGGCGGGTGATACAATGCCGTTAACCATCCAAGGTTAACAAGGCTACTACTACTTACCGTATCGGTCTGACGATTAGAATGAATACATACATACTACTTACTTTACAATACCAATACTTATTACATTTGATTACCGAGTGTCTAAAGTATAAATTACATTCCAGACTACTTCCCAAAAATGAAGAGTTTATACAACTACTCCTTACTATCCAATCAAGAATTCAATATCCAAAAAGGTGTACCACATGGTACACCGGCTACAAAAAGGCTTAGCCGTGTACAAGTACACCTTTCAATCCTACTACTACTCCAAAAAGAATCACATCTTGACCTTACTTACCTTCACGCCTCGCGGGTACCTGTGGAGTAAAAACATTCCCCCTAGGGGGTCAGCTTACGCTGCATATGATAACCGCATACCCCGCGTACTAGCGAGGGTACGCCAACTATTTGGTCGAGTACATGCGGTTCGTTTCATTCATACATACATACATGCTTTATACAATACAATACAATACATTCATTTACCAAGCATACATACATACAATACATACAAGGAATACAATACAAGTCATTCATCATACTTACCATACTCACCGCATCACGGAGATACAATTCTCCAATACATAAAGGTGTTAGCCTTATTACACCCGGGTTAATCGGGTGTTCAATACTTTTACTCCGGGTCAATGACTTACAATAGTCAAGACCAATACAAATACATACTTCTTACATACTTTACTTCCAGTTAAGTCGGTATGACCTCCGGGCAGGGAATACTACTTCCCACCACCGGGATTTAGGGGCAGGGATTAATCCAGGATGCTACCCATACAAAGGGAATTGGTCCAAGGAAAAGATCATAGCCAGGATTCGGTTCCAACCTCTTGTGGTTCCTTATCCTCACGCGTGGCCGAAACTATATCGGGCTTCTACTCATTCCATTTTACTCATTACTCATGTTAGGAGTTAGGTTGTTAGGAATTAGTAGAAGTCCATACTTACTTCCATACATACATACATACACAAGTACTCATACTTACACATACACTTCATTTCCATTCATCATTTCATGAATTATACAAACTAAATGTTCAAGAGCAAAACAAGAACAATATAGTTCAAACACAATTAAGTGCAATATAAATCCGATTCATGCATTTATCTTGTTGGTGATCACATAAACACACAAATCGGGGTAACCAAGTTAGGATACAGGGCATGAGGAAATCATACCGTTCACCGTCGAATACGTTCTACCGGTTCCTTGGAGATCAACTATTTGATTCCTATACATACATGAAGTAGTATGATCAATGATCTATTATTGATCTAACTTACTCCTCATTGATACTTTCAATGTATACTTACTACTTCTTTACATTCATACTTGGTTATAAAACCATTCTTTCTTTACTACCTCAAAACTTGTTTTCTTACAAACTTACTTACTTCCTTACCTTATTACTTCATCAATGGTGTATTACATATATATGCATATAGGTATATAGGCATATATATATTATATATGATTACTATAGTCATATAATTAAAACATTTTTTTTTGTAAGTGTTTGGGCCGTCCGACCCACCGTCCGACCCAACCCTGGGTCGGACCATTCCAGTAGGTTTTCGTCCTCTGAAATTACTCCCGTCCGACCCAGCACTATTCCGTCCGACCCATACCCTCTGGGTCGGACCATTCCAGAAGTTTCGATTTTGTCATCCAGGTCATGTCCGACCCACGTCCGACCCAACCTCTGGGTCGGACGAAGTCAGAAACTTCGATGGAGAAATTTTCGTCCGACCCACGTCCGACTCACGGCCTGGGTCGGACCATTCCAGAAAGATTTCTGTCGATTATCAAGGCCCGTCCGACCCACGTCCGACTCACGGCTCTGGGTCGGACGGTTCCAGAAAGTTTTACCGTTTTTCTCAAGGCCCGTCCGACCCACGTCCGACTCACGGCTCTGGGTCGGACGGTTCCAGAAAGTTTGATTCTCGTTTTTTAAGCCATGTCCGACCCACGTCCGATCCAGACGCTGGGTCGGACGGTTCCAGAACATTGCTACAGATTTGTTTTTCTTCCCAATTTCACCATTGCTTCCCCACTCTTCCTACATGGATCCTAACATGTTTAGTACTATTTAGACACTCTAAATCATGCTAATTCATTCCTTAAACATTACACAATCCTATGCTTATTTATACACAAAATTTCTCAAGTTCCAACTCAACACCCCTTGTTTCTCCCCTTATACCTTATGCTACAGATTTTGTTCTCTCCTCATATGCCACAGATTTTCATCTCCACCCTTACACACAATTCTCCCTCAACTAATGCTATTCCTAGCATCACAAAAACATCACTCACATCCTAGTTCCATTCCCTTAACATACCTCTTTCAAAATGTTACAACCTACAAAAACCTCCTTTTTAAACTCTCCAAATACTCTTCTTACAAATTAAGTCCTCATCTTCTACACAAATTTGGGCATAGTCCCCTATATTTTTAACATTCTCCACACACTATTCAGCTCACACATACTCATTCTCTCAACCTGTTACAAATACATAATACTCACAATTCTAACACTACACAAAACATAAATTCTGCAATACACATACTACCCAAGGTTTTCCCAAGTTTTAAACTTCATTTAAAACTTCAAACTGTTTCAATACCATTCCCCATTATACTTCACATACTCATTACTCATTATCATACACATTACTTGTTTTTTGATCTCCAAAAAAAAAAAATGTTACAAACACAATATACAAACTAACAAGGTAAGGTATTTACTTGTCTTGTTAGTTTTTCTTCTTTCCTTTCCTCTTCTTCTTTTCTTCTCCTTTTCTCTTTGTTCTAGGTTTCATGGGTTCACACACAACAAATGCTACAGCCCATAATACATACACAATACCATAGCATTCATTTTATACTTAACCCTAGAATTTAGGTTTTAGGGTTTAGAAAGAGTGTTACCTTCCAATGAGTAGATGGAGTTCTGACTAGTGAAGAACAGATTATAGCCCAACAAAGAGCCAAAATCGGCTGGAACAAGAAGGCCAGAGTTCAAAAACTGAAAATTCTTAATGCCAATGAAAGCTAGAAACAATGGATTTTCGAACTTCTTTTTACCTCAAGATGAAGAGGAGGTGAAGGTGCTTCTAATGGTGGACTTGAATCTTCAAATGGTGAAAACCCTCAAAACGAAAATGGTCTTTTTCGATTTTTGGAAAGATGGAAGTGCTCTCCTTGCCAAGGGGGTTCTAGTGGTGTGATTTTATTGCATTTGGAGGTGGTTTGGTCACTCAAAATGGAAGAGAAGAGGAGGGCTTGCTTACTCTTCAAATCGCCATGGAGGGGCTGAAGGAAGAAGAAGAGAGCACAGAGAGAGAGGGCTACGTGAGAGAGCAAGGGGGGATGGGTTGTGAGGAGAGAGAGTGTCAATTTTTTTTGCTTTTACTATTCTTTTGTCCTTTAGTGTATTAGGAGTCATTAAAGAAATGAGAGGAGGGAGGGAAAATCGGTCCATTTCCCCCCACACACAGTTTTAATTTCTTATTTGCGGTGGACACATTAAGTTTGTTTATTTGCACTTTTACCCCACGACTACTTACCGGTTGTTACAGTTTTTTACTAACCGGTACCCGTTTTCCGGAATTTTCTCATTTAATTAATTTATTGGTTCTAAAGCTTCACTAATATTTATTAGTGACTATTTAGTTGACCAAATTATTACGAGTCTATTTGACCCGCTTAAAGTCACGTTTTCCCGGTTTCCTCGGGAAACGCGCTTTAAGGTTCTTTTATGCTTTTAACCCATTTTAAAGGTCCGTTTTCTTCGGGATTTGTGCCCTCATATTTATTTTAGTGTAATTAAGCCTTTAAAAATATAGTTAGCCTAATAATCACTGTTTTTAATTACGGGGTATTTATATGTGCTGTATAAGCACAATACAATGTGTGTAAATGATATATCACATAGATATACATTATGGGTTATATGGGTAGTTATTAAAACACCTATTTGAATGAAGCGACTTCGGGACGAAGTCTTTTTAAGGGGGGTAGATTGAAATACCCCAAACTAATAAAACATTGATTAAACATATAATAAAATTAATTAAGGCCTAAACATGCCTTAAAAGTCAATTGAGAACAACAATGGTCAACACAAAGCAAGAATTGCACCCTTTGACCGTTTAGGGTAAATACATACCCAAATGAACTCCTTAGGACCTAAAATTTTTTCCTAAACATATTAACACATAGAGGGACGTATTAAAATTATTGGACAACACTCCAACACAAATAACAAGCATTTACATCCTTCAAAGTTAATGAGGGCAAAAATGAGCTATAAGAAACCTTAAAGGTCTTATGACCTCTATTTGATATAAATTGGATTCCTAAGATCAATTATCATGTAAGGAATGTAATAAAACTGTTCTCAAAGAAAACTAAGCTCAGAAACACCTTGGGACGCAAAATGTGCACTAAAACACCTTAAAGCACGTTTTTGTGTATGAGCTCTAAGATATTGACTTTTTTGTCACTTTAAAGACTAGATTACGTTCTTTATATCATTAATGTGACATGATAGACTATATTATAAAGTCTAAAGCAAAGTTTAAAAATAAAATCAAAATGGGTGATTTAGGGTGAAAGGTACCCAAAAATAACATTTAATTACTTCACTTAACCATGGTCAAATGCCATCCTTTGGTTTGACCATCCATTTCCGCCCACTCTTGATGTCATCCTCATCCATTAAGCAATCTAAAATATCTCCTAATGAGTCACCAAGTTCTATGCACTACAGTAGCATTAAATGACATAAAAAGCAAAACTAGCTTTCTTTTCTCATTCACCTCCTTCCCAGCCGTGAGTTATCAGCCAGAGCTCCCTTTTCTTCCTCCATTGACGCCTGCTGCTGTCCAAGTTCAGTGAAGAACATAATTGATCTAGGTAAGCTTATAAAGCCATTTTATGTTCATTCTCTTCACTTTTCTTTCCTCTTTCCATGGAGCTAAACATCAGCCATTTCCATCCATGTTTCTAGTGTGTTTTGGAGGTTAAAAGGAGGGTGATTCTCGGCTGTAACAAGGGAAGAAGGAGGGAAGTTCTAATCTTGATCTATTAAGGAGGTCAACCTTGACCATATGGTAGGTTTTGGCCAAATTAGATAAGTTAAATAACTTATTTAAGGTTTTATAATAAGATAAGTATTTAATTGTAACATTTTTATAACATATGGGGTATGTATATTATTACCGAAACTTAAGGGTGTAAAATGGTATTATAAGCACCCATGGGCTATTAGGAATTTTTAGGAATTTATTGGGTTGATTTTGGAATTAAAATAAACTATATATGAATAATATATAGTTATTATGTCATTGTTACACTTTGGAAAAGTAAATGGGGTGGAATGGTAAATACCGAGAGTATGTGGGTTTGTAATGGTAATTATAACCCTTGGGTAGAATTTGGTGATTTTTAGAATAATATAAGAGTATTTAATAAGATATGTGTATAATATAAAGTTTTAATGATATTATAAAACTATATGTTATAAAGTGGGTCACATTGTAATTATAGAAAGTTGGTGGGTTGAGAAATAATTTAGAACAGATTTTTAGGTCTGTTCATAAATTTAAGACATTATATAACCATAGGTTATATTTATATTAAGGTTTAAAATGTTATAATATATGATATATGTAACATAACATTACATATGTGGTCAATTGTAAATTTGGAAAGTTATAAGAGCTGGAAACTAAATTAAAACAGAATAAAATCTGTTCGGTTATTTTATAAAAATAACCATAGGCTATACCATTTTATAAGTTAAAAATGTTATATTATATGGTATATATAACATGGTATAAATTATGGGGTGATTTTGTAAATAAAGGAAACTATGGGTTATGGAAAAGAATAGGGTTTTAGTATGGATGCCTATGCGGCATTAAAAATAGTTTTGTATAAAAACTATAGGTTATAAGTTAAAGGAAATAAAAATATCATATTATACGATATTAGTATATGGTATAACATTACATAATGTTATGTGGTAAAAATGAAATTAAAATAAAGTATAGTGCTGTACCGAATATATTAAGGTTGGGAAATGAATTTTAGACTATGGTCTACAATGTTATAAATGTTATAACAATTATATGTGTTAATGGGATTTAGATGCAATTAATATAAGTAAGGATATTCACATTAAATAATGTGACAAACTATAAATAAATAAGATTTATAAACTAAGGTATATATTGAATAAACCTTAGGAGTTGTAATTATACAACATAAAATGTTACATAACATTAAGATAATGATCTTAATATAAGTTGTATAATATAATACAATTAATGGGAATTATCATCTCATATAAGATGATAAAAATGTAACATAAAATATAAGAGTTTTACAACTCATAGAACCTACCTATATTGGTAAATATATACATATGCGAGAATAATGTATATAAGGATGGATATATATTATGGTTGGAAACCATATAATATAATGGTGGAGGTTATTACATGAATGTAGTTTACAAACTATAAGTTATAAGTTTTGAATTCAAATATAGTTTACTAAAAGATTAATGAATTATAATACAATGTATTATAATGGATGGTGGAAAATAATACAATATAATAAATCATGCATGTATTCATGCACCTATAGGTTATATGCCTAAGTTCAATGATGGACAAGATTAAAGAAATACAATGAATTAAACTTAACAGTTGAAATATTACAACCTACGAGTTTTAGTAACAAAGCCGACTGGTTTAGAGAAACCCACAACAATTAACTGTAGAAATCTAGGGATGAACTGTCGGGGTTACTTGTTATTCGGAAATACCGGATTTAGTTAGTCATGGAGACTGACTTATAGTTTTATTACAGTTTAGATCGTACTCAGACAAAGGTGCCTAACGAGCTAGTGGACTACACTACACATCCTAGGTCTGATGTGTACGGTATGTAAAGGGGTTTGATCCGGGTTGTCCTGAGGAATTCCTTGGGCTCGGATTTGGTTGATATAACTTGTGTGTTATGTGTGTGGATACGTGTATGTGATTATGTGTGTTACTGCATTAATTATTTATGCATGAGCGTCTTACGGGACTAACACTACGTCGACTATAGATCGACTTATATAAACATACATATGCATTTAATGTGATGACATGACGGTTACTTAATATAATACCCTTAGTATTAATATTAAGTACATGGTAACCTAAGCAAAACACTTAGGTACGAGACACGACATTGTCGGTCTCTAGAGCATGGATCTCGAACATGAATATAACCTAGATTACTTCTAGGTATGCGTGTGACCCATTGGGCAGCTAATTAATAAATTGTATTCTCCATAAAACTAAGAGTTTATCTTAAACATTATGAGAGAGTTGGTATGAGTTGAGGGGAGGAATCCCGGTAGTTTACGAACTACTTGGTTGCGCATTTGTGATCACTGAGGGGTACCCGATCGGGTTCCGCTCTAGGTATTTACCCAACGAGCCCTATTTGGATCGTGGGTCAGGTGGCTACGACCTTTATATGGACGCCTTACGAGGCAAAGTGAATAGTCAGGGGCCTCCGAACCTCTGGCAAAATGAGCACCTTTGTGTGTACGGGAGGACTATTGTCCATTGGTGTATCGAGTTGTCTTAACATGACACCCAACTGGTAATTAATTAAACATGGTTTGGATGGATGGGGCCTTGAAGGCCAAATTAAATTAACTAAGGAAGACGTTCGCTACGACGATTATACAATACTATTATTCGATATGTTCGTTTATACAACTGTTGTTTGTGATATTAAATGAATGTTTGGATTGGATGGATGGTTATGTATTTATGAATGTTGGATTGGATGGATGGTTATGTATTTAAGCATGTTTATTACAGTATTGATTATAACTGTAAAATGGTAAAGCATGAAACCAATCTAATAATAAGATGGTTATAATGACTAAGTGACCAATAGGGTCCAGGCCTGGCATACTCAGCGTTTATCGCTGAGACTACACTCATTGTGCAGGTTGTTGATCATTGTCGAAGCCGAAGTGCGGGAACAGGGTAGTTAGGGTTTACTTTAATTACCGCACATGGAGTTTATTTGTATAACAATGTTAGAAGGTGGATTGTATTATGGTACGGATGTATATATATTCGGGATTGGGTAGACGCTCACTTGTCGACGTTTATGGTTTATGGACTTAGTATGATGTATAGGAGTTATCTCGTTATCACAGCGGTTAGTAGTGTTATTTATTTTGGTTGTTGGATATAGTTATGCTTCGTTACTCGCATGGGCGAGTAATGGCAGGTGACACCCGAGTGAATATTAATGTTGTTATTTATCTTCCGTTGTAAGACGTTTTATTTATTACTACGTGAGGGATTATTACGTGTTTATCGAGAGGGGTGTTACATGGACTCAGTCCATCAACATTCCCAATTCATCTTTTAGTAATTACCTCAGGACTCTCATTCCTACTAAGTTCTATATCAGTCTTATACCAATTCTCACCATCTTATACTTCATAGCATTACTATTTCCTACCTCATACTCATATCAAATAATATCTCATAGTGTTATCTTATTCTTATCTCACACACACTTTCATATCGACTCATATCTCATATATTCCTTAAGTCTCTTTAATTCTCTTCACTATTTCTCATAACTTGTACTCACACCGGAGTTAACAAGATAGGTACTTAATACGTATGGTATTCGCATCTTCTGTGCGCAATAGCCATAATTAATCTCAAAATGTTTATGTAAAAATAATTCTCAAATTCTCTGGTGCTATGCACACCGTAGTTTACGTACTCAGTACATAAACATACGCTAAGCGGTTTTCGCTCTACCCCCTTAAAATGGATTACGCCCACGTAATCAACATGTTACCATCCTTGAATTTAGGTTCAAGATGTTATAATCCTCACTAAGCATTCTAGCTTCCATGTCATCTATCTCACTTATGATTCGATCAGAGGGTCTCGACCATGTTACTGGCTTAGTCTCTGTATCGAGGATCCTTAACGGTACTTATACCATTTTCTTAACTTAGTTTGGTCTAACCTCAAAGGTTCTAAAGCATTCTGTCGATAAGTCTTATATTTGTTCAATTGGAAGATGTGCGGTACATCATTCCTTTCCCATTCATCTAGTATGTCCAACCTTTTAAGGTACTGATCTGCTAGCTTTTGCTGCGCAACTCTGATAACCTTAGGCTTAGTTTGCCTTTCTTATCCTTTTATAGTATTGTATATCTTCCTCCTGCATTTATAATTTAGCACTAAAGGTCTCCCATTGGACACGTGTTATCTTTATATATACACAGCCTTAATGAGTTCTCGTCTATCCAGTCTCTCTAGAGATCTAACGTTCATACTCTTAGTGTTCTCTCAAGTGTCTAAATCGTTCTTTCCAACTGACCTTTGGTTTGAGGATGATTCTTAATGAAATACCCCGTAATTAAAAATAGTGATTAATTAGGCTAATAAATAATAAGTAATTTAAGCTTAATTAATAAAATAATCATGAGGGAACAAATCCCGAAGAAAACGGATCCTTAAAATAGATTAAAATCACTAATGAACACTAAAGCGCGTTTTTTGAGGTAACCGGGAAAACGTGTCTTTAAGCGGGTCAAATAGACTCGTAACAATTTTAGCCAACTAAATATTCATTATTAATATTAGTGAAGCTTTAGAACCAATAAAAATCAAGAAAACGAGAAATTAGTAAAAACTGTCAAAAATGGGAAGTTGTGGGGTAGAAACATAAATAACACAAACTTATGTGTAAAATATTGCAAAAAGAATTTTAAAACCCATGTGGGTTCTGTGGGGTGTCCGATTTTGTTCCCCCCTCACACCTCTTATTACTCTCCTTTTACTCACAAGCAAACAAAAACAATAAAGCAACCTTACTTTAATTACTCTCACAATTCTCTCTCCTATCTCTCATTTCCTCACAACACCCACGTACTCACTCCCCCTCATTCTCTGAATTCTTTCTTTTTCTTCTCCAAACCACCGAACAGCCATGGAGGCTTAAGAAAACCAACACAAACTCCATCTTCTCTCCTTTGTAACTCTCTCCAAACTCTTCCAAAAATTATAAAAATACCATCATTGTAATCCTCTCACCAAGAGCTACACTTCCATCTTTCCGAAATTCAAAAACAAGCACTTTTGATTTTATGGGTATACCCCATTTGGAGTTTCAACACCACCATTAGAAGGCCCTCCTTCTCCTTGTTCTTGTGAGGTAAAAATCTTCTTGAAACTCCACCTTTTTCTAGCCTTTGTGGGCAAAACGAAAATTTGACTAAACCCCTCTTTGGTTCCTTGTGTTCTAGCCGATTTTGGCTTTGTTGGAGGAGAGGAAATATTGTTCTTGAGCTAACCCAAACAGCTCCTACACTCTTGGAAGGTAATATAAATTCTAAACCCTAGAACCTACATTGAAACTTAAATAATGTTAAGGGTAGTTTTAGTATTGAATGTGTGTGTATGTATGGGTGATAATATTAGATTTGTTGAATACCAAAACCGGTAGAGAGAGAGAAGGAAGGAGAAAGAAGAAGAAAGAAAATCTAGAAGAAAAGCAAGGTAAGAATGTTCTTTTGTGTAACTTGGTATATATATGTATGTAACAGTTTTTGGTAGTTTGAAATGAGTAATAGAAATGGTAATGCATTAGTAGTATAATGTGTGAGGAAATACAAGTGTTTTGAAGCTGTAAAAGATGTGTAAAACTTATTGAAAACAGATTGGGAATTAGTGTTGATGTGCAGGAATTTTATGAGTGTTTAGTAGTTCATATTAGTGTTTGAGAGCTTGGCTAATGTTGCTGTTTTGAAACAGGTGAAAAGGGTAACAAAATGTGAACTAGAATGTGTGGTGAGAGTGTAAAAATATAGGGGAGGTTATGTCAAAATTTATATAGGATTAGAACAATTAGTGAATTTTAAACTAGGTGACTAAGGGGAGTGTGTAACAGATTTTGATTAAGATAATGGAGGGTAGTTGAGGAGATAGATAGTGCAATCTAAATACATAGAGGTGCTAGAAATGTCAATAGAGGGAGCGAAGTTGTAGGGGAGTGTTAGTATCAAAATCTGTAGCAAAAGAATTAGGGAAGAAAACTGTTTAAGTGTTGAGTTGCAATTAAGAGAATTGTTATTAAGTTAGTATCGAGTTGTGTGATGAATTAGGAAATGAATTAGCAATGGTTTTAGGTGTTTAATTGCACAAAAACATGTTAGGATGCATGTAGGAAAGATTGGGGAAACAATGGGTGAAATTGGGAAGGAAAAACAAAATCTGAACAAGGTTCTGGAACCGTCCGACAGAGCCTGGATCGGACGGGTCGGACGGGGCTTAAGAACGCAAACCCAACCTTTCTGGAATGGTCCGACCCAGAGCGAGTCGGACGTGTTCGGAAATGGTTAAATAAACAAACGTAACATTTGAAATGGTCCGAACCCAGGGCCGTGGATCGGGCGTGGGTTCGGACAGGTACAGGTAAAAAAATATAGTGGTCGAAGTTTCTGACTTCGTCCGACCCAGACGGTGAGTCGGACGTGGGTCGGACGGAGCTTAGACTCGAGACCCAAAACCTTCTGGAATGGTCCGACCCAGAGAGTATGGGTCGGACGGAATAGTGCTGGGTCGGACAGGGTAATTTTCTGGGAACGAATCTTACTGGAATGGTCCGACCCAGGGCTTGGGTCGGACGGTGGGTCGGACGGCCCTATCCTGACAAAAAAAAATTATTTTAATCTAAACAATAATTTGTATATATATATATATATATATATGTATACCCATATATATATATGTATATGTACATGTATGAGAGCATGCAAACCTTAAGTAAGAAAATAAAAACTTAAGTAATGAAAAATGAGTAGTAATGTGTAAGTGTAAGAAGAATAAGGACATAGTGAGTATGAGTTAAGTAATGATAGTTAGATTAATCATTTAATTGTATGTATATAATAGGATTTGATTTGTGACACCGGAAGAACGTTTGGAAACACGTACGACGGTGAACGGTATGGATTCCTCATGCCCCGTATGCTATCTTGGTTACTCTGATTTGTGTGTTGTGTGCTAATTGATCACCAAATAAGATAAATGCACGAATCGGAGTTAATATGCATACTTGTGGATATGTAGTGTTGTATGTTGTGAATATTTTCTTAAATTTTAGTTTGTATAATTCATGAAATGTTTGGATGAATATGAATGTGTGTATGTATGATGTATTATATTGTGACCGATTGTGATGCGTTTGGGCTTCTAACTTATTCCTAACAAGCTAACCATCCTAACTTAAAATGGTAATTAAATTGGAATGAGTAGAAGTCCGATATAGTTTCGGCCACGCGTGAGGATGCGGAGTCACGAGAGGTTGGCTCCAATTCCTGACTCTTAAACTGGTCCGTGGCCCAAATCCCTTAAGTGGGTAGCATCCCGGATTGGTGAGTCAAGTAAATCCCGGAGGTGGGACGGTGTAGTCCCCAGGGCCGGAGGTCCCGACGACTTAACTTGAGTATAAGTAAGTAAGTAAGAATGAGTAAGTAAAGTAATTGAAAGTAAGTAATTGTAAGTAAGAAAAAGTAAGCAATGAGTAAAAGAGTAAAGCATTCCGATTAACCCGGATGCATAATTTGGCTAACCTTGTGAAGGTAAGTGAGATGTATGCTATGATATTGTTGCCTTGAATTGCGTAATGAATTGTATAGCATGTATGTTGTATGAAAAGCATGTATGTATGAAATAAATGAACGGCATGTTTAGTGGACGTCAAATAGTCGGCGTGCCCTAGCTAGCACGCGGTATATGCGGAGTTTATACGCAGCGTTTGCTGAGCCCCTTGGGGCACCATTTTTACTACACGCAGGTACCTGCGAGGGATGAAGATGTGAAGATTTAGTTTCATTTCTTTTATCTTCTTTTTGGAATGTAAACACTGGATTATGATTGGTGTACTGAGTAGTACATGGCTGTAGTTTTTGAGTAGCCGGTGTACCATGGGGTACACCTTTTTGGATTTTGGGATAGAATGAGAATTGGTATAGATGAGTAGTTGGTAACTCATTCTTTTGGAACTTCGAAATGATGTAATGTAATACTTTAAATACTCGGTGATCCAAGAATGTAAGTAGGTTATTTTGTGTTCAGTATGCATTGTATTAGTAGCTCGGTACGTTATGTTCATCAGACCGTGACTGTAAGTATTGGTATCCTAGCTAGCCGTATGGGCGGTTAGCGGCATTGTTTCACCCGCCGTAGTAAGTATGTAATAATTCCGCTGCGAAGTCGTAAGATTAATAGGGCAATTAGACGGTAAGCATAGGATTAGCGGTTGGGGTGTTACACTTAATCTGAAACTACTGTTTAGTACTTATTGCACTTTACAGTTTTATCCTTAACCTCTTAAGACATGTCCTATGTCTATACTCAATAATCCGTGCTCTTCGCACTTCATAATTCTTAATTATTTGTTCTTTGATTCCTTTGTGTCGTTGGTTCAACTAAGTTCCTTCTCTTCAGCTGCGTGTGGTAGTCACTGCTCTTTTCTGAACTTGCATCGTTGACTGTGGTACGGAGTCGACTACTTCCCGTGTTCCTTACACCACTCGTCTACATGCATGGGGTACCTTACTGGTACATTACTACTTACCCGACTAACTCATAAATGAGTCTGTCAGGCCTGCAAGCCCCTGTGGGGTGCAGTCATCCCACGTCTCGTTTTAGTAAACTCGTAGTGTCCGTCACACGTTTAGCTATTGCTAATTATGAAGTATTCTGTTGTCGATCTCCACTTTCATCGTTCCATAATAACACTTATTGTAGGGAAGTCCATCTACCGTGTTCTTGGGTATGGTATGCTCTAGCTCCTTTCTGTATTCCGTACTGACTCGATCTCTTAGTAACTGAGGTCTCTTTCCATAGAGCCTCTTATCTTGTTTCTCATATTTTGATCTACTAGGAATGTACTTCCAGTTCCTTAAGGAATGGACACCGTGCTTCCTGTGAATCTTTCATCACCTGGTCTAAATTACTGGCGTTAATGCTCAGTTCGTCTACCATCTTGTTTCCTTATAAATCTAATTGCCTCAGTGTCAATATTTGACGGCTTATACATAATGGTCGCTTTACTACGCACCATGACTTAATCCACTTATATAGGTATTGTTCTACGGCTTTTGCTACCATGGTAGCTCGCCTTTATTCTGTTGCCCATTGATGGTACAACTTCTCAATCATTTATTTTAATGTCTTATCTTATACTCAATCCCTTCTTGGTGTAAACACACTGGGAGTTCTCTAATTTCGGTGTATGGTGGTTGCCGTACCATGTTGTAATTTTTGTTCTCTCTTAATATGAAGGTGTTTCGCTTCAATTTCGGTCTCGTATGTAGGTCAGTCTCTCCCATGTTCTTCCATCCCTTATGATGTTATTTACCATGTAATTTAATCGGTTATTGAAGAAGTCATCCGTTGAATCACAAGCTCTTCTGAGCGTTGGTCACTTGATGTGCCATACAGTCCACTCATAATGTTTATCTCTGACGATTACTGATTCTTAAATCCCGGGTGTTGGATATGAGGTCTGTCTATGCAGCCTCCCTTATTACTCAAGTGTATCTGGTACATTCTACGGTAATCTCAAGGTTTACGGTTTCCATTCTCTAATAAAAGCGTATTCTATCTCTAACAAGTGAAAGCCCTTATTGAGGGGTTTATCCCCACTCATGGCCTCACAACAAGGAGAGGTATCCCCACCCTAAAAGGAATGGTTCGTTCTCCGCCCCTATCAATAGCATTATCCCAATATTCTCATTGGTGCCCTTTCCTGGCAATTCTTCCACAATCTAAGTTATAGGTTTGTAACCGTTCATATCTACGAATTGTAGTTCCTTCATGGCGTAAACAAGCTCTCTTACAACTTACTGCGCCTCGGGCTCTGATGTGGTTAACATCCTTGGCTCGTAGGCTCTTAGTGCTTAATGTCATTGAGTGAGAGCCGGTGCTCGGTTCACTGCTATATTCTTACTCATCCATAGGCTCTCTCCATACGTTTCGGGTTCTTTGAACACTATCCACCGTTAGGTTACATATTAAATGTAGTATCGGGTTTCATGGTAAGTTGCTGCATCCTGCTTCCAGCTATGGAAGTTTATTCAGGTGATCTGAGGTTACTTAGTGTCTCCAATAATATTTTCGCTTTTAAGGACTTGAGTCTTTCAGCTATTAAGGTTCGGTTCATATTAGGCATCTGCCTTACGGTGTCTAAGTTGGATATTTATCCAAGTTATCATGTGCTTCCATCTCAATGCTTCGTTCAACATTTGTTGACTACGCCACCTGTCAATGATCATTCATACTTGGGTGTTAATGAGTTAGGTAGTAATGCTAACTGTTGCTCATCAGTTTATCCGGCTCGACTATGCCCGTTCTTGATGAAAGTCATTGTGTCAACAGTCTCCACTGTATTACGTAATGCATTCCTTGTATGTTATCACTTACGTAGTGTTTTGCTCGCATTACTGAGCGATCTCTTAGGTTTTCCTCTTTAGGGTTCGAGATTGGTGTTCTTACCGTACTGTCAGTGGTTACTGTAGTAGGTTGTACCGTTGCTGGTATATACATCATTTAGTATTCCTTCCAAGTTTAGCTCCCTGCTGACTGGTGTGTCGACTCATCTCATGTCAGGCCGTCAGGCCTTTCCAAGGTCTCATTCTCCCGTTCTTATGGATTTGCAATCCGGTATTAATATGTACTACAACTGTAGCGTTCTACTATCTCACCATGATGGCTTTCCGTGTAGCTTAACCGTGGTAGCACTTGCTACAGCAAGTGCGCCATGCAAGATGGGCTGTTGGTACTATGTACTTTGGTAGTGATACTTTCTCCTAATTTCCATGTAATTGGTAGTCCTCGGGACTCCTTAAATGTTCATTCATTTTGGATAACTGACCATCCGACAGTTTCCTGGTCGGTGTGTGTAACGCCCCAAAATTCCTACATCTTCTTATCATATTAAACATATACAAGTGGTAGTAGCGGAAGCTTTAAACTAGCGGGGCGCTGCCGCCACATTCACAACTTCTGTGAATGCTAAGGCTTAATAACTTACATGTCCAAATTTTAACAAAGTTTACAAACAAACTTTAAAACATAAAACCAAAACTCCAGAAGACTAGGTGAAAGTCTGTAACGCCCCTATTAACCATAATTCCAGCGGAAATAAAACTACAAGGCGATTACAGACCATCGGGTTCCAAACACCCGACATCAAACCTCACCAATTACAACCTACAATTAACAAAGCTTCGGTCTGAACTCGAGAAACTTAACACGATAAAAATACAGATAAATTACAACAACTCTCCACAAATCCTAGTCCCATCCCAAATGCTCATTCACTTCGTGGCCACCTGTAAATCAATTCGTACCTGCAAGATGAAACCAAGCAGCCCACCCCAAAAGGGGTGGGTCAGTTCCCTGGAATGGAACTGGTACTAATCTCCAAAACAGAACTTTAAAAATAACCTTTAAACAAGCAGTAACTTGGAATCAATATTTAAAACAGAGAACAGACACTTTAAAAATCACCAAGTCAAAAATAGCAAGTCAAAGATAGAGTCAACAACAGAAAGGAAAGTTAGTAACAAATTCACACCATGAGTTAGTGAGGGTCCATTGCCTTAGTTAGAATAAGTTCCAGTTAGGAGTAGAAAGTCCAAGTAGTCACCAGGATTAGGAATGATTGGTAGATAATGAAGAATCCAATAACCCAAGAGTAGAATAAACCCCAATACCGAATACGTCCTTTCAGGACAGGGGATATACAACCCCTCTCTGTTAACTATGTCCACAAAGGATAGGGGATATACAACCCCTCTCTGTTAACTACGTCCACTAAGGACAGGGGATATACAGCCCCTCTCTGTTAACTACGTCCACTAAGGACAGGGGATATACAGCCCCTCTCTGTCTACAACGTCCCTTTTGGGACAGGGGATATACAGCCCCTCTTGTTGCCGATGAAGACGTGCGCACCACCCAAACAAGACCCAGCTCATGGATGAAACGATATCCAGAGTCAAGAAGAATTACCAAGATTGACATTCCAAAAATTCCACCAGACCATTAACTGCACCAGAGCGATACCAAAACACTCAGTCCTACAGAGTGCAGAGGCGTAAACCCCAGACAGATAATAACTAATCAAACACCCGAAAGAAGGAACCAGTAACCATGTGTGTTGTTCATCCAAGGCTTAGTTAGTCATACAGGCTGAGTTAGTCACACAACCATCTCTTTTTTAGAAATTCCTCTTTAAGTTAGTTAGCGTTTTCCAAAACATTCCACAAGTCAATCAGTAAAAATATTGGAGTACGAGAAATCGTACCTGGTCAACGTTGTAGCAGTTCTAGTAAACTCGTGCAAACATTCAACAATTCTCTGATGAACATTGAAGATAACTTACTATCAATAACCTGTACCCTAAGTAAAACTTAAATAAATTCCTCTCTCTTATTTCCAAATCTCAATTATCTTATAAGCCCTCGCCTAAAAGTTATGTATAACCTTTGACTCATTTTAGAAGGTTGTATAGTCCAAGGTTGTAGGATCAAGGAATGTATTTTATTAACACCTGCTAACTGACCACTCCTATCCACTTTATTCATATTTAACCACAATCCTCACATTCAAGACTTTTGAGACCTTTATATCATAAATGTGTTTATATTATATAATTAAATCTAAGAATTCAATAATAATCTTAAGCTCAATACCTTTATTCGTAATTTAGAATAAACATTGTATTATGACCTATGATGGACTCATCTCAGAATACTATACTATTATCTCACAATGTAAATATTATGTATTTAAACAATATCTACTAGATAACCCATTACGGTTAAGTCTTTCCCTTAACTTAATTAAGATCTACATCTTGTATATCGGACTCATAATGTTTTAGATACAATTTATTATAACTTAATTGAGGCACTAAACTCAATTATCACATCCTTAGTTCAGAATGACTTCCTATTATAACCGTCTAATAATCTTGTCATAAGATGTTGAATTACCTCTCATATTGAAACAACTATATTATAGTTAACTTAGACTTATCGAACTCTTACATTTAGTATTCACAAGGTACATTATTTGCTTAATTATTACCTATATAATAAGGTGTTTAAATATAACCTTTTATGTATCCTTACTTACCTTTAATCTCCTAAATGTTTTATTTTTACACACATACACTCTATAGACTATTTAAACCCTTTTGTACTAAACTTCAATAAACTTAAGCCTTAAATACGTTTTAAATTGTTTTACAAAACCTAAGGTTTCAAAGGAATAACGTAATAAATTAATTTCCTTTATTGTATTTAGGATGGACAATATATCTACATAGAGTAGAATTTATCAAAGAATTAAATTCTGGTTCGTAAGCGAAATTGTTAATTATATGAAAATTCTCATATTTTATATTCAAATAACCTATCATTATTTCCCATTACCGTAAAGTATATCAATATAATATCTTATGTAACCTAGTTTATCTAATAAAAGGTTCAAAGGTTTTAAGTATCAAATTCCTATTTATAAACCTTCTAATTCTAACTACTAAATACCTCACTTAATTGCAAACTCACATCCTAAGTATTGGTAATAAATGTTATAAATGTATTTCATATGGCTTATCTAATGCCAAGAAACTTAAGGATTATTATTTAGATAAATTTCCAAATCATAGTTTAATATAGTTTTATATCAGGATCCTTTTAATGATTTTATCTTAAAACATTAAGTTATATTCCAATACCATAAATGTTAAGAAATGATTAAATCTAGACTTACTAATCCACACATTTAGATGTAAAAGTATTTTATTTATTTTATTATTGTTTATATATTAAGAACATTTAGATGTAAAAGTATTACATTTATTCATTAATTATATAGTAAGTTCTATTTGTGTAAAATCTAATTACAAATATTCCTAAGTCCCAACTTATTAATTACCTAACCAAATTATAGATTTACATTATGGTCTTGACAAATAATATTACACATGTATTTTAATATGGTTTATATAAATCTTAGAAATCCAAGATAACTCTTTAAGCTCAATTTCATAACCACAATTCAGTACTACCTCATATAATATTCTTTTAATAGTATTATGTATAGGTTTAGTTTAACTTATTAATTTCTTCATATTCTATTTGCTATAAGGTATTTTATGCCTTTTATTTATTTATTTATTTATCGTATATGTATACTAGGATTTATTCAAGACATTCTTTATGTAGTTTTATTGCATTTAATTATTTATATTAACTTTTACACATATCTACATCCGAAATGTGGTTTATAAAATAAAGAATTTTCCTTAGTTTCAATTATGCTTCAGTTTTGATTATAACTGTAAAAAGGAAAAGCATGAAACCAATATAATAATAAGATGGTTAAAATGACAAGTGACCATTAGGGTCCAGGCCCGGCATACTCAGTGTCTATCGCTGATACTACACCATTTCAGGTTGTTGATCATTGTCGGAGCTGAAGAGCAGGAACAGGGTAGTTGGAGATGTTGTATGGTAATGAAGATGGTGTATGGTCTTATGGTAAGGTTATGTATTTTTTCAGGATTGGGTAGACGCTCACTTGTCAATGTTTATGGTTATGGACTTAGTTTGATGTATAGGAGTTTCTCGTTATCACTGCGGTTAGCAGTTTGTTTATTTTGGAAGTTGGATGTGGTTTGGCTACGTTGCTCGCATGGGCGAGTAATGGCCGGTGACACCCGTGTGAGTTTTGTAATTGTTATTTATTTTTCCGCTGCGAGACGTTTTATTTATTGCTACGTGAGGGATTATATCGGGATTATGGAGAGGGGTGTTACAAAAGTGGTATCAGAGCGGAGTACCGCTCTGATGACGAGAAAGTAGGTTAAGACAGTGAGCTTAGGACTTGGGAAATATTGGGAAACATTTAGGAGGTACGAGACGATTCGTCTCAAAAGATATTGGTCTAGAAACGCAAAATGCGTGACAGGATAGCCTTTAAGGCAACTTAATATCTATTGGTTGTGTACGGTAATTTTACCAAGTATTTATGTGACATATGTACTACAGATGTCTGGTGGTACTAGAGGGCGTGGTGCTGGAAGAGGTAGAGGCGGTGACCCCGGCATTCCAGGAGTTGCTGAGACGGTTGCAGCCGTTCTTGCACAGCTGGGTACTCAGATAGGAGGAGCACCAGCCCACCCGCCACAGCCCAGGGAAACAAACTGGCTGAAGTCAGTTACAGAGACCCGACCACCTACATATTCAGGGGAACCAGACCCCGTAGCTTTGGAACGTTACATCGTTGAACATGAGAAGGCCTATGAAGCGTTACAGGTACCTGACGACAAGAAGGTCGCTATTGCTGCTTTCCATCTGAAGGATGCAGCCAGCACTTGGTGGAGGTTGGTCAAGGACCAGCACCTGGCTACGCCCGACTTTTCGTGGGCTGCCTTTGTTGAGTTACTAAGAGGGAAGTACTACCCGGCGCACCTCAAACAGAAGAAGCGCCATGAGTTTGAAACATTGACCCAGGGAGGTCTGACCGTGGACGAGTATTACGCTCGATTCATTGGTCTACTGGACTTCATCCCCAGTGTGGATTACTCAGAAACCGTAAAGATCGAGAAGTTCCGGGGAGGACTATTATTTCGCATCCAGATGGCGATGGGTGCTACCCTCTACACTACCATACAGGTATTAACATGAATGCCATAAATTCTTTACTTACTATAGTACCGTATAACCTTGTGAGAACTTACCAATGAGATTCCAAGAGTGTTACGACGCTGCCTCGAGGACGGAGCTAATGCTCCAGACTCGGGAAGAGACTCTAGGGGCAAGAAAAGGAAGAACCCTGAAGGAGAGTCTGAGGGTGGAGGAGCATCTTCAGGCGATGGCCAGAAAAAAGGGAAAGTAAGGACTTAACCCAAGCTTAAATACTTATCATACTAAATACCTACGAATGGACCCGAAACCTTAAACAGGAAATTCTTTCCAAAGAAAGGGCAGCAGGGTCACCAGGGAAAGAAAGGGGAAAGAGCCCGTCCTGCAGTTGACCGGCCCAGCTATTGCTAAGCCTCTGAGATCTGCACCTCCTAAGGGTGAGAACACCTACCTCTTAAATTCAAATATAATCTTAACACCTATATCAACAGATTTTAACTTAAACTTAAATACTATCATCAGGCACGGACAGCCCCAGCGCCATTTTTACTGTAAGCGTTGTGGGAAGGACCATCCAGGGGTCGACTGCGAAGGCCGCAAAGTCGAGTGTCGGTGCTGCCACAAAGAGGGCCATAGGGAATTGAATGTTGGATGACCCCAGAGAGCCGTAATTACAGGCCACCAAAGAATACTCAGAAGACCTCAGCTGGAGGATTGGAGTACCACGAGGCGGTCAGGATGGCTAGACATTTGCTGATGCTGGAGCCCAGAAGGGCAAGGGAGTAGATAGGGCATGAGTACCCATACTCCATGAGACCGCTAGTGGAAGACTTTTACTTACTATGTTGTGTGCTTACTTTGAATGCTAGAAGGAACTATGTTATAAGTATGTGGGATGTGTCATTGACCACTCACCTTTTGTGTAAGACCTTGGGATTAGTTGTGTGTACTCAGTACCAAAAGCTTTAAACCTGACGGATATATAATGAACAGGATGTTGATGCTTACATTACCATGTAGCCTATACCCTACGACACAGAGTCAATGAGATTGGGAATTACTGAACCAGAATTTCCATCTGCCTTGCGCACTTGCTACAGCAAGTGCAGCGACAGCAACAGTAACAGCTACTGCAAATGCAACAACTACTACTTTTAAACCTTGTAAAAAAAAACTGTTTTTCAAACTTTTCATTGAAACCTGGAAATTAGAAACCTATGCAATTTGGAAGGACCGATAGTCCAACCACTGCAACTGGACACATTATCCGCCACTATGACTGTAAAAAAAAAAAACACACCAGTTTAAACGTTCGAGGAAGTTTCAGAGAGCTACTAGCCAAATACCATCAGAGTATACCGGCATTGAATGCTAATCACTACTAGTGATACATGTTTAGTCCTTATGGACAAGCATACCCTTTGTAGATGCACCACCGTCTGTGAGGATGGTTGGGAAGTAAAGAGCCAAGTTGCTCAAGCTATTATGCAATCTGCAATACATCCAATTACAGGATGAGGGGACGAATATGAACTATGGATGAGACATGATCAGAAAAAAAAAACAGGGAGAAAAAGGAAAATGCGTTGTACTCAATGAGATCAAAAAAAAGAGGAGAAACAAGTTTGAATATAGCACGGATTTTACTTACACCGAGTTGAATAATACCAGTCTATGATACGAATTACCACGGATGCCACAAAGGCAATAACACTTATTACGGGATACTCGATAACACGAACTATTAGACAAAAAAAAAGGGCAGAAGCAAAAAGAGGACAAAAAAAAACAGAAGCAAAAAGAAGACCAAAAAAAAAAGAAGAACAAAAAAGAGGGATATCCATCAAAGGGAGATTGACAAAAGAATACTTCACAACAACCGTGTGACAGACATTACCAGTTTACTAAACGAGACATGGGACGACCGCACTCCGTTCGGAGCATGTGGGCCTGACAGACTTATTTATAAGTTAGTCGGGTAAGTAGTAATGTATCAGTACGGTACCCCATGCAAGTAGACAGGTAGTGTTAGGAACACGAGAAGTAGTCAACTCCATTCTACGGACAGTAAGACGGATTACCTCGAAGATGGACGAGAAGAGCCGCAGTTAAACCAACGGGCTAAAAAAAAAAAGAACCTTCAACAGAGAACAGTGGACAGTATACAGGGAAGACAAGGAAACAGTTCAAGGATAGGAACCCAAAAAAAAAGCAACAAGAAAACCTATTATGGACGAAAATATGTAGAATCCTCATAAGGATCGAGTAATTCTTACAATCCAGAGGAAATCTACCAGATGATATGGATAAACGCGTGACTACGCGAGAAGAAAAGATAAAGCTATATGATAGCAGAAATCTTGCTTAAAGAACAATGGATTTGGAATGTACCACTCATAGGACAATTCGCACATCTTATCTGTTGACTCATGAAATATTAGCTGTTGAGCGTTTACGCCTCTGCACTCTGTATGACTGAGTGTTTTGGTATTGCACTCGTGCAGTTATTAATCTTGTGGAAATGCTGAAAGATAAAGTGGATATCAACAAGAGTGTAAAAAAAAAAGAACTACAACAGTGTGTTACTCCGGAGCAAAATCACCAGGAGACATGGATGACAAACATCATCTTTGTGGACATATAGGCTGGTACGTCTTAGTATTACAAAGACAAGTGCAAAGAGCACTAAGTACTAACAGTAGCCAATGTCACATTACATCTCAAACTGAATATCAGTGAGAGAAGACACACGCATATATGCTAGTGATCCAAACCAGTGGATTCACAGCAAAAAAAAAGGCAAATTGAGCCTTTGTTCATGGGTCTACACCTCATACGGAGCGAGTGGGCCCAAAAGAATGAACTTGGGAGAGAGCACAAAAAGATCAGTGCCTCACCTTTTATATATTGTGGAGCCCTGAAGGGCTAGAATTATACGTCTCTCTGATATGAGGATAATCCACGAGTTGGAGAACTCTTTGAGAGCCAAGTATCCAGCGCTCCTTGTTGAGCGGCTGTTGTATACTTGTGGGGTACGGGGGCGTAACCCTTTTTAAGGGGGGTAGAGCCTCTTGGCTGTGCACATGTGTGCACTTATTTTTGGCTGTTTGATATGCATTGCATGCAAAAAAAAAAGAGAATTGGTGGTGTGCGGGGCATACGAGGTTGTTTGGTTAGTATGTGAATTATTTAGTATGCATAGCATACAGTGAATTGGTTTTCTTGGTTATGGTTGGTACGGGGCGTGCGTTGTTTGGTTGTTTGGGTGTGATGTACACTTGAAAGTATGTATCCTATGAGATACTTGTTTGAATGATTGTATGTACACCATGTGTGTAGTACTTTTCTTATGCTATCTGTGATATGCATTCATATTGCTTTATAGAATGATTACATATGGTATTGCCTAGATACGAAATGAATCATTAGATATGGAATGTGGAACAATGGAATGTTATGGACACCTCAGGAAGGTTGTCAGGACTTGTAGAACTGATAGGAAATGATGGTGCTGATGGATCACCTATATCCATATATGATTGAACTAACGCCACAACGTGATGGCTATGTGCTGTATAAGCGCAATATGATGTGTGTAAATGATATATCACATAGATATACATTATGGGAACAATGGGTAGTTATACATTTATATATACTTACCTATTTGATTAAGAGACTTCGGGACGAAGTCTTTTTAAGGGGGGTAGACTGAAATACCCCAAATTATTAAAGCATGGATTAAATATTTAATCATATTAATTAAGGCCTAAACATGCCTTAAAAGTCAACTGAGAACAACAGTGGTCAACATAAAACAAGATGTTGCACCCTTTGACTGTTAAGGGTAAATAAATACCCAAATAAACTTCTTAGGACCTAAAAATTTGTCCTAAGCATATTAACATACTACTAAACATATTATAACCGTTGGACAACACTCCAACACAAAGAAAAAGCATTTACATGCTTCAAGGTCAAAAAGGGCAAAAAGGTGCTCTAGGAAAACCTTAAAAATCAAAGGACCTCTAAATGATATAAAATTGAATTACATGATCAAATATCATGTAAGGAACACAACAAAACCGTTGTCAAAGAAAACCAAGCCCAGAAACACCTTGCGACACAAAATGTGCACTAAAACTCCTTAAAGCACGTTTTTGTGTAATCGCCTTCTAAATTGGTTTAAATGGGCTAAAAGGTTATAAATACCTTTAAATATAATAAAATACCATATTATATGATATTAGGAATTTAATTCCAGAAATTTACAGATTTTTACAAATTTAATATTAAAATATTAATAAAACCCTAAAGTGGGGCCCACATGAGTCAATATTGACCAAGCATGGTCAATGGTCAATTAATTGACCCATTTGGACCAAGGAGGCTGGCAATAAGAGAGGAGGCAGCTTGCAATAATTGTTGGACAAATTGATACCTAACTTCAATTTGCAATAGTAACTTTACTTTTTCATTATTTCAAATCTTTCCACTCTTCCTTCCTTGTCCGATTTCCTCTGCCCAGCCGAGCTCCTCCTTCCTTTGAAGCTCTCAAGTCTGTTCTTGAGCATGGAAGGCAAGCCTAGCTCCTAAGCTCTTAATGTAAGTGTTTTAATGTCATTTTTAGCTCTTTTTCTTCATCTCTTCACTACCAACACCTAAATTTCGTGGCTATCTTCCTATGGCTTATTCTCAGTGTTCTAAGGTTAGAACAAGAGCTAAACTCGGTTGAGACCAGTAGAGGGACCAAGGTTGTTCAAATCTACATTTTAAGGTAAAAATGTGCTTTAAGCTCATAACTTTTGATTCCCTTCAAGTTCGGCTGTGAAACTTTGGTCATAGCCTATTTCTTCTCCTTTTCATGTGGAATCAGTTGGTTAGCCATTTGGAGCAAGGTGGCCGAGATCCAAAGGAAATCTCTTTTAAGGCATTTTTCCAAGGTAAAACCTAAAACAAGGTAGCATTTCGAGATCTAACTATTTCCTATGTCAATATGGTGGATCTAACACCTTGTGGTGTGTTGTTCAGGTCGAAACCACTTGAACTCTCCTTGCATTTTTAAGGTGATTTTTGCCTTAAATCTTACATTAAATTACTCTTATGGTTAGATCTTTCTTGGAGACTAACTAGGCCTTGTTTGCTGTTTGAAACATGCAAGAGAAGCTTTGGAAATTTTATCTAAGGCTGGCCGAATTCAAACAAGGCTTTACCTAAGCTAAATCAAGGTATAAATCACTTAAAACCTTAACTTGATACATTAAAAGTTTAAGTGTGTGTATATCAATTGCCGTGAGTGAATGATCAAAATAAGGTCTTGTTTGACCTTAAAATGTTTAAGGAATGGTTTAATAAATTTATAACTAATTAAACAAGCATAATTGTCAAATTTAAGACATTATGTGGAAGTTTGGTAATTAAATGGAAATTGTGGTGAGGCCGAGAATTTATATGTATTTTGGGACATTTATGTGTAATTTATTTTGCAAGCCAATGTTTGTAATAAGGCCATGTATTTTAGGCCATTTTATTTATGCATTTACAAGCTTTTAATTAAGTTTAAGTAGTATAAATGCATTACCGAAAATAAATGGGGTATTAGGTGTAATTAAATTAAATTTGGGGGCTTTAGAATAATAAGGCCGAAAATGAGAGGTAAAATGGAGTTAAAATAAAGTTTATAAGATTTTATAAAGTTTTGGGGTTAAATGGTGATTTTAGAAAGTTTGGGTACTAAACCGTAATTATAAGGAATTGGTGGTCAAGGAAATATTAAGGAGGTCAACCTTGACCATATGCTAGGCTTTGACCAAAATAAATATGTTAGATAACTTATTTAAGGTTTATAATAAGTTATGTATTTAATGGTAATATTTTTATAACATATGTGGTAAATATGTTATTACCAAAAATAAAGGGTGTACAATGGTATTTAAACACCCATGGGCTATTAGGAATTTTTAGGAATTTATTTGGTGGATTTTGGAATTAAAATAAACTATATATGAATAATATATAGTTAATATGTCATTATGACACTTTGGAGAAAAATAGATGGTGGAATGGTAAATATCAAAAGTATATGGGTTAATAAGGATATTTATAACCCTTTGGTGGAATTTGGTGATTTTTAGAATTATATAAGAGTATTTGTTGAGATATATGTATAATATATAGTTTTAATGATATTATCAAACTATATGTTATAAATTGGGCCTAATGACAATATAAAATGTATATTGAGGTCTGTTCGGAATTTACAAAAAATAACCATAGGTTATGCTTTTATAAGTTAGAAATGTTATATTAAATGGGATATATAACATGGTAAAAGAAAGGGGTGATTTTGTAAATAAAGGAAATTATGGTTTAAGGAAAAGTATAAGGTTTAATATGTGCCTATGAGGCAATACACAATAGTTTGTATAAAAACTATAGATTATAAGTTAAAGGAAATAAAAATATCATAGCAAATGATATTAGTATTTTGGTATAACATTACATAATGTTATGTGGTCAAAAAGGGAATTTAAATAAATTCAAGGGCTATACCGAAAATATAAAGGTTGGAAAATGAATTTTAGACTAAGGTCTATAATGTTATAAATGTTATAACAATTATTTGGTATTAAGGTGGTTTAATGAAATTAATACAAATAAGGTATTCACATTAAATGGTGTGACAAACTATAAGTGAATGGGATTTATAAACTAAGGTATTTATGGAATAAACCTTAGGAGTTGTAAATGTACAACATAAAATGTTACATAATATTAGGATAACAATCTTAATATAAGTTGTATAATATGATGCAACTAATGGGAATAATCATCTAATAAAAGATGATGAAATGTAACACAAAATATAAGAGTTTATGAAACTCATGAGAATTACCTACGTGGTAAAAATATATACATACACAAGAATAATGTATATAAGGTGGATAAATATATTTTGGTTGAACACCTTATGAGTTAATGGTGGTGGTTATTAAAAAAAAAATATAGTTACGAACTATAAGTCATGAGTTTTGGAAGCAAATATTATTTGCTAAAGATAAAGGGATTATACAACATGTCGAATTATGAAGGATGGTGGGAAAATAAAACAATATGAAAGAGAATACAATAAAATAAATGATACAATAAGAAAAAGAATATAATATAATATAATCATGCATGCATACATGCAACTATGGGTTACGCACCTAAACTGGAGGGTGGATAAGATTAAAAAGGAAATAGTGAATTAAACTTAACAGTTGGGATAGTTTTGACGTACGCGTTTTAAGTAACAAAACCGACTGTTTTAGAGAAACCCGTAACAACAACTGTAGAAAACGGAGGTGAACTGTCGGGGTTACTTATTATTCGGATATACCGGATGTAGTTAGTCATGGAGACTGACGTATAGTTTTAATACCGTTTAGATTATACTTCTGACAAGGACGCTTGACAAGCTAGCGGACTACACGGAGCATAGGATCTTGAAGATTCATACTCCACCGTAATACAATCAGGGTGAACGGTATGTAAAGGGGTTTGCCGAGTTGACCTAAGGTTGCTCCTTGGGCTCGGATTTGGTTGATATAACTTGTGTGTTATATGTGTGGTTACATGTATGTGTTTAAGTGTTGATGCATTAATTATTTATGCACGGCGTCCTACGGGACTAACACTACGTCGACTATAGATCGACTTATATAAACATACATATGCGTTGTGATGACATGACGGTTACTTGATATAATACCATGATATTAATATTAAGGATATGGTAACCTAAGTAAAACACTTAGGAACGAGTCACGACATTGTCGGTCTCTAGAGCATGGATCTCTAACATAAATATCACCTAGATGACTTCTAGGTATGCGTGACCCATTGGGCCGCTGGTTAATAAATATTCTCCATAAGACTAAGAGCAGATCTTAAACATGAGAGAGTGATGGTATGAGATTGAGGTGAGGAATCCCGGTGGTTTACGAACACTTGGTTGCGCATTTGTGATCACTGAGGGGTTTCCTAATTGGATTCCGCTCCAGGTTATATCCAACGAGCCCAAATAGGTTCGTGGATCAGGTGGCTACGGCCTTTTTATGGACGTCTTACGAGACATAAGTGAGTCAGGGGCCTCCGGACCTCTGGCGAAATGAGCACCTTTGTGTGTACGGGGGACTACTGTCCATGGTGAGGTTATCGGGTTGTCCTAACATGACGCCCTACTGACATTAATTAAACATGGTTGGATGGAGCCTACAAGGCTAAGGTAAATTAACTATGGGAACTGTACGCTACGGCGAATGTACATTGTACATATGGACGGGGCTTGAAAGCCAAACTAAAATAAATTGACAGTGGATGGTGAACACTACGGCGATTGTACATTGTACAAAATATTGTTGTTATTGCTCGATACGTTCGATATACAAATGTTGTTTGAAATATTCTATGAATGTTTGGTTTGGATGGATGATTAATGTTTATGAATATTTGGATGGTTGATTATGTATATTATACATTTATGCTTCAGTTTTGATTATAACTGTAAAAAGGAAAAGCATGAAACCAATCTAATAATAAGATGGTTAAAATGACAAGTGACCATTAGGGTCCAGGCCCGGCATACTCAGCGTCTATCGCTGATACTACACCATTTCAGGTTGTTGATCATTGTCGGAGCTGAAGAGCAGGAACAGGGTAGTTGGAGATGTTGTATGGTAATGAAGATGGTGTATGGTCTTATGGTAAGGTTATGTATTTTTCAGGATTGGGTAGACGCTCACTTGTCAATGTTTATGGTTATGGACTTAGTTTGATGTATAGGAGTTTCTCGTTATCACTGCGGTTAGCAGTTTGTTTATTTTGGAAGTTGGATGTGGTTGGCTACGTTGCTCGCATGGGCGAGTAATGGCCGGTGACACCCGTGTGAGTTTTGTAATTGTTATTTATTTTTCCGCTGCGAGACGTTTTATTTATTGCTACGTGAGGGATTATATCGGGATTATGGAGAGGGGTGTTACACTATGTGTAAGGGCTCATTGGAAAGAGCAAACTTAGATCTACGTATTGATAGCAAGAACTAATCCTAACTCGCATCACACAGAAAGAAATTGAAGCTAGAAGTTGCGAGTTTACCTTACAATTTCGGTTATGATTTTATGTGCTGGCAAAAACCGAAACTTTAGACACATTTCCTCTCCAATCGGTTGAGAATTAGCTTAAACCATAAACATGAAAGTTTTAGAGGAATTAGAGCTCTTCAAAACGAGCTAAAGAACATGGAATTTGGATGAGTAACGAAGAAGTTATGGCAGATCGAAGTTACCTGATTCGAAGAGAAAACTGGAATTGCAGTTTCGTTTTTTGCAGGGTGGCTACTTTGACTCGATTTTTCGGTTGATTCAGTATGAGTTAGGGTTTGTATGAGTTATAGTTGTTTAAAGGGAATGTAGGAGAAGACAACAAAGAAGACGACATTGAAAAATATGGAGAGATGAAAGAGATATAGCCGTCTAAAGTTAGGGCAAAATACTGAAATCTGTTACCGAAATTCAGGGGATAAAAGCGGCTAAGTGTTGGCGACCCGTGACAGAGTGACACGTGGCATCTTTCAAATTTTTGATTCAAAACTTCAATCTAGCATAACTTTGGCTAGGATGATCCGTTTTTTACGTTCTTTTTATCGATCTTCATGGTTTTCCATAACCTATTTATTGGTATAGGTTTCATGGCCTGGTTTGACCATTCTCAAAAAGTCAACCCTAGCAAGGCTTAATAAGCTTTAAGGTTTCTAGAATTTTATATTGACTTTTATGTATCAAAACAATGTTGCAACACTTCCTAAAATCTTTATAATATATTTGGAGTGTTTAGAAATTTTCCTAAGATTTATGGACTTATAAATCTTATTATTAAATTCATAATACTATATAATAATATATAATAATTAGGGTTAAATAGGAGAAAACCCCTAAATAAATTTCACAATTCCATATAATAATTTAATTTCCGTAATTCCATATAATAATTTAATATTTAATAAAAGAAATCCCCTAAATTAATTTAAATTAATTTTGGGGTATTTCAGTATATCCCCCTTAAAAGAAACTTCGCCTCGAAGTTTAACAATCAACTAATAGGCACTCACACTGCTTCGGGTGCGCTGAGACAATAATAATTCCAATGAAATTCCATACCATTCCAATCCTTTATTTCCATTTCAACATTCCACTCGAGAGTACCGAAATCAAATCAAAGTGAATCAGAATATAAACTGAACAAAACACAAACGTGACAACCTACTGTGCCACAATGTAAAACTACATACATATATACACCTCTCACACTACTAATACTGTTCTCCCTCTACTTGCAATGCAACAAGGCATAATCCAGATGAGATAACGAAGGTGGAGTATGCCAGCATATCCCCCTTAAAAGAGCTAAGATACGCCCTCGTACCGCTACTAACGACACATTCAAAGAATTCAACACCTTATTAACCAGCTTTGTTGTAAATTCTATTGCACTGTTGATTTTATCTGCGATCGATATACATACATCTGTATCTCTTGATTGTTTTGTATTTGTATTTTCTTAACTGTAATAAAATTTTACCTTATGATTATTATCCATTCATTATATGTCTATTATATGTTCATTTTATCATATCAATTATATTAACAAGATATAAATCAGGTGTAACGTATTTGACTAGTTTAAAATAATATTTCAAATCATTTAATAATCCTCAATAATCTTCCAAAATCAACTTCAAGGGTTTGTTAGTCAACCCTATGCTAAAACTCTATAAATATTTCTGTGACTTTTCAAGTTTCAATTGTTTTTATAATTAACCATCGTATCTTAGACGGTTCATTCAGTGTTTACTTCATAAAATTTAGTTATTATATATATACATAATTTCATCCACGGCAGAATTTTAGGAAGTTCTTATAATGTATAATGTAGCTCCAAAATCTGATTTCCTTATCTTAGAATTTATTTTTCAAGGTAGGGACTCTATATATAAATTTTAAGTCAAATGAATTAGTCTAGTGAAAACTCACCCACTCTTGGTAATTATTTTTCTTAAGGTTTGTTCTATGTAAGTATTCTCCTGATTATTAAACCTTAGTACTCCCTTAGACAATGGTGGCTCTTGTAAATATCACTCTTAGTGTGGCTTCTAAAATTTTATACATGTATAATGTTAAACTTCCAAGTAAACATGAGAATTTCCAATCTTTAAGTAACTCTCAATTTTTCACTAGACGCTCAATACTCCAAGTATTTACGGCTCAATAGTATTTAGTTTATTATTACTCATGTGTTTTCACTCCATAGGTAAGTATTTTCCACCAAGGATTTAACTCGGTAAACTCTTTACATGTATGAACTTAGTACTGGATCTTAATATATAAGTTTTGAATTGTTCATTGGGGCTAGTAATGAAATATGCCTAGCTCAAGATTTCATGATGGTAACGTCTCACCACCACTTCCCCTCACAATCCATCACCTGCGTAGAAGATTATATACGGTTAGATGACAAGGCTTGTCTTGCCCCTAAACTTCTAGAAGTGGGTGTGCACCCCCACTACTTTCAGCCTAGGAGTTCGTCGCACCAGACACTTCCCGTAGGGTGTTAGGTTTAGGTGTTTTCTTTCTAAAGTTAGCATAGAGTTTTAGTGTGGTTTATGGGTTCGGGCGTATGCTACTAGTGTTGGTTAACTTAATAATTTTCTAGACTTAAGATTTATCCAAACATTACCTTTAGGCAACTTTTGTACCAAGTAATTCTTGAGACTTACCTTTAAACCTTAAAGGAGTTGAAGTACTTTCACATAATATCAATACTAATTTAGTTATGTAAAGTTCTATTTGTATACTGTCTTCAACCCAAAAGTATTCTTTAAAATTTCTAGGAGCATGTGTACATGCTCTTAAGGAATTGTATTATTAGCCATGTATTCTCCCTAAGTATGCTTTTGAAAATAGCTTAGTATATGATTTATCCCAACCAAAATCTTAACATACTCAATAGATGATATTCCAACCTATATTTCTACTGTAGTTTAATGTTCGAACAGAACAACAGCACACCATTCTCTACAGACATTCATAAAAGAAAAGTGTATAAAGAAATCATTCACTAATCTAAGAAGGGTTAGGAGTCGTGCCTTACTGGGATCCTCACTTCCCAATTCTACCACGATTCCCCAGTTTTAAGTGTACCTATATTCTAAGCATTTCACTCGGCTTGTTTTCTCGGGTTCAGAGCGCAACTACGCTCTGATACCAATTTCTGTAACGCCCCTATTAACCATAATTCCAGCGGAAATAAAACTACAAGGCGATTACAGACCATCGGGTTCCAAACACCCGGCATCAAACCTCACCAATTACAACCTACAATTAACAAAGCTACGGTCTGAACTCGAGAAACTTAACACGATAAAAATACAGATAAATTACAACAACTCTCCACAAATCCTAGTCTCATCCCAAATGCTCATTCACTTTGTGGCCACCTGTAAATCAATTCGTACCTGCAAAATGAAACCAAGCAGCCCACCCCAAAAGGGGTGGGTCAGTTCCCTGGAATGGAACTGGTACTAATCTCCAAAACAGAACTTTAAAAATAACCTTTAAACAAGCAGTAACTTGGAATCAATATTTAAAACAAAACAGAGAACAGACACTTTAAAAATCACCAAGTCAAAAATAGCAAGTCAAAGATAGAGTCAACAACAGAAAGGAAAGTTAGTAACAAATTCACACCATGAGTTAGTGAGGGTCCATTGCCTTAGTTAGAATAAGTTCCAGTTAGGAGTAGAAAGTCCAAGTAGTCACCAGGATTAGGAATGATTGGTAGATAATGAAGAATCCAATAACCCAAGAGTAGAATAAACCCCAATACCGAATACGTCCTTTCAGGACAGGGGATATACAGCCCCTCTCTGTTAACTACGTCCACAAAGGACAGGGGATATACAGCCCCGCTCTGTTAACTACGTCCACTAAGGACAGGGGATATACAGCCCCTCTCTGTTAACTACGTACACTAAGGACAGGGGATATATAGCCCCTCTCTGTCTACAACGTCCCTTTTGGGACAGGGGATATACAACCCCTCTCTGTTGCCGATGAAGACGTGCGCACGCCACCCAAACAAGACCCAGCTCATGGATGAAACGATATCCAGAGTCAAGAAGAATTACCAAGATTGACATTCCAAAAATTCCACCAGACCATTAACTGCACCAGAGCGATACCAAAACACTCAGTCCTACAGAGTGCAGAGGCGTAAACCCCAGGCAGATAATAACTAATGAAACACCCGAAAGAAGGAACCAGTAACCATGTGTGTTGTTCATCCAAGGCTTAGTTAGTCATACAGGCTGAGTTAGTCACACAACCATCTCTTTTTTAGAAATTCCTCTTTAAGTCAGTTAGCGTTTTCCAAAACATTCCACAAGTCAATCAGCAAAAATATCGGAGTACGAGAAATCGTACCTGGTCAACGCTGTAGCAGTTCTAGTAAACTCGTGCAAACATTCAACAATTCTCTGAGGAACATTGAAGATAACTTACTATCAATAACCCGTACCCTAAGTAAAACTTAAATAAATTCCTCTCTCTTATTTCCAAATCTCAATTATCTTATAAGCCCTCGCTTAAAAGTTATGTATAACCTTTGACTCATTTTAGAAGGTTGTATAGTCCAAGGTTGTAGGATCAAGGAATGTATTTTATTAACACCTGCTAACTGACCACTTCTATCCACTTTATTCATATTTAACCACAATCCTCACATTCAAGACTTTTGAGACCTTTATATCATAAATGTGTTTATATTATATAATTAAATCTAAGAATTCAATAATAATCTTAAGCTCAATACCTTTATTCGTAATTTAGAATAAACATTGTATTATGACCTATGATGGACTCATCTCAGAATACTATACTATTATCTCACAATGTAAAGATTATGCATTTTAACAATATCTACTAGATAACCCATTACGGTTAAGTCTTTCCCTTAACTTAATTAAGATCTACAACTTGTATATCGGACTCATAATGTTGTAGATACAATTTATTATAACTTAATTGAGGCACTAAACTCAATTATCATATCCTTAGTTCAGAATGACTTCCTATTATAACCGTCTAATAATCTTGTCATAAGTGTGAATTACCTCTCATATTGAAACAACTATATTATAGTTAACTTAGACTTATCGAACTCTTACATTTAGTATTCACAAGGTACATTATTTGCTTAATTATTACCTATATAATAAGGTGTTTAAATATAACCTTTTATGTATCCTTACTTACCTTTAATCTCCTAAATGTTTTATTTTTACACACATACACTCTATAGACTATTTATAACCCTTTTGTACTAAACTTCAATAAACTTAAGCCTTAAATACGTTTTAAATTGTTTTACAAAACCTAAGGTTTCAAAGGAATAACGTAATAAATTAATTTCCTTTATTGTATTTAGGATGGACAATATATCTACATAGAGTAGAATTTATCAAAGAATTAAATTCTGGTTCGTAAGCGAAATTGTTAATTATATGAAAATTCTCATATTTTATATTCAAATAACCTATCATTATTTCCCATTACCGTAAAGTATATCAATATAATATCTTATGTAACCTAGTTTTATCTAATAAAAGGTTCAAAGGTTTTAAGTATCAAATTCCTATTTATAAACCTTCTAAATTCTAACTACTAAATACCTCACTTAATTGCAAACTCACATCCTAAGTTTTGGTAATAAATGTTATAAATGTATTTCATATGGCTTATCTAATGCCAAGAAACTTAAGGATTATTATTTAGATAAATTTCCAAATCATAGTTTAATATAGTTTTATATCAGAATCCTTTAATGATTTTATCTTAAAACATTAAGTTATATTCCAATACCATAAATGTTAAGAAATGATTAAATCTAGACTTACTAATCCACCTCACATTTAGATGTAAAAGTATTTTATTTATTTTATTATTGTTTATATATTAAGAACATTTAGATGTAAAAGTATTACATTTATTCATTAATTATATAGTAAGTTCTATTTATGTAAAATCTAATTACAAATATTCCTAAGTCCCAACTTATTAATTACCTAACCAAATTATAGATTTACATTATGGTCTTTGACAAATAATATTACACATGTATTTTAATATGGTTTATATAAATCTTAGAAATCCAAGATAACTCTTTAAGCTCAATTTCATAACCACAATTCAGTACTACCTCATATAATATTTTTTTAATAGTATTATGTATAGGTTTAGTTTAACTTATTAATTCCTTCATATTCTATTTGCTATAAGGTATTTTATGTATTTTATTTATTTATTTATTTATCATATATGGATACTAGGATTTATTCAAGACATTCTTTATGTAGTTTTATTGCATTTAATTATTTATATTAACTTTTACACATATCTACATCCGAAATATGGTTTATAAAATAAAGAATTTTGCTTAGTTTCAATTAAGTATATTAGCTACCATATTATATAACTAATATAAATGTAGATTAATTTAGTTCCTTGATTTAACCTAAGTTACTATTTTATTCCTTATATATATGTATAGAATATATATATATATATATATATATATGTATAGAAATATAATATATATATATATATATATAGATATATATATATATATATATATTCCTTAGTTTAAATTAAAAAATATTAACTCCCATATGATATAATAAATAAAACATAAAATAATTAAATTCCTTGTTTTAACATAAGTTCCTATTTTTAAATCTACCATATAAGTATATATATACATATATGTAAATAATTTCACTTCTCATAAAAACTAATACCCAAACATTTATAAACTTACTGTTATAAAATGTTAATTTAGTGTTCCATATTTTTCCCAACTTAAAAATTTTATTAACAAACCATACTTTAATTTTTGGTTACATTAAAAACCTTATATTATAGGTTATTCTTATGAAAAACTCATAAACACAATTTTTAAAACCTTTTACCATTGCCCAAAAAATTCCCAAATTTGATATACAGTAACTATAACATTTTAGACATATTATAAAATTTTTATTTCATAAAAATATCTTTTTAATTTAGCCAAATAATTCCAGAAAACCCGTAACTTGCAAAAATCATAAATTATGTTTAAAAACTCCAAAACCATAATAATTTACATCAAAATAAACTAGATTAAATAAGGAATCTATGGTTAAAATTTCAAGTCAAAATACCTTCAGGAAGATATTTAAATTAACCCAACAAGTTAGGACTATTTACTGGAATTTTATAAACTTATAATAATTATTTAATAGCACGATCTAATCTCGGCCGTCCAATCTTTTAAAACGAGATCGGACGGCCCCTGAACTCCCAGTTCTTCATCAATTTCGAATTCCAACTCGAGTACTAAATCATCAATATCTCTTAATCTACAGAACGAAATCGAGTGATTCTTGTTTCTATGGATTCGAAATTGAATTTCGGTTCTATTGGTGCCAATTTCCCCAATTATAATGCGGTATCCATCGAGTTTCGAATTCAGTTCGAATGTTAGGGTTTATATCGGGTATAGACTTTGATTCGAAAACAATTCCAACGAATCCTCCTAATCTAACACGTAATTGATCAAATTGGAACATGGATTAGGTCGGAAACATGACAAGGTTTGACAAAAATGGAGCAATTGATCGGAAACTTACCGGAGTTGTGCGAATTTAGTGAAATCGAATTCGGAAAAACTGGAAAAACTTGAACTTTGAGCAGTTCACGAGGCCAACTTCGAAGATCTATAACTTGCAGCACAGATTGAGTTAGGCTATGTGTAAGGGCTCATTGGAAAGAGCAAACTTAGATCTACGTATTGATAGCAAGAAATAATCCTAACTCGCATCACACATAAAGAAATTGAAGCTAGAAGTTGCGAGTTTACCTTGCAGTTTCGTTTTTTGCAGGGTGGCTACTTTGACTCGATTTTCCGGTTGATTCAGTATGAGTTAGGGTTTGTATGAGTTATAGTTGTTTAGAGGGAATTTAGGAGAAGACAACAAAGAAGACGGCATTGAAAAATATGGAGAGATGAAAGAGATATAGCCGTCTAAAGTTAGGGCAAAATACTGAAATCTGTTACCGAAATTCAGGGGATAAAAGCGGCTAAGTGTTGGCGACCCGTGACAGAGTGACACGTGGCATCTTTCAAATTTTGATTCAAAACTTCAATCTAGCATAACTTTGGCTAGGATGATCCGTTTTTGACGTTCTTTTTATCGATCTTCATGGTTTTCCATAACCTATTTATTGGTATAGGTTTCATGGCCTGGTTTGACCATTCTCAAAAAGTCAACCCTAGCAAGGCTTAATAAGCTGTAAGGTTTCTAGAATTTTATATTGACTTTTATGTTTCAAAACAATGTTGCAACACTTCCTAAAATATTTATAATATATTTGGAGTGTTTAGAAATTTTCCCAAGATTTATGGACTTATAAATCTTATTATTAAATTCATAATACTATATAATAATATATAATAATTAGGGTTAAATAGGAGAAAACCCCTAAATAAATTTCACAATTCCATATAATAATTTAATTTCCGTAATTCCATATAATAATTTAATATTTAATAAAAGAAATCCCCTAAATTAATTTAAATTAATTTAGGGGTATTTCAAAGTCTCTAATCCCTTAGCCCACACTCTCGAGCTCCTTCAAGTCATCTTCATTTCCTGTATCTGTGGTCATTCAAACTATCACAGAGAAGGGACCACAGGGCATAATGCCAAAAATCAGCAACGCTGAGTAAAATCAAAGCTACCATCAAAAGAAATAGTATATCAAAATAGCCACTGATTCATAGCCACTCTTAATCATTTAATTGCTCAAGTAATATTCAGAATAGACCAAGTATTTATCATGATAATTCAAGTATTAACAATAACAGTATGAGTACAACAATAAGCCATCAGATATATTTAGTTCATAACCAACCAATATATATCAAGTAGGATAATTAACCACCCAAATACAACATGGTTTCCAAGTATGCTTAGATAGGATATAATCCAATTCATTTAATTGATTATCCATTCAACTCCTCCATTTCTATCTAAACCAGTTCAAGGGATGAATCCCGATCTTTAAGGTGATCCAACCTTTAATCGGTTCAAGGGACGAATTCCGATCTTTAAGGCGATCCAACCTTTCCCAAATGCACTCCAAGCCCTAAAAGATGTGCACACCCCCTATAGTACCTTTAAACTATAGTGTAGGAAACCATGAAGCATCTCATGGAGCCCAAGGCATACCATGAGTCTGATAAATCATAAAGAGGCAGTTACTGCCCAAGTTCAACATATGGCCATATCTCAACAATCCATTCCAATGAGTTACTCATTAATCCTGATTACTCTGAGTAATACACTTCCAAGTATAGCAAGATTCTAAAGTCAAGTTACTTAACAAAGCCCATTTCATAATTTCAAACACAAGGAACATAACAATAATCAAACAGTACTTAAGGAAAGGCTATGATCACATAATCTTACATGGCACCTTCAGCCAGGTCACACAACATCAAATATCTCAGCTTAACAACTCAAACAACCATAAATCATACCTTAAGACCAAGTGTTGATTCAACAAACAAATCATATCCATTTCAGTTCTATTATTAACTATCTCATCAAGATTAGCTTAAGACATAATTTAACTATAGATTACAACCTGAATCAAACCATAATTGGTTCCAAACATTTTTGATCATAACAACACAATATTAACCAGATTAGCTTAGGAGTTTATACCACCATAAACAACCTTCTAAGACAGTACATATAAGTTCCCAACATACTAGACTTTAAGACTTTAAGTCCTAGCTTAGTTTAAACTATCATCTTCATCCTAAAATCATGTTATACATCTCTTTAATAGTTCATAGCCAATTATGTCATAATAGGTTACTAATGACCAGAACAATCAACAATCATGTTTTTAGCCTTAGGACACATCTAGTTTACACTAATTAACTTCTAACTGAAAGCGGTTGTACTAGACATCTAATTCACCAGATTAGCTCTTCTAGTAATCACACTTAACATCTTTAACAAATTCTATACTTTCACCTATGTTACTCGGCCATAATAATCAGATAGGTTCTAGGTTAGTTAAGCACCTAAAACACTTGATTAATGCTCTAGAATTCCACCCACAAATCTGGTGATTAAACAAAACTCTTTAAGACACCATTTATCCTAGATTATAACAACACCAGATTAGACTAAAGATCATCCAGAACAATCATAATTACCTCTAGGTTATTCCCACTTACTAACAGCAGCAAAACACCATAAACAAGCTCTTAAGCAATCAGTAATCAAAGGTAGGTTGTAAACACATCCTTTTCTTCCTTAAAACACTTTTCTAACTCTTCGAGCTTTAGGCTAATAAATACCTACGAATTTTAATTAGATAATATACGGGTAATACTCTTGTACAACATACAGATTTATTAAGGGATGGTAACCATGAAGTTACACCAAACAAACCATAACAATTCCAGCATCAATAACACACATATAACAAGATAAGTTTCAAGATCAATTAAGCTTAAAACCATGCTTAAACATCACAAATCAACTCCCATGTATTCGGTTATATAGGTTAGGTCTTTAAGGCACCTTTTTATTCCTTAAAGCTTATTTCCAACTCAATGGTTTTGTACGCCAAAATACCAACGAATTTACATAATCCATTATGAGGTACCAGTCTTTGAAAACATATAGATTTGTGAAAGGATAGTAACCTTGAAGTTACCTTAAGAATTGATGAAGAAAACCTTCTTTAGGACCTTGGAAACTCTTGCTGGAACTAGGACACCCTAAGACACCTTTGGAGCACCTAACTTGGACATGGAAATGGAGTGAGTTCTCCTGGTTTCTCCTCTGATTTTCGGCCACCAACAGCTAGTAATGGATGGTTAACTTCTAGGAACACCTTACTTCAAGGATTGGAATTGGTATGGAGCTTTCTCCCTCTTCCTTCCTTTCTTGTTCTAAGCTTTCTTTCTACATGGGTTTCTTCCTTCTTTGCCTTCTTCTTAGTGATTACAATGGGTTTAAATGGTGGATGAATGATTTGGAAAGGTAAGGATGGAACAAGGATTTATCTTCTTCTTCTTTGCTCTCAGCCAAGACAAGAATAACAAGGTGACCTTTATTTCCCTTCTTCCTTAATGAAGGACAAAATCTTGGTGCTTGATGATGTATTTTGGAGTGGTGGATGATGGTATTTATAGGCAAGGAGATTAGCTTAGTCAATTTCTTTCCTAGGTGGGTAAGACCTTAAATGGTGACACCTTGTATAACACTTGCTTCAAGCTGATTGGTTCTAGTTAAGGCTTAATATAAGGATGACACATAAGGGTTGACTAAGGGAATGGGGCGGCAACCTACTTTCATTGGACCAAAGTGTGGTCTAATAATATGGTGACACCTCCTAATAGGTTTCTTAGGTTTAAGGCTCCTATTGGTCTTGATGTTAGCCAATCCCAACATGCCACCTCCTAATTGTCACCTCATGCTTGCCACCTCGTGCTTGCCACCTCATGCTTGCCACCCGTGCTTGCCACCTCATGCTTGCCACCTCATGCTTGCCACCTTGTGCTTTCCACCTCATGCTTGCCACCTCGTGCTTGCCACCTAGCTGGGTCACCTACTTGCTAGCTTACTAGCTGAATCACCTACTTGTGTGCTTATTACACAAGCTAGCTGCTGCATCACTTACTAGCTTGGTTGTCAACATACTATTGAAGCATTCTGGCTAACTACTCCTAAAAGAGTATAAAGAGTGTGATTAAGGACATCTCAGGTCCTAAGGTGTACTTATGTCAATGCTAGGGTTTAAAAGTGTTTTATAGGTTATTAAGACTTAAACAACAACATAAATCATTCCTTAGAAACTTGGGGTATTTCAATTTGACAGTACTATCATTTGTCAGGGTGTTCCTCTTTCTGAGGGAACCCCTCGTTACTTATATCTTAATCCTCGCTCCCGTCTCCACATATTTTGTCATGGTTACTAAGTAATGATTCTCCTTCAGGCACTACGTCGTAGTCCTACTTTGGTATACAGTTTGTACGAGTTTTTATAGTCATCTGCGCTATGTCGGCTAGGTTTGTAACCTTTCTCATTGTATGGGGTTTGGAGTTCCCATTTCAGGCTGGACTTTCCAGTAGTCTTAACTCTCATGCTTTGTATTATCCCACTGTTATGCTCATTCGGACCACTGTCCGGTACTCATGTCGCTTATCTTTTCCTATCCATTGCACTCGTAGTGCTTTTCTTATTATTGGTATGGCGGGGTATCACGACTGCATAGCATGTCGACCCATGTGGCCGGTAATTACCATTCTCTTATTGGTAGAATTCCTTTGGCAGTGCCTGTTTCACTGTTGCGCTCCAATTAAAATCTCCAAGTTTTCGTAAACTGTTGTATAACGATGTGTTTCTCGTATTGCTTCACGTTAACTAACTGCCAGATCGGGTTTCCCCGAGTAAGAGAAGGCTTTCTTCTCTCTGGCGTTTGTTCCCCATATTTAAAGTTAGGGATGTGGAGGGCGGGTTTAGGTACTATGGACATCCGGTAAGCACCGGGAAATCCTAACCAACGCACCTCTCGCTCTATCTCTCAACCCTTAACTCATAACTCAAACTCAACTTCAGTATTCTCCTAAGTTCGGTAATTCCTGTCATCAGAGCGTAACTACGCTCTGATACCACTTTTTGTAACACCCCAATTCATAAAGCCATACTTATCTCGTAAACCTCCATTCACTTATATTAACTTTGCAGCGGATTTCTTACAACATTTGGTGTAACACCCCTCTTCCTAAACACGTAATAATCTCTCTCGTAGCAATAAATAAAATGTCTTACAGCGGAAGAATAAATAATAACAACAATACTCACTCGGGTGTCACCGGCCATTACACGCCCATGCGAGTAACGAAGCCAAACTATAACCAACAACCAACATAAACAAACTGCTAACCGTTGTGATAACGAGATAACTCCTATACATCATACTAAGTCCATAAACCATAAACGTTGACAAGCGAGCGTCTACCCAATCCCGAATATACATAACCGTACCATAATACAATTCCCAGTCTGACATCGTTATACAAATAAACTCCATGTGCGGTAATTAAAATAAACTCTAACTACCCTGTTCCCGTAGTTCGGCTTCGACAATAATCAACAACCTACACAATGAGTGTAGTCTCAGCGATAAACGCTGAGTATGCCGGGCCTGGACCCTAATGGTCACTTAGTCATTTTAACCATCTTATTATTAGATTGGTTTCATGCTTTTCCATTTTACAGTTATAACTAATACTGTAATATACATGCGTAAACTCATAATCATCCATCCAATCCAAATAGTCATAAACACCTATCCACCCATCCAATTCAATCAGTCATAGAATATCACAAACAACAATTGTATATCGAACATATCGAATAATAATACTGAATAAACGCCGTAGCGAACACCGTCCTTTTGTTAATTTAATTTGGCCTTCAAGGCCCCATCCATCCAAACCATGTTAATTAAATACCAGTTGGGCGTCATGTTAGGACAACCCGTTAACCTCACCATGGACAATAGTCCTCCCATACACACAAAGGTGCTCATTTCGCTAGAGGTCCGGAGGCCCCTGACTATTCTCTTTTCCTCGTAAGGCGTCCATATAAAGGTCGTAGCCACCTGACCCACGATCCAAATAGGGCTCGTTGGGTTTAAACCTGGAGCGGAACCCGATCGGGAACCCCTCAATGATCATAAATGCGCAACCAGGTAGTTCGTGAACTACACTGGATTTCTCACCTCAACTCACACCATCTCTCTCTCTCTCTCATAATGTTTAAGATATGCTCTTAGTCTTATGGAGAATACAATTTATTAATTAGCTGCCCAATGGGTCTCACGCATACCTAGAAGTAATCTAGGTTATATTCATGTACGAGATCCATGCTCTAGGGACCGACAATGTCGTGACTCGTTCCTAAGTGTTTTATTTAGGTTACCATATACTTAATATTAATACTATGGTATTATATCAAGTAACCGTCATGTTATCACATTAATGTATATGTATGTTTATATAAGCCGATCTATAGTCGACGTAGTGTTAGTCCCGTAGGACGCTCGTGCATAAATAAATAATGCAGTAACACATAATCACATACACGTACCCAAAACACATAACACACAAGTGATATCAACCAAATCTGAGCCCAAGGAATTCCTTAGGACAACCCGGATCAAACCCCTTTACATACCGTACACCTCAGACCTAGGATGCGCAGTGTAGTCCACTAGCTCGTCAAGCGCCTTCGTCTGAAGTATGATCTAAACAAGTAACCCCGACAGTTCATCCCCGGATTTCTACAGTTAATTGTTACGGGTTTCTCTAAACCGGTCGGCTTTGTTACTAAAACTCGTATGTCAAAATGTTTCAACTGTTAAGTTTAATTCGTTATATTTCTTTAATCTAAACCATCATTTAATTTAGGTATATAACCTATAGTTGCATGTATGCATGCATTACTTATTATATTGTATTATTTTTCCACCATCCATTATAATACATTGTATTATATAATCCATTATCTTTAGTAACTATATTTCTATTCAAAAACTCATAACATATAGTTTATAAACTATTTCCACGTAATAATCACCACCATTATATTATATGGTTTCCAACCATAATATATATCCATCCTTATATACATTATTCTCACATATATATATTTACCATATAGGTAAGTTTCATGAGTTATAAAACTCTTATATTATATGTTACATTTTATCATTTCCTACTAGATGATTATTCCCATTAGTTGTATTATATTATACAACTTATATTAAGATTTTTATCCTAATATTATGTAACATTTTATGTTGTATAATTACAACTCCTAAGGTTTATTCAATGAATACCTTAGTTTATAAATCTTATTTATTTATAGTTTGTCACATTATTTAATGTGAATATCCTTACTTATTTTAATTCCATTAAATCCACATTAATACCATATAATTGTTATAACATTTATAACATTATAGACCATAGTCTAAAATTCATTTTCCAACTCTTATAATTCGGTACAGCCCTTCCTTTTATTTTAATTTCATTTTGACCACATAACATTATGTAATGTTATACCATATACTAATATCATATAATATGATATTTTTATTTCCTTTAACTTATAACCTATAGTTTTTATACAAAACTATTTATATTGCCGCATGGGCAACAATGTTATAACCTTATTTCTTTCCATATCCCATAGTTTTCTTTATTTAAAAAATCACCCCATTATTTATACCATGTTATATATATCATATAATATAACATTTTTAACTTATAAAAGGGTATAACCTATGGTTTTATTTTTGTAATATTTCCGAACAGACCATGTCTGTTTATAAATTAATTTCCAACCCCTTTAACTTTCCAAATTTATGTAATATATATCATATATTATAACATTTAAAACCTTACTACAAATATAACCTATGGTTATATATATTAAAAATTGCGAACAGACCCTAGCTGTTCTATATTATTTTTCTAACCCACCAAGTTTCTATAATTGCCATTTGGCCCAATTTATAACATATAATTTTATCATATCATTAAAACTATATATTATACATATATCTTATTATATACTCTTATATTATTCTAGAAATCACTAAATCTCACCTAAGGGTTATAATTACCCTTACTAACCATATACTTTCGGTATTTTGCATTTCCACCCCATCTACTATTCCAAAGTGTTATAATGACATAATAACTATATATTATACATATATATTTTATTTTAATTCCAAAATCAACCAAATATATTACACCCTTAACTTTCGGTAATAACATATTTACCACATATGTTATAAAATTGTTGCAATTAAATACTTATCTTATTATAAAACCTTAAATAAGTCATTTAACTTATCTAATTGGGTCAAAGCCTACCATATGGTCAAGGTTGACCTCCTTAATATTGCCTTGACCATTAATTTCCATATATTACGGTTTGTACCCCATATATTTCAGAAATTACCATTTAACCCCAAAACTTTATAAAATCTTATAATTTTTATTTTAAATCCTTTTAACCTCTAATTTTTGGCTTTATTAATATATAACCCCCAAATTTAATTTAATTACACTTTATACCCCAATTCCTTGCGGTAATATATATTTGCTACTTAAACTTAATTAAAACCTTATAAATACATAAATAAAATGGCCTAAAGTACATGGCCTTATTACAAACATTAGCTTATAAAATAAATTACACATAAATGCCCAAAAAATACTTTAAACTCTCGGCCTCTCCCATATGTTTTCTATATTTACCAATTTTCCACATAATGTCTTAATTTTGACAATTATGTTAATTAATTACTTATATAAATTTACTAAACCATTCCTTAATCACCTAAGGTCAAAATAAGACCTTAATAACCATATTCACTCATGGCATATATATACACATATGTATAAACACATATTAATATACCAAGTGTAGGTTTAAGTGATTTATACCTTATTTTTGCCAAGTTTAGGCCTTGTTCGGCCACGGCTGCTTAGGAACAATTTTTCCACAGCTTAGTTTACATGTTTTCAAACAGCAATTAAGGCATGATTAGTCTCCAAACAAGAGCTAACCATAAGAAGTGTTTAATGTATATTTTCAAGGTAAAATTTACCTTAGAATAACAAGGTAACCAAGGGTAGTCTTTGGCCTATTTATACAGAAGATAAAGAGTATCAAAAGAGCTACTAAACCAAGCTTTAAAACTGGTATAACTCAGATTAGAAGATGGCTAATTTTCACCTTGATTAAAATGCCAAAAATGGTGTTTTTGACATGGATTTGGCTATTCCTTGAAGCTCTTGATATACCAACTGAATAAGTACGTTAAGAAGAAGATAATAAGCCTAAGAGAACAGGTTTTACAACCGGTAATGAAAGGAAACAAGATATAAGTGCTTAAAGCACATTTTTATACCTTAAGAACAAGATTAGAATTCTCCACCTCCTTCCCTTGTTATAGCCGAGAATTGCCCTCCTTTTAACCTCCAAAACAAGCTAGAAACATGGATGGAAATGGTTGATGCTTAGCTCCATGGAAAGAGGAAAGAAATGTGAACATAAAATGGCTTAATAAGCTTATATATGTCAATTGGTGTTCTCTTTTGAATTTGATATGTTCCTACGGTTTTGGAGAAGCAAAAGAGAGGATGAAGAAGCTTGGTGTCGGCTGGGAAGAAAGCAAATGAGGTAAGAAAGCTAGTTTTACCTTTTATGTTAATTAATGTTACTTTATGAAATAGTAAATGATGATTCATTAGATTGGATAGATATTTATGTTGCTTAATGGGTGGGTAAGTAGCCTAAATGAGGCGGCAATGGATGGTCAAATCAATGGATGATATTTGACCATGGTTAAAACTAAGTAATTAAATGTTATTTTGGGTACTATTCACCCAAAATCACCCATTTTGATTTTATTTTTAAACTTTGATTTAGACTTTATAATATAGTCTATCATGTCACATAAATGATATAAAGAATGTAATCTAGTCTTTAAAGTGACAAACAGTCATTATCTTAGAGCTCATACACAAAAACGTGCTTTAAGGTGTTTTAGTGCACATTTTGTGTCACAAGGTGTTTTTGAGCTTAGTTTTCTTTGAGAACAGTTTTGTTGTGTTCATTACATGATAATTGATAATAGGAATCCAATTTATATCAAATAGAGGTCATAAGACCTTTAAGGTTTCTTAGGGCACATTTTTGCCCTACTTGACCTTGAAGCATGTAAATGCTTGTTCTTTGTGCTGGAGTGTTGTCCAATGATTGTAGTATTTTTAGTTATGTGTTAATATTCTTAGGACAAAGTTTTAGGTCCTAAGAAGTTCATTTGGGTATGTATTTACCCTAAACAGTCAAAGGGTGCAATATCTTGCTTTGTGTTGACCATCGTTGTTCTCAATTGACTTTTAAGGCATGGTTAGGCCTTAATTAATGTGATTAGATGTTTAATACATGTTTTATTAGTTTGGGGTATTTCATTTGGTGTTACCGCCGTTAGTCACCCACGTGACCAACTAAGCATACTAAAATCTCCAAGATCTAGCTACGGTCTGATGGACCTGAATATACCGAACATTAGTACTTACAAGCCTTAACCATTTACATAACACTCTTACAAACTCCATACATCCTATACAGCTTACTAACTCAAATTACCATACAAGAGTACATGCACAACTCGTAGGTCACACTTAAACCCGTAATACATCTACGCCATCTTACTCTCAGGACGGTCGCCTTCTTACATTCACCTGCAAAATACGAACAGTAGCCCCCGAGGGGGTCAGCACCTTTGCTGGTATGATTCTCTTATAGCCCCCAAGCTAATGGGGCTACGACGACTAATTGTCGATAACATGAAGTTGATTAGATGCACTATATAAATAAGAAGTGCAATAAACAACAAGCCACATATGAACAACCAAAGTTCAAACACAATGAATGACTTAAAAGCGTTCCCTTAGTAAGTGAGTTAGTCTTTTAACTCCTTAAAATATGATACCTCTTAGTCCCAGTCCATTCTTACCTTACCTCAGTCTTAATCCTTATCTCAGTCTCAATGTACCAACCGTTCTTTAATTAGAATTGGTTGTACTTTATCTCAAATCTTATCCCAGTTCTTAACTCAATTAAGTCAACCGTTCTTTAATTAGGATGGTTGTTATTTAATTCATTGTTTATCTTGTCGGGTCAAGTAACCCTAACCAATGAGTTATCGGCTCCATTGGTTTACATAAACAATATTTGTTAGTGAAATACCCCTAACCTTTAAATAATTAAATAAAGGTAAATAAATATTATCTGGGGGATTATAAAACCCTGAGAAAAGTATATAAACAGTTAGGCGTTAAAAACGCACCTAAACTCCTTAAGGTCATAAACGAACGTTAAGCCAGACCTTAAGATAAACAAGTTATATAAGCAATAAGACTCATATTAAGTTAATCAAGAATCATTATATGACTCTTAGAACACAGGACCTCAGTTAGAACTGAGTAAAAATACAATATGCCCGGGAGTTCCCTTAAAGGCCCGAAAGACCCGAAAGTCCCGAAAGTCCCGGAAATATTTTATAAGATAAAATAAAGCATTACACTTCATTCCAAATACACCATAACACTTTAATGAACATATAAGATGAAGTTCTCATGCTAAATTTCCAGTGAAATACAAAGTGCTCGGAAGTTCCCGATGGGGGCCCCATAAACCCCTGGGAATGCCCCGGAGGAGTGCCGAGGTGGCACAAACTCCTATATAATTCATTCTTAGAGTTCCTATCATAAATATTCATCATTCTAAAGAGAATGCTCGAGCTAATTTCTCAAAAATAAACAAAGTGCTCGGGGGAAATTCTTAACACTCCTATTTTGCTCGGGAGTGTCCTGGTAGCCCGGAAATTGTGTTTTGAGTTGATATAACCCCATATAACTCAATGTAACACCTTAATATATTATTATTGACTATAAACAATGTTTATAAACACTTGGAACTCATAGCGACTACTTATTTTCCAGAATATCCTTAAAGCACAAAAACGCACCTTCGGGTGTCATAAAAACGCGTTTTACGCAATTACCTTGAAGCTTTTGAGGAGCCACGAGTTGATAATATTAAAAGGGGAGGAATTTACCATCTACATCAATTAAATCCAGTGCTAAAATCATAGCACAAACAGGGCCGATTTTATGGTAAAAAAGGTACCTAAAATCAGCATTTTTACCTTAGAACTTTCATCTTTTACCATGATATAAATGTACCAAATAAATTCTGGAACCTATTACATGTTATAATATGGTATTAATACAATATAGTGTGACAGGAATCAAATTAAACATCAGTCCCATTTACTCTCTATTGTTTGCGCCATTTAGGGTATATTTTGGACTAGTTTAGCTTAAAAATTTTGTCTTATGGATGGTGACTCACCTTATCATGTACATGTGATAATATGTCAAATAATTCAGTCAATGGAGCTCCTCATTACCGATTTCCCTGCAAGAAACAACAAAGAAATAAGTTAGGAAAAGTCATAGAAATTTAAAATGCAAAAGTAAGTCCTAGATCTACTTTATACTAGTATAACACATACCAACAAAACAACCCATGTTACTAGCATATGGCTGCCGATAATTTGCAAGAAAAAGAGGAGATTGATTGTTGAATTATAGTCAAATAAAACAGCTATCTACTTATGCACATTCCTATATCAAAGATAAACAAAAATCAAATGGCTTGTCTAGCCTATAGTTGCCGATTTCAAGAAGGGAAAAAGCAAGTTTGATTGCTCCATAATTAATCAAATAAGACATCTAGAAACCTAGCATGTTCTCATGTTTCAAAAGACAAAGAAATCAAATGCCCACATTCAGTTCTTATTACCGTAAAACACAAGAGGAAAACAAGGACAAATCATCATTTAAAATGCTAAAGAAACATACACCTACCTTAGCTATTGTCCTCTTGTTTCAAGTTGTCAAACAAAGTCTTCTCTTCCTTGTAAATCCAGCCGAAAGCAAGCCAATAATATGGACAAATTCTTGAGCCAAACAATCAAATGAATAAACAAAGAAAAACTAGCCAACTTTGACATTTAGTGTCAAATGAGATTCCTTGCCTAACCCTTATTTCCTACGTGAGCAATTGCCATTCTCCTTTGCTCACTCATCCAGCAGATTGGTAAGGCTTCCAAACCTCTCTCTTTCCTTCTGCATTTGCTAGTTTATTCCTTAGAGCTTCAAAGCTCCATTAATGGTGATTTAGGTTCTAACACCATTTCTATGTAATTCTCCTAGCTAAATCTACTAAGTCTTGAAGCAAGAATCATCCTAGCATCTCTACAAGTTTTCGCCAAGATTAGATACTCCAAGGAGGTACTTAGATTCAACAACAACACAAGGAACAACAAGATCAAGTTAAGGTATATTTTTATGTTGAAAATCCTAAGTAAATTCCTTAACTCATTTCCGAAAATTATAAGCTTCTAAATCTATACTCTCTTCATCATTTCATGAAGGAAACTTAGATCTACAATCATCCCAAGGTGTACCGAAAATTCTTTGAAAAATACCTAAGGTAAACTCTTGTAAAACTACGCCAAATCTTATTTATAAATCCGTGTTAGACATCTAACAAATGGATCTCCTAAAAATATACAAGGAGGCTGAAAGTTCTTCGTCAAGATAGCATTTGGAGAGCTTGGAATTCAAGGAGAAATCAAGTACAAGAATTATCCTGATTTAAGGAGTAAGTTTCTATAATTAAGGTTTATTAAGTTTAAGTTTGATTTAAGCTTCAAACTTTGGTATAAAAATTATGTATAAGCCTTGGTAATATTAAGGCCGAAATACTATGGGTTATGATGTCAAGAAAATAATGTATAACTTATAAGGTAAGATTATTACCTTAAGGTATAAATTTGGGTCAAAAAATTTAAATATGATACATATATAATTAAACTGAATTGTCTAAGAGATAAATGCTCTATTTTGAGTTTATAATCATTCTAAGTCATTAACATAATTTTTAGAAGTGTTATATGGCTTATATACATTTATATGTATTTATTATAAGGTATAAATCAAGTTTCAAAACTATATGGTAAAATATAGTTGCAGCCGAGAATAAATTGTGTTAATTGATGATATTTGAAGTATAAAAGTATATTAGCTTATATTATAAATTTTGGGAGTATTAAAAATAGCTACAAGTATTTAAATGGCTAGTTTAATAAATTATGTGGCTAAAATCTAAATTTTGAAAAGTTTAGTGTACAAATAATAAAAGCCGAGAGCTTAAGGGTCTATTTGGTATATTTATGATATAATATAAGGTATGAATTAATATTATGAATTTTGGTAAATTTAAATAAATGTTTAAGTGTTAAAATTACATTTTATAAAGTTTTGGGGCTATTTTGTAATTATTGGAAACTATAGTGTATAGCCGAGGATATATATGACTTTCTGGGTATATTAAAGTATTAATTATGAAATTAAGTCTTGGTCAAAGTGTTGACCAAAAACTTTGGGATAAAATGATTTATGACATAAGATATTAAGTTTATAAAAGTTTTGGGGTGAAAATGTAATTTATGAAAATATAAGTGTGGAACCGATTTGAATAAGGGGTGAATTCATAATTTATAAAAGTATATGGGTCATTTCAGTTATTTAAGATAATTAAATATTAAAACTATACTTTATAAGTTAATATGTAACTTATATAAAGTTTTGGGGTTAAATTGTGAATATATGAGAATTATATGTCAAGACCGAAAATAATTGTGGTCATTTGGTAATTTATAAAAATTAATATATTTGTTTTGCAATTTCCGAAAGTTAATATGGATAATTAGTAAATTATAAAAGTTATATGGTTATTTGGTAATTTATAAAAGTTAATGTGTACAACTTGTAATTACCGAATTTATAAGGTTAGTTTTGTAATTTAATAAAGGAAGAAATTGAAACAAGATAATATAATGTATTATGGTATATTATGGAGTATAATGTAAAGTTTATAAAATAAAAATAACCCAATTGTATAATATAAAGAATAAGTGGAAACAATTATGAGTATATAATTAAGGAAATAGAAATATACTAAAAGGTAGAAATTCATTATCACATGTGGTTACCACATAAAATAACGAACTGATGAACTACCTAGAACCACTGTTAAATAATAGGGGGAAATAAAGAACATACAGAGTTAGTATACTACGAGTATAAACTCTACAAAGACAGTACTGTAATACTTAGTGAATAGTTGTATTAATGTTACCCGGTATTGCATGTATATATAACAGCGTACGGGAAGGAGTTACTGAACGTGAATTTGTCAAGCTAGCAAGTTATCACGGTGAACCGTATGTTAATTGTGTGGTCTGAATGTCCTAAGGATTGTCCTGAGGTCCAAACGTTGAGTGTTTAAATTGTTAAGAGCGATATCTGTGATTTATGTATATGATATTGTATACTGGATTGCTCGACACTATTGCGTTTTATTTTATGCGAACGTCTTATGACTGGAAGTTTATACATCTAAACTGGAACAAGACTAACTGACCTTTAGGTATTATTGAACCTAACTGATGGTCAACTGTTATAGTATTAACTCTAGGATTAGATATTGTATCACTGATTAAAGGGCTAACTTATAAAGAGAGGAATCCAGACTATTTTGACTTTCTGGTTGCGCATCATGATCACTACGAGGGACTTCAATGGGGAGTCACTCAAGGGAATCCATTGTCCACATTCGGCGATGGCGGAGGGCACTACCGTTGGTGCACAGGTTCGACCGGATCGGTCAAAATAATTATCCAGGGCCATAAGGTCAGCTAGTAACGGTTCCTTTGATAACCCAGGGGACTACTGTCCATTATTAAGTTATTAAGGGTTGTCTTAACATGACGCCTGAGGTGGAATATAATTGGAAAAGTTTAAGTGGTTGGTTTAAAGGATAAGGGCCAGGTGGCCAACTAACAAGTGCAGTTAATTAATACGCGTATCTTGTTTGGTTATTGTTATGGGTTATTGGTGTTTGATTATCTGGTTGTTGTTTACTATTATGCATTGATGTTTGCAGGTGAACTGTTGTGTGAATGTTTAATATTTACAGTTATCGCTGTTATTATTGTAAACCGGTAAATCATGTAAAGAATCTAATATCAAGATGGCTAAACGACTTAAGGAATCTAGATGACTTAGGACTACATTTAGCATACCAACATTTCGATTGCTGAGCCCTTCAATGGGCAAAACATTTCAGGTTATTGAAGACTCAAGCCGGAGTGTGGGGAAACAGGGTAGCTGATGTGTTTAAATAAACACTCTGTAGTATTATTATGTGTTGTATTAAGGAGTTTGTTGTATTCAGTTAGTTGCTGATTTAGTTTGGATTTGGTTTGTAATATTAAGAGTGCTCAGTATCTTGTACATCACAGCGCGAGGAGTTGAAGTTGTAGGAAGGAGTAAGGATGCCTTGTTACTCACAAGGGTGAGTAACGGCGTGTAACACCAAAGTTAGATAGTTTTATTTTCTGCTGTGAATGTTATCTATTATGCTACAACTTGCGACGTTATTACATGTTTAGGGTTAGGGGTGTTACAAAAAGTGGTATCAGAGCGGAGTACCGCTCTGATGGAAAGATACTGAGTCAAGAACAGTGAGCATAGGAATTTCGGGATACCGGAAACTTCTATGAGGATTCGTGACTTAGAAAGAAAAATCTTAGGAATATCCTTATTGCTGGTAGTTAGCTTACTTACATGTTTGTGATTGTGTATGTAATATGGTGTAGCAATCGAGTAGAAATAATAGTATACTATCTCATAGATGTCAAGAGCTGGAAGACCACGCGGAGGCAGCAGTGGACGCGGTGTCGAGACACCGGCTGATGTTCCAGAGGTACCAGGCCTAGCAGCGGCCATAGCAGCCTTCACACAGCAGCTAGAAGCTCAACTTGCGGGAGCCATACCCCACCCGCCGCAGCCCAGAGAAACCAACTGGTTGAAGAGCGTTGCAGATGCTAGAGTGCCTACTTACTCAGGGGAACCAGATCCCGCCGAACTGGAGAAATTCATAGTGGAGCACCAGAAGGCCTTCAACGCTGTTAGAGTTCCAGAGGACCAGAAGGTCGACATCACAGTGTATCACATGAAGGACGCAACTGATATTTGGTGGCGGTCTGTGGAGGGCCACCATAGAGCTACACTGGGCTTTGGATGGACGACGTTTGTGGAGGTGTTGCGGGAGAAGTACTACCCCGAACACTTGAAGCAGAGGAAGTGGCAAGAGTTCGAGACCTTAATCCAGGGAAGTCAAATAGTTGACCAGTACTACGCACGATTTATCAGCCTGCTAGATTACATACCAGGGGTCGACTACTCCGACACCGTGAAGATTTAAAAGTTTAGGGGAGGTTTGCAATTTCGCATCCAGGGCACTATGGGAGCAATACATTTCCCTACCTTACAAGAATGCTATGACGCAGCATCAGCAACGGGGTTAATGCTTCAGTCCAGGGAAGAGGCGTAAGGAAAGAAAAGGAAGAATACTGAAGGAGAAGATGGGGAGCAACATCTGGCGGTTACTACAAGAAGGGGAAGAAATTCTTTGATAAGAAGAAGGGGCAGAAGGATTTCCATGGTCAGAAGACGAAGGAGAAGGTCCCTCGTCTGACCGGCCCAGCCATTGATGCACAACCACTTAGATCGGCACCACCTAAGGGAAATAAGCCAACCCAGCGCCACTACTACTGTATGCGCTATGGAAATGATCACCCAGGCGTAGATTGCTCAGGCAGGAAGGTGGAGTGCCGCTATTGCAAAAAGGAAGGCCATAGGGAGTATAAGTGCTTTTCCAACCCAGCTAGCAGAGTGTATAAGGGGTCTAGAGGTTCATAGAGGACCCTAGCCATAGAGGCGAGCAGATCACGCGGAGGCCAAGCGCCACAGACTAATACCTACACTAGAGGACCGGCAGGACAGCCATCCTCATTCGGGAGTCAGAAGGGAAAGGAGATATTTCCAGGAAGAAAAACCCTACACTCAGTGGGAATTTCAGGCGCTGAGGCTAGCGCTCAGCGCGAAACCGGTAAGCCTAGAACTTAAACCAAATGCATGATGCATGAATGTGTGTTTATAGTTATCAGTCAATGAAACTTGTATGTGTTTAGTGTGAAATAATATTTAGAGAGACCTAACTTAGGAAACCTCTCACATAAATAGAATACTTCGACATTTGTTTTCCCTTACCTATGAGACCGAGATCACTTGAGCCTATGAGCGAAGGTCGGGAATATCCAGAGGCAGAATGCCAAGTACTTCGACCCGGCATGACCTTACTCAAGCAATACTTAACTATAAATGAACAAATAGCTATTGTAAATGAATGTAAAACTTTGGGAATATGCCTTGGAGGATTTTACACTCCAGGATATGAGAGGGGATCGAAACTTAAATTATATATGATGTGTATGGGTAAGGATTGGGATCCACAAACTAGATTGTATAGAGAAGTAAGAAAGGTAGATGGAACACGAGTTCCTAGGATACCTGATAGTTTCCAAACTTTGGTAACAAAAGTAGTCAAGATTGCACAACAATTAGAGACAAACCACATACTGGACATGAGAGCCGACATTTGTATTGTGAACTTTTATGAGAAAGGAGGAAATCTTGGATTACACCAGGACCGAGATGAGACATCTGAGTCAATTACCAGAGGGACACTAGTTGTATTATTCTCCATTGGTGATGATGCTGAGTTTCTATACGATGACCAGAAGAGGATGGACAGGGCGAGCAAGATTATTTTGAAGTCAGGAGATGTATTGATATTTGGTGGAGAATCCAGATTAGTGTACCATGGGATTAAGAGTATTAAACTAAATACAGCCCCAACAACCTTAGTAAATACTACCCATCTGAAACCGGGACGGTTAAATTTAACTTTTAGGCAATACTGATGTAATTATGGAAATTGTATGTGAGAATCATTGGATTAATGAATGGCATTTTAATTCCTTTGAGACATACACCCAACCTCATCATCTTACGAATGGTTAACCCCAGGCCACGAGTCTAATGGAGGAGCAGTGCTGAATGTGTTGGACAAGACCGCGACCAAGGATAAGGGGAATGTTATCATGGGAACCTTCACAGTAAATGGCTTGAGTGCATCGATACTGTTCGATTCAGGAGCGTCTCATTCCTTTATATCCTCTACATTAGTAAGGAAGTTAGAGACAACCCCTGAACCTCTCTCAGATTTCCTAGTCACACTACCGACGAAGGAGAGAGTGAGGTGCACGAAACTACACCAGGGAGTTCAGATTAATATCATGGATGAAGATTTTCAGGCGGATTTGATTGAGTTGGATAATTTAGGTTTTGACATCATCATGGGCATGGATTGGCTATAGAGATATAAGGGACGACTACATTGCGCAGAGCATAGATTACTACTGAAGAGCCCGAAGGGCAAGACAGTTTCATATCGTAGTACTCCAAGAGAGCCGACTTTCAAGCTAGTATCTGCTATCACATTGATGAAGAAGGTGAAGAAGGGACAACCAGTCTATTTCTGCTATGTCCAGGACATGAGGCAGGAGGAGCAGACACAGCCAGACATACCAGTCGTTTCAGATTTTCCTGACCTATTTCCAGAAGAGTTACCAGGGATGCCACCAAAGAGAGATGTGGAGTTCTCCATCGACTTAATACCAGGCACAGAGCCTATTGCAAAAGCACCCTACAGAATGGCACCAGCAGAGATGAAAGAGCTGAAGATTCAATTAGAGGATCTGCTTGACAAAGGTTTCATCAGACTGAGTGCGTCACCATGGGGAGCATCAGTTTTGTTTGTGAAGAAGAAGGATGGTAGCATGCGACTATGCATTGACTACAAGGAGCTTAACGCGGTCACAGTGAAGAATAAGTACCCGTTACCACGGATTGACGATCTGTTTGACCAGTTAAGAGGTGCTACAGCTTTCTCGAAGATTGATCTGAGATCAGGATACCACCAGATACGGATAGTGGATGAAGATATAGAGAAGACAGCTTTTCGAATGCGCTATGGGCACTATGAGTTCACAGTTATGCCATTTGGCTTGTCGAACGCCCCAGCTATATTCATGGATCTTATGAACCGATTGTTCAGAGAGCAGTTAGACTCATCAGTGGTTGTATTCATCGACGACATTCTAGTCTATTCGAAGACCAAGGACGAGCACGAGGTGCATCTGAGGCAAGTTTTACAGACCATGAGGTAGAACCAATTGTACGCCAAACTTTCAAAGTGTGATTTTTGGCTAGACAGTGTATCTTTTCTAGCACATGTTATATTAGCCAGCGGTATATCTGTAGATCCTGTGAAGATTGAGGCAGTTAAGACTTGGCCGAGACCGAAGACAGTGATAGATATCCGAAGTTTCTTGGGATTAGCGGGTTACTACCGCAGATTTGTGCAAGACTTCTCCAAACTGGCTAAACCAATGACTAGCCTGATGAAGAAAGACTCTCCATTTGTATGGACAACGAATTGCGAGCATTCCTTTCAGACATTGAAGGATCTACTGACGTCGGCACCCATACTCACCATTCCAGAGGGGACCGACGGGTTTGAAGTTTTTTGCGATGCCTCAGGCCAGGGATAGGGTGTGTACTCATGCAGAATGGTAAGGTTATTGCTTATGCATCACGACAGCTGAAGAAACATGAAGAGAATTACCCGACTCATGACTTGGAATTAGGAGCAGTAGTGTTTGCACTGAAGATCTGGCGCCACTACTTATATGGAGTTACAGTGATAGTCTACTCAGAACATAAGAGCCTTCAACATTTATTCACTCAGAAGGAGCTTAACATGAGATAGAGGCGATGGGTCGAGTTTCTGAAGGACTACGACATCGACCTCAGGTACAAGGAGGGTAAGGAAAATGTTGTTGCTGACGCCCTGAGCCGTAGAGCTCATTCCTTATTTGCCATGACAGGAGACAACGGCCTCATCGAGGAGGTACGTTGTGCTCAAGCTAATGACCAGTACATGAAGACTATCAGGCAACAGTTAACCGACAGTATCTTTGAGAGACAAAAGTATGATTTTGTACTCAGTGAAGACGGGTTAATCAGACTGAATGGCCGTTTGTGCATTCCAGAGTCCAGCCCCGACTTGAAGGAAAAGATACTATAGGAAGCTCATTGCTCATCCTTATCAGTACACCCAAGATCATCGAAGATGTACAAGGATCTAAAATTACATTTCTGGTGGAGTGGTATGAAGAAACATGTTGCAGAGTTTGTGGCAAGATGTATGACGTGTCAGAAAGTAAAGTTCGAGCACCGGAGACCGGGCGGTTTAGTACAGCCGATGCCCATTCCATATTGGAAGTTCGAGGATATATCCATGGATTTCGTAGTAGGTCTTCCACCGACTAGAGGAGGTGATAACATGATATGAGTCATCGTTGACAGACTGACAAAGGTAGCAAAGTTCATTCCTATCAAGGACACTTGGAAAGTCCCCAAGCTAGCGGACCTCTTCCAGAGGGAGATCATTAGACACCACGGTGTACCTAAGTCTATTGTGTCAGATAGAGATTCTAGGTTTGTTTCTAAATTTTGGCAGCAAGTACAGGAGGCATTGGGTACGAAGCTGAAGCTAAGTACAGCCTTCCATCCACAGACAGATGGTCAGAGTGAAAGAACAATTCAAACATTAGAGGACATGCTTAGAGCTTGTGCATTAGACTTCCAGGAAAGCTGGATAGATCGACTGCATTTGATCGAGTTTGCGTACAACAACAACTATCATGCATCCATTCAGATGCCACCATTCCAGGCATTGTACGGCAGGCCATGCAGAACACCACTATGTTGGGACGAGGCAAGTGAAAATATCATCTTAGGGCTAGAGTATTTAGACCAGATGAAAGAAGATATTGTGCAAATACGCAAGAACATGAAGATAGCACAGGACAGACAGAAGTCATATGCCGATGTCCGGAGGAGAGAGCTCGAGTTTGCAGTAGGCGATCGAGTCTTCCTTAGAGTTTCACCTATGAAGGGAATTTTCAGATTTGGGCAGAAGGGCAAGCTTAGCCCGAAGTATTTAGGACCGTACCTTATCACGGAGCGAGTGGGCCCATTAGCTTATAGATTAGATTTACCTGTTGAGCTTGGGAGAGTGCACAATGTGTTTCACATTTCTCAGCTAAAGCAGTATGTGCCTCACCCGTCACATATCTTAGAGCCCGAGACACTCGAGCTAGATCCTACACTTAGATATGAGGAGACCCCAGTTCGCATTTTAGACTCCAAGACTAGGGAGACCAGGAACAAGACCATTAGAATGGCCAAGGTTTAGTGGTCAAACCATGACATTGAGGAGGCGACATGGGAGTTAGAGGACTCCATGCGAGACAAGTATCCAGCACTTTTCTTTTAGTATGAGTATACTTGTGGGGGTACGTGGGCGTAACCCTTTTTAAGGGGGGTAGAGCACCACATGCGACTTGCATATCTGCAGTCTATACCGGTTTTGTATTTGGTTGTTTGTGTTTGATTGTTGCGCATGTGTGCAATTGGTTGGATGGTTATGGTTGTGTTCTATGTAACACTTGGTTATTGATGTGTTCTACGAAACACTTGGTATTGATGTGTCTTATGTGACACTTGGATGGTTACTGTTGTGTTCTATGTAACACTTGGATGTTTATGGTTAATAAAAGCACACTTATTTGCTTTACAATATTTATCAAGTACTTATGCTATGATTACTGTAACACCCCTACTACACACTTAACATTAAATGAAATCACAGCGGAAAAACAACTAAACAATAACTAAACGATTCGGTGCTACAACGCCGTCAACCACCCACGTGGTTAACAAGGCAGAATAAATACAAGTGTACCGGTATGACGATCAGACTCCCGAGCATTAGGTACTAACACCCATATATATACATAACCAACATACCGAGTGTTTAATACAAACCGTCACTGTAAACCGTACACACAAACTCCACTGTCAACTGTAAACGACCATCACTGTAATACAACAGTACCAAAATATAACGCCACGGGAGCACAGGCGCATCTCGGGCCTACCGTCCAAAATAATCAAAAGTATGACATAACCTTGATTTACAACCACTCTGCTTCCTCGATCCTCATCCTGCAGTATAAATATGGAGCCCCCGAGGGGATCAGCAACCCTTGGCTGGTATGGTTAACGCGCAGCCCATCGGCTACCGGGATACGCACAACTAATTGTCATGATGACATGGCATTCATTTAACATATAACATATACGTATGGCATAGCAACAATATTGCATAGCACAACTTCACATACATAGTGGGTACACTTCCCACAACAACAGACCAAGAAGGTTAATCAACATAAGAAGCCTAGAGAATGGTTCACCCTCATGTTAAGCTTGTTACACACACTCATTACCGTTCTGTTAGTCGAACGAGTAACTTAAGTCACAGATGGTTCGGATATTGTGACCCGAACACACCACACAAACACATGTTCCCACTAAACCGATCATAAGTCAGAATAGGTAAGCTTTGGAGGAGCGGGAGATCGAACGCCAAATAAAGGAGAACAATCTTAACATCATAAGAGTCAAATCTGATACAGATATCTACTCTTATACTTACACGCGTGACCGGACAACCGGATTCCTCACCCCCCCAGTTAACACTCGTCAGAAGTTCACTGTTGGAACTCAATAACAATTCACAGCATGTGGTTAAGTCTTGTTAGTCACACACAAGGGGTATGAGTCACACTTAACAATACAATAATATGAACAACTGTAAACTCATTACATGATCTAAGTCTTATAACGTCATAAACACACAGAAAAACAAACAACACACAAGCCGGTGTAAACCGGTAGGCAACAGACTGCAAGAAAACCATACCTTGGTCCTTGCTTCGACTGGTTTCCACCGTAGGTCACTCCTATACGTGATTAATAACGTCGGTCAGTTTACTTGCTTAAATTTGAATTTTACTAAGCATTTTACATGGTTATATGACATGTTTTAATGCCCAAACTTATCCTTGATTACCTACTTTATACCCCCTAGGGTTAACTACTTAAGCCACTCTTGTTTGTTTTTTTTTTAACAAGTTTTGGTTCGACCGACCTTACACAAGGTCGGTCCATTCCAGAACACATTACCGTTTAAAATTCTACTCCGACCGACCTTGCAAGTTCGGTCCACAACGTCGGTCTATTCCCGAGAGTTTTTCCCCTTTGAAAACTCAGGCCCGACCGATCTTGGCAAATCCGGTCGCAAGATCAGTCGATTCCCGAGACTCACTTACGTACAAAAATTTAGGCATGACCGACCTTGTAAGTCCGGTCCCAAGGCCGGTCTATTCCAGAGACTCATTCCGTACTAAAAATCCATGCCCGACCGACCTTGCAAGTCCGGTCCCCAAGGTCGGTCCATTCTAGAGACCATTTCTCGCAGGGTAAACTGGGCTCGACCGACCTTGCAGGTCCGGTCCCCAAGGTCGGTCTGCTCCAGACCCTTGTTTAGTTGTCATTTTAACTCCAAACTTCCCCACATATATCCTAGTATGTTCTAACCTTATTTGGGCACTTCAAACACACCTCAAGACCTCCATTAAACTCCTTAAATCATTCACTAAAATCCTCCTCAAGCATTACACAAATTCTTATAAAAAGGTTTACACTTGTAATGTTTTTCACTAAGTTTCTATGTGGTGTTTCATACCTATAACTTCCACTATTCCCAAACGTTTTCTCACCACTACAACATCATCTCCCAAGCATCTTTTCTTCCCGAACCAAACTCCTTGAATATCTCTACAAGTTTATAGCTCCTCCATGCAACAAATCACTTCTTCCTTATTCACCAACATTGCACAAGTCCTAAACACAATCTCACCATGATCTTGAAGTATCCCAAAACACTCACTTGCATCTTAAATCCTCTAAAACATTACCTAAGTCCTTTTTATCCCTTAGAATACCTTAATGCATGTTTCTTTCACTAGTAGAACACTTAACCACCCTAAACACTTCCTAACTCATCAAAACTCATTTTAAACACCTAACACTTCTTATACGTTATCTAAATTTCGACATGGGTTCTCCTAGAATCTTGTTACACCGAAACACAAAGTTTCCATCATTAAACATTCAAGAACACTTAAACCCATCAAGAGCATTCTTATACACAAAACTTCACCAAACTTACACTGCATCACAATATAGTGCATTTTTTAAATTGCTTGACACTTAGGCCCTTAAATAACATAGCTCTTAGGCCCTTAAAGTGCATAAACCATAAACAATGAATTTCCACAATATATTTGCCTTTGACCTGCAAATACACTCAACAACACAAATGCCCTTTTACTAGTCTCCTTGAGATAATTTTACTAAGTCATTCACCATTGGCTCCTTAGATCATTTCAATAAGCAACATAAGCTCATTTCTCCTAAGACTTTAAACTACATTAGGTTAGCACATTTACCTCTTTTCCTCACAAACTTCTTTCTTGTTTCCTTGATTAAAATCGGCAAGGCTTTAGTTGCTTGTCAACTTCTAAACATTATACAGATGATGAAATGAGTATACAAGCTTTATGCTTCATCTCATTGTAAACCCTAGGTTATACATTGTTTTAAAACATTAAGATAGTTGTTTTACCTTGGTATTTGAAGAGAGTTTGAATATGTACCAAGAGAGGACTCCACCAAGTCCTTGAAAGGTTGAAATGAGGCTAGAACAAGGCAATATAAAGAACACCATCAATGGTGATTTTCGGTCAACCTTAAAACATGAAGGAAATGGAGTTTTTGTTTGAGTTTCCTTACCTTGAAGCAAAGGAGAACAATAAAATGTGAAAAGATGAGATCAAGCTCCTTCCATGGAGATTCCTCTTGGCACCGAAATGGAGCTCTTAGAATTTTGAGAAGATAGGAATGAAGAGCTTGATGAGACTAGAAGAGTGGTGGTCTTTGTTTTTGATTTGGCAAAGTGAGCTAGGAGATATAAGAGGTCAAAGATGGAGTTGTGTGTGGTACTATAGCAAAACCGTGAATGGAGAATGAAGAAGAGAGGTTGAAGACGTGGGAAATGAAGAGGGAAATGAGAGAATGAAGTTTGAGTTACTTTTGGAGATATTTGTAGTTAAAGTAAATAGTGACTCACTTTATTAATTTTGCTTACTTGATAAACTAACAAGGGGGAGATGACTCCCCCTTATAAAAACTGGCCCCCATTAAGTAGTAAGGGGTGTTTTAGTCTTTGTTGACCAATTAAATTACTTATATTGACATATGTTACAAACTAGCTTATTTTAGTTACTATTCATAAAAACAAGGCACATAGATGTGAAATTTTTGATTTCCCATTGATTTAGACTTCCTAATGTGATACTAAGTAGTACAAATGTTAATTTAAGAGTAATGATGGACATTTAGCCATTCAAAACTCATTTACAAGACAATTTTTCAAAAACGTGCTTTAAGACTCCTTAAACCACATTTTGTGTTTTAACTTGTTTTCAAGCTTGGTTTTCTTTGGTAATTGGTTTAATATGTTCATTAATATATAAATAAGGTCTTGGTAAGCTCATTAGGTCTTAACCAAGCTTATCCCAAGCTTAGAGCACATTTTGCCCATATTGACCTTAAGGTATTTTTTTGTGTTTTCTATGGTTTAAATTGTTTACTAATGTTTCTAAGACCCTTTTTAGTCTTAATATACCATATTTAAATGTTTAAAAAACATACTAAGGTGTGGGGTATTTCAATCTACCCCCCTTAATTGAACTTTGTCCCCAAAGTTCATACTTCCCACATATCCTAAATATTAGAACACGGGAATACATATAAACAATACTTCCATAACAACATTAACAACATACATAACATCAGACACAAGGTCCAAATAACATAACATCATTCAGACACAACGGTCTGTAACATAACATCATTCATACACGTCGTACACACATAACCGAAACGGCTCTACCCCCCCCCCCCCCTTAAAATAGGGGTACGCCCCGTACCCTATACATACAAATACTAAGAAGTAAACAATGACGGGTACTTCGCCTTCATCTTAGCTTCCAGCTCCCAAGTGGCCTCCTCAACGTCCTGGTTAGACCAGAGAACCTTCACCAGTCTCACTGACTTATGGCGAGTGTCTCGAGTCTTAGTATCCAGAATCCGTACCGGAGTTTCCACTGATCGCATGGTCGGCTCTAAGGTTAGCCTTTCAGGCTGAAGTACATGAGACGGATGAGACATATATTTCTTCAACTGGGACACATGAAACACATCATGTACCTTGCCCAGCTCGGCGGGTAAATCAAGTCTGTAAGCTACCGGGCCGATCCACTCCATCACTACATAAGGCCCCACATATTTCGGGCTCAACTTGCCTTTCTGGCCAAAATGAAATACTCCCTTCATGGGGGATACTCTAAGAAATACCTGATCGCCCACGGCGAACTCCAGGTCCCGTCTGCGCACATCGGCGTACAATTTCTGCCTATCCTGAGCTGCCTTCATGTTAGCCCGGATTTGGCGTACTTCTGCTTGAACTTGTTCCAGATACTCTGGTCCTATAATGACCATCTCACTCGACTCATCCCAGCATAATGGCGTGCGGCATGGTCTACCGTATAAAGCCTGGAAGGGAGACATCTTGATCGAAGCATGGTAACTATTGTTGTAACTAAACTCGATCAGATGTAACTTATCAATCCAGCTGGTCTGAAAATCAAGTGCACATGCACGTAACATATCCTCAAGTGTCTGGATGGTGCGCTCACTCTGACCATCAGTCTGTGGGTGGAACGCTGTACTTAGCTTCAGCTCGGTACCAAGCGGTTCCCGTGTGGATTTCCAATACCTTGAGAGGAATCTGGTATCCCTGTCAGACACAATTGTTTTCGGTACCCCATGATGTCTTACAATCTCTCTGTCGAAGAGCTCTGCTAGTTTTACCACTTTCCAGGTGTCCTTCATTGGTATGAATCGAGCCACCTTGGTCAATCGGTCAACAACAACCCAAATCATATTCAGACCTCCCCTTGTAGGCGGAAGCCCTACTACGAAGTCCATAGAAATGTCATGGAACTTCCACTCAGGCACTGGCATTGGCTGTACCATACCACCAGGCCGTCGGTGCTCAAACTTGACCTCCTGGCAAGTGAGACACCTCAATACATAATCATTCACATCCTTTTTCATTCCAGTCCACCAAAAATAATGTTTCATACCCTTGTACATCTTCGAAGCTCCGGGGTGAATCGAAGTCGTAGAACAATGGGATTCACTCAGTATGCGCTCCTTCAGTTCAGCGCTACTCCTCGGAATACACAGTCGGCCATTAAGCCTAATCAGGTCATCATCGTGGAGTCGGAAGTCGTACTTCTGACCCTCGAATATGCCATCAATAAACTTCTGCCTGATCTCCAACATATACTGATCCGTCATCTGAGCACTCCGCACCTCTTCAACCAAGCTAGTATGAGAGACTAACGAATGGAGAGAGTGTGCTCGGCGACTCAATGCGTCAGCTACCACATTTGCCTTACCCTCTTTATACTGTAGATTGATGTCGTAATCGTTTAGAAACTCAACCCACCTTCTTTGTCTCATGTTCAACTCCTTCTGAGTGAACAAGTACTTTAAACTTTTGTGGTCAGAATAAATTGTCACACTTACCCCATACAAATAATGTCGCCATATCTTCAATGCGAAGACAATGGCACCCAGTTCTAAATCGTGGGTAGGGTAGTTCTCTTCATGCTTCTTCAGCTGTCGGGAGGCGTACGCTATGACCTTCCCGTGTTGCATCAACTCACAACCCATACCTCTGCCTGATGCGTCGCAATAGACCTCAAAACCATCTGGACCGTCTGGTATAGTCAGGACTGGTGCAGATGTCAGAGAATCCTTGAGACTCTGGAAAGAACTCTCACAGTCGACTGTCCACTCGAATGGTGCATCCTTCTTCATCAAGGAAGTCATCGGCTTCGAGACACTGGAGAAGTCCTTCACAAACCTCCTATAATATCCTGCCAGACCGAGAAAGCTCCGGATGTTGGTAACTGTCTTCGGCCTGGGCCAGGTGCGCACTGCATCAATCTTTGCCGAATCAACAACGATCCCGGCTTCAGAAATCACATGACCAAGAAAGGATACTTGGTTCAACCAAAACTCACACTTAGAAAATTTTGCATACAACTGATTCTTTCTCAATGTTTGTAACACATTTCTCAGGTGGCTTTCATGCTCACCTCTCGATTTCGAGTATACAAGAATATCGTCGATGAAGACTACCACTGACTTGTCCAACTGATCTTGGAACAAGCGGTTCATTAAGTCCACGAACTTAGCTGGTGCATTGGATAAACCAAACGGCATAACCGTAAACTCATAATGTCCATATCTGGTTCTGAAAGCGGTCTTCTCTATGTCACACTCATGGATGGCAATCTGATGGTATCCGGATCGTAAATCTATCTTGAAGAACACTGATGCTCCTCTCAACTGATCAAATAGGTCGTCAATGCGTGGTAAAGGATAACGGTTCTTCACCGTAACTGCATTCAGCTCTCGATAGTCAATACACAGGCGGAGGCTACCGTCCTTCTTCTTCACGAAGAGGACCGGTGCTCCCCATGGTGAAACGCTAGGGCGGATAAATCCCTTGTCGAGTAGGTCTCTCAGCTGCTCCTTGAGCTCTGTCATCTCGGCTGAAGCCATACGATAGGGTGCCTTCGCAATTGGTCCGGTGCCCGGAACCAAATCAATTTCAAACTCAACTTCCCGTGCTGGCGGCATGCCCGACAGTTCCTTAGGAAATACATCAGGGAACTCCGACACTACCGGCACATCTGGGCTAAACTCTGGGTCTCTCTCTATGTCCTGGACATAACAGAGGTATACATCATTCCCTCGTCGTAGATCACGATACATAGCCATGACGGTGATGATCTGAGTCGAAGGCTCCCTGGGCCTCTAGCGGTAAGATATTGTAACCCCAAACGGACTCCGAAGAAGCAGACGATGCTCGGCACACAGGATTCTGCCCTTGTACCGCTCCAACCAGTTCATCCCAACAATCACATCAAAACCAAGTCCGTCGAACTCTATCAAGTCGATCGGAAACTCTTCACCATGAATTTGTACAATTGCATCTCGGTGATAGCGGGTACACCTGATCCACTCTTTCGACGGGAGAGTGACTAGGAAGTCTGGCATCTCTTCACCGTCTAACCCCAGCCTCTTCGCAAAAGATAGCGAGATAAATGTATGTGAGGCTCCGGAGTCGAACAAGATCGAAGCGTCCACGCCATTGACTGGAAAGGTACCGGTGAGGATCGTGCCGCTCTTGCCGGCTTCTGCCTCATTACAAACGCCCAGTATACCTCCCGTTCCGAGTGCACAGCCTAATTCATTGGCAACTTATAAGTATTTGGTAATAACACGGTTGATATACTTTGAACAACTCCACTTTATTGATTAACACTCCCTTCACATCACAAGTCGATTACAATGTAAACTTAGCTAGATATAGCATTCCTAACATACTACTGGCTTAACACATTACATAATTATACAAGGCTTTAAAACTATCTGAAGGTCAAATTCAAACATCTGGGTTTCATGTGTGTGGCATTGATCACTGCCGACGGTGCGGTATTCAGTTTGATCTTCCTGATGCCATGATATAGCATCCTTGACTGTCCACCCATGATTAGCACATCTCCTGCTTTCAACACTAGCTTCTTTGCGAGATCAGCATGCTTCTGCTCGCCATATATAAACACTGCGGTATCACCAATGGACCAAGACACCACGGGTACTCCCTTACTTAGAGACTCGGGTGACTCGTCCTTATCTTGGTGTAAGCCTAATCGTCCACCTATCTGGTAGAAGTTCACAATACATAAATCCGCTTTAACACTTGGTATTGAATCTGATTCAACTTGCTGAGCAATTCCCACGGCGTGGCTTACGACCGCAAGGAACTCCTCAGGTATCATCGGTACCGTTGCTCCATTTTCAGCTCGCACTTCTTGATATGTCTTGGTGTAAGGATTCCAGTCCTTACCCATGCACATCATCTTCAATTTCATTGTTGATCCGTTCGGGTATTCGAGTGTGTAGAATCCTCCGGGTGTTGCTCCCAGTTCATTGCATCGTCTGATGATGTGGATTTGTGCTTCCGGTGTCAGGTATCCATTTAAGAGTATCATACCTGGTTGGATGACCTGACATTGCTCCATTGGAAAGTCGGTGATGTTGATGGTGGTTTCTTCAGGGTTTGGTGAGGGTGGGATTGGATAACAAATATTGAAGGTTCCTAGATTTCCAAATTACCTATTTTAGGCGACTTTCACATTATACTTTAATTCTTTACTCACATGGTAGTACACTTGGACTTACTAATACGCATGCATGAAATGCGGTATGCAATCACTTATTTCACTCAACAGTTTAGGCGGTACCTGGTCTAGTAGAGGGCCCTGGCGCCTCAGACCGGTCCACCACATTCAGGGCAGCCTTGCTAGGTCCCGACCCTTTCCCCTTCCGGGAATCAGTGTTCCTCTGATCTGTGGGTGGCTGGTTAGCCGACTTCGGGCCATCGATGGTCGCTGTGGCCTTACCCTTCCACTGCCCCTTGGGCTTGTTGACTCTGCTGTTGGGGTTCCGGTAACACTCATAGTCACGGTGACCTCACTTCTCGCAGTAGCGACACTGCACGTCATTTCCTTTGCAGTCCTTGCCGGGGTGGTCTCCGTTACACCACTTACAGTAGTAGTGGCGCTCCGGTCCAGAACCCGCGCTAGCTGCTATCACAGTACACAATCAATACTTACTTCATAACTTAACAACATACACTTCAACTTGACACACATGATTAAGTAATTACCCTTATGCGGGTAAGAGTGTAGGGGTTTCGCCGCATATGCGTATGTGAGCTTCAACGGCTCCTCAGCTGTGGTGGTCTGGGCTTGGCCCTTGTCACCCTGGTGCTGACTCTTTTGGGGCTGGGGATAAGGCTTCTTCTTCTTCTTTCCTTCCCCGTACCCCTGCGGACTCTGGCCCTCGCTCGTGGCCTTGCGCTTTTGCGCATTCTCCTCGTCCCTCAGACGGACGGTAATCTCAACCTTGGCAGCGGCATGATAGCAATCCTGAATTTAGGACGTCAGTCATGCCCCGCAAATAACTCACAACTCACATTAATATTCACTTATGGATTACACTTATCACATCACACTTCATTCAAATTACCTGCAAGGTAGTATACTCAGCTGGCCCCATCCCATAGCGAAGACGGTGGCTGAGACCGTTGTAGAAACGGTTCACCAACACCCGGTTCGAGTATCCCAGGTCCGGTAACAGGTGGATAAGGCCGGTGAAGGCAGTGTAGTAGTCATCGACCGACATCTTATCCTCCTGCCTCAGACTATCCAGCTCTAGGTGCTTAGCCTCTTGCACGTGTACAGGGTAATACTTGGCTCGCAGCAGAGCCGTATACTCTCTCCAACCAAACTGAGGATCCGCCATCTGGTCCTCTCTCACAAGCTTCCACCAACTTTGTGCCGAACCCTTCAGGTAGTAAGCGGCAAGACGGACCTTGGCTCCAGTAGGCACATCCAAGGTCTCTTAGGCGGTCTCCAACTTGGAGAAGTACGCAGCTTACGTGGGTCGGTCTCCCCATGAAACGACGGGGGTCTCAAATCTGCCAATGCCTTGACCCAGTTGGTCTCTCGTGGCGGTGGCGGTGGTGGTTGAACTTCGGGCTGTTGCCCCTGCTGAATCGCAGCCACTAACTGTGGGACCATCTGGGCTACGGCGGCCGCAACAGCGTCAGCCATGACTTGCACCGTAGGGTTCTCCCCCTGGTTCCCAATATCACCAATGCCGCGCCCGCGGCCTCGACCTCGTGGTCTACCTGACATCTGAATTCACACGAACACTCATTAGCATTGTGCTTGCACACTTATCGGTTCCCACGATTGTAACGTCTTCCCGACAACAAGGTATCTCCACACTTAGTTAGTGGTTAACCTTTACATAACTGCTCACTTAGGTAACTGTGGTTAGGTTTCCTAACTCGGTATATTCCTAAGCTCGGTATTCTAGTCATCAGAGCGATACTTCGCTCTGATACCACTTTTTGTAACACCCCTACTACACACTTAACATTAAATGAAATCGCAGCGGAAAAGGAAAAACAACAAAACAATAACTAAACGATTCGGTGCTTGTACAACGCTGTCAACCACACAGGTTAACAAGGCAGAATAAATACAAGTGTACGGTTGATGATCAGACTCCCGAGCATTAGGTACTAACACCCATATATATACATAACCAACATACCGAGTGTTTAATACAAACCGTCACTGTAAACCGTACACACGAACTCCACTGTCAACTGTAAACGACCATCACTGTAATACAACAGTACCAAAATATAACGCCACGGGAGCACAGGCGCATCCCGGGCCTACCGTCCAAAATAATCAAAAGTATGACATAACCTGATCTACAACCACTCTGCTTCCTCGATCCTCATCCTGCAGTATAAATATGGAGCCCCCGAGGGGGTCAGCAACCCTTGGCTGGTATGGTTAACGCGCAGCCCATCGACTACCGGGATACGCGCAACTAATTGTCATGATGACATGGCATTCATTTAACATATAACATATACATATGGCATAGCAACAATATTGCATAGCACAACTTCACATACATGTGGTACACTTCCCACAAAAACAGACCAAGAAGGTTAATCAACATAAGAAGCCTAGAGAATGGTTCACCCTCATGTTAAGCTTGTTACACACACTTATTACCGTTCTGTTAGTCGAACGAGTAACTTAAGTCACAGATGGTTCGGATATTGTGACCCGAACACACCACACAAACACATGTTCCCACTAAACCGATCATAAGTTAGAATAGGTAAGCTTTGGAGGAAGCTAGCGGGAGATCGAACGCCAAATAAAGGAGAACAATCTTAACATCATAAGAGTCGAATCTGATACAGATATCCACTCTTATACTTACACGCGTGACCGGACAACCGGATTCCTCACCCCCCCAGTTAACACTCGTCAGAAGTTCACTGTTGGAACTCAATAACAATTCACAGCATGTGGTTAAGTCTTGTTAGTCACACAAGGGGTATGAGTCACACTTAACAATACAATAATATGAACAATGTAAACTCATTACATGATCTAAGTCTTATAACGTCATAAACACACAGAAAACAAACAACACACAAGCCGGTGTAAACCGGTAGGCAACAGACTGCAAGAAAACCATACCTTGGTCCTTGCTTCGAGGTTTCCACCGTAGGTCACTCCTATACGTGATTAATAACGTCGGTCAATTTACTTGCTTAAATTTGAATTTTACTAAGCATTTTACATGGTTATATGACATGTTTTAATGCCCAAACTTATCCTTGATTACCTATTTTATACCACCTAGGGTTAACTACTTAAGCCACTGTTGTTTGTTTTTTTTTAACAAGTTTTGGTCCGACCGACCTTACACAAGGTCGGTCCATTCCAGAACACATTACCGTTCAAAAATTCTACTCCGACCGACCTTGCAAGTTCGGTCCACAAGGTCGGTCTATTCCCGAGAGTTTTTCCCCTTTGAAAACTCAAGCCCGGACGATCTTGGCAAGTCCGGTCGCAAGATCGGTCGATTCCCGAGACTCACTTACGTACAAAAATTTAGGCATGACCGACCTTGTAAGTCCGGTCCCAAGGTCGGTCTGTTCCAGAGACTCAATCCTTACTAAAAATCCATGCCCGACCGACCTTGCAAGTCCAGTCCCCAAGGTCGGTCCATTCCAGAGACCATTTCTCGCAGGGTAAACTGGGCTCGACCGACCTTGCAGGTCCGGTCCCCAAGGTCGGTCTGCTCCAGACCCTTGTTTAGTTGTCATTTTAACTCCAAACTTCCCCACATATATCCTAGTATGTTCTAACCTTATTTAGGCACTTCAAACACACCTCAAGACCTCCATTAAACTCCTTAAATCATTCACTAAAATCCTCCTCAAGCATTACACAAATTCTTATAAAAAGGTTTACACTTGTAATTTTTTTCACTAAGTTTCTATGTGGTGTTTCATACCTATAACTTCCACTATTCCCAAATGTTTTATCACCACTACAACATCATCTCCCAAGCATCTTTTCTTCCTAACCAAACTCCTTGAATATCTCTACAAGTTTATAGCTCCTCCATGCAACAAATCACTTCTTCCTTATTCACCAACATTGCACAAGTCCTAAACACAATCTCACCATGATCTTGAAGTATCCCAAAACACTCACTTGCATCTTAAATCCTCTAAAACATTGCCTAAGTCCTTTTTATCCCTTAGAATACCTTTGTAACACCCCCGAATAGCCCAACAGAAGTCTGAACGTTGCACCAAATGATATTACAAAGTCTAAGCAGCGGATTCACAGTTCTGTTCGGGTGTCACAGATGCCAACCACCCACGTGGTTGACACAACAACTCTATCCATATCAAGCTACGGTCTGAATGACTGGAAACAGCCCTCTATCAAAACCTATATACAACATATAATACAATTCCCAAGTTCCGAGTGTCTACAACAAAATTACCAAATCATAGACTAAGAATTACATCTCGGGTTTTATAACAACCCATATATATTACACATGCCACTACAAACTTAAAAGTCATGCCCTGATGGGCTACCCCCATGGTAGCCATCCCGCCTACGCTCCGTTATCGTCTGGCACAATACCTGCAAAAAATTGGGTGTAAAGGACTCAGCAAACTACGCTGAGTATGAACGTGTGAAGCCCGCATGTTACCGGGCCACACGACTACTTGGTCGAATATTATTAAGTCAATTTACATGCTATAATAAAGCAGTAACGCACACATCAGCACATCACGATACCATACACACTCATCGGTAGCATAGCAATATCAAAAAGCAACCAAGCACAACTTGCAAGTAGCATAGCAATGTCAACACGCAACCCAGCATAATAAGCTGCTAATGTAGCAACAACAATCAAGTAATTTATAGGTCGTGCGCGTAGGTATATTATACCGGCGATCCTCACTATGGGATCATTCAAGAGATTACGTATTGTTTTTGTTGTTTACACATGTTTTTCCTTTCTTCTCTTGCACCGAGTCAGGGGAATAGGTTAGATCCCGAGACTTTGTTATGTAGGTGCTATTCATTCCTTGTTTCTTAAAGGCTCACATTTGTGACTTTCTCTTGTTTGCTTGGTCTCATTACACAAGTTTTCCTTTATTCTCTGGCACCGAGTCAGGGAATATAGATTTGATCCCGAGACATCATTATGTAGGTGCTAATCGTTCCTTGTTTCTTTAAGGATTGTTTGGGAATTCTTATATCACCGCACGTTGGAGGACGTCTCCTCCACAGCTAGTCCCCCATTCCCGACACCTAGGGTCGAGAAAGCGGAGTCACCTCTAGACTCCAGGATAAGCTCCACCAAATTGTCACTCCCCCATTCCCGACACCCAGGGTCGAGAAAGCGGAGTCACCTCTAGACTCCAGGATGTGCTGAGAAAGTGGGATCACCCAGGGACCCCCAAAATATATTCCACCATAGACGGTCGAAGGATCTGATGCAGATACCAACTCCGGAGTATTCCATACCGCACGGCCCGAGATGTCGTCTTCCCGGGTTATTCTCATGTTCCACCAGTTGGTACTTTTCGTTTCATTATCATTATAATCTTGACACCATAGTGGGTGTCATTAGTGGTCCTCTATAGTTAGAGAGGAGTTTTCTCTTTGTATAGTTCTTTTGTTTGTCCACGTGGTTCGTCGTGTCGCACCAATTGAGATTTTCTCTTCATTATTATTCGTGAATAGACACCTTAGTGGGTGTCATGGTACGTCCTCCATAGTTAGAGAGGAGTTCCCCTTTCTAGCATTTTCTTTGTTTTCATAGTTCTCAGTGTTTCATCTCTATTTTCATAAACGCGAAGGGACTAAACTACTGTGTGCGCGCAATGATATAAAACAATGATATAAAAATCACACAACTTGATAAACAAGCAATCCAATTTCATGCTTTGATCTTATGGTCTTTTCACACAGAGCACACATCACACAAGCCGTGTAACACGGCAACATACGAACCACACATGTCCATACCTGGATCAGAAGCAAGTAGTCTCACACACGGAGTCCTGGTCGGAGTTCGCTACGGCCCTAGCGTTAATTACAAACAATGTGTCAGTCCATGATTTCATGTGACGACATTTTATTCTAGTTTATCTTATTTATACCGGGGGTTATTCCCTACGTGAGTCGTTGAATGTACAGTTTATTTTAAACGTTAGAACTTCCCAACTATTAATCCTAGGCTTATCTTGCTCCTAGGACATTCACAACGTTAACTAAGTCATTTCCTCTAGCTAGTGCTTTAGAGTAGTATAAGCACTAACATGTAACAAGTTTATTTAAGATAGACTTTTATTTGCCTAAGTGGTATTCTTTCCTTAGCTAAATAGTTATGTTTTAAGCTCCTTGTTTACACAATAGCACTCTTCAAACACTTCTAAACCCCCTTATACTGAAGCTTAAATGTTTCAAAAACTGAAATAAAGTTCTTATATATAACCTTATCTTACCACCCATTTAATGGATCTAACTGTGTCTAAACTTCCCGAGTTGTTTTGTAAATTTAGCTAGATGTATTAGGAGGGTTTTGGGTTCATTATTAATCTAACATCACCCTTATGACCCCCAGTAACCGAGGTGTACAGAAACTATAATATTAATGCGAATCTGAACCCATAATCTGAATGTTCCTTCTGTTTTTTTTGTTTTCCTTGAGTTGGATTAGTGTTTCACTCTTTCCTACAGTATTACCCAACTGGCTATGGGTGTTAATAATGTTTTAAACTCAAACCCAACTCAAAACAATATCGATAACAACTCTGGAAGTTTATTATACAGAGGGCAGAAACCGGAAGAGAAACTGAAACAACAACCGGTGTAATCTCTTCTTCACTTTCTTTTTAATTGCTCAAACTGACTTCTAACCCTTCCCCAAGCTGTTTATGACTTACTTGAGTGTATTAGATATGTTCCAGGTTCATTTTACCAATCAATACAACCTTGTAAGCCCTCTGAAATGGGGTTACACAGAGAGCAAATCTTCAGGAACAAAACATAAAACTGAAATCCTAAACTGGTGTATTCTCTTACAGTGTGTTCTGTCTGTTTTTTCCAAACTGATTTACCACTCTTCCAGAACGTTTACACTCCTTGTTAGGTCACTTAAGGACTCTAAGTTCATTCTCAACCCATACAACACCCATATAGGATCTGTACTTAAGTACATGGGAGCAGCAGTTTTTTTTTTTTGAAATTCTGAAACCGAAACAGAATTGGTGTGCCTCCTTCATCTTCTTATGTGAGTCTATCAATTGACTTCTAATCCTCCAAATGAGTACAGAAACATAGATAAGAGTATTAGCCCTATTTTGAGTTTATTATTAGCCCAACACAATTCTTTTATTTCTTCTAGCACATCGCCCAAAACAGCCCACCAACCAACATTGAAACCTGAAATAAAATCTGATAACTTTCACTCCTTTTAATTTTTCCTTACTCTCGAATTTGGACTCTCTATTTCCCCAAAATGTTATCACATCTAGTCAGATGATTTAGTAAAACTTTAAGCTTCTAACACTCCCAATCTAACCCCTTTAAAACTCTCTATACCAAGTTATACAGAAACAAGCTTTCAGGGAGCAAAACATAAAACTAATAGTTCTTTCTTTCTGTTCCTTTTCTGTTGTTTTTCTGACTTTCCATTTTACCCCAAGTCGCTTTAGTTACTTAGTTATGTGTTTTAGTTTAGTTTGACCCACCAAACAATCCAAGGCAACCAGGGCTACGTTCCTAAAATTTTACACAGAACCTGAAACATCTGAAACAAGACTAAAACACTGGAACTGCTGTTTTTCTTTGTACTAACCTGGTTCTTCAGTTTTCTTTTCCCCCAAATCAGTTAGCTTCTTAGTTAGGTGTCTTAATGTGATTCTATCCTCAAAAAGAGCCCACGACCATATCATTAACACCACTAAAATCCTTTATACAGAAACTGCATTGTTGCAGAAACTGAAAATACAAAAACTGATGTGGCTTACTCTTTGTCTTATCTCTGTTCAAGAATTTGACTTTTAATTCTCCCCCCCCCCAATAATCTAGCTATTTGACTAAGTATCCTAATACAGTTTTAAGCCCTTGAAAGAAACCATTACAACCCTCTTATTCTCTCTATAACAGAGTTATATAGAGACACAAGATTTCTGCAACTGAACTGAAGTCATAACCCGATAGTTTCTCTTATTTGTTCTCTGTCTACTTTCTCAACTGACTTACAACTCCTCCTAACTTCGTACTCGCTTGGTTAATGATTTATCAGATTCTAAACGTAAGAACAAAACCCAAAACTACCTAGGCAATTCTATTAAACCTATTGATGCACTTCCTATACTGAAACCGAGAGGGAGCTGCAGAACTGAAGAAAACTGAAATATTGAAGTTTTAGGACCTGATAACTTCTCTTGATTCCCTCTGTATTTTGACAATTCTCTCTTGAATTTTCCCTTGACTTGATTACCCACCTGACCAAGCTACTGAAAAGCCCTTAACCGCGGGTGAAAAGAAACTGAAAAACTGGAACCCAAGGTGGTGTGTTCCTTCTATATTTTTTTTTCTTCTGTTCTCTAACCTGCTTGCCAGTTTCGCAGGAGGTGTCTACCCACTTAGTCAAGTGTTTTATCAAGCTTGTAAGTTATTTAGTTACGTGTAACACCCCCGAATCACAACCAACAATTAAACGACGCGCCTAAGTTAGCAGGAGAAGTCTACGCAGCGGTTTCCAACTCTATTCGGGTGTCACAGACGCCAACCACCCATGTGGTTGACAGACCACAATACCAACTCCAAGTTACGGTCTGTATGACTGGAAGTCCAACTTAACGAAATCCAAATACAATATAAAGTACAACTCAAGTACCGAGCATCTACAGTTTAGTTAACAACTTAAACAACATAACTCATACATAAGAAAGCATACTACTTAAAGTCTTGCCATGTGGACTACCCCTATGATAGTCACCCTTGCCTACTCTCCGTTATCATCTGGCACAAGACCTGAAAAAAATTGGGTGTAAAGGACTCAGCAAACTACGCTGAGTATGAACGTGTGAAGCCCGCATGTTACCGGGCCACACGACTAATTGGTCGAATATTATTAAGTCCATTTTACATGCTATGATAAAGCAGTAAAGCACACATCAGTACATCATGATATCATACACACTCATCGGAAGCATAGCAATATCAGCAAGCAACCAAGCACATCTTGCAAGTAGCACAGCAATATCAATAAGCAACCAAGCACAACTTGCTAGTAGCATAACAATGTCAAACACGCAGTCCAGCATAATAAGCTGCTAGTGTAGCAACGACAGTCAAGTAATTATAGGACGTGTGCGTAGGTACATTATACCGTCAATCCTCGCTATGGGATCATTCAAGAGATTGTGTATTGTTATCTTGTTCTCATCACATATGTTTTCCTTTCTTCTCTTGCACCGAGTCCGGGGGATGTAGGTTAGATCCCGAGACTTTATAATATAGGTGCTATTCATTCCTTGTTACTTAAATGATCACATTTGTGAATTTTCTTATTTGCTTGGTTTCGTTACACATGTTTTCGTTTATTCTCTGGCACCGAGTCAGGGGATATAGATTAGATCCCGAGACTTCATTATGTAGGTGCTAATCGTTCCTTGTTTCTTTAAGGATTATTTGTGAATTCTTTTATCACCGCACGTTGGAGGACGTCTCCTCCATAGCTAGTCCCCCATTCCCGACACCCAGGGTCAAGGAAGCGGAAGTCACCTCTAGACTCCAGGATAAGCTTCACCAATTTGTCACTCCCCCATTCCCGACACCCAGGGTCAAGGAAGCGGAAGTCACCTCTGGACTCTGGGATGTGCTTCACCAACTTGTCACTCCCCCATTCCCGACACCCAGGGTCAAGGAAGCGGAAGTCACCTCTGGACTCCGGGATGTGCTTCACCAAAATATATTCCATCACAGACGGTCGAAGGATCTGATGCAGATACCAACTCCCGATCATCCATACCGCGCGGCCCGAGCTGTTGTCTTCCCGGGTTATTCTCATGTTTCACAGTTGATACTTTTCGTTTCATTATCATTATAATCCCGACACCATAGTGGGTGTCATTAGCGGTCCTCTAAAGTTAGAGAGGATTCGTCTCTTTGTATAGTTCTTTTGTTTTGTTTACGTGGTTCGTCATGTCTCACCAAAGGAGACTTGCTCTTCATTAACATTAATAAATAGACACCATAGTGGGTGTCATGGTAGTCCTCAATGGTTTAGAGAGGAGTTCCCCTTATAGCGTTTTCTTTATTTTCATAATTCGTAGTAGTTCTCGTATAGTTTTCCCTTTGTATAGTTTCTTTGTTTACATAGTTCGTTGAGTCTCATCTCAAAGTTCCATAACGCGAAAGGGACTAAACTACTGTGTGCGCGCAATGATATATTCAACAATGATATAGAAATCATACAACATGATAAACAAGCAATCCAATTTCATGCTTTGATCTTATGTCATTTTCACACAAAGCACACAGCACACAAAGCAAACAAGCCGTGTAACACGGCAACATACGAACCACACATGTCCATACCTGGTTCAGAAGCAAGTAGTCTCACACACGGAGTCCTGGTCGGAGCTCGCTACGGCCCTAGCGTTAATTACAAACAATGTGTCAGTTTATGATTTCATGTGACAACCTTTGTGACACTCCCGAATTTATTAAATTATTAACGGGTGTTATTTCCTAGATAGATCTTCGTTGAATGTTCAACCTTTATTATCCCTTAGGACTTCCCACGTGTTAGACTTTATGTTACTCCTAGGGCATTCACACCCTTATTTACATGCTAACTAAGTCTTTTGTTCTGGCTAATGTTTAGAGCATTTAAGCGTCAACCGTGTAACATTTTTTCTATAAGATAGATTTAACTTGTCTAAATGTGTTCCCTCCTGGCTGAGTAGGTGGGTAATGTTTTAACCCTTGTTTAATGATACTATAGATCATAGATTAAGCCTAAATCCACTTATACAGCAGTTCAAAAGTTTCACAATCTGAAACACAAGTCACTTGTAACACCTTATCTAACCCCACTTTTAATGTTGTAATTGGTGTGTAACTTTCTCCATATGCTCGGTATCTTAGTTATGTTCATTAGCTGTTACTTAAGTTCATTATTAAGCTAGGATCACACTTATAACACCCTAGTAACACAGTTATACAGAACCTATAATACCAGTGAAAAACTGAAACTACAAGGCTACGTATTTCTTCTTGGTTCTTGCTACTCTCTAGTTCAACTGATGTCTCACTTCTTCCCACAGTGTTACCCAACTAGGTATAGGTGTTTATAAAGTTTTTAACTCAAAACCTCTCCACTAATACTCACTTACTTATCTGTACCAAACTGAAACAAATCTGTAACAGGAATTGAAATGTCAAAACCTGTTAACCTCTCTTTCTTTTCTTTTCTGTTTATACACTAATCTAACTCCCAATGTTTTCCCCAACTTACTCACCAGATAGTTAAGTGTACTAGGCCAGTCTCCAACTAAGCCAGCACAAGATATCCCAAATAAAAAGCCTCCGAACTTTCATGATACAGAAACATGAAAGGCTGAAACCTGAGGTTAATTCAAAACTGATGAAACTAATGTTTGATTCGGTTCTGTTATGGCTTTCTGTTTAGTTCCTTATCTTGGTTTCTTTTTCCCCAGTTTATTAGCCCCTTAGTCAAGTGTCTTTGTGTGGCTTTAAATTCCTAGACAGACCCAAAGCCATAAGTTGCGTTTCACAGAACTTAAAACTGAAACTGCTACTTAAGAATTGAATACTTCTTTTGATTCCTTCCTTCTTAAGTTTCAGTTTAACCCATTTAAACTGGTTTCTAATCTCCAGAATGTATATCCCCTCCTAGTTAAGTGCTTTAGTTGGGTTTTCATTTACCTGAAACAGCCTGAAACACATTGGCAACTCTAGGACTTACTTATACAGAAACTAGAAAACTGAAACATAAAGGCTGGTGGCTTCCCTTTTACCTTTCCTTTTCGTTCTTTAATCTCACTACTAACTCTTTTCACGAATTGCTTATCCAAAAGTTAAGTGTTTACTCTGGGTTTAACTCTAAGACAGACCCAAAACAGCATTGCTAATTGTTACAGAAATCTTCATACTAAACTAGAAAACTGAAAGCACTAACACCAAATCTGAACTCTCTATTCTATTTCTTTGTTTTAGTCCATGAATTGATTTATAATTCTTTTCCCAAAATGCTTACCCAACTAGTTCAGTGTTCCCTCAGGGTTTTAGCTTCATCACAGTTTCACAACACATTGTTTAACCCTCTTAGAGATTAGTATGCAGAAACCAAGATTGCAGGGACTGAAAGGAAAGGAACTGAAACTGCTGTCCTCTTTTCTTTTCTTTTTGTTTGTTCTCAGTTTGACTTACTGTTTCTTCCCCATTTCTTCCAGTTTCTAGTTAAGCATCGGATTTAGCCTTAACCTCAACCCAACCCAAAGCACTAGGAACACTCCCCTGAACTCTTTACCCAAAATCTGAAATCTGAAAACCAGAAAACAGAAGTTGATACCGATCCCTTTCTGTTATTTTCTTTTCTGTTTAGTGACATGAGTTCTACCTCCTTGAGTGGTTTACCACGATTTTTGGTTCAAGAACAGACCCAGGGAAACATGGTCAACACCTCTCAAAACCCTATACAAAGAATCTGAAAAAGAAAAACGCAGACCTTGAACTGATGCACATCTTCTGTTGTTATTCTTCCTTCTGTCTTTCTTTTGTCTATCTATCTGATCTCTAATTTATCCTAAAACACTTATAATCTTTCTGAGGTATATTAGGGTGGTTTAGATTCATAGGCAACCCAATAAAACTCCTTCAAACCCTCCTGTACTAGATCATACGAAATTGAAACAGTAAATGAAAACTGAAACCTGAATCTGTGAAACTGATGTATATATATTTTTCCTTCTTGTCTCACGAATCAGAACCTCAATCTTTCCCAACATGCTAACTTAGTTAGTCAAGTGTTTTATATTACTTTTAACTCCAAAACAGTTTTACTCTCAAAGCAGTTTTACTCTCGACACAGTTTTATTCTCAAACAACCTGAGCAGCACCCTTGAAACTTCTAACACAAAACCTGCATGTTACAGGAAATAGAAACTGAAATCTGTTTTGGTGTGTTCTCCTATATTGTTCTTCTTTCTGTTCTTTAATCTGGGTTATGGTTTTCCCACGTTGCTTACTCACTCAGTTAAGTGGTTAGCTCTGATTTTCAAACCCAAGAACAGACTCAGGACAACGTTATCATAGCTTCTGAACATCCTAGTACTGGCTAAAATTGAAAGCAGGTAACAGCAATCAGGGGCTGATGAAATCTCTTTCCGGTTATTTTTTTTTTTATCGGTTGTATCAGTCTTAGCAAGGTTTTGGGTTTGTCAATAAGCCCGCACAGCCCTCTTATACTACTTGTACTTTAGTTACCCAGGGATAAGAATTACATAACAGAACTGAAATAGAATCAGTTCCCTCGTTCTTGAACCTTGCTGTTAACTTGTTAAATTAACTTCTCATTCTCCCACATGGTTTTATTTACTGAGTTAGATGAGTTAGCAAGGCTTTAAGTCTTTAACTCACTCAACGCAATCCCTTATAGCCCTCTGAAATACTGTTATACAGAGAGCATATGTTTCAGGAAAAAAAAAAACTGAATCACATACTATATTGTCTTGCCCTCTAGCTCATTTCGTTATTCAGGAATTTGCTTTCGATCTTCCTCACTTTGCTCTAGCCATTTAGTTACAACTCTTAATGTGATGTTTAACTTCAGAAGTGGCCCCAACTCCAAAAGCAATTCTCTGAGAAGTTGGAGAACAGAAGACACCAGGAAATTTCAGAAACTGACTGAAATCTCACACTTGATAACTTCACTCTGCTGTCTTCTGTTAATTCATAGTTCTGGTTTTCTATTTCACCTCTGTTATCTGGCTACTTAGTTACACGTCCTAGTATAGTTTTAAGTTTAAAAAAAAAGACCCAAAATCACCTTGATGGCTCTACTACAACATCCCGATATTGCAAGTTAATGTTACAGAACTGCTGTGGTTATCAACTTAACTTGACTGATGTTATTAGTATATTTTTTTTTTATCATGCACTGTTAAATGTAGCTACGAGTTTTGATAAGCACAAGGGTTTCAGAGTTAGTCTTTACCTTGGTGGACTCTTGACACTAGGTGGAGTTTCCAAGCCTCGATCACTCAGTAACAAACTGGGAAAGGTGATCAGGTGTTAGGCCATGTCATAACCAGAAGGGAAAGAAGACTTGTTTCGGTTTTTACCTCACTATTTTTTTTTTGCATTGATTTGCTTCAGGTTTCCAGAATTGACTCCCCAGGTCGGCTTGCAGCAGAGAATCGGGAATGCTATAACAAGATCACAAGACAGTCCAGGATGCAGGAATGAGGAGAAATCTTAGAGAAACTGATGCATGGACTTTCGGGCAAAACCAAACAGAGGCAGGAAAGGATCTTATTGCAGTCTTTTTACCTCGTTAGTTCTACAGACCCCTGTCTGATTTTTTTGACAGAGACTACAGCTGGTTTCCAGAAGTTTTCCTTCGGCACACCTTAAGGTAGAATTGCATGCAGATTTTTGCAGGACAAGGAGAAAGAAACTGGAGTGAGTAATGTAGTCTCTTTTTCCTCAGGAACTTTAATGCATTATACTAAAGTAGAGGTGGAGTGGGTTGAGAAAAGAAATTCTTGGACAGGAAACGTAACAGGAGAAGAGTAATCGAGACAGCAAGTTGGAACATCACCTTGGAATGTTTTTCGAAAGGGAAATGCAGCTGGTTTCTAGGAGGCCCTGGGTAATCTTCATGGGTTTATTCTCAGACGAACCCATGCAAGCAAGAATGAAAACGGATATGGAGTCAGGAGCCAAAGGTTATCAGACACAGCAGATGAAGACTTGAGGGCGAGTTTGAGCTGGAATATTCATGAAGAACTTCTGTTCCTCTCCTGTTTGCTCCCGTTTTTCAGAGGTTGAAACAGTTACTGCCAGCCATGCACAAGGAGCAGTGCAAAGGTTTAAGTTGAGGTACATGCGTGTGGGATTGATGGCAACAGCGTAGTCAATCTGTTACTGGTTGTAAGTTCCCAAAAGGAATCGTGAAAGTTGGTGTGCTCCAACTCTGAAATGTGGAAGTTTGAGAAAGGGAACAGAACGTGATACTCCTGTCTGTTACTGTGATTATTATTTTTTTACTGAAATCAATCTCAAGCTGTGCTGGTGGTCTCCACGTTTCAAGGGGGTATGGGCATGGGAGACTGATGTACTGTTTTTTTTTTGACGAGGAATGACCATGAGTGTGATGTAGGTTGTCGGACAGAACATGGAGCATGTGGTGGTCTCTTGTTGTTTTTCTTTGAAATCGAGACTGGGGTTGTTGGAATGTTGGGGCTTGCACTGAACAGAGCAAGGAATTAATTTGCCGGATAGGGGAAAGAAAGAAAAATCGGGAGTACAGAGGCGGGTGTGATTCTCTTTCTTTTTTGTAGTTATCTTAGTTGCTTAGATACTAGTTTCAATTCGTGTGTAATAGATACCGAATATGAGCATAGCTCAACCGGTTAAGCATTCAGGTAAAGTACAGGAGGTCTCGGGTTCGAGCCTCAACGGGAGCGTCTTTGCTCCTTTTCCATTTTTTTTTGTATACGTTATACTTGATTATTTATATATGTAACATCATATAATATACCACGTTATATTTATTTAATTATTTGTTACAAGGTTACGCGACGTTGTTTTTATTACAACGTTACGATATTATGCAACGCTACTATTTATTATTTAAAACGTTATAATATCATAACGTTATGTACATGTATTCTCGTATTCTGACATATGCAAGTACGACTATATTAACACATAACGTTGCTGAATTTAATTGTCCATAAATTATTTTACCTCCGAATTATATAACGTGTTATTTTCGGATATTCTCCTCGCGTTTATGATTTTATGTGTGTAAATATTCAGGGGTGTTTCATTACGTGTTTTAACCCAGTTTTTAACTCCAAAACAACCCAAGGCAAAACTGCTAATACCACTGGAATGTTTTACTACTGAAGTGAAAGGAAACTGAAACTGCAACAGATAGCTTTCTTCGATTTGTTTTTCATTCCTTGATCTTGTTTCTTTCTTGATGCTTCCATGGTGTTTACTAACCTGCCTACACGTTTGGCTATGTTTTAATATAATCAATAAATCCACACCCACCTCTTTATTACTCCAAACCAGCTATGGTACTGAGGACAATGCTATAAAGTTCGAAAGGCTTAGCAGCTACCGCCTAGCAGTTTATTTGGTTTTCTGATCAGAGAGTTAATTAGGGATAACTCACCAGTTGAGTAACTTGACAGATTCTCCTTGGACAGTCTTTTAGTGTAGGAATGGACTTCGGTTCCTTAGTCACCCAACAACACTGGAGAGAATTCCTAGGAGTTAGACTTGACAGGGTCAGAAAAACTAATGACTGAAACGACAGGAACAGGAAAAAAAGAAGGGAACTTGTGGCAGTCTTTTCACCTCGTTAGTTTTTGGAGTTTGCTGCTCCAGGTTTCCAAGAGCTTGGACTCCAGCTCGATCAGACAAACAGGAGAGGGACCAGGGACTTCCGCTATGAGAAAGGAGTTGGAGTTACTCTCTTTGACCAGGAACAAAAGAAATCGAGGAACAGGATGTCTGAAGTGGAAAGAAAGAAGGACAGTGCAGGTTAGCAACATTACCTTGCGTGTGGAAGAAACCAGGGAATTAACAAGAGTTCCTGCCCATGCAGAACTGGTGTAACCAAGGGAAGTGGAAGGGGGTGTTTTGTATATGGGCTGGTTGATGGAGGGTGAATCTCAGTCCACAAGGCAGTGGCGTAGGAGTTTGCAAAACACAAACTCTGAGGCATGGAGAAAGGAAACAGTAGTATGCTTAACTAGTTACTGAAACTAAAAGGTGCCTTAGAGTTTGACACGGAAGCAGACAGGATGCGCATGACAGTGGTTGGTCTCCCACATCAAATTCAAGCACAATTCCCTGTCTATTTCAACCTCAGAATCTGATAACAACGAGCTTGACTCTGTTGAAAAATTCTTTGATTCTAGTGCGTTACAGGGGGGCTGAGACTGCGAGGGCGAGAATTTCAGGAAGGAGCCAGGACTGGGCGATCCCAAGTTACAAGGAAAAATATCATGGGCATTTGAATAAAGAAACGTCACTGTCGCCTGAGGACTTGATCCCTCTGGTTTTCTATATATTTTTTTTCGATCTGGTTCTGAACGAGGAAGAAGAATGAAGGAACCGGTACTGTTATAGTTGGTTCTCCCTTTTTTTGTAGTAGCTTAGTTGCTTTGATACTAATTTCAATTCGCGTGAATTAGATACCGAATATGAGCATTGCTCAACCGGTTAAGCACTCAGGGGAAGTACGGGAGGTCTTGGGTTTGAAACTCAGCGGGAGCGTCTTTGCTCTCCCCTTTTTTTAAAAAAAAAATCAATACACATGTTTATTTTTATATTTATGTGACTATACATTATATCATGTTATTATTATTATTTCCTTTTGTTACGAAGTTATGTGACGACATTGTCACTTATTTACAACGTCACGATATAGGTACGACTATATATTATATCGTGTTATTATATATTTTCTGTAATGAAGTTATGCGACGTTATTGTCACTTATTTACAACGTTACAATATCGTAACGCTACGTACGTGTGTTTTCGAATTCGTACACAAATATATATATACATACTAGATTTAATTTTCGTATGTTATTTTATGTCCGTATTATGACACGCGTTATAATTTTTATGCATTTAAATGTTGAGGGGTGTTTCAACCTTAATGCATGTTTCTTTCACTAGTAGAACACTTAACCACCCTAAACACTTCCTAACTCATCAAAACTCATTTTAAACACCTAACACTTCTTATACGTTATCTAAATTTCGACATGGGTTCTCCTAGAATCTTGTTACACCGAAACACAAAGTTTCCATCATTAAACATTCAAGAACACTTAAACCCCTCAAGAGCATTCTTATACACAAAACTTCACCAAGCTTACACTACATCACAATATAGTGCATTATTTAAATTGCTTGGCACTTAGGCCCTTAAATAACATAGCTCTTAGGCCCTTAAAGTGCATAAACCATAAACACTGAATTTCCACAATATATTTGCCTTTGACCTGCAAATACACTCAACAACATATATGCCCTTTTACTAGTCTCCTTGAGAACATTTTACTAAGTCATTCACCATTGGCTCCTTAGATCATTTCAATAAGCAACATAAGCTCATTTCTCCTAAGACTTTAAACTACATTAGGTTAGCACATTTACCTCTTTTCCTCACAAACTTCTTTCTTGTTTCCTTGATTAAAATCGGCAAGGCTTTAGTTGCTTGTCAACTTCTAAACATTATACAAATGATGAAATGAGTATACAAGCTTTATGCTTCATCTCATTGTAAACCCTAGGTTATACATTGTTTTAAAACATTAAGATAGTTGTTTTACCTTGGTATTTGAAGAGAGTTTGAATATGTACCAAGAGAGGACTCCACCAAGTCCTTGAAAGGTTGAAATGAGGCTAGAACAAGGCAATATAAAGAACACCATCAATGGTGATTTTCGGTCAACCTCAAAACATGAAGGAAATGGAGTTTTTGTTTGAGTTTCCTTATCTTGAAGCAAAGGAGAACAATAAAATGTGAAAAGATGAGCTCAAGCTCCTTCCATGGAGATTCCTCTTGGCACCGAAATGGAGCTCTTGGAATTTTGAGAAGATAGGAATGAAGAGCTTGATGAGACTAGAAGAGTGGTGGTCTTTGTTTTTGATTTGGCAAAGTGAGCTAGGAGATATAAGTGGTCAAAGATGGAGTTGTGTATGGTACTATTGCAAAACCGTGAATGGAGAATGAAGAAGAGAGGTTGAAGACGTGGGAAATGAAGAGGGAAATGAGAGAATGAAGTTTGAGTTACTTTTGGAGATATTTGTAGTTAAAGTAAATAGTGACTCACTTTATTAATTTTGCTTACTTGATAAACTAACAAGGGGGAGATGACTCACCCTTATAAAAACCGGCCCCCATTAAGTAGTAAGGGGTGTTTTAGTCTTTGTTGACCAATTAAATTACTTATATTGACATATGTTACAAACTAGCTTATTTTAGTTACTATTCATAAAAACAAGGCACATAGATGTGAAATTTTTGATTTCCCATTGATTTAGACTTCCTAATGTGATACTAAGTAGTACAAATGTTAATTTAAGAGTAATGATGGACATTTAGCCATTCAAAACTCATTTACAAGACAATTTTTCAAAAACGTGCTTTAAGACTCCTTAAACCACATTTTGTGTTTTAACTTGTTTTCAAGCTTGGTTTTTTTTGGTAATTGGTTTAATATGTTCATTAATATATAAATAAGGTCTTGGTAAGCTCATTAGGTCTTAACCAAGCTTATCCCAAGCTTAGAGCACATTTTGCCCATATTGACCTTAAGGTATTTTTTTGTGTTTTCTATGGTTTAAATTGTTTACTAATGTTTCTAAGACCCTTTTTAGTCTTAATATTCCATATTTAAATGTTTAAACAACATACTAAGGTTTAGGGTATTTCAATTACGTTGTTTGCCATGAGCAAGTTATGAGTATGTACGAATTGCATACACTCAGATTACTGATGGAACCTAGAGGTGTCAATATAGTATTGACACCCAGGAATGATAAGTATACAGGGAATAGATACGAGGAACTTGATTCCATAGGATATGTAAGTAGAAGTTATGACTTCGGGACGAAGTCCTTTTAAGGGGGGGTAGACTGAAATACCCCTAACCTTTAAATAATTAAATAAAGGTAAATAAATATTATCTAGGGGATTATAAAACCTAGAGAAAAGTATATAAATAGTTAGGCGTTAAAAACTCACCTAAACTCCTTAAGGTCATAAACGGGCGTTAAGCCGGACCTTAAGCTAAACAAGTTATATAAGCTATAAGACTCATATGAAGTTAATCAAGAATCATTATTTGACTCTTAGAACACAGGACCTCAGTTAGAACCGAGTAAAAATACAATATGTCCGGGAGTTCCCTTAAGGGCCCGAAAGACCCGAAAGTCCCGGAAATATTTTATATAATAAAATAAAGCATTACACTTCATTCCAAATACTCCATAACACTTTAATGAACATATAAGATGAAGTTCTCATGCTAAATTCCCAGTGAAATACAAAGTGCTCGGAAGTTCCCGATGGGGGCCCCATAAACCCCCGGGAATGCCCCGGAGGAGTGCCGAGGTGGCATGAACTCCTATATAATTCATTCTTAGAGTTCCTATCATCAATATTCATCATTCTAAAGAGAATGCTCGAGCTACTTTCTCAAAAATAAACAAAGTGCTCGGGGGAAATTTTTAACGCTCTTATTTTGCTCGGGAGTGTCCCGGTAGCCCGAAAATTGTGTTTTGAGTTGATATAACCCCATATAACTCAATGTAACACCTTAATATATTATTATTGACTATAACAATGTTTATAAACACTTGGAAATCATAGCGACTACTTATTTTCTAGAATATCCTTAAAGCACAAAAACGCACCTTTGGGTGTCATAAAAACGCGTTTTACGCAATTACCTTGAAGCTTTTGAGGAGCCACGAGTTGATAATCTTAAAAGGGGAGGAATTGAACATCTACATAAATTAAATACAGTGCTAAACTCATAGCACAAACAGGGCCGATTTTATGGTAAAAAAGGTACCTAAAATCAGCATTTTTACCTTAGAAATTCATCTTTTACCATGATATAAATGTACCAAATAAATGCTGGAACCTATTACATGTTATAATATGGTCTTAATACAATATAGTGTGACAGGAATCAAATAAAAAATCAGTCCCATTTACTCTCTATTGTGTGCGCCATTTTGGGTATATTTTGGACTAGTTTAGCTTAAACATTTAGTCTTATGGATGGTGACTCGCCTTATCATGTACCATGTGATAATATGTCAAATAATTCAGTTGATGGAGCTCCTCATTACCGATTTCCCTGCAAGAAACAACAAAGAAATAAGTTAGGAAAAGTCGTAGAAATTTAAAATGCAAAAGTAAGTCCTAGATCTACTTTATACTAGTATAATACATACCAACAAAACAACCCATGTTACTAGCATATGGCTGCCGATAATGTGCAAGAAAAAGGGGAGATTGATTGTTGAATTATAGTCAAATAAAACACCTACCTACTTATGCACATTCCTATATCAAAGATAAACAAAAATCAAATGGCTTGTCTAGCCTATAGTTGCCGATTTCAAGAAGGGAAAAAGCAAGTTTGATTGCTCCATAATTAATCAAATAAGACATCTAGCAACCTAGCATGTTCTCATGTTTCAAAAGACAAAGAAATCAAATGCCCACATTCAGTTCTTATTACCGTAAAACACAAGAGGAAAACAAGGACAAATCATCATTTAAAATGCTAAAGAAACATACACCTACCTTAGCTCTTGTCCTCTTGTTTCAAGTTTTCAAACAAAGTCTTCTCTTCCTTGTAAATCCAGCCAAAAGCAAGCCAATAATATGGACAAATTCTTGAGCCAAACAATCAAATGAATAAACAAAGAAAAACTAGCCAACTTTGACATTTTGTGTCAAATGAGATTCCTTGCCTAACCCTTATTTCCTACGTGAGCAATTGCCATTCTCCTTTGCTCACTCATCCAGCAGATTGGTAAGGCTTCCAAACCTCTCTCTTTCCTTCTTCATTTGCTAGTTTATTCCTTAGAGATTCAAAGCTCCATTAATGGTGATTTAAGTTCTAACACCATTTCTATGTAATTCTCCTAGCTAAATCTACTAAGTCTTGAAGCAAGAATCATCCTAGCATCTCTACAACTTTTCGCCAAGGTTAGATACTCCAAGGAGGTACTTAGATTCAACAACAACACAAGGAACAACAAGATCAAGTTAAGGTATATTTTTATGTTGAAAATCCTAAGTAAATTCCTTAACTCATTTCCGAAAATTATAAGCTTCTAAATCTATACTCTCTTCATCATTTCATGAAGGAAACTTAGATCTACAATCATCCCAAGGTGTACCGTAAATTCCTTGAAAAATACCTAAGGTAAACTCTTGTAAAACTACTCCAAATCTTATTTATAAATCCGTGTTAGACGTTAACAAATGGATTTCCTAAATATATACAAGGAGGCCGAAAGTTCTTCATCAAGATAGCATTTGGTGAGCTTGGAATTCAAGGAGAAATCAAGTACAAGAATTATCCTGATTTAAGGAGTAAGTTTCTATAATTAAGGTTTATTAAGTTTAAGTTTGATTTAAGCTTCAAACTTTGGTATAAAAATTCTGTATAAGCCTTGGTAATATTAAGGCCGAAATACTATGGGTTATGATGTCAAGAAAATAATGTATAACATATAAGGTAAGATTATTACCTTAAGGTATAAATTTGTGTCACAAAATTTAAATATGATACATATATAATTAAACCGAATTGTCTAAGAGTTAAATGCTCTATTTTGAGTTTATAATCATTCTAATTCATTAAAATAACTTTTACAAGTGTTATATGGCTTATATACATTTATATGTATTTATTATAAGGTATAAATCAAGTATCAAAACTATATGGTAAAATATAGTTGCACCCGAGAATAAATTGTGTTAATTGATGATTTTTGAAGTATAAAAGTATATTATCTTATATTATAAATTTTGGGAGTATTAAAAATAGCTACAAGTATTTAAATGGCTAGTTTAATAAGTAATGTGGCTAAAATGTAAATTTTGAAAAGTTGAGTGTACAAATAATAAAAGCCGAGAGCTTAAGGGTCTATTTGGTATATTTATGATATAATATAAGGTAGGAATTAATATTATTAATTTTGGTAAATTTAAATAAGTGTTTAAGTGTTAAAATAAAATTTTATAAAGTTTTGGGGCTATTTTGTAATTATTGGAAACTATAGTGTATAGCCGAGGATATATATGACTTTCTGGGTATTTTAAAGTATTAATTATGAAATTAAGTCTTGGTCAAAGTGTTGACCAAAAACTTTGGGTTAAAATGATTTATGACATAAGATATTAAGTTTATAAAAGTTTTGGGGTGAAAATGTAATTTATGAAAATATAAGTGTGGAACCGAATTGAATAAGGGGCGAATTCATAATTTATAAAAGTATATGGGTCATTTCGGTTATTTAAGATAATTAAATATTAAAACTATACTTTATAAGTTAATTGTAACGCCCATAAATTACTAACCATAATATGATAATAAACTTGCTCAGATTAAATAAGCGGAAGCATAAGTCTTATAGGACGTTACCGCCACACTCACAACCATGTTAATGCTTAGGCTTAACTTACAACCAAACTAACTTCGTATTACATAGGTTATAGAACAACCTAATACATTAGTCTAGAAACCAAGAGAGAATAAAATGATGGTCTTCTAGCCCCAAAAGCCCACACTCTCGAATGTCCCCACAACTAAGGAGAAGCTTCTTCATTTCCTGCATCTATGGCCATTCATACAATCACAAAGAAAGGACCACAAGGCATAAAGCCAAAAGTCAGCAAAGCTGAGTAAAATCAAAGCTACCATCAGAAAATAACTTAGTAAAGTACTTGATGGTATATACACAAACTTTGCTCAACCAAGAGTTCAAGCATTAACAATAAGGCATCCAAACCTGCACAAGTACATGTTAATCAATTCACATATTTTCCTTAGTCATCAATTTCTCCATTCCACACAAATCAGTTCAAGGGACGAATCCCGATCATTGAGGCGATCCAACCTTTCCCAAACGCACTCCAAGCCCTAAAAGATGTGCACACCCCCTATAGTACCTTTAAACTATAGTGTAGGAAACCATGAAGCATCTCATGGAGCCCAAGGCATACCATGAGTCCAATAATTCATAAGAAGGCAGCTACTGCTCAAGTTCCACATATGGCCATATATCTCAATAATCCATTCCAATGAGTTACTCATTGAATCCTCATAATCAGAATATAACAATTTAAAGTATAACAAGAATCAGTAGTCAAATCACTTAACAAAGCCCATTTCATAATTTCAAACATAAGGGACATAATAATAATCAAACAGCACTTAAGGAAAGGCTATGATCACATAATCTTACATGGCACCTTCGGCCAGATCACACAGCATCAAATACCTCAGTTTAACAATTCAAACAACCATAAATCATACCTTAAGAACAAGTCTTGACCAAACAAACAAATCATATCCATTTCAGTTCTATTATTAACTATCTCATCTAGATTAGCTTAAGACATAATTTAACTATAGATTACAACCTGAATCAAACCATAATTGGTTCCTAACATTTTCGATCATAACAACACAATATTAACCAGATTAGCTTAGGAGTTAATCCAACCATAAACAACCTTCTAAGACAGTACATATAAGTTCCTAACATATTAGACTTTAAGACCTTAAGTCCTAGCTTAGTTTAAACTATCATATTCATCCTAAAATCATGCTATACATCTCTTTAATAGTGCATGGCCAATTCTGCCATAATAGGTTACTAATGACCAGAACAATCAACAATCATGTTTTTAGCCTTAGGACACATCTAGTTTACACTAATTAACTTCCAACTGAAACCGGTTGTACTAGGCATCTAATTCACCAGATTAGCTCTTCTAGTAATCACACTTAACATTTTAAACAAGTTCTATACTTTACCTATGTCACTCGGCCATAATGATTAGATAGGTTCTAGGTTAGTTAAGCACCTAAAACACTTGATTGATGCTCTAGAATTCCATCCACAAATCTGGTGATTAAACAACACCAGATTAGACTCAAGATCATCCAGAACAATCATAATTACCTCTAGGGTATTCCCACTTACTAAACAGCAACAAAACACCATAAACAAGCTCTTAAGCAATCAGTAATCAAAGGTAGGTTGCAAACACATCATTTTCTTCCTTAAAACACTTTTCTAGCTCTTCTAGCTTTAGGCTAATAAATACCTACGAATTTTAATTAGATAATATAGGGGTAATACTCCTGTACAACATACAGATTTATTAAGGGATGGTAACCATGAAGTTACCTTGCAGATTGCTGAAGAAAACCTTCCTTAAATCCTTGGAAAGCTTGCTAGAAGTTAGAACACCCTAAGACAGCTTTTAAGCTCCTAGAATGGACATGGAAAAGGAGTGAGTTCCCTTGGTTTCTCCTCTGGTTTTCGGTTGAGAATAGACTAAGAAAGGTTGAAGAACACACCAAGAACAGCCTTACCTCTAGGATTGGAAGAAGATGAAGATAGTAGCTCTCCTCCTTCTCTTTGCTCTCGGCCAGGTGGTGGTGGTAAGCTTTCCTCCTTTCTTTTTCTCTTCTTAATGTGCTAAATGGCTGAATGGAGGTGGGGGTCGGTTTATGTAAGCAAGGAGGACTGTTTAGGTTACTTAAGGTGAAGGAAAGGTGTGTGTGTCTGATTTCTAAGCCATGTCACGTCTCCAATGGGATGTTGCCACCTCCTACCGGCCTACTTAGGTGTCAAGCTCCTATTGGTTATAGTATGTGTCAAGTGTTTAAGTAGGTTCCAACTCATCATGCCACCTCGTGCTTAAAGACGTCCTACTTGCCTACTAGCTTGGTCGTGCTTAAGACGTGCTACTAGCTTGCTAGCTTGCTGAGTCACCTACTTGCTTACTAGCTTGATGAGTCACCTACTTGCTTACTAGCTTGATGAGTCACCTACTTGCTTACTAGCTTGATGAGTCACCTACTTGCTTGCTAGCTTGCCCAAGCAGCTGCATCACCTACTTGTGTTTTGCTACATAAGCTAGCTGCTGCATCACCTACCAACTGGTTGTCACAATGTTATTGGAGCATTCTTGCTAGCTACTTTTAAAACAATACAAGAAGTGCTATTAAGGACTTTTCTGGTCCAAATGTGTACTTATGCCAATATTAGGATTTAAATATGCTTAATAGCTCATTAAGACCTAATTAGCAAAGTAAATCATCCTTTAGAAACTTTGGGTATTTCATTAATATGTAACTTATATAAAGTTTTGGGGTTAAATTGCGAATATATGAGAATTATAAGTCAAGACCGAAAATAATTGTGGTCATTTGGTAATTTATAAAAATTATATTTGTTTTGCAATTTCTGAAAGTTAATATGGATAATTAGTAAATTATAAAAGTTATATGGTTATTTGGTAATTTATAAAGTTAATGTGTTCAACTTGTGATTACCGAATTTATAAGGTTAGTTTTGTAATTTAATAAAGGAGAGAATTGACACAAGGTATATCTAATGTATTATGGATATTATGGAGTATAATGTAAAGTTTATAAATAAAGGTGGTTATAATAAAAATAACCCAATTTTAATATAAAGAATAAGTGGAACAATTAGAGTATATATTAAGGAAATAGAAATATACTAAAAGGTAGAAATTCATTATCAATGTGTTACCACCTAAATAACGAACTGATGAACTACCTAGAACCACTGTTAAATAACAGGGGGAAATAAAGAACATACAGAGTTAGTATACTACGAGTATAAACTCTACAGTGACCGTACTGTAATATTTAGTGAATAGTTGTATTAATGTTACCCGGTATTACATGTATATATAATAGCGTACGGGAAGGAATTACTGAACGTGAATTTGTCAAGCTAGCAAGTTATCACGGTGAACGGTATGTTAATTGTGTGATCTGAATGTCCTAAGGATTGTCCTGAGGTCCAGACGTTGAGTGTTTAAATTGTTAAGAGCGATATCTGTGATTTATGTATATGATATTGTATACTGTATTGCTCGACACTATTGCGTTTTATTTTACACTAACGTCTTATGACTAGAAGTTTATACATCTAAACTGGAACAAGACTAACTGACCTTAGGTATTATTGAACCTAACTGGTGGTCAACTGTTATAGTCTTAACTCAAGGATTGGATATTGTATCACTGATTAAAGGGCTAACTTATAAAGAGAGGAATCCAGACTGTTTCAACTTTCTGGTTGCGCATCGTGATCACTACGAGGGACTTCAATGGGGAGTCACTCAAGGGAATCCATTGTCCACATTCGACGATGGCGGAGGGCAATACCGTTGGTGCACAGGTTCGACCAGATCGGTCAAAATAATTATCCAGGGCCATAAGGTCAGCTGGTAACGGTTCCTTTGGAACCCATGGGACTACTGTCCATTATTAAGTTATTAAGGGTTGTCTTAACATGACGCCTGAGGTGGAATATAATTGGAAAAGTTTAAGTGGTTGGTTTAAAGGATAAGGGCCAGGTGGCCAACTAACAAGTGCAGTTAACTAATACGCGTATCTTGTTTGGTTATTGTTATGGGTTATTGGTGTTTGATTATCTGGTTGTTGTTTACTATTATGCACTGATGTTTGCAGGTGAACTGCTGTGTGAATGTTTAATATTTACAGTTATCACTGTTATTATTGTAAACCGGGTATATCATGTAAAGAATCTAATATCAAGATGGCTAAACGACTTAAGGAATCTAGATGACTTAGGACTACATTTAGCATACCAGCATTTCGATTGCTGAGCCCTTCAATGGGCAAAACATTTCAGGTTATTGAAGACTCAAGCCGGAGTACGGGGAAACAAGGTAGCTGATGTGTTTTAATAAACACTCAGTAGTTTTATTATGTATTGTATTAAGGAGTTTGTTGTATTCAGTTAGTTGCTCATTTAGTTTGGATTTGGTTTGTAATATTAAGAGTGCTCAGTATCTTGTACATCACTACGTGAGGAGTTGAAGTTATAGGAAGGAGTAAGGATGCCTTGTTACTCACAAGGGTGAGTAACAGAGTGTAACACCAAAGTTAGATAGTTTTATTTTTTGCTGCGAATGTTATCTATTATGCTACGACTTGTGACGTTATTACAGGTTTAGGATTATGGGTGTTACAGTTAGAATTAGTTGGGATTTAGGTAGATCCCACCACACCATCTCAGTATGCCTCCCTCCTAAAACAAGAAGTCCGAGGAGGTCGAGTCTATATGTCGACTCTAGTCGATGAGTCTGAAGACAAGTCATATTTGGAAGTCGGGACCTGATAAGGATACCAACCTCCCCTAATACACATGTGCCGGAACGATTCCGGATTCCTCACTCTCCCACAGGTTCCAGTTAGTGGAAGCCTTAAAGTCAATGTTTGTTAGTTAGCCTCTTTCGGTTACTAATAAAACATTATTTGGGAGTGCTCCTTATTCTCACACAATTCTTTACTAAACATTGTTAGCAAGTTCTCACGGTAAGTTGTGTTAGTGCATCACAATCACACAACAAACATAATGTTCCGGTTGCATTCTTTGTCTTGTTTAGTCGGCATACATAAACAAATAGCACACAAGTCGAGGGACACCTCGTTAGCAAGTAGGCTACAAGAAAACCATACCGTTCACCGTTGGTCGTTCGGTTGCTTACTCTCATCCGGAGTCCAAATTCTCAAACCCTAAAACATTGATCGAATCATGTGGTTAATTTCTTTTAATTAACCTAACTCATATCATCACTAATGATCTCCAACTAAATCCCACTAAACCATTGTAGTTCAAGCTTAACCACTTATGTTATTTACTTCCCATTTCACCTCACACTTGTTCACACCTCCAACTGCCATAAAATTCCACCAAACAACTCTTAACAACCATATAATAGCATTACCCAACAAGCCCCCATCATTTACCATCTAAAAAGCACACTTCCTTTGTAATTTTGCCTGGTCCGGGACATGGTCCGGCTCTGTAGTCCTGGACCAATGTGTGTTTTGACTTTCGGCAGCTTTTTCACTATGGTCCGGGACTTGGTACTTACCCAAGGTCCCGGACCAGTCCTAGGGTGCATTCTCAACCTGTTTTTAGTGCTGGTCCAGGACTTTATCCAAGGACCAAGTCCCGGACCACACTTTAAACTGGCAAATTTTACAGTTTTGAACACCTTTCCAACCTTGTTCTTTTTCCAATCTTCTTCTAATCTTTCCCCATGTACTCACACAAGTTCTAACACCATTTTAGCACTTAAAATCCTCCTAACTCATGGATCTACTCACCTACAAATTCCTTGATCATTTACTCAAGTTCTTACTAAATTCTTAACACTTATAACTTAATTCCTTACACTTCCAACATGTAAATTTTGTCTAAAACTTCAACTAACCAAAGTGTTTCCTTACAGCCAATATAACTACACCTCAAACATCATTATTCATCCATCTTTCCTTTGCTAAACTTCCCAATGTTATCATGCATATCCATGCACAATTTCTCTCCTTTCCATTTGTTACTCATCACTCCTAAACTCTTGAATATACCTATACATTTCTTTCCATCCTCTTAGCACCATAACATTGTTCTTCATTTACCTTGACCATGCTACACCCTCCTTAGGCATTTCCATCTCCTTTTCTCAATTTACTCACAATTCTCATGGTTAAACACTCTTATACATTCCTAGTCATTTCCTTGACAATTTACAACATTATCTTACAATTTTCACTTCCATCACCTAAGTCCACTCATTACCATCCAAACTATAACCTTATTAATCCACCAATAGCATCTTCACCACTTACACAAGCTACCCAAAATTCTCATTGTTATATCCTCTAGTTCTTACCTAAATCATCTTAAAACATTATACATCATTTCCTCTAGATTTTTGCACAAGTCTTAACATTCCCCATACCATGATTTTGGTGTGTTTAACACATCCACCCAACCTATAATTCCTCCTAGACAACTCTAGGCCATTCTAAACCTCAAGGACACCTTTGTTAACTCATTTCCACTCAAATTTCCTTTAATGACTCCTAGTAAATCCTAGGTCCTGTTAACTCACAACAACCACTTAAACACTTTGTTTTCTACTCAAATTTCGCCATAGCTCCTCTAGTATATTATCATGCCCAAATGCATGTTTTTTCTTATTCAATCATCTCACACACATCGTATCCTTTCTCATCTTATTTTCTCACCCAAATCAACCCATTCATAACAAACTCAATATAGTGTAAAAATCTTAAATTGCATAGCACTAAGGCTCTTAAATGACATGGCTTTTAGGCCCTTAAATGACTTAAACGACTTAAACTTAAACACGAAATTTCCAATATATAAAAGCTTTCAACCTGCAAATACACATAACAATACTCCCATAGCAATATAAGTGTTCTCATAATTCACCTTATACTTATCTTACTAACTCATTTCCATTGGATCCTTAGTCACAAGTTCACAAGCTTGTTTAAATTCTTTTTCCTAGGTTATATAACCCATTACATAATGTAAGCTTTAAGCTACATTAGTACTTATCTAAACCTCATCCCTTAAAACCTTAAACCACAATTAGGTAAAACATTTACCTTGTTTTTCCAAGCTTTTCACACTTTCCTCGGATTTTCTTGCTTGACTTTCGGCAATGAACTTTCATTCGCTTGCCAATGTTCTAGTTCACATTCAAATAATCTAATGAGCACGAAGCAATATGCCTAAACTCATAGAACTCATTCTTAGGTTAAAATGTGTGTTTTAAAGCTTAAAAGTGGTTGATTACCTTTGAAGTCTCAAGATAGACTTGGGTATGAATCAAAGAGGACCTCCACTAGTCCTTGGTGATCCAAACAAGCTAGTTCAAGGAGTAAAACAAAACCCCCATGAGAAAGAAATTTTTGGTCATGAAGAAAAATAAAGGAAAGTTGATTTTTCTTTCACTTTCATTACCTTGGATTAATGGAGAACCAAAAGAGCTCTTCAAACTTGATTTTCCTCCATCAAGGAGTTTTCTCATGGCACCAAAATTGAGCTTTGAAGGACTTGAAAAGATAGAAATGAAAGCCTTGCTCCAACTAAGAATAATCTATGCTCACTTTTTGATTTGGAGCTAAAATGAGTATTTGGTGAACAATTGAAGGTGGAGGTGCCATGGTTGGAGCTCTCACGGTTTTGGAGCAGAGAAGAGGAAGAAAAACCGTTGGGGAAGAAGAGAAATGAAGAAGAGAGGAGAGAGGTAGGTTTAAGTGAAGATATTTCTCTTTTAAAAGGTAAATAGTACTATTCTCTCATTTCCTCTTCTTTTCCTTAAGTTGCTGGCTCATGGGGTGAGTCACCAGCCTTAAAACCGCCCCCCCTTTTATAGATAAGATATTTATGGTCTTTGTTGACCAATTAATTAAGTAGAGTTGACTAAAGGCTAATTTGGGCACTATTTGGTTACTATTCACAATTAGTGCACAAATTTGTGAAATTTTTGGTTTCTCATTAATTTAGGCTTCCTAATGTGATACTAATTAGCACAAATGTTGATTAAGGTGTAATCATGGGAATTTAGCCACTCAAAACCCATTTCTAAGACAATTTCTCAAAAAGGTGCTTTAAGGAGTCTTAAAGCACATTTTGTGTTTTAACTTGTTTTTGAGCTTGGTTTTCTTTGGTAATTGATTTAAAATGTCCATTATCATGTTAATATGGTCTTAGAATGATATTTGGGTGCTAAGCAAAGTTACTCCATGCTTAGAGCACATTTTTGCTTAAATCGCCCTTATGGCGTTTTCTTGTGTTTTCCTTGGCTTAAATTGTCTACCAATGTTTCTAAGGCATGTTTTAGCCTTATTACATCATAACTTGATGTTTACTTACCATAAATAGGTTTGGGGCATTTCAGGTAGGAAACAAAACATCAAAGATCTCTAACAGTTTCATAAATGAGATGTATAGGGAGGTTTCGAGGGTTACACAGATGAGGTCTAAGGTGGACAAAAAGACATGTGATGTACATCCACTAAATAGGGTGATTTACAACACTCCACCTTGGATGTACATCTTATTATACCGCCTCATTAACAACCTTGTCAGCAAAAAACCCATTGGGACAAAAACCACATAGTCAAGGAAAATAGTACACTTTAAAATGTCTTTCTCCCCCTCAATTTAAAAAAATGTATCTTCGATGTTGCATACCAATATCATGAACAAGCTTTTTAAAACTCTTGTAGGAAATGATTAGGTAACTCAGCAAGGACGTCTTTATGATTTTCGGGCTCTGTGCTAAATTCTAAAATGGAGGCCCTTATAGATTTAAATAATGTAAATATAGAAAACTTACTAAATTGAAATTTGTAAAAAATAAGGCCCTAATTGCATTTCATTTAAGATAAATTTGGGCATTTATATCATTTTCTCATGAAAAAATATGAAGGGAGGAAATGAAATTAAGCCCCCAAATATAGGGGGCCCTGTTTCGTCGCTCAGCTTGCACGGGCACTATAAATCAACTAGATTCTCATCGGACCGAATCTTGCAAACATTAAGAATATCTTTGGTCTAAAGCTGATGGGTTGAGAAAAATTTTGGTGATATATACTTGAATGGATCGCCTTTAATGTATCATTCTCTTATTTATGCATTACAGGCAGCATTATCTTCATATGTCATTGTCCACTTCTCTGGATCTGACTGAAGACCAAGAACTTAATAAATGATGGATGATTGATCTAAGCCACACACATTATTTTCCCGTTTCATTGTAAGCAATTAATTTGACATGATTTGATGAAGTTGCCACTATAGTCTTCCTAGAAATGGAAGTTACACCATACGTGAAAATATATCTTTATTGTGATATGGTCTTATGTGGATCAGATAAATAACGTGCATCTGAAAAAGCCAACTAGCTTTGGATCCTTAGGCTTTTTACACCTATGTTAAAATACACGCATTTCATGTGTACCACACAAGTAGCGTAGGACATGTTTTACTCCATTCTAGTGTCTGTGCGTTGGAGTTTGATTGTTTCTTGCTAATAAATTAATAGAAAAAACAATATTTGGTTAGGTGCTACTAGCACGATACATCAATTGCCCGACGGCACTAAGGTATGGCACCTCAGGGCCCAATATTTTTTCATTGGGTTCGCGAGGGCGAAACTAATATTTTCTACATCAAGTGAGCGCACTTCCATGGGTGAACTAAGTGGATGAGCTTTGTCCATGTAGAAACGTTTCAATATTTTTTTTACATAATTTGGCTGATGGACAAACACACCTTCAGTTTAAAATACTTTGTGACACCCAAATTAATCTTTCATTTCAAACTCACTTTTCAAGTAATCGGCTGACGATGTATGATTTAGTACTCGACATCCCTGTAAACCGAAAGACTGAACACCAAGGATTATAGTGGTTCGGCCAAGGAACAGCCTACGTCCACTTGTTGATACGATATCTTTATTCTTCTCTTAAACATGTGGAAATACAATCCTAGAGAGCTTTGGAGTATTCTCTATCTTCTATCTTTTTGTTCCCCCTTACAAATGAGCCCCCACTCCTCTATTTATAGACTTTGGATGGTAAAACCAGTACTCAACTTTCTTGCCCACGTGGCATAGGACTGGACTATTTCTTTAGGGAAACTCCTTCAGGTAATGATCCTTCAGGTAGCAATCCTACCGGTAGAAATTCTTCAGGTAGTAATCCTTCAGGTAGCAATCCTACTGTTAGAAATCCTTCAGGTAGCAATCCTACCGGTAGAAATCCTTCATGTAGTAATCCTTCAGGTAATAAGCATTCAGGTGGTGGTTTTCCTGGTAGCTACTGTGACTTTTTAGCCATGGAATACTTTATACCATTACATCAGCCACTTCTTAATTTCTTGTAAAGTGCTGACGATATTCAAATCATCTACATAATGATTACAAATCCTAAATCTTTCATTTTGATGAATACACAATGGCTTACAGGTTTATTTGCAAAACCCTTCTTTAGCAAATATTCACTAAGGGGATTGTACCACATTCGACATGATTGACATAAAATTAATGTGGAAATTGAAATTACCTAAACTAGGGTTTTGTGAGCCGAATTGGGTAAAATTTTAAAATGTCTGTGGCCACGGACCTAATGTCCGTACCCACGGACCCTAATTAAACTAGTTATACAAAAAGATCAAAATTGCATAAAAACAATTGTTTAAAGAGTCTGGGGCGATGGACATGGTGTCTGAGGTCCAGGACATGTTACAAAAACCCTAAATTTGAAAAATAAAATCATCCCGCTATCGTTCGAGGGTGTCCGTGGCTACAGACAGGGCGTCCGGAACCCCAGACGTGGCGTCTATGGGTATGGACCACCCTCGGACGGTGGTGTTCGGGTGTTTCTGGCGGCGGTGTTTTTGGATCAAATTTTATGGGTGTGTATCCTGAAAAATTCAAAACATGTTAGTAATTGAAAGAATTCAATTTGAGTTCGAATTTAACATGAAACTTAGCAAACAAGTAAGAAGGAAGAAACACAATCAAACCTTAATTCAGACGTCGGGAAAAGACGATTCGATTAGAAATTCAAACTGATGACATATTAAGTTCAGGAGAGTTAGAAAATTTGGTTTCTAACCTATTTTGACTTCGAGAATCGGTTGTTCCTTCACGTTGGGATTCTTTAGAAGCTTCGTTGGTGGCAGAACGGAATTGATTTTGACCCGAGCTTCTAACTCCTTGTTGTTGGTTGTTTTCTTCATGTTTTTGTGGGTATTTTGATGATTCATGTGGTGATAGGAGTTCAAAAACTTGATTTCTGTGGATTTTGGTGAAGTTTCAGAATGGATTCAAGGCTCGAGAGTGCAAAAACGTGGGATATCAGGTTGTGGCCGCCTTTTCTGACTTTCTAAGGTTTGTGGATCTCTATTAAGACAGTAGGAAAAATCGCTTGCATAGACATTGAATAAGATAGAGTAATCTCGGTAAAGGAGCCAAGTTTACCAGGATTTGGTCGAGTAACTTTGGGAAGTAATCTGATCATGAGATTTTGCCAGTATATAAGTGAGGGTATTTCTGATTTTTCCAAAAATGAATTAATTTTTTTTATAAAGGAAAATTTTTAAAATCAATTTTCCACCAGATTTGTTCATAAATTAATAGTAAATTTTTGGAAATCTGAAATCAAAATTCCAAAGACATTATGATCTAAATGTCATCCTTTATCATGTGTTAAAATTACAAAACATTTCAAGTTGAATTGAAATATTTTCGGAAGAGATAGGAAATTACAAGATGACTCATATTATCTGGTTGCCTCATTAGATATTGACTGTTGAGGGTTTACGCCTCTGCACCCTGTAGGACTGAGTGTTTTGGTATTGCTCTTGTACAGCTAATAATCTAGTGGGAATATGGGAAATGCCAATCTTGGTATTGGGTATGGATTCTTTCTAATAAGTGGTGCACTCACTTTTCACCGATGACTGAGAACGGGTCGGTGGCAGCGGAGGTCTGCTATACCTCGTCCATATGGACAACTGACAGCGGAGGTCTGTTTACCTCGTCCTTGTGACAACTGACTGGCGGTGGGGGCCATCTCTCCCAATTGGGTTTATTCCACTCTTGAGTTATGGGTCTTGGATCTCTTCTTCCATTCCTAGTCCTTGTGACTACTTGGGTCTTTCTACTCCTAATTGGAACTGAATCTAACACGAGCAATGGATGATCACTGACTTATGATGTTGAAATACCCCGAACTTAAATATGGTGAATAGATTATTTTAATATGGTATTTAAGGGCCTAATAGTGCCTAAGTAATTTTGGTAAGGAAAATAAATACAAAAGAAATGAGAAAACGCTTAGAAAGCGGAAAACGCTAAAATAAGCGTTAAATAACCATAGGAGGTACGAGACCTCGGTTAGAGTATTACAAGGATTCATAGGGCTTATTCATGCCTAATTAGTATACGGGAATGATTCCCGAAGAAAACGGATCCAAATAATGTATTAAAACGCTAATAGAGCGTTAGCGCATGTTTTTCGAGAAAACTCGAAAACGTGATTTTAAGTGGTCAAACGAACCCGTAAAAATTATAGTTCATTAAATAACTATAATTAAGCATTAACGGAAGATTAATAACCAATAAAATAAAGAAACGAGAAAATTCCGGAAAACGGGCCCGGTTAGTGAACAGTACCGAAACCGGGTAAAATAACGAGCATTTTCTGTAAAAGATGAGAAAAGCTCCAACTAGTAGTACAATAGGGGGGCCTGTTTTAACAATTAATTCAGCCTCTCTCTCTCTCTCTCTCACACACACACACACTAGTTAACTAATAAATAAGTCAAAAAGCAATAAAGTAATAAAGCAAAAAGCAAAAAGCAACTTATACTACCTTTCCTTCTCTCTCTCCTCCCATTCCTTTCTTTCCTACGTGAGCACTCCCCCCTCCTGAAACCTCTCTTCTTCATCCTCTGGTGGCTACCGATTTTTGAGCTCTCCAACCAGCTCCCATGGCAACTCCACCTTCTACCTCATACTCAAGCCATATTAAAGCTCCAAATGAGAAAAAAGTACATATTCTTGCTCCTCTCTTCAAGCTCTACATTTCTATCTTTTCAAAATCCGAAAATGAGCAACTTCATCTCCATGGGTTTTCCCCATTTGAAGAGAAAAGCACACCATTATGGAGCTTGGAGTCTCCTCTTTCCAACAAGGTAAAAATCTCCATAAAAGATTCAAGTTTTCCCCACCTTCCTTTGGTAGTTGATTTTTGGCCCTTTGTAATGCCTTATTTTTCTCTCTCTTTTGAGCTTCAATTTCACCTAGCAATGGTGGTGGATTCTCCTTCTTGAACCAAGGGCTAAAACCCCTCCTAAAACACTTCAAAGGTAAACCCTAGAAATCTTGTTTTGAACATCTCAATGAGTTAGTATAAATCTAAGAGTTAGTGTATTAATTATACTTGTCTTTGTGTGCTTGGGTGATGGGAATGGAGTTTGGCAACTCCATTCCCCACAAAACCGATTTGGACAAGAAAGAGAGGAAGAGGAGAAATGGAAAAGAAATGAAGGAATCAAAAGCTCAAGGTAAGAGCTCCTTCTTAATGCTTAATATAATGCATTAGTGTAATGGGAATGGGTAAACAAATGAAAGAACCCAAAATATAGTACTAGGAATGTAGTTGGTGGAAGTTTGAGAGTATTGGTGAATTAATGTTTGGATTGAAGGCCTTAGAGCCAAGTAATTTGAGTATGTATATTGGTATTGTTGTTTGTGGAAGTTTTGGTAAATTCATATTGCTTTGAGTGCTGGTAGGACCCCTTGTGGGTGTGGCTAGATTAGGAATGAAAATTGGTGAGAATTGATGAAGTTGAGGATGTAAGATTTATGGGGAGGTTATGGCAAAATTTTAGTAGGAAATAAACATTTTTGGATGACTTCGTGAATGGGAGAACCAAGGTGTGTATTGGGTTGATTAGAGATGTTTAGTAACCTTGGAATGGTAGTTGTAGGATGAGAATAAATGAGTGTAAAATCTGTAGCAATAGCATGTGAAATGCATTGGAAAAACAAGAGAAAGAGTAGTGTTTGTAATCTTGAAGATGGAGATTTGACTTGGGTATAGGTAGTGCATATGTATAGGAATGAATTGGTATGGTAAAATGAAGTTAGAACAAGATGCAAAGTGCAAAGGAAAGTGTAGAAATGCACAAGTGTGCAAGTTATCAAAATGAGAAGGGAAATTTGTAGAAATTGGGCAAGAAGTTGAGTATGGATTGGACCAAGGATTTGAGGTGGTTTAAGGAGTGTTTTGAGGTGTTTAATTTGTAGGAAACTTGTGGAAAGTTTATGGAATGATTAGGGGTGGATTAAGGGTTGATTTGGGGTTGAAAAATGACCTTAATAGCAGTTTTAGCAGGGTCCGGGACTTAGGATATGTACCAAGTCCCGGACCGCTTCAAAAAAAGGCCCGAGAGTGAATGCAGGAATTGGTCCGGGACTTAAGTCCAGGACCAAGTCCAGGACCAGGTCTAAAAATCAGACGAAAGTACACAGAAGCATTGGTCCGGGACTTAGGGTCCGGACCACGTCCCGGACCACCCCCAGAATTCAGCAGAGAGTGTTTTTAAGGTTTCTAAACATGGGGGATTGATTGGTAATGGTTTTAGAAGTTGTTAAGGCCTTGTTTGGTGACCTTTAAAGGCCCTAAGAAGTGTAAACAAGTATGATAATTAAGAAAGTTTAAGTTTAAGAACATTAAGTTAAACCGAAACAGCGGGATAATGGGTTAAGTACGGGAGTAGTGGTTATGTATGTATTGCAAAGCTTAGTATTAATGGAACCATTTGGCATGTAGCCGGAGGTTCAAGAATAAGGCTTGAGGAATGAGAGTGAACCAAAGGAACAAGGGAACACCCGGTGAAGTAAATTCCGGAAAAAAGTCTGATTTTCTCATGCCCCGTATGCTAACCGAGTTACGTTGATTTGTGTGCTGTATGCTGGCTAATCAAGACTAAAGCATGAAAACGGTTTATTGCCTATCACTGTATGTCTTGCTGTATGCTGTATGAGCTAACCTTCTTGTTGAGTGTGTGGCTTCATTTAGTGCGTAGATCGACTCATAGATGAGTCCAGTTGTGTATTGACTCGTAGTAAGAGTCATGTTGTGAACTAATGGAACCGTAGCAATGCACTAAACCAACGAATAAATAAACGACAACACAAACCAATGAACTCACTAGAATGTGAGAGAGTGTACGGGAGTAATAACCTTCCGATAACGGTAGGAGAATCGAAATGAACAATCCACAAATAATAAGTAGTGGAAGTATATAAGTAACCTCTATTAGAGGAACTAAACTTGGTGCAAGACATGAACCATGAGAGTAGTAAAGAATGATGAGGGATCTTCAAACCCCTTAGCAATTAGTCGGCCCATTATGAGAGGACCCGACTTATGTAAGTAATGTCCCGAACATGAGAGTATTCGATACGTTGGGGAAACCCTTAAATCTGAGGATACTAGACGGTGGTAATTCCCTAAGCTAGTGGAGGTTTATCAAGAGAGATACTTCTAGCTGATCCATGAGATGTAATACTCTTAGAGAAGAGTGTTGGGAATTTGAGTAGTCCGGTAAAAGCGAACATTTGAGTATTTGAGGAGCTAAGCGTATAGCCCTCGTATTGTAGGTCCGGTGGCGAGTCTTGTGTATGACTCCACCCAGAGGCCAAAGTAATGAGTAATGAGTATTGCGTATGTATAAGTAAAGTAATGAGTACTGAGTAAGAAGTGAGTATGAGTATGTAATGAGTACCGAGTATTGAGTATGTATGAGTAAGTATTGAGTATAATACGTATGAGTAAGTATGGAGTATTGAGTAGTGAGTATGCACAAGTATAGTAACGAGTACAGGTAGGATCGTGTGCGAGTAAGGTATTGAACATGGAGTGATGAGTTTGCAAGAGTAAGGAGTGAGTATGAGTAGAGTAGCGAATATTGAACACAGTACTAACAGTAGTGAGTAACGCACGAAAGAGTATGAATAAATAACTAATACAACGTTGACCATTGAATTGTCTTCTTGGTAAGTATTGAACCTTGTATGTGTATGTAGGCATTGTTTATTGTATTGTTGTAGCATGAGTATGTATGTATGCATGTAAAATGAACTCCATGTATATCCGACCCAAAGTAGTCGGCGTAACCGCGTTAGCACGCGGTATATGCGACATTCATATTCAGCGTAAGCTGACCCCCTAGGGGGAACGTTTTTAGTGTGCAGGTACTCGAAGTTGACCACCGTTCTGGAGAGTAGGACGGGGACTGCTATGTAAGCATGGGTAGTTGTATAATAGGATCTGTATTTGTAATGTATTGTGAAATGGGAAGTTCCAAACTGTATCGGTAATTTAAGGATTGTAGTAGACTCGGTATAGTATTGTATTGGAGTTGTATTTGAATTATGGTTGAGTATGCAAGGGAAAGCAATGTATTGTGTAGAGTACTCGGTATGTTCATTCATCAGACCGATAGTATGTAGTATTGTAACTCGCCTTGTTAGTCACGTGGGTGACTAATGACATTGTACACCCGCCGTTGTGTATGAAGTATCCGCTGCGAAGGTAAGTATTGTACAGTAACGATGGTTTTAGCGGTAGGGGTGTTACAGATGTGGTTTCTTTTAATTGACTAACTTTACTTACTTGTTATTTATCCTTATCTTGACTTGTACCTTTGACTTGGTGATTTGGAAGTGCTTGTTCTTCTGGTTTTGTTTTAAGCGTTTGGCTTCAAGTTATTGTTTATTTTAAGAGTTATGCATTTTAACTTTTGTTTCGGAGAGTTGTACCAGTTCCATTCCAGGGAACTGACTCACCCCTCCCGGGGTGGGCTGCTTGGTTTCATCTTGCAGGTACGGATTTTATACAGGTGCCACGAAGTATGAGTGATTGGGATGGGAATTAGGATTTGTGGAACGTTAGCATATTTTTCTATCGTTAGGTTGTGTTATGTTTTCTTGAGTTCAGACCGTAGCATTTATAATCTTATAGGTTGTAATTGGTGAGGTTTGGTGTCGGGTGTTTGGAGCCCGATGATCTGTAATCGCCTTAGTATTTTATTTTCCGCTGCACTTTCATTAAGTAGGGGCGTTACAGATGCTTCTAGGGTTCAAAACTCGTCCATGCAAGAATGATGACTCAGATGCTTCTAGGACCGAAACCCATCCAAAATGTAAAAGATTGATTGTAGAAGATGCCAAATGTGGCAGCGATTGAGAGCTTGTGCATTGTTTTGAAAAGATGAATATGCTTTTTGGAGAAGGTGTGTTGTGCTTAAAGCTTTTAAGTGGTGGTAATTAGAAGTTATGACGAGCTTGTGGTGGAGTGGTGGTAGTCAGGGTTTATGACAAGCCTGTGGTAGAGTGGTGGTAGTTAGGGCTTATGACGAGCCTGAGGTTGAGTTCTGCAACTACGGTGAGTTCTGCAACTACGGTAAGTTCTGTAACTACGGTGAGTTCTGCAATTAGTCTGAGTTCTACTACTTTGGTGAGAATATGAAGAATCTGTATTTTTGGTGAAGACTCTGTATCTCTGAAGAATCTGCATCTTCGGTGAAGAATCTGTATCTCTAAAGAATATGTATCCTCGATGGAGAATCTATATCTATGAAGAATCTGTATCTTCGGTGGAGAATTTGTATCTCTAATGAATTTGTATCTTCGGTGAAGAATTTGTATCTTTGAAGAATATGTATCTTCGATGAGAATTTGTATCTCTGAAGAATCTATATCTTTGGTGGAGAATCTGTATCTCTGAAAAAATTTATATCTTCAGTGAAGAATCTGTATCTTTGGTGAAGAATTTGTATCTCTGAAGAATTTATATCTTCAATGGAGAATCTGTATCTTCGGTGAAGAATTTGTATCTCTGAAGAATTTGTATCTTCGATGGAGAATCTGTATCTCTGAAAAATCTTTATTTTCCGGGAAGAATATGTATTTCTGCATAATCTGTATCTTTGGTAACGAATCCGTATCTTTGGTGCAGAATCTACATCTCTGGTTTGACATTGAAAAATCTAGTACCAATAGATTCTATGATGCACTGATGCAAAATAAGTTTGATGTAACAGCTGTGTTGACTCAGCTGTCAAAATTGAATTAAATTTGAAAGAGATGACTTAGCGTCATAATGGGACTAACTTAATGTAAAAAAGGTGTTGACTTTACCATCAAAAAAGGGTTCACTCAGTGTCAAAAATAGGTTTGACTGTGGTGTTAAAGCAAGATTAATTCTATTAGAAAGAATGGAGTTGACTCGGTGTCAAAGAGTGGTGTGATTTATTTGTCAACAAGGGACAAGAATTTTACCATTTGTGTATTAACTAGCATCTTTCTCAACAAAAAATCATGGAACCTTAATTTCTTGTCATGGTTTTTTTGACAAGAACTTCATTCTTTTGAAATCGAGCATGCTTTCGAGCTTTTGAATTAATGGCATCTATGGTGGTTAGGGCTGATGGATGGTGGTTAGGGCTTATGATGAGCCTATGATTTTGGAATTGGGATTTTGAAGGTGTGGTTTATAAGTGGTATTTAGTTCTTCTGACATGCTTGTGGTTTTGGAATTGTAGTGGAGCTCAAGTTGTATGAGGTGGGTGATGGCCAGGGCTTATGACGAGCTTGGGATAAGTGGAGTTCGGAACTGTGGTGTTTGGTCACCATCAAATCGTTGCATCAATGGAAATTGCTGAAACAACAATTGCCCCCAGTATTTCTTTGTGCAATCTGAGTTAAAAAAAAGGTTCATGGCAATCGATTGGGACGATTGATTGCCCTCAACATTTTTATGTTAAACATGTGAACAAACCTCATCCCCACAGAGGTTAAGGCTTATTTGATGCGGTGCTTTTTCTACATACACTCGGTGTGCTTGGTGTTTGTACTCATCCTCACTTAGTAACTTCGTGACTATTGAATCCGATATTTAATGGACTTACATGTTGTATCTGCTACTGTCACTTGATTAGACACACAACTATCAAGTTGGAAGTCTTTGAAGCTTATAACGGGGCCATGGAGTATGATGAAAGACAAAAGGACCATGGAGGGATAGTTTGGTTATGAGGCTTAGGGATGACCAAAGCTACGACTTGCGCCTTCCCCAAGATTTGTGGCCCCCTTAATCAGCTAGTTAAGATTACTCGGGTTTTCGACTGTTTTTGGGATTAGTTTAAATCATCCATTGTTATGTTATAAATAACCTGTAGTATTATATTAATACTTAAGATTAATCTTTATAATCAATACCATCCATTCATAGGTTACTACACTTGCTCATAAATATACTTACTTGTATATTTTATGTATATATATGTGCATAACAATATATTTCATTACCATATGTTATGATTGAACTTAAAGTATTATTACTCTAAAACTCTCATTAAATGTATGAGTTGTCAAGTTGACCCTCTTTGGTCAATTAAGTTGACTTGGTTAATGAAATACCCTTAAATTAAAAATAGTGATTAATTAGGCTAATGAAGATTTTTAAGGATTAATTATGTTTGAATAATCATGAGGGAACAAATCCCGAAGAAAACGGATCCTTAAAACGGATTAAAAGCATAAACGAACCTTAAAGCGTGTTTTTCGAGGAAACCGAGAAAACACGACTTTAAGCGGGTTAAATAGACCATATAATTTTGATCAACAAATAGTCTTAATAATATTAATGAAGGTTTAGAACCAATAAAATCAATTAAACAAGAAAATTCTGGAAAACCGGTTCGGGTTAGTAAAAACTATAAAAACCGGGAAGTTGTGGGGTGTGAGTTAAATAAGCTAAACTAATGTGTCCCCTTCTGAAAATAAAAATCCAAAGTCTGTATGTGTGTGTAGGGGCCGGTTTTAATTCCCCCCCTCTCACTCTCTTTATTTGCCTCCTAACTCACTACAAGACAAAACAATAAAGTAAAGAAAAAGCAAAAAAAGACTCTCTCTCCTCTATTCCTCCCACACCCACCATACTCCCTCCTCTCTCTAATTTCTCTTCTTCCCCATTGAGCTCTAATGGCGATTTGACGAAGCAAGTCCAGCCTCCATCTCCTTCCTTATTTTTGAGCACTCAAACCTACTCCAAAAATCACAAAATTGGTACTGTTGGATTCCCCTTGCAAAGGAGATCATTCCCCTGCTCAAAATCCGAAATACCCCCTTTCAATTCTCCATGGGTATTCCTCTTCTTGAAGATTAAGACCACCATTAGAAGCTCCTCCTTCATCTTGATGGTTTGAGGTAAAAAGAAATTCGAAAAACTAACATTTCTAGCTCTCATTTGCAAAATTAGAAATTCCAAGTTTTGAGCTTTTTGTTCCTTGTGCTCTAGCCAATTTTGGCTTCACTTTTGGAGTGGGAATCTTGCTTTTGTGCTGTCCAACACTTCTTCTATACACTTGCAAGGTAATGTCTTTTCCTAAACCCTAAAAACATACCCTAAGCTCTAAATGGATTTAAGGGTTGGTTTTGAATTGAAATGAGTGTGTATTGATGGGCTGTAGCATTAGGATTTGAATTATCCATAACCGGTTAGAAGAGGAAGAGCAAGGGAAGAAGAAAGAAGAAAGGAAGAAAGGAAGAAAAGCTAGCAAATTCAAGGTAATGCCCAAACCTTGAATTAGTTTTGCAAATAATGTAAACCGATTTGAATACTTAGTATGAGGGAAGTATTTTGATGGTTAAGTAATGTTTAGACTGTTACATAGTGAATAAGAAGGTAATGAAGTTTTAGTAATGTCAAAGAATGAATAAAATGCTTGTAGATTAATTGAGGTAAATTGTAGATGTGTGTGTGGAGAATTTTGTATTGGTGTATTGAATAAACGGGTTGTAAGAGTGGTAATTTTTGAGCAAAAAAATGTGGTGAGATTGTTAAATTTTAGGGGAGACTATGTCAAAATTTACCTAGGAACTAGAGGACTTAAGAGCTTAAAGTAGGTGGAAAACACCTTGAAAACAGATTAGAAAAGGGACTATGTAGTGGGTAGGATAAGAGTGATAGATAATGCATTTTGAACCTTAGAAATAGCATTAGGAAAGGAACCATGAATGGTAGGAGTGGGAGTCAAAATCTGTAGCATAGCAAGTCTAAGGAGGAATTAATACAAGTGCTGAAATTTAAGTTAGAAAACAATGTGTGAATTAGTATGAAAAGGAGTAATGAGCTCAGTGATGGATTTAGGAATGTTTAGAAGTTTAATTAAGTGCTTAAACATGTGGGATTAAGGGTAGGAACAATGGGAAATTTACTAGGCAAAGGAAGGAGTGTAATAGATTATGAAAATGTAAAAACTGTTGAAATTGTAGCAGGGTCCGGGACTTAAGTCTAGGACTAAGTCCCGGACCAACACATTAAAATGGCCATGAGTTTCATGCTACAGCAGGTCCGGGACTTGGTTGATGTACAAGGACCCGGACCACATGTAAAAACCGTTCGAGAGTTTAAGTAGCTTCTGGTACGGGACTTGAGTGAAGTATGAAGACCCGAACCATGTAATAAAACTGTTTGAGAGTTCAGATCACAGGGTGGTCCGGGACTTAAGACCTGGAAAAGGTCCCGGACCAACCCAAAACATTAAAATTTAGTTTATAAAATGGCATTTAAGATAAGGTAAAGTATGGTAATGATAGTATAAGATAATTAGGACTTAATTAATGATGTTTAATGGTCATTAAAGGTATGAACAAGATTGTAAAGTAATGAAGAGTAAGTAACCAATATGAAAGTGTATGAATTGTAAGAACAAAGTAGCTATGAACCGGGAAACGTTAGGAATGTAGGAAGTAAGGTTAATTATGGATAATTAACCGCTCGATCGTATGTATGTGATAATGAAATACCCCAAACCTTTATGTGTTAATTAATTAAGTAATTATGATTTTCTAAGGCTAATTAAGTCCTTAAGAACGTTGGTGAAGAAAGAGAAACTGAAAGATAAAGGAAATGCGTAAAAGTCACAAGATGTGAAAATGCGCATTTAAATTATATTAAGAGGTATATAACCTTAAATAGGGTTATAAATATATTTTTATACCCTAATTACACACTAAAAACATGTGGGAAAAATTCCCGAAGAAAACGGATCCAAATAATGCGTTAAAACGCTAACAGAGTCTTAAAGCGTGTTTTTCGAGAAAACCCGAAAACGTGACTTTAAACAGTCAAATGACCCCGGAAAAATTATAGTTGATCATATAACTATAATTAAACACTAATGGAAACTTAAGAACCATTAAAATTAAAGAAACGAGAAAAATCCAGAAAACGGGCCCGGATTGGTGAATAGTATAAAAACCGGGAACATTTGGGGTGTAAACCGTAATAAGAGTAAAATACTCACTACTTTTGTAAAAATAAAAATCAGAACTCCTATCTACTACACTCACACGTTTTCCCTCCTCTCTCATATATAATTAAGTTACTTTAGTTACAAAACTACAAAAAGTGATAAAGTAGAATAGTACATAGTCACCTTTTACATTTCTCTCTCCTCCATTCCTTCCCCTCCTTCCGATTTTCCTTCTTTCCCAGCTGATGAATCAGCTTCTTTTAGCCAAAAGAAACCCCTCACTCACGTGAGAAACAACAAAACACAAGGGACCACCTTATTTTTCTCTCACCCCCACTTTATCACTTTTGAGCACTCTCTCTCTCTCTCCCCCTATCTTTCCTTCTCCCCACCGCATTCTCTCTTCTTCCTCCCCATGGTTGGTGATTTTAGAGCTCCATCCATGGCAGCCCTCCTTCCCTTGCTTGCCCAAGTCCACTCAATGCTTAAAACACAAAAATAAATACATATTTGTGTTCCTCTCATCAAGATCTCTCTTTCCCTCTTTTCAAAATCCCAAAAGGATGAAGTTCATCTCCATGGGTATATCCGATTTGAAGAGAAAATCAGCTTTTATGAAGCTTGGGGGTCCCCTCTTTCTTTTAAGGTAAGAAAAATCCAAAAATACTCATCTTTCCTCCATTTCCTAGCTTGACCGATTTTGCCCAGTTTTTGAGCCTCCATTGTTGCCATGCTCCAGCCCGTTTTATCCTCAATATAGGCGCTGGAGTCTTGCTAGGATGATTACCAAATGCTTCATGTAGAAATTGGAAGGTAAATGCCCTAATTTTATGCTTTAAGCACCCTTCCTTGTTTTGGGTTAATTAAGGTGTCTAAGTAATGTTAATTGGTCCCATTCACCATTTGAAAATTGGTCTAAAGGTTTGGGCCATTGGAATTTCCCTTGGCCGATTTTGGAGCCATGAGAAATGAGAGAAAGAAGAGGAGGAGATTTGGAAAAGAGAAGAAGAATTTATGAGCTTAAGGTTAGAAATCTACCCTAATGTGTATCCCTTGTGTTTTAGAATTTTGGGATGGGTAAATAAAAGAATGAACCAAAACTTATGATGAAAATGTGTTGGTTCTCTATAAGAGAGAATTGTGATTTTTATTTGATGCATTGTTTAAATTGTGTTATTTAAGGGCCTTAGAGCCAAGTATTTATGATTAATGTACCTTGGGATGATTGTTGAGTATATGTTGAGATTGTGTGCTGTTAGAACCCACTAAGGGTTTGGTTAGTTGAAATATGGATATGTTGCATTAGGTGATGAAGATGATGAGATTTGGGTGTGCTAATATAGTAACAAAGTTATGACGAAATTTTGGTAGAAAATGAGTTTTTAAGGTGACTTTATGAATTGGAGAGGTTAGGTGTTTGTTGAGTTGAATTGAGTTGATTTGTAACCATGGAATGGTAGTTGGAGAACTAAGAGGAATAGTATAAAAATCTGTAGCACAAGTGGTAGAAAAATCATGGATTTGGCTAGGGATGAACAAGAGTGTTAGTCTTGAGAAACAAAGGATGAACTTGGGTATAGATAGTGCAAATGGAAGGTGTGGTGATGAACTATACGTGTTTTGGTGAGGTGGTACAAGATTGTAAACTATCAAGAGGGAGTAAGAAGTGCATTAGTGGGCAAAGTGCAAAATGTGGGAATTGATTTTTGTGAATTTGAACAAGAATTGGGTGGTGAAATGTCCCAACGTTTTAGGAGTGTTTAAGGAGTGTTTTAAGGTGTTTAAACATGTAAGAAACATGTGGAAAGATTGTGTAATGATTGGGAAAAGATTGGGGAGAATTTGGAGTTGAAAATGTGTAAAAAACACTTTTAAAAATGGGGTCTATTGTGGACCGCCCCTATGGGGAGGTCCAGTAGAATCCTGCAGGCGATGGAGCTTCTGTTGTGGACCGCTGTAACACCCCTACTGTAACTTAAACAACGAATCGAATTTCAGCGGAAATATTTAATAACTTAACATTAACTAAACGGTTTGGTGTGACACGCTGTTAGCCACCCACGTGGCTAACAAGGCAGAATACATACAAAACGTATCGGTCTGATGCACAGACTCCCGAGCATAAGTACTAAACCATACATACAACAACATTACCGAGTATTAATATTTACTTCCATAACTGTATAACTGTCAACTCATGATATACCACCACGGGAGCACAGGCGCATCTCGGGTCTAAACATCCAAAATCCATCAAAAGTATTTCATAAAACCTAGAATCTAGAGCCACTCCGCCTCCTCGATCCTCATCCTGCAACATAGAAAAATATGGTGCCCCAACGGGGCTCAGCAACCCATGGCTGGTATGGCTAACGTGCAACCCGTCGGCTACCGGGATACACGCAACCAGTTGTCATGATAACATGGCACCGATTTTTAACATACAAATTACATAACATAGCAACAAGAATTGCATCACAACATTAGCACATAACATAACAAGTACGATTCTCTTTAGGAACCAAACCAAAACATAGTCATTTCACCTGGAGGGCCTAGAGATTGCTGCCAAACTCATGCTAAGCTCGTTACATAACTCGTTACCGTCCTGTTAGATGAACGGATAACTTAACCCAAAGGTGCGTCGGATATAGTAATCCAAGCACACCGAACATAGTATGCCCCTATGGCCCGACGTGAGTCAGTAAAATAGCCTTGGATAAGCTAAAGGCAGGCTGGAAACCAAAAAGGAAAACAACCATAACATACAGAGAGAACCGAACCGGTTATGACATCGACCCCCATACCCACACGCGTGGCCGGAACGACCAGACTCCTCACTCCCTGGTTAGCACTTGTTAGAAGCCGCATTATTGAAACTTAGTAAATTAATTCACAAGTAAGGGTTACGTCTCAATAATAATAATGACAATAAACTCATTTCATGACTTAAGTCTTACAAGGTCAAAAACACACAGAAAAACAAACAACACACAAGCCGGTGCAAACCGGTAGGCAACAGACTACAAGAAAACCATACCTTGGTCCCTGCTGCGACTGGTTTCCACCGTAGGCAACTCCTATACACATTTAGTAATGTCGGTTAATTACTGTACTTGACTTCGATTAACTTACAACTTCACTTTTCTTACTTATTTTATTCTCACACTTGGTTATAACTTTTCATCCTTTTAATTGTCATTATAACACACCTAACATGTCTTAAACAACCTTATAACATCATTACTAACTAATCACCATCATTAGACATCATTTACTAACCTTAAACTAAGTTTTTTAAGTGGTCCGGGACTTGGTCCTTATCTAAGGTCCTGGACCTATACTTGGCTTAACTCTCGGGTGGTTTTTATGTAGTGGTCCGGGACTTCATACTGGACTTAAGTCTCGGACCAGTATAAGCTAGCAATCCTCGAGGGTAAATCAGGGGGTGGTCCGGGTCTTAGTACAAGACCTAAGTCCCGGACCAAGGAAACATATGAACTCTCGGCCCCTTTTTATGCATGGTCCGGAACATTACCCTGGACCTAGCTCCCGGACCACTGCAACAGATTTCTAAATTTGACATTTTCAAGTCTTGTTTCATCTATTCTCTTCATCCATTGTTTTACCCAAGCTTCCCACATGATCTTAGGTATATTCTAATGCTAAAATAACACCTCAAACTTGTCTAATTCCTTATCCAACTTGTTACTCAATTTCTTACAAAATTTACCAACACTTGTGATATTTTTCCTTAAGTTTCTAAGTGGTAGTTTTTATGCCTACAATACCAACTAACCAAAATGTTACCTTAGTTACACTACCACTACTCCTTATGCATTATTTCAGCCTAGCACCTCCATTATACAAGTTCTTTCTACTCTCCCCCAATTCACACTTAACTTTCATAAACATAATTTCTTCTCTTATTCACCAAACTTCTCTAAACCTAACTATTTTTCCTCCATGACCTTGATGTACGACTATCACCAAATGAACACTAAATTCTCCAAGAAAATGCCCAAGCCTTTCTAACACCTAGAACACCATAGTCCCCTTTTTTCACCAGTTTAAGTCTTAACATTTCCTAGCACAACCTAGGTCACTAAACATCATTTAAACACCTAAACTTCTTGTTTTCTACTTAAATTTTGACATAGCTTTGTTAGTATTTCCTTACACCCAAAACACAAGGTTTTTTACCTTTAAACACTCAAGAACATTTATCCACACAAAAATGTTCTTTACACACAACTAAGCCTTAAACTACACTACATCACAATATAGTGCATAATTTAAATTGCTTGGCACTTAGGCCCTTAAATTGCATGGCTCTTAGGCCCTTAAATTGCATAAACCTTAAACACTGAATTTCCCACATAATATATGTCTTTGACCTGAAAATACACACATCATTTCATATGTCTTTAATAGCCTCTTTGAGGATAGTTTTTTTTAGCTCATTTGCCATTGGCTCCTTAGGTAGTTTATTAAGCATTTTAAAGCTCAATTTTCCTAAAACACATTAGGTTAGGTTGTTTATCTCTTCTCCTTCCAAACTTCTTTCTTGTTTCCTTGGATTTAAGATTAGCAAGGAACTTGATCACTTGTCAACCTTCTATCCATACACAAGTAAAGATAATGAGCTTTAAGCTTCATGCTTATACTCATTAATAAACCTTAGGTCATATAATGTCTTAAAACAAATAAATGAATGTTTTACCTTAGACTTCAATGGGAATTGGATTAAGTAGCAAGAGAGGACTCCACCTAGCCCTTTGAAGATTGGAATAAAGCTAAGAATGAGCAAAAAGAAAACACCATGAAGAGGTGATTTTCAGTCACATATAAAAACAAGAGGAAATGAAGCTTTTCTTTGGTTTTCTTTACCTTGAAGCAAAGGAGAACAATGAGATGTAAAAAGATGAGTTCAAGCTCCTTCCATGGTGATTCCTCTTGGCACCGAAATAGAGGTTTTATTGATTTGAAAAGACAAGATTGTAGAGCTTGACTAAACTAAGAGAATGGTGGTCTTGGAATTAATTTTGGTACATGGTGCTAGGAGATATAAGCAATGGAAGATGGAATATTGGTGTGGACTGTAGCAAAACCGAAAATGAGAAGAGAGGAGAAGGTTGGAGATGGTGGGAAATGGAGGGAATGAGAGAATGAGGAGAGAGGTTTCACTTTGCAAGATATTATAAGCTTAAAGTAAATAGTTCTTTTTGCTTTATCAAACTTCTTTCTTTATTTAACTAGCTAAGTGTAACACCCCAATTTCAAGACCTAATTTTTTTTTTAACAACACAACGGACGACTTACTACTACAAACACTACAACGGGGGTGCTACCACCACACTCACTCATTAGTGAGTGCTAAGGCTAAGTACCACTATCTCTTCCAAAATAAGTTATACTTTCAACCTTTATATATTCAGAATATAACCACAACTTATACAAACTTACACTAACATTATTAGCTTATACAAAACTGTATAACCATAATACATAAGTACTTAATGGGAATAATTACAACGCCCTCTATCTGCAATCTATATTCCTCTTTAGCTGCACTTCCTCATGCAACTTCATGACTAGGAAGAAGCACCATCCTTTCCTGTATCTGTGGTCAGTCATACAAGCACAGAGAAAAGACCACAGGGCGTAACGCCAAAATCAGCAACGCTGAGTAACTCCCATCACAACATGTAAAATTCATTTTACTTTGTAAAACTCCAAGATTATATAAACATAGCAACAAAGATAGTGGAACACTACAACCTTGACAACAGGATAATAGCATAGCACAATCACAATAGGGTCAACACATAAAAACCACAGATTAGCACCACCTGCAGCTTACCTTAGCATAAGGTGCATAAATGATCATTACAAATATTATCAAGTATCACTCACAAAAACAATCTATATCAATTAGTAGGCAGTATAACCAATGTCAAGATCCACTGAGTATAACATCCAAAGCCATGATACAATTTCCACCTGTCCTCAGGCAATCGGTCTTTCGACTTAGAGCACTAACACTCTCGACCCCTTGGATAATTCACCTCACCCCATGTCCTTAAGTGTGCACACCCCCTATGAATCATCATTCCATAGAGTAGATCATGATGGCTTAGCTCCAATACATTGGTAGGAGCAAATAATAAAAGACCCCAATACATTGGCAGGGGCAGTCTCAGTAAACTCCAATTCATTGGTAGGAGTAATATTTCATAAACACATAACCACTTGGCTTTGGCACAACCTTGCCTTACACCTCACTTCCATATCCATAACTATAAGATAAATAAACACATAAAGTCAATATAATCACTATAGTAATTGCTGGATAGAAATAGCATCACAACAGTAAACATCATTTTCCACTGTAAACACCTGTACAAAGACCAAATTCATCAAGCCAAGTATTCATCTAACTTCACTCAACCAATATAAACCACAATGGTCTTTATGACACAAGAAAATCAATCCACACACAAACACACCCTTCTCGGCCAAACATAACAGCAATGGTGAATAATTACAGTTTTACAGTTAATTTACAAGGTAACTAATCAACAATCACTTTGACAAATGTTTAGGCACTTTCTTGCCTTACCCCACACTTCCATATCAGTATAGAACATGTTATAGCATCACCAAGATCAATATAACCAGACATAACAATTGCTGGACAGAAATAACACAAAAAAATGTTTACAATTTACCGTTGTAGCAATTTGTGCCTCCAAGTAATTTTAGTAAGTTTCACTTGAACCAAGATGCCAACCAGCATCATATAATTAATATTAACTTAGTTTATCTCTAAAACACAGAAGAATCAACTCATATAAACATTTCCACACTTGGCTGTACAAATAACAACAGTGACAATGACAATTTACAACCATTGTAACAATTCGTGCACTTATGTGCATCCAACAAATTTTACTGAGGTTAACTTGAACTAAGCTGTTAAACAGCTTCATATAATTAACATAACACCCAATGATCTCTAAAACACAAGAGATTCAACTCATACAAATACCTTTACACTTTACTGTACAAAATAACAACGATAACGATAACAATGACAATTTACAGTCAATTTCTTAGGTGATTTACCTATGGTTTTTAGCCATCCTTTCTTCCCTTTTATACTCACCTAATATATGTTAATAAACCACTTTTAATCAAGGCTAGCCCATGTCCAAGCTACTGATCCAAACAGCAACTAAAGCATCCATTGTTATTTAACAACAATCTTGCATTTTGACAACTTCCTTTTTACAATTTGTGTAGCCATGTTGTTTAACCTAATTAACCTTAACTAATTGATCATATACTCTTACATAGACCTTATAAACCTTAATGATTCATTAAACTCAGAAGAAGACAGCTCCTACAGTGCCATCTTCCAATTCAGTTGAAACAACAACAACAATAACATTTACATTTTATACAGTTTTGTACATCTTAGCATATCTTTGCTATTCCATTAGATATAATCAATAAAAACGTCCCCCTATCTCATTATAAGATAGACCAACCCCATTGTTCTGTAATAACCAAGAAAAACAACCTATACAACTTCACAACCAAACAAGTTTCACCTAAAACACAAATACAACATTTTTGGACAGATTTAAGTTTTCTTGCTTTTCTAGCCTAAGAAACTCATCAAACTTGCTTCCCAATTTTACATAGATGTTCATACATCTAAGTAGCATATTTTCCTCAGAAATTCCATTTCAAAACGCGGAGAAAATCAATTTAAAACCCTGTTATACAGAACAGTACACAATAGCAGTTTTAGAGCACATCTTGTCATTAAACTTGTTCTAATTTGTCTAGCTTACTTCATTTGTATAGCCACGAATTTTATCAGTTAAATAGGAGAGTTAAACCTCTAATAATCTGCTAAATACATACTTAATAACCAAGGATAATCAATAAAGAAGTCAGCTCCTTAAAACCGCAAATCATCAACAAGGTAAAAATCAGATTTATAAACTTGTTGTTCAAGGTAGTTACCTGATATGACTCTTGCTATTTTCTCTAAAATTTCTATAGCTTTAAGGCCCTTCCTTGTTCTCCTAAATTCTCCCAGCTTTGGACTTGATTTCTTCCTCCTTTTACTTGCGTAAAACAACAACTCCAGCAGCGAAATTCCAGCGCCCTTAGTCTCGGTAATACTCTCCACTTCCTCTTTGTTGTTAATTCTCTTCCAGTTTCTAAATTCCTTTTACCACATTGAGGCGTGCGTGAATGAAGAGACAGAAGCAGCGCAAAGTAGTTCAGGGATGGGACTTGGGAGAGTAAAACTGCCCACAATAACTAGTGAAAAGGTATGATATTTCAGCCATGGTACGTACTACTTGTTGCTGTTTTATTCCTATTGGTTGTATTGTTGGTTAGCCTAGATAATGACACTAAGCTCATGACCAAGCATAGGAAAGGCGGCAACAGCAATCTGATTAATATATATGTAGAATACTAATGATTGCTGGAAGACAAAATAGCTAATACATGAAATATATATTACCGGTATCAAATGTAATATGTAACCGGTTGTAGTTATTTACTTTAGTTGCTGGCTGAATATAATGGTGACACCCAGCCTTGCTCTCTCGGTTATGACCAGCACTTGTTACGGTTATTATTTTTTTCCAGCTTACTACTACTATCTAAATGACTTACGTAGGTACTAGATAATAGGAAGCTCAAAAGGGAGAAGAAGTGACCGGCAACAACAGCGTAGAAAAGGAAGGAAATTTCCTTTCAGCCAAGGTATGTGACGGTAATGATGATATCTATCTTGTCTTAGTGTTTTTTTTTATATGAGCTACACTTGCTGGCTCAATCTGATGAAGCCACCTACCCCATAACTAAGCAGGGTGGATCGGCAGTAAAAGGATAGAGATATAAGTGCAGGAATGATAACGATTATATAAGATATAGTTACTAATTAAGCTACATATGTAAACGGTAATACAAGGCTGAACATTTTAGCTTTATTTGCAACTGTACACGGGTGTAATCTTGGCAAGGGAAAATCAGCTGCCTACAATAAATGCTACTGTAAGAGTTTAAGGCGGGTAATCATCACCAAGGACATAATAACTAATTACTTGTAACATTTATAATATGTGGTGTTACTTGGCTGAAAACACATCAAATTGGCGGTAATATGAAGCTGTTGTACAAGGCTTTGTTTAGCTTTGTTTTTGCTGGAAAAAAAATGAAGGCTACTTAAGGATGAAGAAAGGTCTAATTTGACTGTCTATACTAATGTATAAAATAGGTGGTAATGACAAGAGAATAAACTAGCTATTTATATACATTTACAACCGGTATATAAACTTAACATGTCATTTGTAACAATGACACATTTTAACATTACAGTCAGTAATATAAATTTAACATGTCACTGTAAAACTGACACATTTTAATATTATAGTCGGTCACTTTTACCAATAAGCTAGGATATAATAATAATAACGGATAAGACTAAAATAACTAAACGATCTAACGCATACACATATAAAATAACAAGGAAAGTATATATTGTAGCTAGGATTTTCTCAGGTGTTTCACTAAGTGTGGTGAGTCACACTTAAAAACCGGCCCCCTTATTAGTCTTAGGATATTTATGGTCTTTGTTGACCATATAGTTGACTTATATTGACTAATGTCTTAAACTAGCACTATTTGGTCACTATTCACAAATTAGTGCACATAATTATGAAATTTTTGATTTCCCATTGATTTAGACTTCCTAATGTTATACTCCCTCCGTCCTGAATTGACCGTCCTGTTTGCTTTATGGCACGTTTTTCCACTTCAATATTAAGCATATAAGATAAAATAATTTTATAAAACTAAATTTTATAACATATAGTTTATCATGTAAGGAATCATATGCAAAACTTAAATTTTTAAAATTAATTTATCTTATATGTTAAAAATTGAAGTCAAACGACATATCCAAATAGTAAACAAGACGGTCAATTCAGGACGGAGGGAGTACTAAGTAGTACACATGTTGATTAAAGAGTGATGGGCATTTAGCCACTCAAAACCCATTTCTAAGACAATTTATCAAAATGTGCTTTTAAGACTCCTTAAAGCACATTTTGTGTTTTAACTTGTTTTCAAGCTTGGTTTTCTTTGGTAATTGATTTAACATGTTCATTAACATGTAAATAAGGTCTTGGTAGGCTCTTAGAGTCTAAACCAAGGTTATCCCAAGCTTAGAGCACATTTTTGCTCTAATTGCCTTTATGGCGTTTTATAGTGTTTTCTATGGTTTAAATTGTTCACTAATGTTTCTAAGGCACTTTTTAGCCTTAATATACCACAATTTAATATTTCAAAAACATATAAAGGTTTGGGGTATTTCAACCGCCCCTAGGACCTCCCTAGAGGGGCGGTCCAGACCAGAGAAGAAAAAAAATTTTAGGCTTCTAATGATGGGGGATTGATGGGTAATGGTTTTGGATGTTGTTAAGGCCTTGTTTGGCGACTTTAAAAGGTTTTAGGAAGTATAAACAAGTGTTGGAAATGAGTGAGAAGTAAGGACTTAAATTGACAGGAGTAAACTAAGTATAACAGGGCAAGGGGTTAAGTACGAAAGTGATAGTAGCTTACATACCGTATAATCATGATGTTAATAAAAATGATTGAATAATAATACCAGTTTTTCTGGAATTAGCTGAGGAGCGTGAGATGATGCGTTAAGAGTAAATCCTCGGGGACACGGTAGAGTAACCCACGGTGTAAGGTATGGTTTTCTTGCAACCTGTGTCCTACCGGGTTACACCGGCTTGTATGCCAACTTGTTTTTTTGTATGTTTGCCACCTTGCAAGATAAAGCATGTAATGAGTTTGCAGTAATTCCTTTATGTGGCGTATTTAGTTCCGATACCGTTTAACCTCTATGATGTGTTAACCTGTAGCTAACCGACTCTAGGATCACATAAGAGATCGGTATTGGGACTTAACGTCCCAACCTACGGGAACGTTCTAACTATGGCTATCAGTGTGTTTATTGTATAATGTGATTGTGTGTGATGTGTGTTTCCCTTGTAATATGTCGTTATCTAACGATGGTTGTTGTTCATGTATGACGAATGGTATAATACCTCCCTTAGTTGTTTAACTAAGTTGTAACACCTTATGGTGTCATGTTGTGATAAGTTCCATAAGGGAACCACTAATTAAAATATATTATGGGGGGTGAGGAATCCAGGGTGTCCCGGTCATGCACATGTGTTTGGGAGTTGGTATCTATAGCTGAATTAACTCCCTCTCTGTTTTGGTTGGTTTTCCTACTTGGATTACAATCACCCACAAGTTTAATGAGAGACTTTTGTACCTTGATTATTATTCGAGGCTAGGGGGATATGTGTATGGTGTGATCGGGCCTATATTAAGGCCGACACATCGAAATAAAGTAAATGTGTACAGTGTGTTCGGTCCTATATTTTATCCGACACACCTTAAGAAAAGTTACGTTCTCTAAGAAGAGCGGTGTTACGTTGTGTATATGTTATTGTGTGATGGGTGTTGATATGTTTGTGTACGTTGTTTACCGAAATCAACTCGGTGTTAATAAAAGAGGTAATTAAGTATAACCCGATTAAATGGGTATGTGTAGTCTAACAAGGAATAGCTCCACTAAGGTAGAACCCTCAAGGGTCAAGGAACACAATAACGTGAACTAACCAATGTGATATGTTAACCTTATGCTTGTATCCTTTGATTGGATGTGTGTGAATTATAAGCATGATATGTATTTATAGTTTCTATGTATGATTTAAAAATAATCAACCACAAGCTTAGACGACAATTAGTTGTGTGTGGCCCGGTAGTATGCAGGCTGCACGATTACCATACCAGCAAAGGTGCTGAGCCCCTTTGGGGGCCCCATTACTTTTCAGGTACAATGGAGCTGGCAGCTGTTCGAGAGTAGGACGGGGTAGCCGTTTAAACATGGATTTAGTTTGTTTATGTAGTTGTTGTGGAGGGTGATTTTTCGGTATGAGGGGGGGTCTATCAAAAAATATGGTCAGACTAGAAAGCCTAGATCCTAGAAACTGCCATTCTGTGGAGGGTGAAAACCCGTTATTCATGGCATCCCTCAAATACCTACTAAATCGTCCGTCTTTCCCAGAAAGCATAAAGGGGAATGCAAGTGTGCACTACACCCGCTCTCGATGGGCTCCACGCGGACTTATACCGTAAGGGCGGAATTGACTAGAGTCGCCACCTAGTTTGACCTATGATAACTAGGAAGGAAAAAAAGAAGGGTTCTAAGAACCGTAGATTGACTCTGAGATTGTTGCCTATGGATAGGACTTATCTGGTCATTTCAGAGATTCTACTGTGGGTTCGCACTGGGTTACACCCCTTAGAAGTGGCAACGACCACGACTTTGGATTGGTGCCCGAGGAAACCTCGGTCTCCAATTGTCAGGATTTCCTCCTTTCAAAACCTTTTTAGAGAGATTCATTTCAGAGCCAAGGATAGGATTAGGACGGAAGGAGAGAAAACGAGCGGATGAGGCGAGCTTTTCTGCCAAGCTAGCGCTAAGAAGAAGAATTGATGAATTCAAATGAATATAGAATGAGTATTTGGGAAACATCCGAGGTTGAGAGAAAAGACAAGATTTGGAGTCTGATGGTTTGAAGTTTGTGGGAGCCAAAGAAGGTTTGAGTGTTTCGAGAGGTTTGGAGAACACCTTAGTATGGGAAAAATGGTTTTTTATTTGGAGTGGGGTCGCACCCTGGATGGGCTGCCTACGTACTCAACTCCCTGTTGAGATCAGGCCTTACGTAGTTCACGGCATTTGGGTTTTGGAAGTTTTGATGTTTGTGGAGTTTGAAGATATTTGAGGTGTTTGTGATATTTCTGGGTTCAGGGTTTTGAGAAGTTTCGAGTTTGAGATGTTAGTCTGTGAGACTCTCGGATCTGTGAGACATTTGAAACCTTGAGATGTCGAAGTCTGTGAGACGCTTGGGTCTGTGAGACGTTCGGGTCTGTGAGACGCTCAGGTCTGTGAGACATTCGAATCATTAGAATAACAAAGTCTGTGAGACGCTCGAGTCTATGAGACATTTAGAGTGTATAGGAAATTGGAATGGAATTGGAACTGAAATCGAAGTTGAATCGGTGTTTGAATGAATATTGATTTGAATTGGAATTGAAGAGAATTTGGATTTGAATGAGTTTGGGATTGAATTGAATTGAGATGAATTTGGAATTGAGATGAATTTGAATTGAATTGAATTTGAATTGGAATTGGAATTGAATTTGAAATGGGTTTGAATTGAATTTGGTTTGGGCCGAGATTGGAAAACGGGTCGATTCAAAGTTCAGGTTGATTGAAGTAGGGTCGATCAAAGTTAGGCTGGTCAAAGTCGGGTTGGTCAAAGTTGGATCGAGTCAAGGTCAAAGTTCAGTCAAGTAAAAGCTTCAGGTCAAACTTGGGGTCAAGTCAAAGTTTCATTCAAGGCGAATTGGGCCTTGTTGGGGTTTCGGGTCGAATGGGCCTGGTATGGGCTTTTGGGCTAAATGGGCCTTGTTTAGGCTTTTGGGCCGAATATGCCTTATTTGGGGGCTTGAAATGGATTTGGGTCGAATTGGGCTTGGGCCCAAAATGGGTTTGGGTTGAATTGGGCTTGGCATTAAAATGGGTTTGGGTTGAATTGGGCTTGGGCCCGAAATGGGTTTGTGCCCGAAATGGGTTTGGGCCCGCTTTTATGGGGTAGGCCAATTTTGTGGAGTTGGGCCAAGTGTGTCTTTGATTTGGTTTTAGGCCGAATTGGCCTATGGGCCTTATTTGAGTTGTTTTGAGCTTTTGGGCTTTGGAAAATTTGGGAAGAAATGATTAATCAAATTGGGATGAATTTTGAGAAAGTGCTTTTATTAATATATGTTATTATAATAAGATGTGGTTTGGGTCTAGGGATTACCCAGTTTATTAGGTGGGACCATGGCTCACCTAAATCTTAGGGTTCACCCTCTATCCTAAGGCTTGGTCCTAAAGACATAGTAACTAAGGCTTATGACATTAATAAACAACAAGCATGGGGCATAAATCACCAAATATCAAAGCAAATATCTCACATAGGGTACAAACATTGGAGAAGCAAAATGAAGTGTAAACATTATGTGAAAAAATTAGGTGATTGAACACTAGCGAAAATCCTACAAGATTTCAAATTAATTTCGAACTCTAATCAATATGTAGAAAGGGGTAAGATAAGCGCTAGGACAACATAATCCAAAACCGGCTAGAGATAACATTCTAAAATTGTTCACATGCAGAGAATGAATTAAATTACGAAAATAAATAAATCCAAAGAAAACCAAAAGTAAGAACAATAAACAAATTACAAATTAATACAAACATAGATAACAATCTTAATTAAAGAGCTGCTATGGGGGGTCGCATCGACGCCGCCTCACTTGAGCTGACAGGATCAGCAAGAAGTGCACCAACCGTTACATATGTTTGAAGTGGTGACCCCGGTAGTCCAAGCCAAGATCCCGTTCCTTAGTCTTAGAGTAGTTTCCCGTTTCACGAGCATTATGTACATATCAAAAACACAACCAAAAGAGGTAAAATGCATTAGTCAAAGAACGGAAGAGGGTTGGGATGTGTGCAATGGGATCATACGGCCCCTCTCACTGGGAGGAAAGGGGGCAATCTAATCATCTCCCACACCCCAACCGAGAACATAGAAACGAGTTTCAAACTGCCAACAAATGCTATGAATTGTAAAATAAATCAAGCATTGGGGTTGCTACTCAAATTAATTCGTCATCTTAGATTATGACTCAACCAAAAGTGTAGTATCCAAAATAGGGGTTGTGAGTCATGTGGGATCATACCTAGAAGGGGTTTATATCATTTCCCTCCAAGATGAAGAATTAATAAAGACCAACCAGCCATTAAATGATTTATCTATCAATTATGACATAGGGCAACTATCACTCTATTCATGTTTTTTGTCTAACCGCAAGGGACAAGTCATGCTAGTCTCAAACTGATTTCCAAACCGATATCTAAGCGCAAGGGACAATACAATTGAATTACAGTAAATTTTGGAAAATAGAAGTTCCAAACCCATGTGGGGTCGTGCGGAGCCCAAAACGCATCTGTAAGATCAATCCGCTTAATCCAGGGTCAACTCCAAGTCGAGCAGGAGCAGCCCAAACCCAATAGGCCGATGACAAATAAGTTCTATAGTTACACTAATTTCCACGGCCCGCCAACTGAAACAAGAGAGAGTCGAACAGACTTCAATAACCCAAATCAGCTGTAAATAGCAAAGGATGAAATGGGCCATAATCACCAACCCAAACTGGCCCTACCTTATCTTCAACAATCACCTAATTTAATCCGATCTGGCGCATGAACCGAATTTAACAGAAGGGTCCACAAGGTAAATCACGAACAGAGCAATGCTCTGTAGATCAGGAGTATCATTAAACAACTTCAGAGAAAGTTTAATTCAACAAATCATCATCATAGACAGTCTGAGATCACCCCCTTTATCAAGTTCATCAGAGGATCAATCAAATCCCCAAGTCTTATAGGTTTATTTAAGCCTCAAACATAGTGAGCTAAGTCGGTGTACCACCAGAGAATAGGTACAACAATCCTAAACCCACATGATTTCTTCCTACCAGATTAATCACTTAAACACGGACAAATGGGCCAGCAACATCACTCATACAAGGAGCATAACTCCAAAGTCAAGAAACCGAAACCTCTTTAACAACAGCAATACATAAGCCAGCCAACATCAGGAAACCTTGAGCTACAGAAAGGTAGCATTCACGCAAGGTATATACCGGTTCCCAAATCAGAAAAGTAAAGCATGCTTAATTGACAGTATCGCACAGAGCCAGCAACACCAATAAACACACTTGTTGAAAGAAATCTAAGACTATTCGGTTGAAGATTTTAATACTGGGATGAAGATAGTAGCATTCCTGCAAATAACTTAAGAGAGGAGAAAAGGGGTCAAAAGAAAAGAGATTAGACACAAGTTAGTCCATAAATATGATCGGAATGGACAAAGCGAGAAAAGAAAATTTTCAGCAAGAGGGAACATCCACCCGTTCCCCGGCTTCAAAAGAATTTCTTGCCTCTTGTAACATAAACCAGTTCAGAGAGAAACAAGACCGAAACGGTGAACATCAAGCATCCAAACCGCGGCGCAAGAACGAGAAATACACATAAACCAAGTACATAAGCCTCAAGATTAGTGTAAGGCTCACAATCTGAAACGGTGTTGCCGAATCCATGGCAATGACGCTTGGGATGGCATCGTACAAGCTCATTAGGGATGATAACCTCCACCGATGCACGGCGAGATTAGAAGTAAGAGTGCAGTTGAGGGAGGACTGGGGTCGAAATCAGTACCCATAGTAGAAAAGAAGCTCAGAAAAATATCTTGGGAGTTTTTCAGTTGACGACGAGAGGCTGAGAGAGGATGGAGGCGGTCATTTGGTGGCGAGATTATGGCTGTTTCAATTTCCTGAGATGGAGCAACGGGAATTCTTGTCTGATTTTCTTTGAAAGAACGCTCGACGAAGAAGAAAATTGGGAGATCGAGAGATGAAGGAGACGGCGGGTGTGTGTCGCGGTTCTGGTTTTTGGAGATGAGGAAGGGAACGATCGGGAGATGATGATAGGAGATGGAGACGACCGGTCTTTTTGTAAAGAGTCACTAGGGTTTTTTTTGTCAAGTTGAAGTGAGGCTAGGGTGTGGAATGGGCCTTGAAGGGTTGGGCCTTATTTGATTTTGAAGCAGATTGGGTTATGATTAAGTTGACTGGTTGGTTATTTGGTTTGACTGTGAAGAAGTAAAATATGACTCAAATTGAATAGACTCCCTAAAACGCTAATGTTTTTTAAAAAAAATGAAAAAAATGCAAAGTAAGGATGAAACGATTTTATTAATAAAATAAATCATTTTTTTATGTACATATAACATGAAATAATAAAAATGCAGACGAAAAAGCATATAAGTAAAATGATAAAAGTAATGATAATAATAAATGCATAAAATGTTAGGAACAATACTAAAAATGATAATGATAAAGCAAAAGCCAACACTAAAAAAAAAGACAAGAAAATATGATAATAAATGGGATAAAATAAAAAATCCATGAACAATAAAAAGAAATGAATAGGTAAATAAACCAAAAGGGATAGGTTTGAAATCGGATTGTCGTTGGAAATTCATTTTCAAAGAGTTGGATTTTTTCTGAGATGCTTTGAAAAATGATTTAAGAATTTTGTCAAAAAACGATGGTTTCATTTTGGCATGCACGTGAATGTGTTTTGAAAAGAAAGGCGACGATCCTCTTATTCTATTCACTATTTCGGAATTTGCTTCATGAGGTGAGAATTTTTGGTGTCTACAGTTGTAAGTGGCGTAAGACCGAAGTTTGATACCGGTAACTGAATGTATAGACTCGGTACAGTTTGTAATGTAAGTATATTTGTTTTCAGTTTCGTAACGGTTGGTAATGTAAAGTGTAGTGCTCGGTAATCTTGTCCATCAGACCGGTACACTATGTATGTATTAGCCTTGTTAGCCACGTGGGTAGCTAACGGCGTGTAACACCCATTGATTTAGTCAGTGTTTATGATGTAATTTCTGCTGCGATTAATGGTTAAGTGTGGTGTTATTAGTTGGGGTGTTACAAAAAGTGGTATCAGAGCGATGCTTCGCTCTGATGACTGGAATTATCGAGCTTAGGAAGTACCGAGTTAGGAGTTTAAGACTTTAGGTTAAGGGTTGAGCGATAGCGTGAGAAATATGCTAGTTAGGAACTACCAGTGTTTACTGGATGCCTACAACATCCTTCCCGCCCTCTACAACCCCCATTTTATAACTCAAGAAAGAATGTCAGAGAGATGGAAAGTTCTCTCATACTCGGGAGGAACCCGATCAGGCTGTTATGAATTGTTTTGGTAAGAACCAGAACATGTCATACGGTAGATTCAAAGAACTGGGAATCCCGGAGACGGTTCCCGTTTTAACTATTTTACCCGCACTTAATAGCGGAGGACTGAGAACTATACCTGTATGGAACCAAAATTTCCGACAACCTGGGTCGACATGCCTAGCAGTCGAGGGAGCCAGCCCGGCCAACAAGAAGGAAAGTGCTAACTGTACGAAGAAGCGGAAAATGGAGAAGTAACAAAACCTGAGACACACGTCTACGGGACCGTAGTTGTTAGATAATACCACCAACGGTATTCTAACCGACTATTGAACTAGTCAAAAGCCGGTACAACCCCTGATTGGCAAAGTCTAGATGACTACGAGAATATGTATGTAACATTTCAACGGGACTACCATATAGTTAAAAGTCAAACCTCGGTAACCACAGCAAATGCATGGGAACGAGCAACAAGGAAAACATAGAGTTAAGTGAATAAGGGCCTCTAAGAATGGAGGGTACCCCTGGTTATGATTACCATGTCAAGACCAACGAGAGTCGCTTAGAAGATTAATTATCAAGAATAAAAGATCAAAGGAAGTGCCCAACAAGGCTACCAAGTAAGGTGCGGGCAGAAATAATACTGCAACCAGTATGTGCTGAACCGATAGCTAGCATGGCGCACTTGCCATGGAAAGTGCTGCTATAACGGGACTATTCGGGAATTTTAATGACTATGAAGTGTTTAGTAAAGTACCACGAAGTCGAGTGAAACGATTATAGGACCATCAGTCCTAAGAATGTGAAGCACGAACCTTGGAAGGGTTTAACAGCCCAACCATTGCATTTAAGAATATACCGGTCAGTGAGAAGCTAGACTCGGTCAAGGAGATCAGACATTTTAAATATCATGAAGAATTTCTTTTAAATCTAACTTTTCTTTCAAACTCAGATTTACTTCAAACCCTCTTTCACACCCAAATTTTCTTCCAAACTCATATTTATTTCAACTTTATTTCAAGCCTAAAATTCTCTCAAACTGTAGATTTTCTTTAAAACTTAAACCAGAAGACCTACACCGGCCTCAGCGCCACACCGTAGGTAAGTTACACCTAGTTCAATTTGAGTAACCTCAGAACAATCCTACAACCCGAGGGAAGGAATCTAGTTCGTACTTAATACAGACAGTGGACAAATTTCCTCAAATTAAGTTTGGGAAGCACCAAGGTGCATTATCATCTGACGGTATAAGGGGAGTTGACAACAGAATACTTCACCTAGGCGTGTGACGGACACTACGAGTATACGAAAATGAAGTGTGGGACGACCACACTCCGATAGGAGCTTACGGGCCTGACAGACCTACTTCTAGGTTAGTCGGGAAAGTAGCAATGTACCAGTAGGGTGCCCCACATATGTATACGAGTGGAGTACGGAACATGGGGAGTAGTCGACTCCAGACTACGGTCGAAAGAGCAAATTCAGTGCGACCGATTACCGTGAACAATGAAAGTAAAGAACGCTAAGAAGCTAACGAGTCTAAAGGAGTTTGAGAACTCATTCCAGGAAAGGAATAAGAGCTATGGAGTGCAAAGAGCACAAGTTGATGAGTACAGACAATTGACATGTCTCAAGATTTGTAAAGGGAACGCAAAGCGGCGTAGTTAACTAAACATACCAATAAGTACAAGCCGAAAGTAGTAGCATAATTTAGCAACACCCAGGAGCAATCCTTGAAAGGTGTTTGGGTCAACAAAAATTGAACAAAATATTGTGATCGAAACACAAGAGTTGAAATAAATACTCGGTTTAAACACTGAGGGGAACCCACTTAACAATAGAACACTAACTCGCCAAAGAGGCAACCTGACATTCCTAAGGGGCCTCCCATGAAAGGAAGCGTGATGCAACGACCCTGTTGGGAGCCCGGAATCGCCTAAGCCATGCGATGAGATACGGAGAAGTAAAATTTGTGTGAACGGCCTACAATGAGCAGAGCTCGAGGCAATGAGGCTTATGATCCATAAACCAAATGTGCTACATAAATTTCAATGATTGCAAAGCCTAGATAAACTCGTAAGGAGTATCACCGGTAATAGTGCCAGTAAGAAGAGTTTGTGTTATACATGTAATTAGAGCGGAGAACGAACCACTACTTTAAGAGTGGGGATACCTCTTGCTATTGTGAGACCACTGGGGCAGCAATTGTGTGAACCTTTAGGATGTATGTTGAAGTCTGATCATGTTGTTATTGCCAAGAATTATTTGAATGATAATGGTACAAAAAGAAAGCTATTGTGGAAAACCGGTGAAGTATTCAGCTTAGTAGCAACCACCATATGTGTATAATGCGAAATGTAGGTTGAACAACGCTCAAGGAGCATGAAGAATTGAAGAACAGTGTATTCAGTAAATGGTGAACCACAATATAAGTGGTGGACAATACATGAGCGACAACTAACATGGTAGCGAACGCTATGTAAGTCGATGTTGCATAGTGAGTAAGAACACGGTGTGCAGTAAGCGACCGTTGTACGAGGATGGTTAAACGATGATATGGAGGACAACTGGAGTTACGAACTAGACCCAGTGGTTATGGAAAACAAGAGAGTGCGAATAGATGAGCAATAAAGCCAATAATCTGCACCATGTGACGGAAGACCTCAAAGAGAAGGCATTGTTTGTTCCTATTGCAACTGCATAAGGAACTGTAAGTGTATTCCTAGTGGATCTACTTGATAGGGAATCAATAAGCTTTGGGACAAGAATTCCCAATTACTAAATAACCAACCCGTACTGGATACGGACGTCGTGTAAACACACCGTGAATATAATGCTGGTCGGTTAAGCGAAGACCTAGAAACAAAACAGTTGGACGTATACCAACCGTCACAGCGGGTGAACCCCAATGCATAGAAAACGCAAGGTCGTACAATGAGGGAGTAAGCGTACAACACTAAGTGTGAAGGTAGGATTTCAAAAAGAATAATTAGTAATCAGTGACTACAGTAGCACTGAATACGAAACATAGGTATGGTATATACCTCAAGTATGGAAACGATAGAGGGAGCACTACATATTAGGTAGTAGCTCAACCTCAACCGACAGTAAGTCAGAAAAATCAACAAAGATATGTACCTGTATACACAATGAATTACCAGAAAACTGGATACAAAAACCTATAACTCGTCGAATTCGCACACGGTAAGAAATACCATGCGTCGATTGAGAAACCGTTATTCCCAAGATAGAAGGGATAAATGGGAGATGTACAACACATCAAGAATAACAAAAAGGGCTAATTAAGCCCTAAAGTTATCAGAGTGGCGTAGCAGAAACTAGTAGACCATGATTCAAAGTTGGACATACCTAGTGATACGAGTAAAGGGTGAATTATCTATGCCTAGAAGCCTCACAGGCCAGAACCAAAACCGGTGATGAGTTAAACGAACTCCAATGAGAATTCTGGATTCAGGGACTAGACCGTCAATATGGCTAAGGTCCTCTGACTGGAACGCATTGTATAATCAACCGCGTGGAAGTTAAAACACTTCACGACGGCAGAACATTTTAAACCAATGTTGAGTAATAACATATGGTCAATTACGCGGGCGTAATCCCTTTTAAGGGGGGTAGAGCACAAAAACGCTTAGTGAATGTTTACGTACAAGTGTACGTGAACGATGTTGTGCGTAGCACAAAATAATTTGTTATGATGTTGGGTATAACACAAGATACTTGTTCTGATGATTAGTGCTTATAGTACTTGAACATACGTATTCATTTATGATTTAATTGTGGTAATTGCGCATAGAAGATGCGAATACCATTGTTATAAGTGGTGTGTGAATATAAGTGTATGGGAGTAGAGAAACTCCCGGGGGACTAAAACCCCGATAGTGTATGTTTATTTAAGACAAATATAGTGATGTGTATTGTGATTTTTATAAAATATATATATAACATATATATATAGTATTTTGTATTGTGATTTTGATAATAATATATATATATATACATACATATATAGAGTATGGTGACGTATGAATCGGTAGGAAACCGGTGAAGAACATAGTGAGAATAGGATTCCCTAGGTATGTTGACTAGAGGCAAATTGAGAATAATTGATGGACAAAGTTCATCCCTTGGAGATGTATTGCTTTGTGATTATGATTAGAAAGATTAAAGAGATAGAAAATGGTAAATGTCTGAATTAGTTGCTTGTTTGAAATTGAAGTGGGAGGTGAAACTTGATTCCCGAGGATCAAGGGAAACCAAACACAAATTGGGGTGGAGAGATAGTTCAACACTGATGCTGATCACATCAGGGTTGGATAACTCTCGAAGCTCCTTATAAGTGGTCACAAATAATCACGTTAAGAATAAGATATAGTTAGCATAAATTAGATTTGGAGTTTTATTGCGTTTTCAAAAGGATTTTAAATTGGTGTTTTTAAATTTTCAATTGGTATTTTCAAGACTTAAATTAATATTTCCAAGATTCGCAAATGGTATTTATAAAATGAAGGACTTCTTTTACTTGACCTTGTAAAAAGATTTTCAATTAGTACCTTTCAAATAAAGGATTTCATTCTACTTAACCCCATAAAGAATATTTTTGTATTACTTGCTCACGAGCTGAGGACGTATGAGCCTTTGTCTTCTGACCGGTGACATGAGAAGTATATGTTAAAAATGTATGTGATGGTTTTGAATCTTCCAAAGGACCGGGGACCAGGAAGTGTTCATTGTGACCGGTACCTGCGGGATCACAGTTTATGTACTCGAAATGGGACTCGAGGACTGTGATGTCCTATAGTCTTTAGATCAAGCCCATGAAGAGATGAAAAAGGTATTTCTAATTGTTATACATGCTAAGACATGTTGTGTGATATGTGTGGTATATGTTATCCAGACCTATGAGTATGAAGGTTGATGTGTTATCCAGACCTTGGGTCTGAAGGTTTATGTCAAGTGTAATTAATATGTGAGATTTGTGTTGTAAAGAAATCCCGGCATCCTAATTAAGTGATGCATGGGAAAATTTGGAACTTTGAGGACCAAGTTCTTTTAAGGGGGGTAGATTGAAATACCCCAAACCTTTATGTGTTAATTAATTAAATAATTATGATTTTCTAAGGCTAATTAAGACCTTAAGAACGTTGGTGAAGAAAGAGAAACCGAAAGATAAAGGAAATGCGTAAAAGTCACAAGATGCGAAAACACGTATTTAAATTATCTTAAGAGGTATATAACCTTAAATACGGTTATAAATATAATTTTTATACCCTAATTACACACTAAAAACATGTGGGAAAATTTCCCGAAGAAAACGGATCCAAATAATGCGTTAAAACGCTAACGGAGTCTTAAAGCGCGTTTTTCGAGAAAACCCGAAAACGTGACTTTAAACAGTCAAATGACCTCGTAAAAATTATAGTTGATCATATAACTATAATTAAACACTAATGTAAGCTTAAGAACCATTAAAATTAAAGAAACGAAAAAAATCCGGAAAACAGGCCCGGATTGGTGAATCGTGTAAAACCGGGAACATTTGGGGTGTAAACCGTAATAAGAGTAAAATACTCACTACTTTTGTAAAAATAAAAATCAGAACTCCTATCTACTACACTCACACGTTTTCCCTTCTCTCTCATATATAATTAAGTTATTTTAGTTAAAAAAGGACAAAAAGTGATAAAAGTAGAATAGTATATAGTCACCTTTTACATTTCTCTCTCCTCCATTCCTTCCCCTCCTTCCGATTTTCCTTCTTTCCCAGCTGAAGAATCAGCTTATTTTAGCCAAAAGAAACCCCTCACTTACGTGAGAAACAACAAAACACAAGGGACCACCTTATTTTTCTCTCACTCCCACTTTATCACTTTTGAGCACTCTCTCTCCTATTTTTCCTTCTCCCCACCGAATTCTCTCTTCTTCCTCCCCATGGTTGGTGATTTTAGAGCTCCATCCATGGCAGCCCTCCTTCCCTTGCTTGCCCAAGTCCACTCAATGCTCAAAACACAAAAATAAATACATATTTGTGTTCCTCACATCAAGATCTCTCTTTCCCTCTTTTCAAAATCCCAAAAGGATGAAGTTCAACTCCATGGGTATATCCCATTTAAAGAGAAAATCAGCTTTTATGAAGCTTGGGAGTCCCCTCTTTCTTTTAATGTAAGAAAAATCCAAAAATACTCATCTTTCCTCCATTTCCTAGCATGACCGATTTTGCCCAGTTTTTGAGCCTCCATTGTTGCCATGCTCCAGCCGGTTTATCCTCAATATAGGATCTGGAGTCTTGCTAGGATGATTACCAAATGCTTCATGTAGAAATTGGAAGGTAAATGCCCTAATTTTATGCTTAAGCACCCTTCCTTGTTTTAGGTTAATTAAGGTGTCTAAGTAATGTTAATTGGTCCCATTCACCATTTGAATGTTGGTCTAAAGGTTTGGGCCATTGGAATTTCCCTTGGCCGATTTTGGAGCCAAGAGAAATGAGAGAGAGAAGAGGAGGAGAATCAGAAAAGAGAAGAGGAATTTATGAGCTTAAGGTAAGAAATCTACCCTAATGTGTATCCCTTGTGTTTTTGAATTTTGGGATGGGTAAATAAAAGAATGAACCAAAACTTATGATGAAAATGTGTTGGTTCTCTATAAGAGAGAATTGTGATTTTTATTTGATGCATTGTTTAAATTGTGTTATTTAAGGGCATTAGAGCCAAGTATTTATGATTAATGTACCTTGGGATGATTGTTGAGTATATGTTGAGATTGTGTGCTGTTAGAACCCACTAAGGGTTTGGTTAGTTGAAATATGGATATGTTGGATTAGGTGATGAAGATGATGAGATTTGGGTGTGCTAATATAGTAACGAAGTTATGGCGAAATTTAGGTAGAAAATGAGTTTTTAAGGTGACTTTATGAATTAGAGAGGTTAGGTGTTTGTTGAGTTGAATTGAGTTGATTTATAACCATGGAATGGTAGTTGGAGAACTAAGAGGAGTAGTACAAAAATATGTAGCACAAGTGGTAGAAAAATCATGGATTTGGCTAGGGATGAACAAGAGTGTTAGTCTTGAGAAATAAAGGATGGACTTGTAACACCCCTACCGCTAATCCCTTACTTACCGTCTAATTGTCCCATTCATCCTACAACTCACAGCGGAAATACTACTACTACGACGGGTGATACAACGCCGCTAACCGCCCATACGGCTAGCAAGGCTTACACTACATACAGTAGCGGTCTGATGTCTAGAAAATACCGAGCTACTACATTACTTACCAAATACAAATATCGGATACTTACAAAAGTGATTACCGAGTATCCAAGTATATTCAATTACATCCTTTCACTAGCGTACCAAAAATAATGAGTTTAACAAACTACTAATCTATACCAATTCATATTCCTTCCATTATCCAAAAGGGTGTACCCCATGGTACACCGGCTAAACAAAAGGCCTATAGCCATGTACAACTTGGTACACCTTTCAAATCCATTAATTACATCCAAAAAGAAACCATCTCGATTTCAACATAGTCTTCACCCTTCTCGAGCACCTGTAACATTTAAAAACAGTGCCCCAAGGGGCTCAGCAAAAAGCTGCATATAAACTTCGCATATACCGCGTGCTAACTAGGGTACGCCGACTATTTTGGGTCGACTATACATGCGGTTCATTTTAGTCATGCATACATGCTTTACATATACAACACATTCATACACAATACAATATACACAACAGAAGGCAATGCACAAGCCAAACAGTATATCGATACCATACACAATACTTACCTCCTCAATGGTTATCCAATTACTCATCCGGGTTAATCAGATGTGAAATACCCCAAACCTAAGTATGCTAAGTGAACATCAAATTATGATGTAGTAGGGCTAAAATATGCCTTAGAAAGATTGGTAGACAATTTTAACCAAGGAAAATACAAGAAAGTGCCTTAAAGGCAATCAGGGCAAAAACGTGCTCTAAGCTTGGAGAGACTTGGGTGAGTACCCAAATATCATGATAAGACCTTAGTAATATCCTAATGGTCATTTTAAATCAATTAGCAAAGAAAACCAAGCTTGAAAACAAGTTAAACACAAAAAGTGCTTTAAGAAGTCTTAAAGCACATTTTTGAGAAATTGTCTTAGAATTGAGTTTTGAGTGGCTAAATGTCCATCATTACTCTTTAATCAACATGTGTACTAATTAGTATCACATTAGGAGGTCTAAATCAATGGGAAATCAAAAATTTCAGAAATATGTGCACTGATTAGTGAATAGTAACTATTTAGTGACTAGTTTAAGTTTTAATCAATATAAGTCAATTAATTGGTCAACAAAGACCATTTTAGCCTTATATTAAGAGGGTGGCCGGTTTTTATGTGGGGAGTCACCACATGAGTCATCAAATGAGAAAGGAAAAGAAGAGATAAGTAAAGAAGTTACTATTTGCTTTATTAAAGCAAAATATCTTATATTAGCTTACTTCTCTCCTTTATTCTCCATTTCTCTCCTTCACCCACGGTTTCTTCTTCTTCTCTCTGTTCCAAAACCGAGAGTGTTGCTTCTCCATGGTTCTCCATCTTCAATCACTTGCCAATACAACTCCAAGCTCCAAATCCAAAACAAATTGCATATTTGTCTTAGTTAGGTCAAGACCTATCTTTCTATCTTTTCAAATCTTTCAAAGCTCCATTTTGGTGCCATGAGAAAACTCCATTGATGGGGGAAAATCAAGTTTGAAGAGCTCATTAGCTTCTCCATTCTCTTAAGGTAAAGAAAATGTAAGAAAAACCATGTTTCCATCATTTCTTGTACATGGCCGAAAATTCCTTCTCATGGGGGCTATGTTTTTATGCCTTGTTCTAGCTTGATTTATTCACCAAGGACTAGTGGAGGTCCTATTTCATTCAATGCCAAAGTACCTTGAGACTTCAAAGGTAATCATCCACTTTTATGCCTTAGAACACATTTCTAACCTAGGTTTTTATTCCTTGAGGTTAGTGCATTGTTTAGTACTCATATGAGTCCTTAAATATTGATTAGAACATTGGCAAAAGGAATTTAAGTGGTGGCCGAGATCTATGCAAGAAGAAGGCCTAAGGAGGAGATTAAGATAAGCTTGAGAAAACAAGGTAAAATGCTTACCAATGGTGGTTTAAGATTAAGGAATGAGTTTTAGATAAATACCAATGTGGCTTAAAGCTTACATTGTGTATTGGGTTATATAACCTAAGAAAAAGAACCTAAACAAGCTTATGAACTTGTGATTAAGGAGCTAATGAGAATGAGTTAGTAATATAAGTTTAAGGTGGATTTTAAGAGCATTATAACTACTATGAGATTGATGAGTGTATTTGCAGGTTGAAAGCTTATATATGTGGGAAATTCAGTGTTTAAGTTTAAGTCATTTAAGGGCCTAAGAGCCATGTCATTTAAAGAGCCTTAGTGCTATGCAATTTAAGATTATTGCAATATATTGAGTTTGTTATGAATGAGTTGGTTTGGGTGATGAGATATGATGAGAAAGAACTTGAAGTGTGTGAGATGGTTAAATGAGGAAAATAATGTGTTTGGGCATGCTATGATGCTAGAGGTGCTATGGCAAAATTTGAGTAGAAAATAAGTGTTTAGGCGATGGTGGTGAACTAATATGACCTAGGATTTACTAGGAATCATTATAAGGAATTTGAGTGGAGATTAGGTAATTGAGGAGTCCTTGAGGTTTAGGATGACCTAGAGATGTCTAGGAGGAGTTAGAGGAATGGTGAGTGTTTTGAGCACACCAAAATCATGAGATGAGGAATATAAGAAGTGTGCATAAGTTTAAGGAGAAGGTGTAATGATTAAGGAAATAATGACTAAGGAAGTACTAGGAAGTTTTAGAGGTTGCCTTGATGAAAAAGGGGTAAGATAAAGTGTGGTAATGAGATATAATGACTTAGGCATTACCTTGGAGGATTTAAGAATCGAGAGAATGTAATTGAGCATGTAGGACTTAGGCAAATGTTGGTAAACAACTAGGAAAGAAATAAGGTGTTGGTGGATGGAAGCTTAAGCTTAGGAAGGAACTTTAAGTAAAGGCATAAAAAGAGTTTTAGATAGTGAGAGATGCTTGGGAGATGATGTTATAGTGGTGAAGAGAACATTTAGCATAGTGGTTACACTAGGTATGAACCACCACCTAGAAACCTAGAGGAAGCATTACAAGTGTTAGCATTATTACAAGGAAAATGCGTAATGACTAAGGTGGATCTTGGTGGATTTGAAGGTATTTAAAGGAGGGCTTAAGGGGTATTTGAGGTGCCCAAATGAGGTTATAACATATAGATATATGAGGAGAAGTTTGGAGTTGAAAGAGAATTTAGAAACAAGTTTCTAGAGCCGACCGGCCTTAGGACCGGACTTGCAAGGTCGGTCGGCTCTGTTACAATACCGGGAAATGTTTCTGGAATAGACCGGACATGGGACCGGACTTGTCAAGTCCGGTCGGGCTTGAATTTTGTACGGATATAAGTCTCTGGAATCGACCGGACATAGGACCGGACTTGTAAGTCCGGTCGGAGTGAATTTTCCAACGGTAAAAGGGTACTGGAATGGACCGGACTTGGCAAGTCCGGTCGGTAAGTCCGGTCGAGCCTAAAAACAAAAAAAAAAAAAAGAGATTTTGAATTCTAAAAATGGCAATGGGTAATAAGATATGCCTTTGGTAGGGTAGTAACGATTGGGACCCTAAGAACTTAAGGAATTAAGATAAGTTAAGTATAAACTTGAAAGTTTAAGATTAGGTTTGTAAGATTAAGTGTAAGACCTAAGAGGTGTTAGGTGGGGATCATTAAGGAATTAAGTAAGTTAAACAAGTTAAGTAAGTCATATTAAGTTAAGTGATTAACAACCTAAAACTGAATGAATGTTTTAGGACTTGGGAGTTTGGACTCCGGAAGAGAGTAAGCAGCCGAACGACCAACGGTGAACGGTACAGTTCTCTTGTGACCTGCTTGCTAACGAGGTGTCCCTCGGCTTGTGTGCTATTTGTTTTGTGTGCTCACTAAACAAGATAAAGCATGCAACCGGAACATATTATATATATATATTGTATTGTTGTGTGATGGTTGAAAACTAACACAACATACCGTGAGAACTTACTAACCAATGCTTAGTAAGGAATTGAGTGAGACTAAGGAACGCCCCCTAATGAGGGACGATATGAACCGAAAGAGGTTAACCAACAAACAGGGTTTTGAGATAACTACTAACTGGAACTTGAGTGAGGAAACCCGGGACCGATCTCCGGTCATGCATGCTAAGGAAAGGGGGTCGTTATCTATAGTAGATTCGACCTCCGATTAAGGACTTGTCTTCGGACTTGTTGCCTAGGGCCGGTTGCCGGCTCAGCTACGCTGGAATCCCGTCCAGGGTAGGTGGCATTAAGATGGTGCGGTGGGATCACCTAAATCCCAGGTTTGGACTTAGGCTACAACCATTCCCCTCCAGGAACGGTTTGTATCCTGAGATAAGTTAAGATTAAGTTAAGTTACAATCATTCCTTTTTAAAGGATGATTTGTATTATTAAGATTAAGATTAAGGTGAGGTTAAGATAAGTTGCAACCATTCCTTTTTAAAGGATGGTTTGTAATATTAAGATTAAGATAAGCTACATCCACTCCTCATTAAAGGATGGTTGTTTCTAAGATTAAGATAAGAATCAGATTGAGGTAAGATAAGGATGGACTAAGATTAAGAGGAAACATTACTTAAGGAGTTAAATAACTAACTCTCTAATTAAGCGAACGCATTTAAGTCGTTCATTGTGTGTGAACTTTGATTGATCATATCTGAGTTGTTGTTTACTGCACTTTCTATTATGTTGTGCATCTAATCAACCTCCATGCTATCGACAATTAGTCGTCGTAGCCACGTTAGCTTGGGGGCCATGAGAGGATCGTACCAGCATTCGTGCTGACCCCCTTTGGGGGCTGTTTTTACTACACAGGTACAACAGGAAGCGGCCGTCGCGAGGGTAAGAAGAGGATACAAGTGTTAAGGGTTAAGAGTGGCCTACGAGTTGTGCATGTACACTCGTATGGCAATATGAGTTAGTAAGATGTATAGGATGTGAGGGGGTTGTAAGAAGGATATGTAAATGTCTAAGGTTGTTGCACTAATGTTCGGTATATTCTGTAGTCAGACCGTGGCAAGGTCCTGGATTTGTAAAGAATTCCGCTGCGATATGTTTATATATTACTGTTAAGTTGCGAGACCACATTTGGATTGAGTTGGGGTGTTACAAAAAGTGGTATCAGAGCGTAGTTACGCTCTGAAGACAAGAAATACCGAACTTAGGAGAATGATGAGGTTGAGATTGAGTTATGGGTTAAGGGTTGAGAGATAGAGTGTGAGGTGCGTTAGCCAGGACTCCCCGGTGTTTATCGGATATCCATAGTGCCTAGGCCCCCCTCCACATCCCTAACCCTAAATATGTGGAACAAACGCCAGAGAGAAGAAAGCCTTCTCTTACTCGGGGAAACCCGATCTGGCAGTTAGCTAACAGTAAGCAATACGAGAAACATCTTGTTGCACAACAGTTATGGAGAACTAGGAGATTTTCAATGGAGCGCAACAGAGAAACAAGCGCTACCTATGGAATACTATCAGTAAAAGAACGGTAATTACCGGCAACATGGGTCGACATGCTACGCAGTCGAAATAACCCGCAATACCAATGATAAGGAAAGCACTACGCGTGCAATGAATAAGGAAATGATAAGCGACATGAGTACCGGACAGCGGTCCGAGTGAGCATAACAGCGGGAAAATACAAAGCATGAGGATTGAGATCACTGGAAGGTCCAGTTAAGAACCGGGAACTCCAAACCCCATACAATGAAAAAGGTGGCAAACCTGCCTGACATAACGCGGACAACGGTGGAAACACATATAAATTGTAAACCGAAATAGGACTACGATGTAGTGCCTAAAGGAGAATCATTACTTAGTAACCACAACAAGATGTGTGGAGACAAGAGCAAGGATTAAGACATAAGGGAATATTAAGGGATTCTCTCAAAAAGAGGAACGTCCTAATAGATGACAGTACTGTCAAACAACCAGGAAACTACCGGATGGTTAGTTATCCAAAATAAGATGTTATCGAAGGGGTCCCGAGGACTACGAATTGCATGGAAATTAGAAAGAAGTGTCGCTACCAACATACCTTGTACCAATAACCCATCCTGCATGGCGCACTTGCCATAGCAAGTGCTACCACGATTAAACCACACGAAAAGCCATCAAGGCGAAATAGGAGAACGCTACAGTTGTAGCATATATTAATACCGGATTGTAAAACCATAAGAACAGGAAAAAAAATATAAGACCTTGGAAGGGCCTGACGACCTGACCATGATGAGATGAACCGACACATCAGCCAGCAGGGAGCTGAGCTTAGACGAAATACTAACCATATAAATACTAGCAACGGTATAACCCACTACAACAACAACCGACAGTATGGTAAGAACACCAATCTCAAACTTCAAGGGGGAAAACCTAAGAGATTGCTCGGTATCGCGAGCAAAAACACTATATAAGCAATGATATACAAGGGATGTATTATAAGATACTATTGAGACTGTTGAAGCATCGACTTACAACGAAAACGGGATAAGACTCTCAGAGTGACCATTAAGGACACCAATAACAACATTCTTCAATGAGATGTTGGAAAACCCATAAATTAGGATAAAAGAGATAAACTAAGCTATAACCTACTAAGAATTAAAGTCGTACAACCCTGGAAAGGAAAGCTCAGAGGACTACCCCCACAGAGCGGGCATAGTCGAGCCGAACAAACTGATGAATGACAGCTAGTACTGTTCATCTAACTCATTAATACCCAAGTATGATTGATCATCAATGGGTGGCGTAGTCAACGGAAGTTGAACGAAGCGTTGAGATAGAAGTATAAGATGCCAGATGATATCCAACTTGGACACCGTAAGGCAAACGCCTAATACGAACTTATCCTTAATTGCCAAAAGACATAAGTCTAGTAAAATGACAGTATTGTCAAAGACATTAAGTAACCTCAGATCACCTGAACAACTTCCATAGCAGGAAGCAGGATGTAACAACTTACCTTTACCATAAAACCCGATACTACATTTAGTATGTAACCTAATGATTGATGGTGTTCCAAGGGACCAGAAGTTTATGAGGATAACCTACAGATGAGTAAGAGTACAAATAATGAACTGAGACATTAAGCACTAAGAGCCTACGAGCCAAGGATGTTAACCACATCAGAGCCCGAGGCGCAGTAAATTATAAAGAGCTTGTTTAAGCCATGAGAGACTACAATTTGTAGATAACGGTTACCAAACCTAAAATTTAGATTGGGAAAAAAAACAATACCAAGAAAGAGTACCAATGAGAAATTGAGATAATGCTAAGGATAGGAGCGGAGAACGAACCATGCCTTTTAGGGTGGGGATACCACTCCTTGTTGTGAGGCCACGAGAGGGAATGAACCCCTCAAAAGGGCTTTCACCTATTAGAGATAAACACTTTATTTAGAAATGGAAACTGTACATTTGAGATTACCTCAGAACGTACCAGATACACTTGAGTATAAGGAAGGTTGCACAGATAGACCCCATATCCAACACCCAGGATGTAAAAAATTAGTATTGTCAGAGATAAACATTGTGACTGCACATTTGGCACGTCAATTAATCAATGCTCAGAAGAGCTTGTGATTCAGTGGATGACTTCTTCAGTAACAAAACTACATGGTAGATAACATCACTAAGGATAAAGAAAGCGAAAGAGATTAGCCTACTTACGAATCTGAGATTGGAGCATAACGTCTTCATATCAAAAGTCAACTATTTTACAACACGGTACGACAACCGCCAATACCGGAATGAGAGAACTCCCAGTGTGTTTACACCAAGAAGGGATTGAGTATAAGGTAAGACATTAGAATAAGTGAGTAAGAGGTTGCACCATTAATGGGCAACATGATAAAGGCCAACTACCACGGTAGTATGGTCGTGAGCACAATAGTTAGATAAGTGGATTAAGTCATGGTGCGCGGTAAGGCGACCATTATGTATGAGCCGTCAAATATTGACACTGAGGCAATTAGATTTATGAGTTAAGACCGATATAAGTAAGAATAAGATGATAGACGACTGTGCATTGATGCCAGTAGTCTGGACCTGGTTAGGTAATTTCGCAGGAAGCACACTACCATTCCTTAAGGAACTGGAAGTGCTTTCCTAATAGAATGAATATAAGAACAGATAAGAGCCTATGGAAAAGACCTAAGCTACTAAGAAATAGAATCAATACGGAATACAGAAAGGAGCTGGAGCATACCATACCCAAGAACGCAGTAAATGGATTTTCCTTGATTAACATCAAGAAGAACAATGAATGTTATTATGGAACAATGAAAGAGGAGATCGACAACAGAATACTTCATAATTAGCAATAGCTAAACGTGTGACGGACACTATGAGTTTACTAAAACGAGACGTGGGACGACTGCACCCCACAGGGGCTTGCAGGCCTGACACGCTCATTTATGAGTTAGTTGGGTAAGTAGTAATGTACCAGTAAGGTACCCCATGCATGTGAACGAGTGGTGTAAGGAACACGGGAAGTAGTCGACTCCGTACCACCGACAACGACGCAAGATCAGACAAGAGCAGCTACTACCACAAACAGTCGAAGAGAAGAATTCAGTTGAACCAGCAACACAGAGGAACCAGAGAACAATAATTAAGGACTATGAAGTGCGAAGAGCACGGATTGTTAAGTACAGACATTGAACATGCCTTAAGATGTAAGGGATTAAGACTGTAAAGCGCATTATGCACTAAACAGTAGTTTCAGACTAAGAATCATCCTCAGACCAAAGGTCAGTTGGGGAGAACAATTTAGACATTCGAGAAAATACTAAGAGTATGAGCGTAAGATCTTCAAGGAGAATGGATAGACGAGTTACAACTCATTAAGGCCGTGTATATATAAAGATAACACGTGTCCATTGAGACAATTAGGCCTAAGATTATCAGAGTGGTGCAGCGGAAGCTAGCAGATCACTACCTTTGAGATTAGACCAAACTAAGTTAAGGAAACGGTATAAGTACCGTTAAGAATCCTCGATACAGAGACTAAGTCATTTCTGATCGAATTATAAGTAAGATAGATGACGTGGAGCTAGAATGCTTGGTGAGAATTAGACATCTTGAACTTATGTTCAAGATGATGTAACGCTGATTACGTGGGCGTAATCCATTTTAAGGGGGGTAGAGCGAAAACCGCTTAGCGTATGTTTGTGTACTGAGTACATAAACTACGGTGTGCATAGCACAAAATAATTTGAGAATATGTTTTACATAAACATTTTGAGATAAATCATGGTTATTGCACACAGAAGATGTGAATACCATACATATTAAGTACCTATCTTGTTAACTCCGGTGTGAGTACAAGTTAAGAGAATTAAGGAAGGATTAAGGAGACTTAAGAAATAAGAATATATGAGGTATGAGTCGATATGAGACTATGTGTGAGATAAGAATAAGATAACACTATGAGATATTATTTGATATGAGCATGAGTTAGGTATAGTAATGCTATGTGGTATGAGACAGTGGAAGTTGGTATGAGACTGATATAGAATTTAGTAGGAATTTAAGTCTTGAGGTAATTACTAAGAATGAATTGGGAATGCTTGATGGAATGAGTTCACACTTTGGAGATGTATTGATTATGATTAGAAGAACTAAAAAGATAGAAAATTGGACATGAGTGAATTATTGATGTTTGAAAATGACGTGGGAGGTGGAACTTGATTTTCTAGGGATCAAGGGAACCGAACACAAATTGGGGTGAAGGATAGTTCTACACTGATGCTGATCACATCAGGGTTGGATGATTCCTGAAACTCCCTACCAGTGGTCACAATTAAATCACACTAAGGATAGAGACCTTGGGATAAAAATGAAATTGGAGTTGCTTGTATTTTTAATTAGAGGAATTATTCCTCACATGACCTCGTAAAAGGATTACCTTTTTACTGAGTCTCGCCCATGAAGTCGAGGACGCACGAGCCTTTGTCTTCGGACCGGTGACATGGGGAGAGCAGCGTGTTTTGTATTCTGGCCCATGGTGACGAGGACGAATGAGCCATTGTCTACGGACCGGTGACATGGGAGAATACGTTGGAAGTTATGTGAATGTTTTAATCATCAAAAGGAACAAAAGGAATTTTGAGTGCTACACATGCTTAAGCATGTTGTGTGATATTTAAGTATAAATATGGTGGATCCAATGATCCAATGAGATTAAGTATACATAAGTATGATCTATATGATCTAAGGAATGAGGTAAGACATGTATTCTAATGAGATAAGATGCATGGGAACTTTGGGACAAAGTTCTTTTAAGGGGGGTAGATTGAAATACCCCAAACCTAAGTATGCTAAGTGAACATCAAATTGATGTAGTAGGGCTAAAATATGCCTTAGAAAGATTGGTAGACAATTTTAACCAAGGAAAACACAAGAAAGTGCCTTAAGGCAATCAGGGCAAAAACGTGCTCTAAGCTTGGAGAGACTTGGGTGAGTACCCAAATATCATGATAAGACCTTAGTAATATCTAATGGTCATTTTAAATCAATTAGCAAAGAAAACCAAGCTTGAAAACAAGTTAAAACACAAAAGTGCTTTAAGAAGTCTTAAAGCACATTTTTGAGAAATTGTCTTAGAATTGAGTTTTGAGTGGCTAAATGTCCATCATTACTCTTTAATCAACATGTGTACTAATTAGTATCACATTAGGAGGTCTAAATCAATGGGAAATCAAAAATTTCAGAAATATGTGCACTGATTAGTGAATAGTAACTATTTAGTGACTAGTTTAAGTTTTAATCAATATAAGTCAATTAATTGGTCAACAAAGACCATTTTAGCCTTATATTAAGAGGGTGGCCGGTTTTTATGTGGGGAGTCACCACATGAGTCATCAAATGAGAAAGGAAAAGAAGAGATAAGTAAAGAAGTTACTATTTGCTTTATTAAAGCAAAATATCTTATATTAGCTACTTCTCTCCTTTATTCTCCATTTCTCTCCTTCACCCACGGTTTCTTCTTCTTCTCTCTGTTCCAAAACCGAGAGTGTTGCTTCTCCATGGTTCTCCATCTTCAATCACTTGCCAAATACAACTCCAAGCTCCAAATCCAAAACAAATTGCATATTTGTCTTAGTTAGGTCAAGACCTATCTTTCTATCTTTTCAAATCTTTCAAAGCTCCATTTTGGTGCCATGAGAAAACTCCATTGATGGGGGAAAATCAAGTTTGAAGAGCTCATTAGCTTCTCCATTCTCTTAAGGTAAAGAAAATGTAAGAAAAACCATGTTTCCATCATTTCTTGTACATGGCCGAAAATTCCTTCTCATGGGGCTATGTTTTTATGCCTTGTTCTAGCTTGATTTATTCACCAAGGACTAGTGGAGGTCCTATTTCATTCAATGCCAAAGTCTACCTTGAGACTTCAAAGGTAATCATCCACTTTTATGCCTTAGAACACATTTCTAACCTAGGTTTTTATTCCTTGAGGTTAGTGCATTGTTTAGTACTCATATGAGTCCTTAAATATTGATTAGAACATTGGCAAAAGGAATTTAAGTGGTGGCCGAGATCTATGCAAGAAGAAGGCCTAAGGAGGAGATTAAGATAAGCTTGAGAAAACAAGGTAAAATGCTTACCTAATGGTGGTTTAAGATTAAGGAATGAGTTTTAGATAAATACCAATGTGGCTTAAAGCTTACATTGTGTATTGGGTTATATAACCTAAGAAAAAGAACTTAAACAAGCTTATGAACTTGTGATTAAGGAGCTAATGAGAATGAGTTAGTAATATAAGTTTAAGGTGGATTTTAAGAGCATTATAACTACTATGAGATTGATGAGTGTATTTGCAGGTTGAAAGCTTATATATGTGGGAAATTCAGTGTTTAAGTTTAAGTCATTTAAGGGCCTAAGAGCCATGTCATTTAAGAGCCTTAGTGCTATGCAATTTAAGATTATTGCAATATATTGAGTTTGTTATGAATGAGTTGGTTTGGGTGATGAGATATGATGAGAAAGAACTTGAAGTGTGTGAGATGGTTAAATGAGGAAAATAATGTGTTTGGGCATGCTATGATGCTAGAGGTGCTATGGCAAAATTTGAGTAGAAAATAAGTGTTTAGGCGATGGTGGTGAACTAATATGACCTAGGATTTACTAGGAATCATTATAAGGAATTTGAGTGGAGATTAGTAATTGGAGTCCTTGAGGTTTAGGATGACCTAGAGATGTCTAGGAGGTTAGAGGAATGGTGAGTGTTTTGAGCACACCAAAATCATGAGATGAGGAATATAAGAAGTGTGCATAAGTTAAGGAGAAGGTGTAATTAATTAAGGAATAATGACTAAGGAAGTACTAGGAAGTTTTAGAGGTGCTTGATGAAAAAGGGGTAGATAAAGTGTGGTAATGAGTATAATGACTTAGGCATTACCTTGGAGGATTTAAGAATCGAGAGAATGTAATTGAGCATGTAGGACTTAGGCAAATGTTGGTAAACAACTAGGAAAGAAATAAGGTGTTGGTGGATGGAAGCTTAAGCTTAGGAAGGAACTTTAAGTAAAGGCATAAAAAGAGTTTTAGATAGTGAGAGATGCTTGGGAGATGATGTTATAGTGGTGAAGAGAACATTTAGCATAGTGGTTACACTAGGTATGAACCACCACCTAGAAACCTAGAGGAAGCATTACAAGTGTTAGCATTATTACAAGGAAAATGCGTAATGACTAAGGTGGATCTTGGTGGATGATTTAAGGTATTTAAAGGAGGGCTTAAGGGGTATTTGAGGTGCCCAAATGAGGTTATAACATATTAGAATATATGAGGAGAAGTTTGGAGTTGAAAGAGAATTTAGAAACAAGTTTCTAGAGCCGACCGGCCTTAGGACCGGACTTGCAAGGTCGGTCGGGCTCTGTTACAATACCGGAAATGTTTCTGGAATAGACCGGACATGGGACCGGACTTGTCAAGTCCGGTCGGGCTTGAATTTTGTACGGATATAAGTCTCTGGAATCGACCGGACATAGGACCGGACTTGTAAGTCCGGTCGGAGTGAATTTTCCAACGGTAAAAGGGTACTGGAATGGACCGGACTTGGCAAGTCCGGTCGGTAAGTCCGGTCGAGCCTAAAACAAAAAAAAAAAAATTTTTTCTAAAATGGCAATGGGTAATAAGGTATGCCTTTGGTAGGGTAGTAATGATTGGACCCTAAGAACTTAAGGATTAAGTAAGTTAAGTATAAACTTGAAAGTTTAAGATTAAGTTTGTAAGATTAAGTGTAAGACCTAAGAGGTTTAGGTGGGGATCATTAAGGAATTAAGTAAGTTAAACAAGTTAAGTAAGTCATATTAAGTTAAGTGATTAACAACCTAAAACTGAATGAATGTTTTAGGACTTGGGAGTTTGGACTCCGGAAGAGAGTAAGCAGCCGAACGACCAACGGTGAACGGTACAGTTCTCTTGTGACCTGCTTGCTAACGAGGTGTCCCTCGGCTTGTGTGCTATTTGTTTTGTGTGCTCACTAAACAAGATAAAGCATGCAACCGGAACATATTATATATATATTGTATTGTTGTGTGATGTTTGAAAACTAACACAACATACCGTGAGAACTTACTAACCAATGCTTAGTAAGGAATTGAGTGAGACTAAGGAACGCCCCCTAATGAGGGACGATATGAACCGAAAGAGGTTAACCAACAAACAGGGTTTTGAGATAACTACTAACTGGAACTTGAGTGAGGAAACCCGGGACCGATCTCCGGTCATGCATGCTAAGGAAAGGGGGTCGTTATCTATAGTAGATTCGACCTCCGATTAAGGACTTGTCTTCGGACTTGTTGCCTAGGGCCGGTTGCCGGCTCAGCTACGCTGGAATCCCGTCCAGGGTAGGTGGCATTAAGATGGTGCGGTGGGATCACCTAAATCCCAGGTTTGGACTTAGGCTACAACCATTCCCCTCCAGGAACGGTTTGTTCTGAGATAAGTTAAGATTAAGTTAAGTTACAATCATTCCTTTTAAAGGATGATTTGTATTATTAAGATTAAGATTAAGGTGAGGTTAAGATAAGTTGCAACCATTCCTTTTTAAAGGATGGTTTGTATATTAAGATTAAGATAAGCTACATCCACTCCTCATTAAAGGATGGTTGTTTCTAAGATTAAGATAAGAATCAGATTGAGGTAAGATAAGGATGGACTAAGATTAAGAGGAAACATTACTTAAGGAGTTAAATAACTAACTCTCTAATTAAGCGAACGCATTTAAGTCGTTCATTGTGTGTGAACTTTGATTGATCATATCTGAGTTGTTGTTTACTGCACTTTCTATTATGTTGTGCATCTAATCAACCTCCATGCTATCGACAATTAGTCGTCGTAGCCACGTTAGCTTGGGGGCCATGAGAGGATCGTACCAGCATTCGTGCTGACCCCCTTTGGGGGCTGTTTTTACTACACAGTACAAGAGGACGGCCGTCGCGAGGGTAAGAAGAGGATACAAGTGTTAAGGGTTAAGAGTGGCCTACGAGTTGTGCATGTACACTCGTATGGCAATATGAGTTAGTAAGATGTATAGGATGTGAGGGGGTTGTAAGAAGGATATGTAAATGTCTAAGGTTGTTGCACTAATGTTCGGTATATTCTGTAGTCAGACCGTGGCAAGGTCCTGGATTTGTAAAGAATTCCGCTGCGATATGTTTATATATATACTGTTAAGTTGCGAGACCACATTTGGATTGAGTTGGGGTGTTACAAAAAGTGGTATCAGAGCGTAGTTACGCTCTGAAGACAAGAAATACCGAACTTAGGAGAATGATGAGGTTGAGATTGAGTTATGGGTTAAGGGTTGAGAGATAGAGTGTGAGGTGCGTTAGCCAGGACTCCCCGGTGTTTATCGGATATCCATAGTGCCTAGGCCCGCCCTCCACATCCCTAACCCTAAATATGTGGAACAAACGCCAGAGAGAAGAAAGCCTTCTCTTACTCGGGGAAACCCGATCTGGCAGTTAGCTAACAGTAAGCAATACGAGAAACATCTTGTTGCACAACAGTTATGGAGAACTAGGAGATTTTCAATGGAGCGCAACAGAGAAACAAGCGCTACCTATGGAATACTATCAGTAAAAGAACGGTAATTACCGGCAACATGGGTCGACATGCTACGCAGTCGAAATAACCCGCAATACCAATGATAAGGAAAGCACTACGCGTGCAATGAATAAGGAAATGATAAGCGACATGAGTACCGGACAGCGGTCCGAGTGAGCATAACAGCGGGAAAATACAAAGCATGAGGATTGAGATCACTGGAAGGTCCAGTTAAGAACCGGGAACTCCAAACCCCATACAATGAAAAAGGTGGCAAACCTGCCTGACATAACGCGGACAACGGTGGAAACACATATAAATTGTAAACCGAAATAGGACTACGATGTAGTGCCTAAAGGAGAATCATTACTTAGTAACCACAACAAGATGTGTGGAGACAAGAGCAAGGATTAAGACATAAGGGAATATTAAGGGATTCTCTCAAAAAGAGGAACGTCCTAATAGATGACAGTACTGTCAAACAACCAGGAAACTACCGGATGGTTAGTTATCCAAAATAAGATGTTATCGAAGGGGTCCCGAGGACTACGAATTGCATGGAAATTAGAAAGAAGTGTCGCTACCAACGTACCTTGTACCAATAACCCATCCTGCATGGCGCACTTGCCATAGCAAGTGCTACCACGATTAAACCACACGAAAAGCCATCAAGGCGAAATAGGAGAACGCTACAGTTGTAGCATATTAATACCGGATTGTAAAACCATAAGAACAGGAAAAAAAATATAAGACCTTGGAAGGGCCTGACGACCTGACCATGATGAGATGAACCGACACATCAGCCAGCAGGGAGCTGAGCTTAGACGAAATACTAAACCATATAAATACTAGCAACGGTATAACCCACTACAACAACAACCGACAGTATGGTAAGAACACCAATCTCAAACTTCAAGGGGGAAAACCTAAGAGATTGCTCGGTATCGCGAGCAAAAACACTATATAAGCAATGATATACAAGGGATGTATTATAAGATACTATTGAGACTGTTGAAGCATCGACTTACAACGAAAACGGGATAAGACTCTCAGAGTGACCATTAAGGACACCAATAACAACATTCTTCAATGAAGATGTTGGAAAACCCATAAATTAAGGATAAAAGAGATAAACATAAGCTATAACCTACTAAGAATTAAAGTCGTACAACCCTGGAAAGGAAAGCTCAGAGGACTACCCCCACAGAGCGGGCATAGTCGAGCCGAACAAACTGATGAATGACAGCTAGTACTGTTCATCTAACTCATTAATACCCAAGTATGATTGATCATCAATGGGTGGCGTAGTCAACGGAAGTTGAACGAAGCGTTGAGATAGAAGTATAAGATGCCAGGATGATATCCAACTTGGACACCGTAAGGCAAACGCCTAATACGAACTTATCCTTAATTGCCAAAAGACATAAGTCTAGTAAAATGACAGTATTGTCAAAGACATTAAGTAACCTCAGATCACCTGAACAACTTCCATAGCAGGAAGCAGGATGTAACAACTTACCTTTACCATAAAACCCGATACTACATTTAGTATGTAACCTAATGATTGATGGTGTTCCAAGGGACCAGAAGTTTATGAGGATAACCTACAGATGAGTAAGAGTACAAATAATGAACTGAGACATTAAGCACTAAGAGCCTACGAGCCAAGGATGTTAACCACATCAGAGCCCGAGGCGCAGTAAATTATTAAAGAGCTTGTTTAAGCCATGAGAGACTACAATTTGTAGATACGAATGGTTACCAAACCTAAAATTTAGATTGGGAAAAAAAACAATACCAAGAAAGAGTACCAATGAGAAAATTGAGATAATGCTAAGGATAGGAGCGGAGAACGAACCATGCCTTTTAGGGTGGGGATACCACTCCTTGTTGTGAGGCCACGAGAGGGAATGAACCCCTCAAAAGGGCTTTCACCTATTAGAGATAAAATACACTTTATTTAGAAAATGGAAACTGTACATTTGAGATTACCTCAGAACGTACCAGATACACTTGAGTATAAGGAAGGTTGCACAGATAGACCCCATATCCAACACCCAGGATGTAAAAAATTAGTAATTGTCAGAGATAAACATTGTGACTGCACATTTTGGCACGTCAATTAATCAATGCTCAGAAGAGCTTGTGATTCAGTGGATGACTTCTTCAGTAATCAATTAAACTACATGGTAGATAACATCACTAAGGATAAAAGAAAGCGAAAGAGATTAGCCTACTTACGAATCTGAGATTGGAGCATAACGTCTTCATATCAAAAGTCAACTATTTTACAACACGGTACGACAACCGCCAATACCGGAATGAGAGAACTCCCAGTGTGTTTACACCAAGAAGGGATTGAGTATAAGGTAAGACATTAGAATAAGTGAGTAAGAGGTTGCACCATTAATGGGCAACATGATAAAGACCAACTACCACGGTAGTAGTGGTCGTGAGCACAATAGTTAGATAAGTGGATTAAGTCATGGTGCGCGGTAAGGCGACCATTATGTATGAGCCGTCAAATATTGACACTGAGGCAATTAGATTTATGAGTTAAGACCGATATAAGTAAGGGAATAAGATGATAGACGGACTGTGCATTGATGCCAGTAGTCTGGACCTGGTTAGGTGAGATTTCGCAGGAAGCACACTACCCATTCCTTAAGGAACTGGAAGTGCTTTCCTAATAGAATGAATATAAGAAACAAGATAAGAGGCCCTATGGAAAGAGACCTAAGCTACTAAGAAATAGAATCAATACGGAATACAGAAAGGAGCTGGAGCATACCATACCCAAGAACGCAGTAAATGGATTTTCCTTGATTAACATCAAGAAGAACAATGAATGTTATTATGGAACAATGAAAGAGGAGATCGACAACAGAATACTTCATAATTAGCAATAGCTAAACGTGTGACGGACACTATAAGTTTACTAAAACGAGACGTGGGACGACTGCACCCCACAGGGGCTTGCAGGCCTGACACGCTCATTTATGAGTTAGTTGGGTAAGTAGTAATGTACCAGTAAGGTACCCCATGCATGTGAACGAGTGGTGTAAGGAACACGGGAAGTAGTCGACTCCGTACCACCGACAACGACGCAAGATTAGACAAGAGCAGCTACTACCACAAACAGTCGAAGAGAAGAATTCAGTCGAACCAGCAACACAGAGGAACCAGAGAACAAATAATTAAGGACTATGAAGTGCGAAGAGCACGGATTGTTAAGTACAGACATTGAACATGCCTTAAGATGTAAGGGATTAAGACTGTAAAGCGCATTATGCACTAAACAGTAGTTTTAGACTAAGAATCATCCTCAGACCAAAGGTCAGTTGGGGAGAACAATTTAGACATTCGAGAAAATACTAAGAGTATGAGCGTAAGATCTTCAAGGAGAATGGATAGACGAGTTACAATTCATTAAGGTCGTGTTACATATAAAGATAACACGTGTCCATTGTGACAATTAGGCCTAAGATTATCAGAGTGGTGCAGCGGAAGCTAGCAGACCACTACCTTTGAGATTAGACCAAACTAAGTTAAGGAAACGGTATAAGTACCGTTAAGAATCCTCGATACAGAGACTAAGTTATTTCTGATCGAATTATAAGTAAGATAGATGACGTGGAGGCTAGAATGCTTGGTAAGAATTAGACATCTTGAACTTATGTTCAAGGATGATATAATGTTGATTACGTGGGCGTAATCCATTTTAAGGGGGGTAGAGCGAAAACCGCTTAGCGTATGTTTGTGTACTGAGTACATAACTACGGTGTGCATAGCACAAATAATTTGAGAATATGTTTTACATAAACATTTTGAGATAAATCATGGTGATTGCACACAGAAGATGTGAATACCATATATATTAAGTACCTATCTTGTTAACTCCGGTGTGAGTACAAGTTAAGAGAATTAAGGAGGAGGTTTAAGGAGACTTAAGAAATAAGGAATATGAGGTATGAGTCGATATGAGACTATGTGAGATAAGAATAAGATAACACTATGAGATATCATTTGATATGAGCATGAGTTAGGATATAGTAATGCTATGTGGTATGAGACAGTGGAAGTTGGTATGAGACTGATATAGAATTTAGTAGGAATTTAGTCTTGAGGTAATTACTAAGAAATGAATTGGGAATGCTTGATGGAATGAGTTCACACTTGGAGATGTATTGATTATGATAGAAGAACTAAAAATAGAAAATTGGACATTAGTGAATTATCTGATGTTTGAAAATGACGTGGGAGGTGGAACTTGATTTTCTAGGGGTCAAGGAAACGAACACAAATTGGAGTGGAAGGATGGTTCTACACTGATGCTGATCACATCAGGGTGGATGATTCCTGAAACTCCCTACCAGTGGTCACAATTAAATCACACTAAGGATAGAGACCTTGGGATAAAAATGAAATTGGAGTTGATGTATTTTAATTAGAGGAATTATTCCTCACATGACCTCGTAAAAAGGATTACCTTTTTACTGAGTCTCGCCCATGAAGTCGAGGACGCACGAGCCTTTGTCTTCGGACCGGTGACATGGGGAGAGCAGCGTGTTTTGTATTCTGGCCCATGGTGACGAGGACGAATGAGCCATTGTCTACGGACCGGTGACATGGGAGAATACGTTGGAAGTTATGTGAATGTTTTAATCATCAAAAGGAACAAAAGGAATTTTGAGTGCTACACATGCTTAAGCATGTTGTGTGATATTTAAGTATAAGAATATGGTGGATCCAATGATCCAATGAGATTAAGTATACATAAGTATGATCTATATGATCTAAGGAATGAGGTAAGACATGTATTCTAATAAGATAAGATGCATGGGAACTTTGGGGACAAAGTTCTTTTAAGGGGGGTAGATTGAAATACCCCAAACCTAAGTATGCTAAGTAAACATCAAATATGATGTAGTAAGGCTAAAATATGCCTTAGAAAGATTGGTAGACAATTTTAACCAAGGAAAACACAAGAAAGTGCCTTAAGGGCAATCAGGGCAAAAACGTGCTCTAAGCTTGGAGAGACTTGGGTGAGTACCCAAATATCATGATAAGACCTTAGTAATATCCTAATGGTCATTTTAAATCAATTAGCAAAGAAAACCAAGCTTGAAAACAAGTTAAAACACAAAATGTGCTTTAAGAAGTCTTAAAGCACATTTTTGAGAAATTGTCTTAGAATTGAGTTTTGAGTGGCTAAATGTCCATCATTACTCTTTAATCAACATGTGTACTAATTAGTATCACATTAGGAGGTCTAAATCAATGGGAAATCAAAAATTTCAGAAATATGTGCACTGATTAGTGAATAGTAACTATAGTGACTAGTTTAAGTTTTAATCAATTAAGTCTAATTGGTCAACAAAGACCATTAGCCTTATATAAGAGGGGGCCGGTTTTTATGTGGGGAGTCACCACATGAGTCATCAAATGAGAAAGGAAAAGAAGAGATAAGTAAAGAAGTTACTATTTGCTTTATTAAAGCAAAATATCTTAATTAGCTACTTCTCTCCTTTATCTCCATTTCTCTCTTCACCCACGGTTTCTTCTTCTTTCTCTCTGTTCCAAAACCGAGAGTGTTGCTTCTCCATGGTTCTCCATCTTCAATCACTTGCCAAATACAACTCCAAGCTCCAAATCCAAAACAAATTGCATATTTGTCTTAGTTAGGTCAAGACCTATCTTTCTATCTTTTCAAATCTTTCAAAGCTCCATTTTGGTGCCATGAGAAAACTCCATTGATGGGGGAAAATCAAGTTTGAAGAGCTCATTAGCTTCTCCATTCTCTTAAGGTAAAGAAAATGTAAGAAAAACCATGTTTCCATCATTTCTTGTACATGGCCGAAAATTCCTTCTCATGGGGCTATGTTTTTATGCCTTGTTCTAGCTTGATTTATTCACCAAGGACTAGTGGAGGTCCTATTTCATTCAATGCCAAAGTCTACCTTGAGACTTCAAAGGTAATCATCCACTTTTATGCCTTAGAACACATTTCTAACCTAGGTTTTATTCCTTGAGGTTAGTGCATTGTTTAGTACTCATATGAGTCCTTAAATATTGATTAGAACATTGGCAAAAGGAATTTAAGTGGTGGCCGAGATCTATGCAAGAAGAAGGCCTAAGGAGGAGATTAAGATAAGCTTGAGAAAACAAGGTAAAATGCTTACCTAATGGTGGTTTAAGATTAAGGAATGAGTTTTAGATAAATACCAATGTGGCTTAAAGCTTACATTGTGTATTGGGTTATATAACCTAAGAAAAAGAACTAAACAAGCTTATGAACTTGTGATTAAGGAGCTAATGAGAATGAGTTAGTAATATAAGTTTAAGGTGGATTTTAAGAGCATTATAACTACTATGAGATTGATGAGTGTATTTGCAGGTTGAAAGCTTATATATGTGGGAAATTCAGTGTTTAAGTTTAAGTCATTTAAGGGCCTAAGAGCCATGTCATTTAAGAGCCTTAGTGCTATGCAATTTAAGATTATTGCAATATATTGAGTTTGTTATGAATGAGTTGGTTTGGGTGATGAGATATGATGAGAAAGAACTTGAGGTGTGTGAGATGGTTAAATGAGGAAAATAATGTGTTTGGGCATGCTATGATGCTAGAGGTGCTATGGCAAAATTTGAGTAGAAAATAAGTGTTTAGGCGATGGTGGTGAACTAATATGACCTAGGATTTACTAGGAATCATTATAAGGAATTTGAGTGGAGATTAGTTAATTAAGGAGTCCTTGAGGTTTAGGATGACCTAGAGATGTCTAGGAGGAGTTAGAGGAATGGTGAGTGTTTTGAGCACACCAAAATCATGAGATGAGGAATATAAGAAGTGTGCATAAGATTAAGGAGAAGGTGTAATGATTAAGGAATAATGACTAAGGAAGTACTAGGAAGTTTTAGAGGTGTCTTGATGAAAAAGGGGTGAGATAAAGTGTGGTAATGAGTTATAATGACTTAGGCATTACCTTGGAGGATTTAAGAATCAAGAGAATGTAATTGAGCATGTAGGACTTAGGCAAATGTTGGTAACACAACTAGGAAGGAAATAAGGTGTTGGTGGATGGAAGCTTAAGCTTAGGAAGGAACTTTAAGTAAAGGCATAAAAAGAGTTTTAGATAGTGAGAGATGCTTGGGAGATGATGTTATAGTGGTGAAGAGAACATTTGGCATAGTGGTTACACTAGGTATGAACCACCACCTAGAAACCTAGAGGAAGCATTACAAGTGTTAGCATTATTACAAGGAAAATGCATAATGACTAAGGTGGATCTTGGTGGATGATTTAAGGTATTTAAAGGAGGGCTTAAGGTGTATTTGAGGTGCCCAAATGAGGTTATAACATATTAGAATATATGAGGAGAAGTTTGGAGTTGAAAGAGAATTTAGAAACAAGTTTCTAGGGCCGACCGGCCTTAGGACCGGACTTGCAAGGTCGGTCGGGCTCTGTTACAATACCGGAAATGTTTCTGGAATAGACCGGACATGGGACCGGACTTGTCAAGTCCGGTCGGGCTTGAATCTTGTACGGATATAAGTCTCTGGAATCGACCGGACATAGGACCGGACTTGTAAGTCCGGTCGGGTGAATTTTCCAACGGTAAAAGGGTACTGGAATGGACCGGACTTGGCAAGTCCGGTCGGTAAGTCCGGTCGAGCCTAAAAACAAAAAAAAAAAAAGAATTTTGAATTCTAAAATGGCAATGGGTAATAAGGTATGCCTTTGGTAGGGTAGTAATGATTGAGACCCTAAGAACTTAAGAGATTAAGTTAAGTTAAGTATAAACTTGAAAGTTTAAGATTAAGTTTGTAAGATTAAGTGTAAGACCTAAGAGGTGTTAGGTGGGGATCATTAAGGAATTAAGTAAGTTAAACAAGTTAAGTAAGTATAAAGTTAAGTGATTAACAACCTAAAACTGAATGAATGTTTTAGGACTTGGGAGTTTGGACTCCGGAAGAGAGTAAGCAGCCGAACGACCAACGGTGAACGGTACAGTTCTCTTGTGACCTGCTTGCTAACGAGGTGTCCCTCGGCTTGTGTGCTATTTGTTTTGTGTGCTCACTAAACAAGATAAAGCATGCAACCGGAACATATTATATATATATTGTATTGTTGTGTGATGTTTGAAAACTAACACAACATACCGTGAGAACTTACTAACCAATGCTTAGTAAGGAATTGAGTGAGACTAAGGAACGCCCCTAATGAGGGACGATATGAACCGAAAGAGGTTAACCAACAAACAGGGTTTGAGAACTACTAACTGGAACTTGAGTGAGGAAACCCGGGACCGATCTCCGGTCATGCATGCTAAGGAAAGGGGGTCGTATCTAGTAGATCGACCTCCGATTAAGGACTTGTCTTCGGACTTGTGCCTAGGGCCGGTTGCCGGCTCAGCTACGCTGGATCCCGTCCAGGGTAGGTGGCATTAAGATGGTGCGGTGGGATCACCTAAATCCCAGGTTTGGACTTAGGCTACAACCATTCCCCTCCAGGAACGGTTTGTATTCTGAGATAAGTTAAGATTAAGTTAAGTTACAATCATTCCTTTTAAAGGATGATTTGTATTATTAAGATTAAGATTAAGGTGAGGTTAAGATAAGTTGCAACCATTCCTTTTTAAAGGATGGTTTGTAATATTAAGATTAAGATAAGCTACATCCATTCATTAAAGGATGGTTGTTTCTAAGATTAAGATAAGAATCAGATTGAGGTAAGATAAGGATGGACTAAGATTAAGAGGAAACATTACTTAAGGAGTTAAATAACTAACTCTCTAATTAAGGCGAACGCATTTAAGTCGTTCATTGTGTGTGAACTTTGATTGATCATATCTGAGTTGTTGTTTACTGCACTTTCTATTATGTTGTGCATCTAATCAACCTCCATGCTATCGACAATTAGTCGTCGTAGCCACGTTAGCTTGGGGGCCATGAGAGGATCGTACCAGCATTCGTGCTGACCCCCTTTGGGGGCTGTTTTTACTACACAGGTACAACAGGAAGCGGCCGTCGCGAGGGTAAGAAGAGGATACAAGTGTTAAAGGTTAAGAGTGGCCTACGAGTTGTGCATGTACACTCGTATGGCAATATGAGTTAGTAAGATGTATAGGATGTGAGGGGGTTGTAAGAAGGATATGTAAATGTCTAAGGTTGTTGCACTAATGTTCGGTATATTCTGTAGTCAGACCGTGGCAAGGTCCTGGATTTGTAAAGAATTCCGCTGCGATATGTTTATATATATACTGTTAAGTTGCGAGACCACATTTGGATTGAGTTGGGGTGTTACAAGATGTTCATTACTCTTTTACTCATTACACAATACTTACATAAACATACTTATACTTTACTTACTTACTTTTCCATACTTACTTACTTACTCTTTGAAATACCCCAAACCTAAGTATGCTAAGTAAACATAAAATTATGATGTAGTAAGGCTAGAATATGCCTTAGAAAGATTGGTAGACAATTTAAACCAAGGAAAACACAAGAAAGTGCCTTAAGGGCAATCAGGGCAAAAACGTGCTCTAAGCTTGGAGTGACTTTGATTAGCACCCAAATACCATTATAAGACTTTAGTAACATGCTAATGGACATTTTAAATCAATTAGCAAAGAAAACCTAGCTTGAAAACAAGTTAAAACACAAAATGTGCTTTAAGAAGTCTTAAAGCACATTTTTGAGAAATTGTCTTAGAATTGAGTTTTGAGTGGCTAAATGTCCATCATTACTCTTTAATCAACATGTGTACTAATTAGTATCACATTAGGAAGCCTAAATCAATGGGGAAACCAAAAATTTCACGAATATGTGCACTAATTAGTGAATAGTGCCAAATAGTGCCCAAATTAAGCTTAAGTCAACATAAGTCAATAAGATGGTCAACCAAGACCATAAATATCTCCATTATAAGAGGGGGGTCGGTTTTTGATGTGGGGAGTCACCACATGACAAAGCAATTAAAGGAAAAGAAGAGGAAAAAGAGAGTAGTACTATTGCTTTATAAAAGCAAATTACTTATATTAGCCTACCTCTTCTCTCTTCTCATTCTCTTCTTATCCCACGGTTTTCTTCACCTTCTTCATCCTCTCAAACCGTTCCAAGCAGCTCCATTCTTGCTTCATCTTCAAATGTCCATAACTTGCTCATTTTAGCTCCAAATAAAAAAACTAAACACATATTTCTTAGTTAGGCCAAGACCTATCTTTCTATCTTTTCAAATCTTTCAAAGCTCCATTTTGGTGCCAAGAGGAAACTCCATTGATGGAGGAAAATCAAGTTTGAAGAGCTCATTAGCTTCTCCATCTCTTAAGGTAAAGAAAATGTAAGAAAAACCAAGTTTCCATCATCTTCCTTATATGGCCGAAAATTCCTTCTCATGGGGCTATGTTTATGCCTTGTCTAGCTTAATTTATTCACCAAGGACTAGTGGAGGTCCTATTTCATTCATGCCAAAGTCTACCTTGAGACTTCAAAGGTAATCATCCACTTTTATGCCTTAGAACACATTTCTAACCTAGGTTTTCATTCCTTGAGGTTAGTGTATTGTTTAGTACTCATATGAGTCATTGAATATTGATTAGAACATTGGCAAGGGGAATTTAAGTGGTGGCCGAGATTCATGCAAGAAGAAGGTCTAAGGAGGAAGTTAAGATAAGCTTGAGAAACAAGGTAAATTGCTTACCTAATGGTGGTTTAAGGTTTAAGGAATGAGTTTTAGATGGGTACCAATGTAGCTTAGGGCTTACATTAGGTAATGGGTTATGTAACCTAAGAAAAAGAACTTAAATAAGCTTGAGAACTTGTGACTAAGGAGCCAAAGGAAATGAGTTAGTAATATAAGTTTAAGATGAGTTTTAAGAACATTATAACTACTATGAGATTGAGGGTGTATTTGCAGGTTGAAAGCTTTTATATATGGGAAATTCAGTGTTTAAGTTTAAGTCATTTAAGGGCCTAAGAGCCATGTCATTAAGAGCCTTAGTGCTATGCAATTTAAGATTATTGCAATATATTGAGTTTGTTGTGAAGAATTGGTTTGGGTGATGAGATATGATGAGAAACTTGATGTGTGTGAGATGGTTGAATGAGGAAAAATAATGTGTTTGGGCATGATAATATACTAGAGGAGCTATGGCGAAATTGAGTAGAAAATAAGTGTTTAGGTGATGGTGGAGAACTAATATGACCTAGGATTTACTAGGAGTCATACAAGGAATTTGAGTGGAGGAATGAGTTAACTAAGGAGTTCTTGAGGTTTAGAATGACCTAGAATGGTCTGAGGAAATTAGAGTTTAGATGGGTGCATTAAACACACCAAAGACACGGTATGAGGAATGATAAGACTGTGCAAATCTGGAGGAAAGGTGTATAATGCTTTAAGGTGATTTAGGTATGAACTAACAGAAGAACATGAGAGTTCGAGAAGTTTGTGTAAGAGGTGGTGATGTTAGTGGTGGACTAGTAAGGTTTAGTTGAATGGTAATGTGTGGACTTGGGTGATGGAAGTGAAAATGGTAGGAGGATATTGTAAGTCGTCAAGGAAAATGACTAGAAACGTATAAGAGGGTATGATCATGAGAATGGTGAGTAAGTTGCATAAAAGAAGTGGAAATGTCTAAGGAGGGTGTTGCATGGTTAAGGTAAATGAAGAACAATGTCAAGGTATTAAGATAATGGAAAGAAATGTATAAGCAAGCTAAGAGTTTAAGAGTGATGAGTAACAAGTGAAAAGAAGAGAAATTGTGCATGGACATGCAAGATAACCTTGGAAGGTTTAACAAGCAATGATGTTAAGGAGGAGTATATGGGTAGAAAGAAAACACTTTGGTTAGTTGAAGTTTTAGACAAAATGTACATGTTAGAAATATAAGGAATTAATTGACAAGTGTTAGGAATTTTTACAAGAATTGAGCTAAAGGTTGGAATCATCTTTGGAGGTGATTTTAATGAGTTTGGTGGAGGTTATAAGGTAGGTTTGATGTGCCAAATGATGTTAGAACACATTAGGAGGCTTGAGGAAAAATTTGGGAGAAAGTTTGACAATATATGGGAAGTTTCTGCAGCCGACCTAACCCAGGGGACCGACCCCAGTCTGGGTCGGTCGGGCTGAAACTGTGAATTTGGATGTTCTCTGCAGCCGACCTACCCAGGGGGTGGGTCGGTCGGGGGTCGGTCGGTCGGACCATAAAAAAAAAGAAAAAAAAGAAAAAAAAAGAAAGAAACCCTAAGAGAGTTTAGTGGTATTAATGGTACCCCATTAAGGGGGCAATGATGATTAGAGGCATAAAGACCTAAGGGATTAAGTTAAGAATAAACTTAAAAGTTTAAGATTAAGTTTGCAAGATTAAGTTATAAGACTTAAGAGGTGTTAGGGGGGATCATTAAGGGTTAAGTAAGTTAAGTAAGTTAAGTAAGTTGAATTAAGTAAGGGATTAACTACCTAAAACTGAATGAATGTCTTAGGACTTGGGAGTTTGGACTCCAGAAGAGAGTAAGCAGCCGAACGACCAACGGTGAACGGTATAGTTCTCTTGTGACCTACTTGCTAACGAGGTGTCCCTCGGCTTGTGTGCTATTTGTTTTGTGTGCTCACTAAACAGATAAAGCATGCAACCGGAATATATTATATTATTGTGTTGTTGTGTGATGTTTGAAAACTAACACAACATACCGTGAGAACTTACTACACCAATGTTTAGTAGGAATTGAGTGAGACTAAGGAATGCTCCCTAATAAGGGACGATATTGAACCGAAAGAGGTTAACCAAAAATTATGGTCTTGAGATTACTACTAACTGGAACTTGAGTGAGGAAACCCGGGACCGATCTCGGTCATGCATGCTAAGGAAAAGGGGGACGGTATCTGAATCAGATCCGCCCTCCGCTTAAGGACTGTCTTCGACTTGTAGCCTAGGGCCGGTTGCCGGCTCAGCTGCGCTGGACTCCCGTCCAGAGTAGGTGGCATTAAGAGGTGCGGGTGGATCACTAAATCCCAGGTTCGAATTAAGCTACAACCATTCCCCTCCTGGAACGGTTTGTATATGAGATTAAGTTAAGATTGAGATTAAGGTAAGGTTAAGATAAGTTGCAACCATTCCTTTTAAAGGATGGTTTGTATTGTTAAGATTGAGATTAAGGTAAGGTTAAGATGAGTTGCAACCATTCCTCTTTAAAGGATGGTTGTAAATTAAGATTAAGATAAGTGACACACTCCTTATAAAGGATGGTTGTTTCTAAGATTAAGATAAGACTAAGATTGAGGTGAGATAAGGTTGGACTAAGATTAAGAGGGAACATTACTTAAGGAGTTAATAATTAACTCTCTAATTAAGAGAACGCATTTAAGTCGTTCTTGTGTGTGAACTTGATTGTTCATATCTGAGTTGTTGTTTACTGCACTACTATTATATTGTGCATCTAATTCAACCTCCATGCTATCGACATTAGTCGTGTAGCCGTTAGCTTGGGGCCATGAGGGGATCGTACAGCATTCTGCTGACCCCCTTGTGGCTGGTTTTTACTACACAGGACATCAGGAAGCGGCGTCGCAAGAGTAAGAAGAGGATACAGTGTAAGGATTAAGTGTGACCTACGAGTTGTGCATGTACACTCGTATGACAATGAGTCTAGTATGATAGGTTGTTGAGAGGATTGTAAGAAGAATATGCATTTGGTTAAGGTTGTTATGTACTAATGTTGGTATATTCTGTAGTCAGACCGTGGCAAGGTCCTGGGTTGTAAAGAATTCCGCTGTGCATGTGACATTATATATATACTGTTAATTGCGAGACCACATCTGGATTGAGTTGGGGTGTTACAAAAAGTGGTATCAGAGCGTAGTTACGCTCTGAAGACAAGAAATACCGAACTTAGGAGAATATTGAGGTTGAGATTGAGTTATGGGTTAAGGGTTAAGAGATAGAGTGAGAGGAGCGTTAGTCAGGACTTCCCGGTGTTTACCAGATATCCATAGTACTAGGCCCCCCTCCACATCCCTCCCCTAAATATGTGGAACAAACGCAGAGAGAAGAAAGCCTTCTCTTACTCGGTAAACCCGATCTAGCAGTTAGCTAACAATAAGCAGTACGAGGAACATCTTGTTGCACAACAGTTATAGAGAACTGGAGTTTTTAATGGAGCGCAACAGAGAAACGGGCGCTACCTAGGAATTCTATCAATAGGGAACGGTAATTACCGGCAACATGGGTTGACGTGCTACGCAGGCGAAATAACCTGTAATACCAATAATAAGGAAAGCACTACGGGTGCAATAGAAAAGGAAAAGGGAAGCGACATGAGTACCGGACAGTGGTCCAAAGGAGCATCACAGTAGGATAATACCAAGCATGAGGATTGAGGTAATGGGAGTCCAGTTAGAAATGGGAACTCCAAACCCCATACAATGAAAGAGGTACAAACCTGACCACATAATGCGGAACGACGATAGGAACTTATATAAAATTGTGTACCGAAATAGGACTACGATTTGTAGTTCCTAAAGGAGAATCATTACTCAGTAACCACAACAAAATGTGTGGAGCAAGAGCGAGGATTAAGATATAAGAAAGTATAAAGGGTTCCCTCAGGAAGAGGAACGCCCTGGTAGATTACAGTACTGTCAATAACAAGGAAAATGCGGATGGACGGTTATCCAAAATAAGAGATTATCGAAGGGGTCCCGAGGATACCAATTACATGGGAAATTAGAAGGAAGTGTCACTACCGATGTACCTTGTACCAATAACCCATCCGCATGGCGCACTTGCATAGCAAGTGTACACGGTTAGCCACACGAAAAGCCATCAAGGCGAAATAGGAGAATGCTACAGTTGTAGCATATATTAATACCGGATTGTAAAAACATAAGAACAGGAAAAAAATAGGACCTTGGAAGGCTGACGGCCTGACCATGATGAGATGAACCGACACATCAGCCAGCAGGGAGCTGAGCTTAGACGAAATACTACACATATAAATACTAGCAAGGGTATAACCCACTACAACAACAACGACAGTCGGTAAGAACAATCTCAAACTCCAAGGGGAAAACCTAAGAGATTGCTCAGTATCGCGAGCAAAAACACATATAAGCAGATGATATACAAGGGATGTATATAAGATACTATTGAGACGTTGAAGCATCGACTTACACGAAAACAGGATAAGACTCCCAGAGTGACATTAAGGTACCATAAAACATCTTCAATGAAGATGAAGGAAATCCAAAAAAACAAGGATAAAAGAAATAAACGTAAGCTATAACCTACTAAGGATTAAAGTCAACACCCGGGAAAGGAAAGATCAGAAGAACTACCCCACGAAAGGGCATAGTCGAGCCGAGCAAAAGATGAAGACAGTTAGTACTGTTCGTCTAACTCATTAAACCCAAGTATGATTGATCATCAACGGGGGGCATAGTCAAGGAAGTTGAACGAAAGCGTTGAGATGGGAGTGTAAGATGATAGAATGATATCAACTTGGACACCTTAAGGCAATGCTACTACGAACTGAACCTTAATTACTAAAGGACATAAGTCTAATAAAACGACAGTATTGCCAAAGACACTAAGTAACCTCAGATCACCTGAACAACTTCCCTAGCAGGAAGCGGATTGCAGCAACTTATCATGAAACCCGATACTACATTTAGTATGTAAATTACGGTGGATAGTGCTCAAAGAACCAGAATTTATAGGGATGACTGCAGATGAGTAAGAGTACAAATAATGAACTGAGACATTAAGCATTAAGAGCCTACGAGCCAAGGATGTTAACACATCAGAGCCGAGGAGCAGTATAGTAAGTTATAAGAGAGCTTGTTAAGCCACGGAAGGGACTACAATTTGTAGATATGAACCGTTACAAACCTATAACTTAGATTGGGGAAGAACATACCAAGAAAAGGTACCAATGAGGATATTGAGATAATGCTAAGGCAGGAGCGGAGAAGAACAGGCCTTTTAGGGTGGGGATACCTCTCCTTGTTGTGAGGCCATGAGTGGGAACGAACCCCTCAAAAGGGCTTTCACATATTAGAGATAAAATACATTATTTAGGCAATGGAAACTCTGAACCTAGGAGATTACCTTAGAAACATACCAGATACATGAGTAAAAGGAAGGTGGCACAGATAGACCCCATATACAACACAGGATTGTAAGAATTAGTAATGGTCAGAGATAAACATGGTGATGCACATTATGGACGTCAATTAATCAATGCTCAGAAGAGCTGTGATTCAGTGGATGATTCTTCAGACATAAGTTAAAAACTACATGGTAGAAAACACTAAGATGAAAGAAAGTGAAAGAAATTAGCCTACTTACGAATCTGAGATTGGAGCAGAACATCTTCATATCAAGAGTCAACTATTTTACAACACGGTACGACAACCGCCTATACCGGAATGAAAGAACTCCCAGTGTGTTTACACCAAGAAGGGATTGAGTATAAGGTAAGACATTAGAATAAGTGAATAAGAGGTTGCACCATCAATGGGCAACATGGTAAGGGCCAACTACCACGGTAGTAGTGGTCATGAGTACAATAGTTAGAAAGGTGGATTAAGTCATGGTGCGCGGTAAGGCGACCATTATGAATGAGCCGTCAAATATTGACACTGAGGCAATTAGATTTATGAGTTAAGACCAGTATAAGTAAGAAAATAAGATGGTAGACAAACTGAGCATTGATGCCAGTAGTCTGGACCTAGTTAGGTAAGATTTTACAGGAAGCACACTACCCATTCCTTAAGGAACTGGAAGTGCATTCCTAGTAGCATAAATATGAGGAACAAGATAAGAGGCTCTACGAAGAGACCTCAATTATTAAGAGACCGAATCACGACGAAATACAGAAAGGAGCTGGAGTATACCATAACCAAGGACACAGTAAATGGACTTCCCTTGATTAACTTCAAGAAGAACAATAAATGTTATTATGGAACGATGAAAGAGGAGATCGACAACAGAATACTTCATAATTAGCAATAGCTAAACGTGTGACGGACACTATAAGTTTACTAAAACGAGACGTGGGACGACTGCACCCCACAGGGGCTTGCAGGCCTGACACGCTCATTCATGAGTTAGTTGGGTAAGTAGTAATGTACCAGTAAGGTACCCCATGCATGTGGACGAGTGGTGTAAGGAACACGGGAAGTAGTCGACTCCGTACCACCGACAATGACGCAAGATCGGACAAGAGCATCTACCACCACAACAGTTGAAGAAAAAGAATCCAGTTGAACCAGCAACACAGAGGAACCAGAGAACAGATAATTAAGGACTATGAAGTGCGAAGAGCACGGATTGTTAAGTACAGACATTGGACATGTCTTAAGATGTAAGGGATTAAAACTGTAAAGCGCAATATGCACTAAACAGTAGTTTCAGACTAAGAATCATCCTCAGACCAAAGGTCAGTTGGGGAGAACAATTTAGACATTCGAGAAAACACTAAGAGTATGAACATAAGATCTTCAAGGGGAATGGATAGACGAGTTACAACTCATTAAGGCCGTGTATATAAAAGATAACACGTGTCCACTGAGAGACTAATATTCCTAAACTGTAAAGAGGCAGAAAGATATACAATACTGTAAAAAGATAAGTGAGGCAGTTAAGCCTAAAAACATCAGAGTGGTGCAACGGAAGCTAGCAGATCACTACCTTTGAGATTAGACTAAACTAAGTTAAGAATATGGTATAAGTACCGTTAAGAATCCTCGATGCAGAGACTAAGTCATTTCTGATCGAATTATAAGTAACATAGATGACGTGGAAGCTAGAATGCTTGGTGAGAATTAGACACCTTGAACTTATGTTCAAGGATGATATAATGCAGATTACGTGGGCGTAATCCATTTTAAGGGGGGTAGAGCGAAAACCGCTTAGCGTATGTTTGTGTACTGAGTACATAAACTACGGTGTGCATGGCACAAAATAATTTGAGAATATGTTTTACATAAACATTTTGAGATAAATCATGGCTATTGCACACAGAAGATGTGAATACCATACATATTAAGTACCTATCTTGTTAACTCCGGTGTGAGTACAAGTTAAGAGAATTAAGGAAGAGGATTAAGGAGACTTAAGAAATAAGGAATATATGAGGTATGAGTCGATATGAGACTATGTGTGAGATAAGAATAAGATAACATTATGAGATACAATTTGATATGATTATGAGTTAGGAAATAGTAATGCTGTGTGGTATGAGACAGTAGAAGTTGGTATGGGACAGTTATAAAACTTAGTAGGAATTTAAGTCTTGAGGTAATTACTAAGAGATGAATTGGGAATGTTTGATGGAATGAGTCCACACTTTGGAGATGTATTGATTATGATTAGAAGAACTAAAAAGATAGAAAATTGGACATAAGTGAATTATTTGGATGTTTGAAAATGACGTGGGAGGTGGAACTTGATTTTCTAGGGATCAAGGGAAACCGAACACAAATTGGGGTGGAAGGATAGTTCTACACTGATGCTGATCACATCAGCGTTGGATGATTCTGAAACTCCCTACCAGTGGTCACAATTAAATCACACTATGGACAGAGGCCTTAGGATAAATGAAATTGGAGTTGATTGTATTTTTAATTAGAGGAATTATTCCTCACATGACCTCGTAAAAAGGATTACCTTTTTACTGAGTCTCGCCCATGAAGTCGAGGACGCACGAGCCTTTGTCTTCGGACCGGTGACATGGGGAGAGCAGAGTGTTTTGTATTCTGGCCCATGGTGACGAGGACGAATGAGCCATTGTCTACGGACCGGTGACATGGGAGAATACGTTGGAAATTATGTGAATGTTTCAATCATCAAAAGAAACAAAAGAATTTTGAGTGCTATACATGCTTAAGCATGTTGTGTGATATTTAAGTATAAGAATATGGCGGATCTAATGATCCAATGAGATTAAGTATACATAAGTATGATCTATACGATCTAAGGAATGAGGTAAGACATGTATTCTAATAAGATAAGATGCATGGGAACTTTGGGGACAAAGTTCTTTTAAGGGGGGTAGATTGAAATACCCCAAACCTAAGTATGCTAAGTAAACATCAAATTATGATGTAGTAAGGCTAGAATATGCCTTAGAAAGATTGGTAGACAATTTAAACCAAGGAAAACACAAGAAAGTGCCTTAAGGGCAATCAGGGCAAAAACGTGCTCTAAGCTTGGAGTGACTTTGATTAGCACCCAAATACCATTATAAGACTTTAACATGCTAATGGACATTTTAAATCAATTAGCAAAGAAAACCAAGCTTGAAAACAAGTTAAAACACAAAATGTGCTTTAAGAAGTCTTAAAGCACATTTTTTAGAAATTGTCTTAGAATTGAGTTTTGAGTGGCTAAATGTCCATCATTACTCTTTAATCAACATGTGTACTAATTAGTATCACATTAGGAAGCCTAAATCAATGGGAAACCAAAATTTCACGAATATGTGCACTAATTAGTGAATAGTGCCAAATAGTGCCCAAATTAAGCTTAAGTCAACATAAGTCAATAAGATGGTCAACCAAGACCATAAATATCTCCATTATAAGAGGGGGGCCGGTTTTTGATGTGGGGAGTCACCACATGAAAAAGCAATTAAAGGAAAGGAAGAAGAAAAAGAGAGAATAGTACTATTTGCTTTATAAAAGCAAAATACCTTATATTAGCCTACCTCTCTCCTCTCTTCTTCATTCTCTTCTTATCCCACGGTTTTCTTCACCTTCTTCATCCTCTCAAACCGTTCCAAGCAGCTCCATTCTTGCTTCATCTTCAAATGTCCATAACTTGCTCATTTTAGCTCCAAATAAAAAACTAAACACATATTTCTCTTAGTTAGGCCAAGACCTATCTTTCTATCTTTTCAAATCTTTCAAAGCTCCATTTTGGTGCCAAGAGGAAACTCCATTGATGGAGGAAAATCAAGTTTGAAGAGCTCATTAGCTTCTCCATTCTCTTAAGGTAAAGAAAATGTAAGAAAAACCAAGTTTCCATCATCTTCCTTATATGGCCGAAAATTCCTTCTCATGGGGCTATGTTTTATGCCTTGTTCTAGCTTAATTTATTCACCAAGGACTAGTGGAGGTCCTATTTCATTCAATGCCAAAGTCTACCTTGAGACTTCAAAGGTAATCATCCACTTTATGCCTTAGAACACATTTCTAACCTAGGTTTTCATTCCTTGAGGTTAGTGTATTGTTTAGTACTCATATGAGTCATTGAATATTGATTAGAACATTGGCAAGGGGAATTTAAGTGGTGGCCGAGATTCATGCAAGAAGAAGGTAAATTGCTTACCTAATGGTGGTTTAAGGTTTAAGGAATGAGTTTTAGATGGGTACCAATGTAGCTTAGGGCTTACATTAGGTAATGGGTTATGTAACCTAAGAAAAAGAACTTAAATAAGCTTGAGAACTTGTGACTAAGGAGCCAAAGGAAATGAGTTAGTAATATAAGTTTAAGATGAGTTTTAAGAACATTATAACTACTATGAGATTGATGGGTGTATTTGCAGGTTGAAAGCTTTTATATATGGGAAATTCAGTGTTTAAGTTTAAGTCATTTAAGGGCCTAAGAGCCATGTCATTTAAGAGCCTTAGTGCTATGCAATTTAAGATTATTGCAATATATTGAGTTTGTTGTGAATGAATTGGTTTGGGTGATGAGATATGATAGAAGAACTTGATGTGTGTGAGATGGTTGAATGAGGAAAAATAATGTGTTTGGGCATGATAACTAGAGGAGCTATGGCGAAATTTGAGTAGAAAATAAGTGTTTAGGTGATGGTGGAGAACTAATATGACCTAGTTTACTAGGAGTCATACAAAGGAATTTGAGTGGAAATGAGTTAACTAAGGAGTTCTTGAGGTTTAGAATGACCTAGAATGGTCTATGAGGAAATTAGAGTTTAGATGGGTGCATTGAACACACCAAAGACACGGTATGAGGAATGATAAGACTTGTGCAAATCTGGAGGAAAGGTGTATAATGCTTTAAGGTGATTTAGGTATGAACTAAGAGAAGAACAATGAGAGTTCGAGAAGTTTGTGTAAGAGGTGGTGATGTTAGTGGTGGACTAGTAAGGTTTAGTTGAATGGTAATGTGTGGACTTGGGTGATGGAAGTGAAAATGGTAGGAGGATATTGTAAGTCGTCAAGGAAAATGACTAGAAACGTATAAGAGGGTATGATCATGAGAATGGTGAGTAAGTTGCATAAGAGAAGTGGAAATGTCTAAGGAGGGTGTTGCATGGTTAAGGTAAATGAAGAACAATGTCAAGGTATTAAGATAATGGAAAGAAATGTATAAGCAAGCTTAAGAGTTTAAGAGTGATGAGTAACAAGTGAAAAGAAGAGAAATTGTGCATGGACATGCAAGATAACCTTGGAAGGTTTAACAAGCAATGATGTTAAGGAGGAGTTATATGGGTAGAAAAGAAACACTTTGGTTAGTTGAAGTTTTAGACAAAATGTACATGTTAGAAATATAAGGAATTAATTGACAAGTGTTAGGAATTTCTTACAAGAATTGAGCTAAAGGTTGGAATGATCTTTGGAGGTGATTTTAATGAGTTTGGTGGAGGTTATAAGGTAGGTTTGATGTGCCAAATGATGTTAGAACACATTAGGAGGCTTGAGGAAAAATTTGAGAAAGTTTGACAATATATGGGAAGTTTCTGCAGCCGACCTACCCAGGGGACCGACCCCAGTCTGGGTCGGTCGGGCTGAAACTGTGAATTTGGATGTTCTCTGCAGTCGACCTACCCAGGGGGTGGGTCGGTCGGTGGGTCGGTTGGACCATAAAAAAAAAGAAAAAAGAAAAAAAAGAAACCCTAAGAGAGTTTAGTGGTATTAATGGTACCCATTAAGGGGGCAATGATGATTAGAGGCATAAAGACCTAAGGGATTAAGTTAAGAATAAACTTAAAAGTTTAAGATTAAGTTTGCAAGATTAAGTTGTAAGACTTAAGAGGTGTTAGGTGGGGATCATTAAGGGTTAAGTAAGTTAAGTAAGTTAAGTAAGTTGAATTAAGTTAAGATTAATACTACCTAAAACTGAATGAATGTTTTAGGACTTGGGAGTTTGGACTCCAGAAGAGAGTAAGCAGCCGAACGACCAACGGTGAACGGTACAGTTCTCTTGTGACCTACTTGCTAACGAGGTGTCCCTCGGCTTGTGTGCTATTTGTTTTGTGTGCTCACTAAACAAGATAAAGCATGCAACCGGAATATATTATATTTATTGTGTTGTTGTGTGATGTTTGAAAACTAACACAACATACCGTGAGAACTTACTAACCAATGTTTAGTAAGGAATTGAGTGAGACTAAGGAACGCTCCCTAATAAGGGACGATATGAACCGAAAGAGGTTAACCAACAAATATGGTCTTGAGATTACTACTAACTGGAACTTGAGTGAGGAAACCCGGACCGATCTCCGGTCATGCATGCTAAGGAAAAAGGGGGACGGTATCTGAATCAGATCCGCCCTCCGCTTAAGGACTTGTCTTCGGACTTGTAGCCTAGGGCCGGTTGCCGGCTCAGCTGCGCTGGACTCCCGTCCAGAGTAGGTGGCATTAAGATGGTGCGGTGGGATCACCTAAATCCCAGGTTCGAATTAAGCTACAACCATTCCCCTCCAGGAACGGTTTGTATACTGAGATTAAGTTAAGATTGAGATTAAGGTAAGGTTAAGATAAGTTGCAACCATTCCTTTTTAAAGGATGGTTTGTATTGTTAAGTTTAGATTAAGGTAAGGTTAAGATGAGTTGCAACCATTCCTCTTTAAAGGATGGTTGGTATAATTAAGATTAAGATAAGTGACATCCACTCCTTATTAAAGGATGGTTGTTTCTAAGATTAAGATAAGACTAAGATTGAGGTGAGATAAGGTTGGACTAAGATTAAGAGGGAACATTACTTAAGGAGTTAAATAATTAACTCTCTAATTAAGGGAACGCATTTAAGTCGTTCATTGTATGTGAACTTGATTGTTCATATCTGAGTTGTTGTTTACTGCACTTACTATTATATTGTGCATCTAATCAACCTCCATGCTATCGACAATTAGTCGTCGTAGCCACGTTAGCTTGGGGGCCATGAGGGGATCGTACCAGCATTCGTGCTGACCCCCTTTGGGGGCTGTTTTTACTACACAGGTACATCAGGAAGCGGCCGTCGCAAGAGTAAGAAGAGGATACAAGTGTTAAGGATTAAGTGTGACCTACGAGTTGTGCATGTACACTCGTATGACAATTGAGTTAGTAAGATGTATAGGTTGTTGAGAGGATTGTAAGAAGAATATGCATTTGGTTAAGGTTGTTATGTACTAATGTTCGGTATATTCTGTAGTCAGACCGTGGCAAGGTCCTGGGTTGTAAAGAATTCCGCTGTGACATGTTTATATATATACTGTTAAGTTGCGAGACCACATCTGGATTGAGTTGGGGTGTTACACTCTTACTTACTTACTATTACTCATGTTAAGTCGGTATGACCTCCGGGCAGGGACTACACCGTCCCACCACTGGGCTGTAGGTGGCTCACTAATCCAGGATGCTACCTGAAATACCCCAAACTTAGATGTGGTGTTTAAATGATAAACTAAGATATAAGGAGGCTAAATAATGCCTTAGAAACATTAAGAAACATTTCTAATCAAAGAAAATATAAGGAAACACCAAAAGAGCAGTTTAAGCAAAAACGTGCTCTAAGCTTGGAGAGACTTGGGAGAGTACCCAAATATTGTTCTAAGACCTTAGTAATATCCTAATGGTCATTTTAAATCAATTACCAAAGAAAACCAAGCTTGAAAACATGTTAAAACACAAAATGTGCTTTAAGGAGTCTTAAAGCACGTTTTTGAAAAATTATCTTGTAAATGAGTTTTGAATGGCTAAATGTCCATCATTACTCTTTAGTTAACATGTGTACTATATAGTATCACATTTGGAAGTCTATATCAATGGGAAATCAAAAATTTCACAACAATGTGCCTTGTTTTGTGAATAGTAAATTATTTAAGCTAGTTTATAGCATAAGTCATATAAGTAAGATATTTGGTCAACAATGACTTAAGTACCCCTTGTTACTAATGGGGGCCGGTTTCTTGTAAGGTGAGTCACCACCTTCATGACTCATTAAGCAAATAAAGATTTGTAAAGTAAAAGTACTATTCACCGTTTACATAAATATCACACTTAGTGATCTCTCTCCTCACTTCTTCATTCTCCTTTGTTTCCCACGATTTCTTGCTCTCTCCCTTCTCCATTACCGTGAAGAGCAACTCCATGCTAGCTCCCATCTAGCTTTGCACACAACTCACTCATTTTAGCTCCAAAACCAAAACAAATTACATATTCTTCTTAGTTAGCTCAAGCTCTCTCTTCTATCTTTTCAAAACTTCAAGAGCTTCATTTTGGTGCCAAGTCAAACCCACCATTAGAGGAGGAAATTCAAGTTTGGAGACTCCATTGGCTTCTCCATTCTCTTAAGGTAAAGACAAGTGTAAAGAAAATCTAGGTTTCCATCATTTTCTTCCTTGTCCGAAAATTTACACTCATGGGACTCCATGTTTATGCCTTGTTCTAGCTTGTTTTCTACTCTTCAAAGGATTGAGGAGGTCCTTCTTGCTTCATATCCAAGCTTGTCTTGAGAAACCAAGGTAAAACAATCACCTTAATACCTTAAAGCACATTTTTAACCTAGGGTTTGTTCCTTAGGGTTAATGTATTATCTAGTACTCATTGGAGTCATTGGATATTGGTTAGAACATTGGCAAGGAGATATACATTGGTGACCGAGATTGAACAAAGAAAAACCTAAGGAAGAAAGCTTTTAAAGCTTGTAAAGGAACAAGGTAAATTACTTACCTTAAGGTGTTTTATTGTTTAAGGGAATGGGATTTAGGTATGTGATGAGTTTAGTGTAGAGTTTACATTAGAAAAGGGTTATATAAAACCTAGGAGAAACAATGACTATACTTGTGAACTTGTGACTAAGGAGAAAATGAGGAAAAGAGATAGTTTAAGAACATCAAGGTGAATTACAAGAAGCATTTTATTTCAATGGGAGCCTTGTTGTGTGTATTCACAGGTTGAAGGCAAATATATGTGGAAATTCAGTGGTTAAGATTATTGTTATTTAAGGGCCTAAGTGCCAAGCATTTATGTTTATGCACTATAAGATGATGTGGTGTGGCTTTGGTGTAAATTGTGTGTTAAGGTGTTGTGATGAGAAATTGAGTGATATTGGTTGTTTGATGGAGAAAAACCAAGTGTTTGGATGTAACTATATACTAGAGAACCCATGGCAAAATTTAGAGGAGAACCTAAGTGTTTAGGATATTCTAAGGAGATTTCATGACCAAGGAAGTACTAGGATGTGCTAGAGGTGGTCTTGATGAAAAAGGGTGAGATTAAGGTGTTCTAATGACTTATAATGACTTAGGTATCACCATGAAGGGTTTAGGAATCAAGAGAATGTATTTGAGTATTTAGGACTTAGGCAAATGTTGGTAAGCAACTAGGAAGGGAAGAATGTGTTGATGGGTGGAAGTTTAAGCTTGTGAAGGAAATTTAAGTAAATGCATAAAAGAGTTTTAGATGGTGAAAGATGCTTGGGAGATGATGTTATAGTGGTGAGGAAGGCATTTGGCATAGTGGTTACATTAGGTATGAACCACCACCCAGAACCTAGAGGAAAACATTACAAGTGTTAGCATTATTACAAGGAAAATGCATAATGACTAAGGTGGATCTTGGTGAATGATTTAATGTGTTTAGAGGAGGGCTTAAGGTGTATTTGAGGTGCCCAAATGAGGTTATAACATATTAGGATATATGAGGAGAAGTTTGGAGTTGAAAACAGAATTTAGAAACAAGGTTCTGGAGCTGACCGACCCTAGGACTGGACTTGCAAGGTCGGTCGAGCTCAAATTACACTACCGGAGGAAGTCTCTGGAATGGACCGACCTTGGGACCGGACTTGCAAGGTCGGTCGGGCATGTATTTTGTACGGTAATAAGTCTCTGGAATCGACCGAACATGGGACCGGACTTGGCAAGTTCGGTCGAGCTTAAATTTCCCTTGGGGAAACTCTCGGGAATGGACCGACCTTGGGACCGGACTTGCAAGGTCGGTCGGGGTAGAATTTTCAAACGGTGAAGTGTTCTGGAATGGACCGACCTTAGGTAAGGTCGGTCGGAAGTTCGGTCGGGCCTAAAAAAAAAAAATTTTAAATTCTAAGAATGGTAATAGGTAATAAGGTATACCCTTGGTAGAGTGGTAATGATTAGGACCCTAAGAACTTAAGGAATTAAGTTAAGATTAAGTATAAGTTTTAATGGTTAAAGTTAAGTTTGTAAGCTAAGTGGTAAAGACTTGAGAGGTTATTGAATGGGAATCCTTAGGGGCTAAGTGAGTTAAGTAAGGTGCAAATAACTAATGACCTAAAAATGAATGAATGTTTTAGGTTTGTGAATTGGGACCCCGAAGAAGGTTAAACAAACAACGATCGACGGTGAACGGTACAATCCTTCTTGTGACCTGCTTGCTAACGAGGTGTCCCTCGGCTTGTGTGCTATCTGTTTAATTGCTATGACTAAAACAAGATAAAGCATGCAACCGGTTATATTTATTCTCGTTGTGTTTGTGTTATCTTTACACTAACCCACGAGACTTGAGATGGTTACTAACCAAGTTTAGTACTTACTGAGTTAAGAATAAGAGTTAAGTTTGGTGGTCGTTGGTTAATGCCCGTTAGGGCTTAGCTAGCACATGGTGATTAAGATGTCTACTAACTGGAACTTGAGTGAGGAAACCCGGGACCGATCTCCGGTCATGCATGCTAAGGAAAAAGGGGGACGGTATCTGAATCAGATCCGCCCTCCGCTTAAGGACTTGTCTTCGGACTTGTAGCCTAGGGCCGGTTGCCGGCTCAGCTGCGCTGGACTCCCGTCCAGAGTAGGTGGCATTAAGATGGTGCGGTGGGATCACCTAAATTTCAAGTTCGAAATAAGCTACAACCATTCCCATCCAGGAAAGGTTTGTATACTGAGATTAAGATTAAGATTAAGATTAAGGTAAGGTAAGAAACTGAGATTAAGGAAATGAGGACTAAGGAGGGGGTTACTAACCCACTTGATAAGGGAACGCTTGAGTCGTTCATTGGTTGTGAACTATATATGTTCATCTGTGGTTATTGTTATTGCACTTCATATTATGCTTGTGTCTGTAATCAATTTCCATGCTATCGACAATTAGTCGTCGTAGCCCCGTTAGCTTGGGGGCCATGAGAGCGTGTACCAGCATTCGTGCTGACCCCCTCGGGGGCTATTTTTACACTTGCAGGTAAGAGACCCATGAGGACGCACTACGAGAGTAGGAGCGGTTAGACTTAGGGTGGGATGTTTATTTTGAGTTCGGGTTGCGCCTGTGCACCCGACTGTTTATATTAAACTGATGTAAGGTTGTGGTTATGTCTAAGATATTTGTACTCGGTTGGTTGTGGTGTTGTGGATGGTGATGTTTTGGGTTGGTTAAGTATTTTGGGTAAGTATTGTAATGTTAAGGCCGGTATATTCTAACGATCAGACCGTGGCAAGGTCCTGGTGTTTATGATTTCCGCTGCGACATATTCGTTTAAGTGTTCAGTTTTGCGATAACCACGATTGGCTTTGGATGGGGTGTTACACTACCTATTTAAGGGGTTTGAGCCGTGGGAAAGGTTAAAGCCAGGATTTGGATCCAACCTCTTGTGTCTCCGCCTCCTCATGCGTGGCCGAGACTATATCGGACTTCTACTCATTCCAATTTACCAATTTATTATGTTAGATTGGTTAGCTTGTTAGGAATTAGTTGGAAGTCCACCACAATGTCATTCGGTCACGACACAATACATCAAGCATCCACACACTTCATTATCATTCATACATTTCATGAATTATACAAACTAGGGTTTAAGATAATATTCAACAAGGAACAATATCATATATTCACAAGTAAGCATAATAATTCTGATTCGTGCGTTTATCTTATTTAGGTGATTAATTAGCACACAAACACACAAATCAGAGTAGCCAAGGTAGCATACACGCCTGAGAAGTTCATACCGTTCACCGTAGTACTTGCAACCGACTTCCCTTCGGTATTCACAATTCAAGTCCTATAACATACATGGAGTTGTATGGTTAATGACTTATTATTTATCTAGCTCTTTCTTCTATTAACCTTCCCTTGGTATACTTACTAGTTCCTACTTGTTACAAGTGGTTTGATCCCATTTCATACTTTAAGTTTACTTCCTTCCTCATGTGCATGTTCTCTTATTACCTTAACCACAATGGTGTACCCCTATATATATAGGTATGGGTTGCATATATATATATATATATGTACATATGTTTACTATAATTAACACATATATATATTTTTTTCTTTTGGACCCGACCGACCCAAGCTTGACCCGACCGACCCAAACCCCTATGGTCGGTCGAAGTCAGAAGAAATCGGCCCTGGAATCCATCGTGACCGACCCACGACCGGCCCAACCTCCTGGGTCGGTCGAAGTCAGAAACTTCGACGTTCAGAGAATTTGCCCGACCGACCCACGACCGACTCACCCGTCTGGGTCGGCCGAAGTTAGAAAGTTTCGTTCCAGTGATTTATGCGCTGACCGACCCACGACCGATCCAACCCTGTGGGTCGGTCGAAGTCAGAACTTGCCTACAGAATTTGTTCCAACTTCCTTTTCTTACCCATTCCTTCCCCAATCTTCCTACATGTAATCTAACATGTTTTAGCACCTAATTAACCTTCTAAACATACATAGATTCATCTCTAATTCATTACTTCTTTTCATACCAATTCACTCACATATTTTTCCAAGTTTTCATTCCAGCACTTGCATTATTTTTCCTAATGGTGTTTTGCAATGCATTACCTAATGTCATTTCCTCTCCTAATGTCATTTCTAATGTCATTTCCTCCATTCATGGTTTCCTCTCCTAATGTCATTTCTAAGGTTTACAATGCATTACCTATCTCTCCTAACCTACCCACTACCTAGCTCCATTTAAAATCTGTTTCAAAGGTATATTTTATACCTAGTTAAACTCTTAAGTGTTCTAGTTTCTAGGTAAAATTTGACATAGCCTCCCTTAAATTTCTACATTCTCACCACATGTTTTATTCACACAATGCTACCCAAATCACCTGTTTATAAACAATACTAATACACAACCTTCCAACACAAATACTAGACATTTAACACTCATTTAATTCCGGCACACAACATTTATTCTCATCTAGGTTTTAACAAGTTTTCAAGTGTATTTTAAAGTTTTAAAACATCTTAGTCTTCTTCCACATTATACTACTACTCATTACCATTTACAATACCCATTTAAAGCTACTAAAAATCTGTTACACGAAGCATTACAAAACTACACAAGGTGAGCATAATTTACTTTGTTTTCCCTTCTAGCTTTTTCTTTCCTTCTTCTTTCCTTCCTCCTTCCTTCCTTTCCTCTCTTCCCACCGGTTATGGAAATTCAATCTCCAGAGCTACAACCCATTGATATACACCACCATTTCAATACAACTAACCTTTGAATTATCTTTAAAGCTTTAAGGTATATTTTAGGGTTTAGGAAATGCTTTACCTTGCAAGTATGTAGAAGGAGTGTAGAATAGCAACAAGAGTAAGATTTCCACCCTTCAAAAGAAGCCAAAATTGGCTGGGCAACAAGGTAGAAGAACTCAAGGCTTAGAAATTTCTATTTTGCACATAAGAGTAAGGAATGCTAGTATTTTCGGATTTCTTTTTACCTTAGGCCAACAAGGTGAAGAAAAGGCTTCTAATGGTGGTCTTCATCTTCAAACCCAAGAACACCCATGGAGATGAAGTTGGTTGTTTTTGAATTTGGAAAAGAAGGAAATGCTCACCTTGGTGAGAGGAATACAATGGTACAAATTTTGTAATTTTGGGGGGAGGTTTGAGTAGTTAACAAGAGGAGAGAAGTGGATGGCTGTTTTGGTTTATGCAAATAGCCATTGGAGGCTTCAAGGAGGAAGAAGAGGATTAGAGAGTTAGGGGGAGTGCAGTACGTGAGAGATAAGAGGAAATGAGGGGGAGTAGGAGAGAGAGTAAAAGTGAGGTGTACTTTTTGCTTTTATTTTTCTTTTGTCTTTTGCATATAAGGGATAATTAAGGGAGTGAGAGGGGGAGCAAAATCGGCTCACACACAGCCCTAACAATGGTTTTAAAATTTTATTTGCAATAGTGGACACACTAGTTTGGTTTATTTACACTCTCACAGCACAACTTCCTGGTTTTTACAGTTTTTACTACTTTCTCGTTTAATTGATTTTATTGGTTCTAGATCTTCATTAATGACCCGCTTAAAGTCACGTTTTCCCGGTTTCCTCGGAAAATGCGCTTTAAGGTTTGTTTGTGTTTTTAATCCATTTTAAGGATCTGTTTTCTTCGGGATTTGTTCCCGCATGATTATTTAGGTGTAATTAAGCTTCTGTAACACCCCAACTACAACCATACACTTAACAACAAATTGCAGCGGAAAGCTTAACTCATCACATTACTCAACTCAATGGTGTTACACGCCGTTAGCCACCCACGTGGCTAACAAGGCTAATACATATACATTGTATCGGTCTGATGGACCAGATTCCCGAGCAACTACACATTACAAACTCTTCCCATTACCAACAAACAATATACATTTACATTAAAACTGTACCGAGTATTTACCAACTAATGCCAACAACAATTTCGGTCTTACTATACCTGCTATACATACCCGATTCATTAACCACCCATGTATAAACAACTACCCCGTCCTACTCTCAAACGGCTTTCAGCACCTTGTACCTAAAAATATCACATTTAAACATACATACGTCATAACTCGGTGAGGGTCACGTGAGGACACGCCCCCCTGACATGTGAGTTAGTAAACTCATTAGAACCTAGGGAATCTTTTTGATCCCATGATAAGCTCGTTATACAATAACATATTGTTCTACTTAGAGAACATGTGTCACTTATGGTGTGTCGGAAATACTTAGTTCCGAACACGCCGTACACAATAACATAATTGTGATGTGTCGGTCTCAATATAGTACCGAACACACCGTATATATTTCCCCTAGCCCGAACAATAATCAAGGTAGGTAAGCTTTGATTGAGCTTGCGGGAGATTGTAATCCAAGAAGCAAAGACAACCTTAACATAATAGAGAGGGAGTAAGAGCAACTGTAGACATCTACTCCCAAACAAACGCGCGACCGGTACGACCGGATTCCTCACCCCCCATTAGTATATATATATAGTTAAGGGCTCCGTTATGGAACCTATCACCTCCACACACTATAAGGTATTACAACCGGGTTAAACACACAGGGGTGGTGAACATAGTTACACGCACAAACAACACACAACTAACTCACGCATAGCCGTGGTTAGAACGTTCCCATGGTTTGGGTCGTTAAGTCTGAATACTGATCTCTTATGTGATCCTACAGTCGGTTAGCTAAGGTTTAACACATGTTGAGGTTAAATGGTATCAGAACTAAACACGCCACAAATATGAATTACTGTAAACTCATTTCATGCTTATTCTTGCAAGGTGGCAGACACACAGAAAAACACATTGGCATACAAGCCGGTGTAATCCGGTAGGACACAGGTTGCAAGAAAACCATACCTGTCACCACGGTCCACTATATTGTGTCCTTTTAGGTTCCTCGAACAAATCTTGTACAACTGGTAACATCACAATTACTTTCATTAATATTAGGGTAACATGATTGCTTAACGTCTAATGTGCCCATAGTTAACCCCGTCATCCCGTTATACTTAATTTTACTCTTGTGATCTTAAGTTCACAACTCCCACATCAAACCTAACACTTGTTTACACACTTTTAGGCCTTTATATGTCACCAAACAAGGCCTAAACATCACCTTATACCATTACCATTCAATCCCCCATGAATAGAAGCCTTTAAAACACATTTTGCAATCCGGGACTTGGTCCGGACCCAAGGTCCCGGGCCATCACTGATTTGTACTCTCGGCCTTATTTCTCACTTGGTCCGGGTCTTGGTCCTGGACTAAGGACCCGGACCACTTGTGAACTTCAGTTTCAGCTTGTCTTTAAGGGTGGTCCGGGTACCTATACAATGGCTAGGTCCCGGACCATGTTAATAACTTGTCAAAACATCATTTTTCAACCCCTAAACCAACCTTAAATCTTACCTAATCATTCCATACTCTTTCCACATGTTTCCTAGATGTTTAAACACCTTAAAATCATGCACCAAACCTTCATAAATCATCACTAACTTGTTACTCAATTCCTTACAACAATTCCTAACACTTATAACATTTTTTTTTCCTTAGATTTCTAAGTGGCATAATATGCCTACTACCTCAACTAACCAAAGTGTTGCTTCACAAACATTAACAATACTCCAATAGCATTATTTCTCACAAACACCTCCATTACACTACTCCTTCTATTACCACAAGTTTACACTTAGACCTTCCCAAGGCATTATCTTTCCTTTGTTTACCAAAACTTGAACAAGACTTCACACTTCACATATCATAACTTTGGTGTGTATAAAACACTCATTTGATTTCTAAATCCTCCAAGACAATGCCCATGGCACCTTAACACTTAAGAACACCATAATTCACTTTCTTTCACTATCTTAACCCTTAACAATTCCTAGTACCCTCTAGGTTATCAAATCCCATTACATCACATAAACTTCTTTGTTTATCAACTAAATTTTGCCATAGCTTCTCTTGTATATTCTCACACCCAAACACTTACTGAATTTCCACATTTAAATGCCTTCAACCTACAAATACACACAACATCACATATGCCCCTTAATAGCCACCTTGTGGATAGTTTTCTATCTCATATTCCCATTGGCTCTTTAGATTATTTATTAAGCAAATATAGCTCAATTCCATAGTGCACAAAACCACATTAAGAGAGGTCATTTACCTCTTTGTTTCCCAAGCTTTCTCACTTGTTTTCTCTTGTGTTTCTTGATTGAAAATCGGCAAGGAGCTTTTATCACTTGTCAACCTTCTAACCAATACACATATAAGGGTAATGAGCATTAAGTTTAATACTCAAACTCATAATTAAACCCTAGGTTTACATAAGTGTCTTAAAACACTAAAATTGATGTTTACCTTTGGAATTTGAAAGAGAACTTGAATAAGTGGCAATATAGGACTCCCTCTAGTCCTTTTAAGTTTGAATTAAGGTAAGAAGAGAGCAAGGTAATGCACCATTAAGGGATGAATTTTCGGTTATACACAAAAATGGAGGGAAACATGGTTTTTCTTTGATTTTCCTTACCTTGAAGCAAAGGTGAATGACAAGGCATGAAAAGATGAGCTCAAGCTCCATCAATGGAGATTCTTCATGGCACCAAAATGGAGTTCTTGGAGATTTGAAAAGAGGGAAATGAAGAGCTTGCTCCAACTAACACAAATATGGTCTTAGATTTTGATTTGGAGCATGGAGTTTGATTTGGCATGCAAAACAAGGTAGGGAAGTATGCTTCCTGTAGCAAAAACAAAATGGAGAAGGAGGATGAAGATGAATATGGTGGGGATGAGAGAAATGAAGAGAATGTGGTGAGAGAGTGCACTTTAAGAGATATTATGTCATAAAAGGTAAATAGTAACCTTACTTTATTTTCTTTTACTTTCTTTAGTTGGCTGGCTTGATATGGTGACTCACACTCTAAAAACCGTGCCCCTTCAATATATAACATATATATGGCCTTTGTTGACCAATTAAACAACTTATGTTGACTTATAACTTAAACTAGCACTATTTGAGCACTATTCACAAATTAAGGCACATAATTGTGAAATTTTTTATTTCCCATTGATTTAAACTTCCTAATGTGATACTAAGTAGTATACATGTTGATTAAAGAGTAATGATGGACATTTAGCCACTCAAAACCCATTTCGAAGACAATTTTTCAAAAATGTGCTTTAAGGCTCCTTAAAGCACATTTTGTGTTTTAACTTGTTTTCAAGCTTGGTTTTCTTTAGTAATTGATTTAAAATGTTCATTAACATGTTAATAAGGTCTAGGAATGACCTTTAGGTATAATACAAGGTTACACCAAGTCTAGAGCAAGTATTTGCTTAAATTGTTTATGGTGTTTTCTTGTGTTTCCTTTGGTTTAATTTCCTACCAATGTTTCCTAAGGACATAATTAGCCTTATCAATCATAATTGAATATTACTAAGTCTTGGTAGGCTCTTTGGGTCCTAACCAAGTTCATTCCAAGCTTAGAGCATGTTTTTCATGAAACTTCCTTAGTAGCACTTTGCTGTGTTTACTATGGTTTAATTTACTTAGTAGCATTTCTAAGGCACTTTTTATCCTAAATATACCATAGTTTAATGTTTAAACAACATATCAAGGTTTGGGGTATTTCAATCTACCCCCCTTAAAAGAACTTCGTCCTCGAAGTTCACACTTCCCATGCATCATTTGGATTAGAACACGGGGATTACTTGCAAAATAAAACTTCCATAGCCAAACATACTTTACATTACAACCTCGGACTTAACGGTCCGGGTAACATATCCACATCCATACATAACATAACATACTTATATGATAACCTCGGACTCAACGGTTCGGGTATCTTAACAACATTGTACTTGCATAACAACCCTCAAACTCTCAGGTCTGGGTAACATAACAACAATTAGACTCATAGGTCTGGGTAACATAACAACTTTCAGAACTCAGCCACATTAGGACTCAAGGTCAAAATAATATTTATTACATATACCACACAACATGTTTTAGCATGCATATCAACCGAAAATAACTTTTATATAGACTGTGATCCCGCAGAACCCGGTCGCGATGGACACCTTCTGGTCCCCGTTCCTTTGGGAGATCAAAACATTCACTTAATTTTTAACATATGTACTTCTCATGTTACCGGTCCGAAGACAACGGCTCATACGTCCTTAGCTCGTGAGCAAGTACTACAAAAATATTCTTTACTAGGTTAAGTATAAGAGAATCCTTTATTCAAAATATTAATCGACTGTTTTGGAAATACCAATTGAAAATCCTTTTTCAAAACGCAACACAACTCCAAGTCCAATTTATGCTCTTTGCATCTTTCCTTAGTGTGATTATTTGTGACCACTTATAGGGAGCTTCAAGAATCATCCAACCCCGATGTGATCAGCATCAGTGTTGAACTATCCTTCCACCCTAATTTGTGTTCGGCTTCCCTTGATCTCATGAAATCAAGTTTCACCTCCCACTTCAATTTCGAGCATCAAGTAAATCACCCATTTCCAATTTTTCTATCTTTTTAAATCATTCTTGTCATAATCATTACATCTCCAGGGGTGGAACTCTGTCCATCAATTATTTTCCAGATTCAACTTAATTCAAGTTACCTAGGGAATTTAATTCTCACTATGTTCTATGTCGGTTTCCTTCCTCCTCATAAAACACAATACTGCATATATATATTTTTTTTATCAAATACAATACACGGTATTACATTTAGTATTATACGAACATATACTGTCGGGGTTTTATTTCCCCGGGAGTATCTTTACTCCTTTCCACTTGTACTCTCACAAACAACAGTTAACAAAATGGATACACACTTATCACAATGGTATTCGCATCTTCTATGCACAATTACCACAATTAAACCATGAATGAATGCGTATGTTTATGTAACACATGCACCAATCATCAAAACAAATCATTTTGTGCTATGCACACCATAATTAACGTACTCTTGTACGGTAAAACACACTAAGTGGTTTTGCGCTCTACCCCCCTTAAAAGGGATTACACCCACGTAATCAACCACTGAACATTGGTCTAAAAGGTTCTACCGTCGTGAAGTGTTTTAGCTTCCACGCGGTCTATTATACAATGTGTTCCAGTTAGAGAATCTTAACCATATTGACAGTTTAGTCCCTAAACAAAGAATTCTCATTGGAGTTTGTTTAACTCATAACCGGTTTCGGTTCTGGCCTGTGAGGCTTCTAGGCGTTAATAATAAGCCATTCACTCATGTTCACTATGCACATTCAACACATGAATCATTAGTTCACTATTTTCTGCTACGCAACTCTGACAACTTTAGAGCTTAGTTGCCCCATTCGTTATTGTTACTGTATTTTACATCTCTGATCTATCACCTTTATCTTGTGGATTACGGTTTCTCAACCGACGCATGGTATCTCTTACCGTGAGCGAATTCGGTGAGTTACAAACCTTCTATCCACTTCCACGATAGTTACTGTGTACACTGCTATGTATTCCACAATGATTTACTTGATTTCTTTCGACTTACTGTTAGTTTGAGATTGAGCTACCGCCTAATGTGTAGTGCTCTCTCGGTTACTTTCAACATTTGGGGTATATTGCATACCGGTATTTTGTATTTAGTGCTACTGTTGTCACTTATTCTCAATCATGCCTCCACATTCGGTTTTGTACATAAATTCTTTCCTTTGTACGACCTTGCATTTCCTTTGCATCGGTCATTATAGCGTTATAAGTCTCTTTCTTCTTTTACTACAATTAACTTTTTCCCAAATTCCTAGCTATCTCACTCGATCATTACTGCGCAAGAGCAGTACCAAAACACTCAGTCATACAGAGTGCAGATGCGTAAACTCTTGGAAGTAAATCTCTTATGGGATTGCAACAGGAATGAACATTGTGTTTCACTGAGATCCTTATCTCATAATACTGGCTACTGGCTTACTGCCTAGTTTATTTGCTATCACTTACTATTGTATCTCCACTGGGTCTAACTCATAACTCTACTTATTTGCCATATTATTGTTTAACCATACTTATACAACGGTCACTTATTGCGCACCGTATCCTTACTCATTATACAACATCAACTTATACTGCACCCGCTGTGTTTCGCTACTTATTTGGCTGATTGTTGAATACGCTATTTTTTTGAGTCTTTATGCTCCTTGAGCGTTGTTCATTTCACATTTAGCATCACACACTTATGGTGGTTACTATTGGACTTATTACTCTTTCGGTCTCCATAACTGGTACTAACACTTCCTTTCGTATTATTCTTATTCAAATCACTCTGGGGGTAATAACAACGTGGTCAATCCTTATCGTATATCTTAAGCTTGGTTCACATAACTACCTGCGGTCTCGCAATATCGAGAGGTATCCCCACTCTTAAAGCAGTGGTTCGTTCTCCGCTCTATTCACTCGTATAACATAACTTCCATAATCAATTAAATTTACATATCACATTTGGTTTGTGGCTTATAAGCCTTACTCCCTCGAGCTCTGCTCATTGTAGGTTGTTCACACACATTTACTTCTATATACAACATTACATGGTTTGGAGGTTATATTGACTCCCTGACAAGGTCGTTGCATCACGACTCCTTCCAAGTTGTCTCTTTGGCAACTTAGGGTCCTACTGTTAAGTGGGTTCCCTTCGGTGTTTATACCGAGTAATTGTTTCAACTATTGTGTTTCAATCACGTTATTTCATCCATCAATTGTTGATCCAAACACCCTTCAAGGATTGCTCTTGGGTGTTGCCAAGGTATGCCATTATATCTGGCTTGCACTTATGGGTACATTTAGTAAACTACGCCTTTTTGCGTTCTTAGCTGGGTTTACTATCCTCTTCTGTGAAGATTGATATTCCCCGGTAGTCTAGGTGATCATTCCGGGAGTTTCGTCCCGTTTGTTACACATTAACTTGTCCATATCAGGCATCTTTGTTGCCATGTATAGGCTGGGTCACCGTTCCAGCTATCATGTTTATCCCTGAGGATTCTTAAGACATATGTGATGTCTCCACATAACAGTTAGTGCACTGCGCACTTCATGACTCTTAAACATTTCCTTGCAATGGATTCACTAATTCTTTTAGTCTCGTTAACTTAACTGGGTCCTTTACTTCAACCATTTGTGATAATCCTTCGCCTTTTTATGACTTTTACTGCTGACCGTAGTATGGAGTCGACTACATCCCGTGTTCCCGACTCTACTCGTATACATATGTGGGGTATCCTACTGATACATTGTTACTTACCCGACTAACCCATAAGAAGGTCTGTCAGGCCCACAAGCTCCTATCGGAGTGTGGTCATCCTACATTTTAGTCGGTACACTCGTAGTGTCCGTCACATGCCTAGGTGAAGTATTCTGTTGTCAACTCCCTTATATTGTCCTGTGACAATATACATTCCGTGCTTCCCGAATTTAATCAAGGGAAAGTCTATCTACCGTCGTATTATTATGAACTCATTTCATTCCCTCCGGTTGCTACCCTTGGGTTTACCGGTTCCCTTCCGGTTGCTCAAAAGTAAACTGGGTCTAACTTACCTACTTGTGGCGCTGAGGCCGATGTAGGTCCGCTGGTTTGGTTCAAAAGAAGGATTGAAACAAAATGGGTTTGAAAGAAAATTTGATTTTGAAAAAAAAAGAGTTTGAACAAATCCGATTTTGAAAGAAAAATTCTCATGGTCTTACAATGCCTTCTTGTCTTAACTGAGTCTAGCTTCTTGCTGACTGGTTTATTCCCACAGACATTGGTTAGGCTGTTAAGCCCTTCCACGGTTATGATGATCCCATTTAACTTCATGGTACTTTACTAAGTACTTTGTATTTGTTAAAAATTTTCCCGAACATCCCTATTATAGCAGCACTTGCCATGGCAAGTGCGCCATGCTAACTGGCTGTCGGTTCAACACACACACCGGTTGCGGTATTGTTTTCACCCGCACCATAATCAGTGGCCTTATTGGCCCTTACTTTGATCTTACAGTCTTAACAATAACTCTTCTGGGCGACTTCTCACTGTCTTCACATGATAATCATTAACTAGGGTGTTTCCCATTCTGGGAGACCCCTTTTCACTTAGTATTGTATCTTCTTCGTAGCCGTTCCACGCATTTGTCGTGGTTACTTAGACTTGCCTCCTGTTTGGGTACTACATTGTAGTTCCTTAGTTCGGTTGGTATACCGTTGTTGACATTATTTAATAATCGTGGTCCCGTAGACATGTGTCTCGGGTTTCATTACTTCACTTCTTGCCCGTTGCACGGTTGGTGCGTTGCAAGCTGGTTGTTCTCGACTGCTCGGCATGTCGACCCAGGTTGCCGGAAATTTCATTCTTCTATACATAAGATTCTTCATTCTTCGCTATTAAATGCGGTTAACATTGTTCAGATGGAAACCGTCTCCGGGATTCCCACTTTTTGGGATCTACCGTATGACAGGTTCTCCGTACTTATAGAGATACTTAATAACAGCCAGATCGGGTATTCCCGAGTAAGAGAGGACTTCCATCTCTCTGGCGTTCTTTCCCGAGTTATAGAACAGGGACTGTGGAGGGTGGGAAGGAGATCGTAGGTTTCCAGTACACACTGGTAATTCCTAACTAGCGTATCTCTCACGCTATCACTCAACCCTTAACCCAAAGTACTAAAATTTTAACTCGGTACTTCCTAAGCTCGGTAATTCAGTCATCAGAGCGAAGTATCGCTCTGATACCACTTTTTGTAACACCCCAACTACAACCATACACTTAACAACAAATTGCAGCGGAAAGCTTAACTCATCACATTACTCAACTCAATGGTGTTACACGCCGTTAGCCACCCACGTGGCTAACAAGGCTAATACATATACATTGTATCGGTCTGATGGATCAGATTCCCGAGCAACTATGCATTACAAACTCTTCCCATTACCAACAAACAATATACATTTACATTAAAACTGTACTGAGTATTTACCAACTAATGCCGACAACAATTTCGGTCTTACTACACCTACTATACATACCCGATTCATTAACTACCCATGTATAAACAACTACCCCATCCTACTCTCGAACGGCTTTCAGCACCTTGTACCTGAAAATAAAGAGAGAAAGGGTGGCCCCCCAGGGGGCTCAGCACAATGCTGGTATGGTAATCGTACAACCCGCATGCTACCGGGCCACGCACAACTAATTGTCGTCTAAGCATGCGGTTGATTATATTTAAATCATGCATGAATACTATAAATACACAACACATTACATACCCACAACAATGGGGCTCAACAAATCAGTCAACACATCAATACTCGTTAGATCACTCATTTGTTCTTAACCCTTGAGGGTTTCTCCTCTAATGGAGCTATCTCCTTAATAGACGACACTTACCCACTAGTCGGGTCATACTTAGATTCCTCTTATTATAAACTGGGATTATTACCCATGATCCACATACAACACATATCACATTTAAACATACATACGTCATAACTTGGTGAGGGTCACGTGAGGACACGCCCCCCCCCCCCCCCCCCCCGCGACTTGTGAGTTAGTAAACTCATTAGAACCTAGGGAATCTTTTAGATCCCATGATAAGCTCGTTATACAATAACATATTGTTCTACTTAGAGAACATGTGTTACTTATGGTGTGTTGGAAATACTTAGTTCCGAACACGCTGTACACAATAACATGACTGTGATGTGTCGGTCTCAATATAGTACCGAACACACCATACATATTTCCCCCTAGCCCGAACAATAATCAAGGTAGGTAAGCTTTAGTTGAGCTTGCGGGAGATAGTAATCCAAGAAGGAAAGACAACCTCAACATAACAGAGAGGGAGTAAGAGCAACTGTAGACATCTACTCCCAAACAAATACGCGACTGGTACGACCGGATTCCTCACCCCCCCCATTAGTATCTATCTATATATATATATATAGTTAAGGGCTCCGTTATGGAACCTATCACCTCCACACACTATAAGGTATTACAACCGGGTTAAACACACAGGGGTGGTGGACATACTTACACGCACAAACAACACACAACTAACTCACACATAGCCGTGGTTAGATCGTTCCCATGGTTTGGGTCGTTAAGTCCGAATACCGATCTCTTATGTGATCCTAGACTCGGTTAGCTAAAGTTTAACACATGTTGAGGTTAAATGGTATCGGAAGTAAACACGCCACATATATGAATTACTGTAAACTCATTTCATGCTTATTCTTGCAAGGTGGCAGACACACAGAAAAACACATTGGCATACAAGCCGGTGTAATCCGGTAGGACACAGGTTGCAAAAAAACCATACCTGTCACCACGGTCCACTATATTGTGTCCTTTTAGGTTCCTCGAACAAATCCCGTATAACTGGTAACATCACAATTACTTTCATTAATATTGGGGTAACATGATTGCTTAACGTCTAATGCGCCCATAGTTAACCCCGTCGTCCCGTTATACTTAATTTTACTCTTGTGATCTTAAGTTCACAACTCCCACATCAAACCTAACACTTGTTTACACACTTTAAGGCCTTTTTATGGCACCAAACAAGGCCTAAACATCACCTTATACCATTACCATTCAATCCCCCATGATTAGAAGCCTTTAAAACACATTTTGCAACATTTTTGCCCTGGTCTGGGACTTGGTCCGGACCCAAGATCCTGGACCATCACTGATTTGTACTCTCGGCCTTATTTCTCACTTGGTCCGGGTCTTGGTCCTAGACTAAGGACCCGGACCACTTGTAAACTTCAGTTTCAGCTTGTTTTTAAGGGTGGTCCGGGTACCTATACAAGGGCTAGGTCCCGGACCATGTTAATAACTTGTCAAAACATCATTTTTCAACCCCTAAACCAACCTTAAACCTTACCTAATCATTCCATACTCTTTCCACATGTTTCCTACATGTTTAAACACCTTAAATCATGCACCAAACCTTCCTAAATCATCACTAACTCGTTACTCAATTCCTTACAACAATTCTTAACACTTATAACATTTTTTTCCTTAGATTTCTAAGTGGCATAATATGCCTACTACCTCAACTAACCAAAGTGTTGCTTCACAAACATTAACAATACTCAAATAGCATTATTTCTCACAAACACCTCCATTACACTACTCCTTCTATTACCACAAGTTTACACTTAGACCTTCACAAGGCATTATCTTTCCTTTGTTTACCAAAACTTGAACAAGACTTCACAATTCACATATCATAACTTTGGTGTGTATAAAACACTCATTTGATTTCTAAATCCTCCAAGACAATGCCCATGGCACCTTAACACTTAAGAACACCATAATTCACTTACTTTCACCATCTTAATACTTCACAATTCTTAGTACCCTCTAGGTCATAAAATCCCATTACATTACATAAACTCCTTTGTTTATCAACTAAATTTTGCCATAGCTTCTCTTGTATATTCTCACACCCAAACACTTAGGTTTTCACCTTTTGACATCCAAGAACACTTAATCACTTAATACACATTCCTTACACACAAACTTATTGTTTTTCATCCTTTAACCATCCAAGACATTCATCTTCATAAGAAATGCTCTTTACACACAACTAAACCTTTAAACTACACTACATCACAATATAGTGCATAAACTTAAATTGCTTGGCTCTTAGGCCCTTAAATTACATTTAACTTAAACACTGAATTTCCACATTTAAATGCCTTCAACCTACAAATACACACAACATCACATATACCCCTTAATAGCTACCTTGTGGATAGTTTTCTATCTCATATTCCCATTGGCTCTTTAGATAATTTATTAAGCAAATATAGCTCAATTCCATAGTGCACAAAACCACATTAAGAGAGGTCATTTACCTCTTTTTTTTCCAAGCTTTCTCACTTGTTTTCTCTTGTTTTTCTTGATTGAAAATCAGCAAGGAGATTTTATCACTTGTCAACCTTCTAACCAATACACATATAAGGGTAATGAGCATTAAGTTTAATACTCAAACTCATAATTAAACCCTAGGTTTACATAAGTGTCTTAAAACACAAAATTGATGTTTACCTTTGGAATTTGAAAGAGAACTTGAATAAGTGGCAAGATAGGACTCCTCCTAGTCCTTTGAAGTTTGAATTAAGATAATAAGAGAGCAAGGTAATGCACCATTAAGGGATGAATTTTCGGTTATACACAAAAATAGAGGGAACCATGGTTTTTCTTTGATTTTCTTTACCTTGAAGCAAAGGTGAATGACAAGGCATGAAAAGATGAGCTCAAGCTCGATCAATGGAGATTCTTCATGGCACCAAAATGGGGTTCTTGAAGATTTGAAAAGAGGGAAATGAAGAGCTTGCTCCAACTAACACAAATATGGTCTTAGATTTTGATTTGGAGCATGGAGTTGGATTTGGCAAGCGAAACAAAGTGGGGAAGTATACTTGATGTAGCAAAAACGAAATGTAGAAGGGAGGATGAAGATGAATATGGTGGGGATGAGAGAAATGAAGAGAATGCGGTGAAAGAGTGCACTTTAAGAGATATTATGTTATAAAAGGTTAATAGTAACCTTACTTAATTTTCTTTTACTTTCTTTAGTTGGCTGGCTTGGTATCGTGACTCACACTCTAAAAACCGTGCCCCTTCAATATGTAACATATATATGGCCTTTGTTGACCAATTAAACAACTTATGTTGACTTATAACTTAAACTAGCATTATTTGAGCACTATTCACAAATTAAGGCACATAATTGTGAAATTTTTTATTTCCCATTGATTTAAACTTCCTAATGTGATACTAAGTAGTACACATTTAGCCACTCAAAACCCATTTCGAAGACAATTTTTCAAAAATGTGCTTTAAGGCTCCTTAAAGCACATTTTGTGTTTTAACTTGTTTTCAAGCTTGGTTTTCTTTAGTAATTGATTTAAAATGTTCATTAACATGTTAATAAGGTCTAGGAATGACCTTTAGGTATAATACAAGGTTACACCAAGTCTAGAGCAAGTATTTGCTTAAATTGACTTTATGGTGTTTTCTTGTGTTTCCTTTGGTTTAATTTCCTACCAATGTTTCCTAAGGACTTAATTAGCCTTATCAATCATAATTGAATATTACTAAGTCTTGGTAGGCTCTTTGGGTCCTAACCAAGTTCATTCCAAGCTTAGAGCATGTTTTTGCTGAAACTGCCTTAGTAGCACTTTACTGTGTTTACTATGGTTTAATTTACTTAATAGAATTTCTAAGGAACTTTTTAGCCTAAATATACCATAGTTTAATGTTTAAACAACATATCAAGGTTTGGGGTATTTCAGCTTCTAAAATACTTATTAGCCTAATTAATCTCTATTTTTAATTACGTGGTATTTCAGGTATAGATAGTGCAAATGTCTAGGAAGGTGTGGTAATTAACTATAAGTGTTTTCATGAGGTGGTACAAGATTGTAAACTATCAAGAGGGAGTAAGAAGTGCATTAGTGGGCAAAGTGCAAAATGTGGGAATTGATTTTTGTGAATTTGAATAAGAATTAGGTGGTGAATTGTACCAACGTTTTAGGAGTGTTTTAAGGTGTTTAAGCATGTATGAAACATGTGGAAATATTGTGGAATGATTGGGAAAAGATTGGGGTGAATTTGGAGTTCAAAATGTGTAGAAAAACACTTTTAAAAACGGGGTCTGTTGTGGACCTCCCCTAGGGACCGCCCCTATGGGGAGGTCCAGTAGAATCCTGCAGGCGATGGAGCTTGTATTGTGGACCGCCCCTGGGACCTCCCCAGAGGGGCGGTCCAGACCAGAGAAGAAAAAAAATTTAGGCTTCTAATGATGGGGGATTGATGAGTAATGGTTTTGGATGTTGTTAAGGCCTTGTTTGGTGACTTTTAAAGGTTCTAAGAAGTATAAACAAGTGTTGGAAATGAGTGAGAAGTAAGGACTTAAATTGACAGGAGTAAAACTAAGTATAACGGGGCAATGGGTTAAGTACGGGAGTGATAGTAGCTTGCATACCGTATAATCATGTTTAATAAAAATGTTTGAATAATAATACCAGTTGTTCGAGAATTACCTGAGGAGCATGAGATGACGCTTCAGTAAATCCTCGGGGATACGGTAGAGTAACCCACGGTGTAAGGTATGGTTTTCTTGCAACCTGTGTCCTACCGGGTTACACCGGCTTATACGCCAACTTGTTTTTCTGTATGTTTGCCACCTTGCAAGATAAAGCATGTAATGAGTTTACAGTAATTCATTTATGTGGCGTATTTAGTTCCGATACCGTTTAACCTCTATAATGTGTTAACCCGTAGCTAACCCACTCTAGGTTCACATAAGAGATCGGTATTCGGACTTAACGTCCCAACCTACGGGAACGTTCTAACTACGGCTATCAGTGTGCTAATTGTATAATGTGATTGTGTGTGATGTGTGTTTCCCTTGTAATATGCCGTTATCTAACGATGGTTGTTGTTCATGTGTGACGAATGGTATAATACCTCCTTTGATTGTTTAACTAAGTTGTAACACCTTATGGTGTCATGTTTGTGATAGGTTCCATAAGGGAACCTCTAATTAAAATATATTATGGGGGGTAAGGAATCAGGGGTATCCCGGTCGTGCACGTGTGTTTGGGAGTTGGTATCTATAGCTGAATTAACTCCCTCTCTGTTTTGATTGTTTCATATTTGGATTACAATCACCCACAAGTCTAATGAGAGACTTTCCTACCTTGATTATTATTCGGGGCTAGGGGGATATGTGTATGGTGTGATCGGGCCTATATTAAGGCCGACACATCTAAGTAAAGTAAATGTGTACGGTGTGTTCGGACCTATATTTAATCCAACACACCTTAAGAAAAGTTACGTTCTCTAAGAAGAGCGGTGTTACGTTGTGTATATGTTATTGTGTGATGGGTGTTGATATGTTTGTGTACGTTGTTTACCGAAATCAACTCGGTGTTAATAAAAGAGGTAATTAAGTATAACCCGATTTGAAATACCCCAAACCTTGATATGTGGTTCAAATATTAAACTATGGTATGTAAAGGCTAAAAAGTGCCTTAGAAACATCAGTGAACAATTTAAACCATAGTAAAACACAATAAAACACTAAGACACAGTTTGAGCAAAAACATGCTCTAAGCTTGGAAGTGAACTTGGTTAGGACCCAAAGAGCCTACCAAGACTTAATAATATTCAATTATGATTTAATAAGGCTAATTAAGTCCTTAGGAAACTTTGGTAGACAGTTAAACCAAACAAAACACAAATAAATACCTTAAAGCCAATATTGGCGAAAATGTGCTCTAAGCTTGGGATAAGTTTGGTTAAGACCTAATAACCTTACCAAGACCTTATTTATATGTTAATGAGCATATTAAATCAATTACTAAAGAAAACCAAGCTTGAAAACTAGTTAAAACATAAAATGTGCTTTAAGGAGCCTTAAAGCACATTTCTGAAAAATTGTCTTGTAAATGAGTTTGAGTGGCTAAATATCCATCATTACTCTTTAATCAACATGTGTACTACTTAGTATCACATTAGGAAGTCTAGATCAATGGGAAATCAAAAATTTCACAAATATGTGCCTTAATATGTGAATAGTGCTCAAATAGTGCTAGTTTTGACTTAAGTCAACTTTGATTAGTTAAATGGTCAACAAAGACCATAAATATCTTCTAGAATGAAGGGGGCACGGTTTTTAGAGTGTGAGTCACCATACCAAGCCAGCCAACTAAAGAAAAGAAAAAGAAATAAAGTAAAGTTACTATTTGCTTTTAAGCTTAAATATCTTGCAAAAGTGAGACCTCTCACCTCTCCTCTTCATTTCCTTGCCTTCCCACCGTGTTCTTCCTCTATTCTCCCAACCAGAACCGAGCTTGCTACAGCCCCGCTCTTCTCTAACTTCAATTGCTCACCAAATGTTCATTAATGCTCCAAATCAAATTCTAAGACCATATTTGTCTTAGTTAGACCAAGCTCTTCACTTCTATCTTTTCAAATCTTCAAGAACTCCATTTTGGTGCCATGAAGAATCTCCATTGAAGGGGGAAAAGCTCATCTTCTTTCATATTGTCATTCTCCTTTGTTTCAAGGTAACAAAAACCAAAGAAAATCTAAGTTTCCTCTCATTTTTGTATGTGTCCGAAAATTCACCTCACAATGGTGCTTTTCTTGCTCTCTTCATAGCTTAATTCAAACTTCAAAGGACTAGGAGGAGTCCTATCTTGCTACTTAACCAAGCTCTCTTTCGAATTCCAAAGGTAAGCATCAAATTTTGGTATTTTAAGACACATATGCAAACCTAGGGTTTGACTATGAGTTTGGGTATTAAACTTAATGCTCATTACCCTTATATGTGTATTGGTTAGAAGGTTGACAAGTGATAAAAGTTCCTTGCCGATTTTCAATCAAGAAAGAACAAGAGAAAACAAGTGAGAAAGCTTTAAAAAAAAGAGGTAAATGATCTCTCTTAATGTAGTTTTATGTACTAGGAAATTGAGCTATATTTGCTTAATAATTAACCTAAAGAGCCAATGGGAAATGAGATAGAAAACTATCCACAAGGTGGACTAAAAGGACATGGGAGCATTGTTGTATGTAATTGCAGGTCAAAGGCATTATTATGTGGAAATTCAATGTTTAAGGTTTATGCAATTTAAGGGCCTAAGAGCCATGTTATTTAAGGGCCTAAGTGCCAAGCAATTTAAGTTTATGCACTATATTGTGATGTAGTGTAGTTTAAAGGTTTAGTTGTGTGTAAAGAACATCTCTTGTGAAGGTGAATGTGTTGATGGTTAAAGGATGAAAAACCATATGTTTGTGTATAAGAGCGTGTATTAAGAGATTGAATGTTCTTGATTGTCTAAAGGTGAAAAACAATGTGTTTGGTGTAAGGTGATACAAGAGAAGCTATGGCGAAATTTAGTTGATAAACAAAAGAGTTATGGTTTGTAATGAGATTTATGACCTAGAAGGTACTAGGAATTTTTAAGTGTTAAGATGGTGAAAGAAAGTGAATTAAGGTGTTCTTAGGTGTTAAGATGCCTTAGGCATAGTCTTGGAGATTTAGGGAACTAATGGATGATTCTTGATACACCAAGGTGATGGTGGAGGTGTCGTAAAGTCTTGTGCAAAGTTTGGTGAACAATGAAAGTGTAATGCCTTGTGAAGGTTTAATTATGAACTTGTGGGAAAGACATGAGGAGTGTGTGTAAAGGGGATGAGTGTAGTGCAAATGATGTTTAAAAGGGTGGTTATAAGGTAGTGAGGGAGTACTTTGGTTAGGTGAAGTTTAGGCAAGAATACAAGTTACAAGTGTAAGAAAAAAAATGTTCTAAGTGTTAAGGACTTAGTAAAAGTTGAGTAAAAGTTTAAGGAATTTTTGGGATGTTTCAAGAGGGTTTAAGTGTGCCCAAAGATGTTAAAACATGTGGGAGAACATGTGTAAAGCATAGGAAAAAATTGGGATGAATTTGGAGTTCAGAAAGAGGAGAAAAGCACATTAGAAAATTGGTTCTGCAGTGGACCGCCCCTACGGACCGCCCCTGTGGGGAGGTCCAGTGAAGAGAAGTGAAAAAAAAACGTGTAGCATCTGTTGTGGACCGCCCTTGGGACCGCCCCAGAGGGGCGGTCCAGACCAGAGATGAAGAAAAAAATTTGTTTAAGGGTCCTAATGATGGGGGATTGAATGGTGATGGTTTTAGATGATGTTTAGGCCTTGTTTGGTGACATGTAAAGGTCTTAAAGTGTGTAAACAAATGTTAGGTTTGATGTGAGAGTTGTGAACTTAAGATCACAAGTGTAAAATTAAATATAACGGGATGACGGGGTAACTATGGGCGCATTAGACGTTAGACAAGCATGTTACTCCAATGTTAATGAAAGTAATTGTGATGTTACCAGTTGTACGGGATTTGTTCGAGGAAACTAGGAGGACACAATATAGTGGACCGTGGTGAAAGGTATGGTTTTCTTGCAACCTGTGTCCTACCGGATTACACCGGCTTGTATGCCAATGTGTTTTTCTGTATGTTTACCACGTTGTAAGATAAAGCATGTAATGAGTTTACAGTAATTCATTTATGTGGCATGTTCAACTCCGATACCATTTAACCTCAGAAGTGTTAACCTTAGTTAACTGAGTCTAGGATCACATGAGAGTTCGGTATTCGGAGCAAACGACCCGAACTATGGGACGTTCTAACCACGGTTATGCGTGTGTAATTGTGTGATATGAGTATGTGAATGTAGGGATCTCCCTTGTGTGTTTAACCCAGTAGTAATGTTGTATAATGTGTAGATGTGATAGACTCCATAGTGGGGTTCTAACTAATATCTAAAGTAAGTATGTACTAACAGTGGTGAGGAATCCGGTTTGGCCGGTCGCGCGTTGTTTGGGAGTGGGTATCCTTCTTAGCCTTACCCTTCTCTCTGTTATGGTTGTTTCCCTCACGGGTTATGATCTCCCATTAGCTTATTCCAAAGCTTAGCTATTCTGACTTATGATCGGTTTAGGGGGAACATGTGTTTGTATGGTGTGTTCGGGCCTCCAAACCCGAACCATCTTAACTTAAGTTACTCGTCCGACTATTAGGACGGTAATGAGTGTTGTTGTTGTTGTATAACGAGCTTACCATGGGGGTGACACCATTCTCTAGGCTCACCAGTGAATTATCAATGTTTGGGTCGGCTCCTAAGAGAACCGCACCCGTTATGTTATGTGTTGTTGCTGTAATGCAATTTCTACTGCGATATTGTTATGTGCACGTTGAAACGTGAAAAGTGTTGTTATGTGTTATTATGTGATGTAAGTTATATGTTGTAAATGTGAAGTATGTGGATCATGGAAATGAATCCCAGTTTGTGATAAGAGGTGTTTAAGGATAACCCGAATAACGGGTAAGTATCGTCTATTAAGGAAGTAGCTCCATTAGAGGAGAAACACTAGGGGTAAAGAATATCATGAGTGACCTATCAAGTATGGACATGTTATCTGTTGTTGAGCCCATTGAGGCGGAATGATTCGTGTTGTGTGTTTTAAGTTACATGCATGATTCAAATATAATCAATCGCATGCTAAGACGACAATTAGTTGTGCGTGGCCCGGTAGCATGTGGGCTGCGGGATTACCATACCAGCAAAGGTGCTGAGCCCCTTGGGGGCCACCCTTTCTCTTCTTTTCCTATTTCAGGTACAAAGAGCAGGAAGCCGTTCGAGAGTAGGACGGGGTAGTCGTTGTACATGGGTAATCTTTTAAGTTGTACATGTACAGTAGGTGTAGTAAGACCGAGATTGTTATCGGCATCAGTTTGTGAATACTCGGTACAGTTGAAAGGTGTATGTTGTTGTTGTTAATGGAAAGGGATAGTGATGTGTAGTCGCTCGGGAATTTAGCCCATCAGACCGGTACAATGTATATGTATTAGCCTTGTTAGCCACGTGGGTGGTTAACGGCGTGTAACACCAAGAAGTTAAGTAATGTGTTGAAGTTTGTTTTCCGCTGCAGTTTGTTGTTAAGTGTGTTTGTTGTTGGATGGGGTGTTACAAAAAGTGGTATCAGAGCGAAGTATCGCTCTGATGACTGAATTACCGAGCTTAGGAAGTACCGAGTTAGGATTTTAGTACTTTGGGTTAAGGGTTGAGTGATAGCGTGAGAGATACGCTAGTAAGGAACTACCAGTGAATACTGGAAACCTACTATATCCTTCCCGCCCTCCACAATCCCTGTATATAACTTGGGGAAACAACGCCAGAGAGATGGAAGTCCACTCTTCCTCGGGAATACCCGATCTGGCTGTTATTAAATACCTCTAAAGGTACGGAGAACCTGTCATACGGTAGATCCCGAAAACTGAGAATCCCGGAGACGGTTCCCATCAGAATAATGTTAACCGCATTTCATAGCGAAGAGTGAAGAATCAGTGTATAGAAGAATAGAATTTCCGGCAACCTGGGTCGACATGCCGAGCAGTCGAGAATAACCAGCTTGCAACGCACTAATCGTGCAACAGGCAAGAAGTGGATTGATGAAACCCGAGACAAGTGTCTACGGGACCACAGTTGATAAATAATACACCAACGGTATACCAACCGACAAGGGAACTACAACGTAGTGCCTAAACAAGAGACAAGTCTCAGTAACCACGACAAATACGTGGAATGGGCTACGAAGGAGATATAATACTAAGTAAAAGGGGTCTCCAAGAATGGGAGGCACCCAGTTAATAATTATCATGTGAATATAGTGAGAAGTCACCTAGAGGGTTAATTGTCAAGAATATAGGATCAAGTGAGGGCCGACAAGGCCACTGATGACAGTGTGGGTGAAAACAATACCACAACCGGTATGCGTTGAACCGATGCCAGTTAGCATGGCGCACTTGCCATGGCATGTGCTGCTATAACAGGACTGTTTGGGGAAGTTTTAACAACTACAAAGTACTTAGTAAAGTACCATGAAGTTAGGTGAGATCATCATAACAGTGGAAGGGCCTGTTAGCCTAACCTCTGTAATTGTAAGTACACCAGTCAGCAAGAAGCTAGACTTGGTTAAGGTATGAAAATGTTGTGAAACCATGAAAATTTTCGTTCAAACTCAGATTTACTCAAACTCTTTCCTTTTCAAAACCAGATTTTCTTTCAAACCAATACTTCTTTCTAACCTTCTTCTAAACCAAACCAGTAAAACCAAGGGCAGTTGATAAGAATTCAACAATGGATAAACTTTCCCTCGATTAAGTTCGGGAAGCATGGAATGAATATTGTCACGGGACAATATAAGGGAGTTGACAACAGAATACTTCACCTAGGCGTGTGACGGACACTACGAGTGTACCAACTGTAATGTGGGACGACCGCACTCCGATAGGAGCTTGTGGGCCTGACAGACCTACTTATGGGTTAGTTGGGTAAGTAGTAATGTATCAGTATGGTACCCCACATATGTATACGAGTAGAGTCCAAAACACGGGAAGTAGTCGACTCCGTTCTACGGTCAGCAGTATAAGTCAAACAACAGCTAAGGATTACCATGAATGGTTGAAGTAAAGGAACCCAGTTAAGTTAACGAGACTAAAGGAATTAGTGAATTCCTTTCAACGAAATGCTTAAGAGTCAGGAGGTGCGAAGTGCACTAACTGTAATGTAAAGACATCGTATACGTCTTAAGGATCCTCAGGGATAAACATGTTAGGTGGAACGGTGACCCAGCCTGTACATGGCAAGCAGATGCCTAATGTGGACACATTAATGTGCAATGAACGGGATGAAACTCCCAGAATGAGTACCTACACTATCAGGAAATGTTGATCTTCACAGAAGAAGATAATAACCAGTTAAGAGCGCAAACGGCGTGGCTAACGGAATGTACCAATAAGTGTGAACTAGATGTAAAGGCATAACTTAGCAACACCCAGGAGCGATCCTTGAAGGGTGTTTGCATCAACGATAATTGAACAAGATAACGTGATAGAAACACGAGGGTTGAAACTAACACCCAGTTTAGACATAAGTTGTCAGGAGACGGACTGGCAATCCTAAGGGGCATCCCGTAAAAGGAAACGTGATGCAACGACCTTGTCATGGAGCCCAATATAATATCCAAATCATGAAATGTTGCACAGAGAAATAAATGAATGTGGACAGCTTATAACGAGCGCAACTCAAGACAATAAGGCTTATAAGCCACAAGCAAGATATGTTATGTAAGTTTGATCGATTGCAGGACTTTATGTTATACAAGTAAATAGAGTGGTAAACGAACCACTGCATTAAGAGTGGGGATACCTCTCGATATTGTGAGACCGCAGGAGCGGTAGTTATGTGAATCAAGTTCAAGAAATATTTAAGGATGGACGACGTTATTATTGAAAGAGAGCAGTTAGCTTAGTAGTATGTGTGTATAAAGTGAAACACCGAGCTGAATAATGCCGGCTTGTGACTCGAATGATCGATGCTCAAGGAGCATTCGGTAGTCATCCAGATGAATGACGAACCATAATATAAGTATATGTGTGGAAGTTAATGTGACAGTAAATACGATATAAGCTGATGTTATAGAAGGAGTAAGAGCACGGTGCGCAGCAAGCGACCGTGGTATAAGTGTTGTTGAATGATAATGTGGCAAATAAGACCAGTTATGAGTTAAACTTGGTAGAGATGCAAGATAAGCGATGTTAAACAGACTGGGCAATAAGCCAGTGGTAGGTACTGTGTGATGAGGAACTCAGTGTGAATTCCATGGCGAATTGCATAAGGGATTTACTGTCAAGAGTTTACGCCTCTGCACTCTGTATGACTAAGTGTTTTGGTATTGCACTTGCGCAGTAATGATCGAGTGGGATAGCTAGGAATTGGAAACATGTTAATTATAGAGGAATAATGTTATAATGGCCGATGCATAGGAAATGCAAGGCCGCACCAATAAAGGAGTACTTGTACAAAACCAAATGTGGAGACATGATTAACAGCAAGTGACTATAGTAGCACTAACTGCCAAATATCGGTATGGAATATACCCCAAATGTTGTAAATACCTGAGAGAGCACTACACACTAGGTAGTAGCTCAATCTCAACCGACTGTAAGTCGGAAGGGAACAAGTCAATCATTGTGAAATACATAGCTGCATATACAGTCAATTATTATGGAAGTGGATCGAAAGTTTATAACTCACCGAATTCGCTAACGGTAAGAGATACCACGCGTCGGTTGAGAAACCATTGTTACCAAGATGAAGGTGACAATTGAGGATGTACAATACAGTAAGAATAACAAATGGGGCAACTAAGCTCTACAGTTATTAGAGTTTCGCAGCAGAAACTAGTGAGCCAGTGATTCAAGTGTTGAATGTACATGGTGAACATGAGCGAATGGCTAATTATTAACGCCTAGAAGCCTAACAGGCCAGAATCGAAACCAACTAAGAGTTTGAACAAACTCCGATGATAATTCTTGGTTTAGGAACTAAACCGCCTATATGGTTAAGATCCTCTAATCAGAATCCATTGTGTAATAGACCGCGTGGAAGTTAAAACACTTCACGACGGCAGAACATTTTAAGCCAATGTTTAGTAATTGATTACGTGGGCGTAATCCCTTTTAAGGGGGGTAGAGCGCAAAACCACTTAGTGTGTATTACCGTACAAGTGTACGTGATTTATGTTGTGCATAGCACAAAATAATTTGTTTTGATGATTGGTGTGTGTGTTATGTAAACATACGCGTTCATTCAGGGTTTAATTGTGGTAATTGCGCACAGAAGATGCGAATACCATTGTGATAAGTGTGTTTATTTGTTAACAGTGGTGTGTGATAATACAAGTGTGGGGAGTAGAGAAACTCCCGGGGGAACAAAACCCCGACGGTGTGTAAATGTGAAACTGTGTGTTGTATTTTGATAAAATATAGTGTATATATATATTATATAGTGATTCATGAAAGGGCATGATACCGACATAGAACCTAGTGAGAATAAGATTCCCTAGGTAACAACATTAAAGTGTATGGAAATAACTGATAGACGGAGTTCTATCCCTTGGAGATGTTATGATCATGACTAGAATGATTTAAAAGATAGAAAATTGGAAATGAGTGATTTATTTGATGCTTGAAAATGAAGTGGGAAGTGGAACTTGATTTGCATGCGATCAAGGGAAGCCGAACACAAATTGGGGTGGAAGGATAGTTCAACACTGATGCTGATCACATCAGGGTTGGATGATTCTTGAAGCTCCCTATAAGTGGTCACAAATAACCACGCTAAGAAAAGAAGCAAAGAGCATAAGTTGGACTTGGAGTTGTATGTGTTTTCAAAAGGATTTTGGATTGGTATTTATAAAGCGTCGATAAATACTTGACATAATTAAAGTTTTCTTACTTAACCTCACAATTTTTTTTTAAAAAAATTTAAGTGATTGTTTTGATCTCCCAAAGGCACGGGGACGGAAGGTGTCCATCGCGACCGGGTTCTGTGGGATCACAGTGTATATCAAAGATATTTTTGATTGCTATACATGCTATGACATGTTGTGTGGTATGTGTAATAAATGGTATTTTGACTTTGATCTCCTAAAGTGTATGCTATTAAGACCTATGAGTCTAAATGTGTTGTGTCACATAGACCTATGTGTCTAAAGGCTGTTATGTTATCAAGACCTATGTGTCTAAATGTTGTTATGTTACCCAAGACCGGAGAATCTAAGGGTTGTTATGTATGTGTAAATGTTGTTAAGATACCCGGACCATTGAGTCCGAGGTTATCTTGTGAATATGTTATGTTATGTATGGATGTGAATGTGTTACCCGGACCATTAAGTCCGAGGTTGTGATGTAAAGTGTGTTTGGTTATGGAAGTTTTATTTCTATAAGTAATCCCCGTATTCTAATCCAAGATGTGTGGGAAGTGTAAACTTCGAGGACGAAGTTCTTTTAAGGGGGGTAGATTGAAATACCCCAAACCTTGATATGTGGTTCAAATATTAAACTATGGTATGTAAAGGCTAAAAAGTGCCTTAGAAACATCAGTGAACAATTTAAACCATAGTAAAACACAATAAAACACTAAGACACAGTTTGAGCAAAAACATGCTCTAAGATTGGAAGTGAACTTGGTTAGGACCCAAAGAGCCTACCAAGACTTAATAATATTCAATTATGATTTAATAAGGCTAATTAAGTCCTTAGGAAACTTTGGTAGACAGTTAAACCAAACAAAACACAAATAAATACCTTAAAGCCAATATTGGCGAAAATGTGCTCTAAGCTTGGGAGAAGTTTGGTTAAGACCTAATAACCTTACCAAGACCTTATTTATATGTTAATGAGCATATTAAATCAATTACTAAAGAAAACCAAGCTTGAAAACTAGTTAAAACACAAAATGTGCTTTAAGGAGCCTTAAAGCACATTTCTGAAAAATTGTCTTGTAAATGAGTTTTGAGTGGCTAAATGTCCATCATTACTCTTTAATCAACATTTGTACTACTTAGTATCACATTAGGAAGTCTAGATCAATGGGAAATCAAAAATTTCACAAATATGTGCCTTAATATGTGAATAGTGCTCAAATAGTGCTAGTTTTGACTTAAGTCAACTTTGATTAGTTAAATGGTCAACAAAGACCATAAATATCTTCTAGAATGAAGGGGGCACGGTTTTTAGAGTGTGAGTCACCATACCAAGCCAGCCAACTAAAGAAAAGAAAAAGAAATAAAGTAAAGTTACTATTTGCTTTTAAGCTTAAATATCTTGCAAAAGTGAGACCTCTCACCTCTCCTCTTCATTTCCTTGCCTTCCCACCGTGTTCTTCCTCTATTCTCCCAACCAGAACCGAGCTTGCTACAGCCCCTCTCTTCTCTAACTTCAATTGCTCACCAAATGTTCATTAATGCTCCAAACCAAATTCTAAGACCATATTTGTCTTAGTTAGACCAAGCTCTTCACTTCTATCTTTTCAAATCTTCAAGAACTCCATTTTGGTGCCATGAAGAATCTCCATTGAAGGGGGAAAAGCTCATCTTCTTTCATATTGTCATTCTCCTTTGTTTCAAGGTAACAAAAACCAAAGAAAATCTAAGTTTCCTCTCATTTTTGTATGTGTCCGAAAATTCACCTCACAATGGTGCTTTTTCTTGCTCTCTTCATAGCTTAATTCAAACTTCAAAGGACTAGGAGGAGTCCTATCTTGCTACTTAACCAAGCTCTCTTTCGAATTCCAAAGGTAAGCATCAAATTTTGGTATTTTAAGACACATATGCAAACCTAGGGTTTGACTATGAGTTTGGGTATTAAACTTAATGCTCATTACCCTTATATGTGTATTGGTTAGAAGGTTGACAAGTGATAAAAGTTCCTTGCCGATTTTCAATCAAGAAAGAACAAGAGAAAACAAGTGAGAAAGCTTTAAAAAAAAAGAGGTAAATGATCTCTCTTAATGTAGTTTTATGTACTAGGAAATTGAGCTATATTTGCTTAATAATTAACCTAAAGAGCCAATGGGAAATGAGATAGAAAACTATCCACAAGGTGGACTAAAAGGACATGGGAGCATTGTTGTATGTAATTGCAGGTCAAAGGCATTATTTATGTGGAAATTCAATGTTTAAGGTTTATGCAATTTAAGGGCCTAAGAGCCATGTTATTTAAGGGCCTAAGTGCCAAGCAATTTAAGTTTATGCACTATATTGTGATGTAGTGTAGTTTAAAGGTTTAGTTGTGTGTAAAGAACATCTCTTGTGAAGGTGAATGTGTTTGATGGTTAAAGGATGAAAAACCATATGTTTGTGTATAAGAGCGTGTATTAAGAGATTGAATGTTCTTGATTGTCTAAAGGTGAAAAACAATGTGTTTGTAACACCCCCGAATAACGACCAACGATCAAAGCGACGCGCCTAATGGTAACATGAGATGTCTACGCAGCGGTTCCTACTCTATTCGGGTGTCACAGATGCCAACCACCCTTGTGGTTGACAGACCACAATACCAACTCCAAGTTACGGTCTGACTGACTGGAAATCCAAGTCCAACACAAAGTCCAAATACAACATAAAAGATACAAACCGAGTACCGAGAGTCTACAACATTAGTTCTTACTTAAACAACACACAACCCGAAACATACAACAAGGGTCTGGTGATACATAGTCCCAACCCATACATTAGAAAACATACTACTTAAAAGTCTTGCCCAAATGGACTACCCCCATGGTAGTCGTTCCACCTACGCTCCGTCACGTTCAGATGATCACCTGTAAAAATAAAGGACTCAGCAAACTATGCCGAGTATGAACGTGTGAAGCCCGCATGTTACCGGGCCACACGACTACTTGGTCGAATATTATTAAGTCATTTTACATGCTATATTAAAGCAGTAAAGCACATCACATTACATCATAATATCAAACACACTTCAAGGTAGCATAGCAACATCAACAAACATCCAAGCATAACAAGCTGGCATCATAGCCCATCAAAACGCAACCAAGCACAACAAGCTGCTAATAGCAACAACAACCATGTAAGTCATCAGACATGTGCATAGGTATGTTTACCAATGATCCTTACTAGGGGGTCGTTCGAGCGTTGTGTGTTTTCATTTCTTTTCTCTTGTTCCCATGATGTGTATTTTCTTTTTCTTTTCCTTGCACCAGGTCTGGGGATATAGTTTAGATCCCGTGACCATATCATATTGGTGCCAATCTTTTCTTGTTTCTTAAAGAATCACATTTGTGAATTTTCTTATTTGCTTGGTCTCATTACACATGTTTTCCTCTATTCTCTGGCACCGAGTCAGGGGTATAGATTAGATCCCGAGACTTTGTTATGTAGGTACTATTCATTCCTTGTTTCTTTAAGGGTTATTTGCGAATTCTCTTACCACCACAATTTGGAGTACATCTTGTCCATAGCTAATCCTCACTCCCGGATAGCTCTTTCTCTCTCTATTGTTTTTAAATGTTACTGGCCATTGCCCCGGATACCAAGGGTCCGTCTCCCTATTCCTTTTTCCATGTTACTAGCCTCTGCTCCGGATTCAAGGGTCCGTCTCCCTATTCCTTCTCAATGTTATGCTTTACCCCGGATACAAAGGGTCCGTCTCCCTATTCATTCTCAATGTTACTAGCCTTGCTCCGGATTCAAAGGGTCCGTCTCCCTATTCATTCTCAATGTTACTAGCCTTTGCTCCGGATTCAAAGGGTCCGTCTCCCTATTCATTCTCAATGTTACTAGCCTTTGCTCCGGATTCAAAGGGTCCGTCTCCCTATTCATTCTCAATGTTACTAGCCTTTGCTCCGGATTCAAAGGGTCCGTCTCCCTATTCATTCTCAATGTTATGGTCTTTACCCCGGATCAAAGGGTCCGTCTCCCTATTCATTCCCAATGTTACTAGCCTTTGCTCCGGATTCAAAGGGTCCGTCTCCCTATTCCTTCTCAATGTTATGGTCTTTACCCCGGATACAAAGGGTCCGTCTCCCTATTCATTCTCACTGTCACTGGCTTATCATCATCTTTGATAACTCGACACCATAGTGGGTGTCTTTAGAGGTCCTCTATAGTTAAGAGGGATTTTCTCTTTGTATAGTTCTTTTGTTTTGTCTACGTGGTTCGTCATGTCTCACCAAGGAGACTTGCTCTTCATTATCATCAAAGCATGGACACCATAGTGGGTGTCATGGTAGTCCTCAATGGTTTAGAGAGGAGTTCCCTTTATAGCGTTTTCTTTGTTTTCATAATTCGTAGTAGTTCTCGTATAGTTTTCCCTTTATGTAGTTTCTTTGTTTACATAGTTCGTTGAGTCTCATCTCAAAGTTCCATAACGCGACAGGGACTAAACTACTGTGTGCGCGCAATGATATATTCAACAATGATATAGAAATCATACAACATGATAAACAAGCAATCCACTTTCATGCTTTGATCTTATGTCATTTTCACACAAAGCACACAGCACACAAAGCAAACAAGCCGTGTAACACGGCAACATACGAACCACACATGTCCATACCTTTTTCGCTAGTTCGAGTCGTCTCACACTCGGAGTTCCGGTCGGAGCACGCTACGATCCTAGAGTTAATTAAAGAAATGTGTCAGCTCATTATTTTATGTGACCACACTTTATATCGTATGTTACCCTTAGGTATGTTGTTACACGCTTAGTTTAGATTGACTCTTAGAATCCCACATGCATTAACCCTAGGCTTATACTTACTTACTCCTTGGATATTTCATATCTTTATTTACACGTTAGTCAAGCCCTTTTTCCTTAGTTAATGTCTTAGGGCGTTTTAAGAGATAATGATGTAACAAGTTTGTGTAACGTAGATATGACTTATCTAATGCGTATTCCTTCCTTAGGTAAATAGGTGAGAAGAGCTTTAACCCTTGTACAGTGGTAGTATAGACCATAGGATACCCCTAAACCCATTTATACAGCATTCCCAAAAGTTTTAAAATCTGAAACACAAGTCCCTTGTAATACCTTATCTAACTCCACTTTTAATGTAGTAATTGGTGTGTAACTCTCTCCATATGCTTCGGTATCTTAGTTATGTTCATTAGCTATTATTTGAGTTCATTATTAAGCTAGAATCACACTTATAATACCCTAGTAATACCGTTATACAGAAGCTACTTATTATCGAAAATCTGAAACCACAATGTATATCTTTCTTCTTGCTTCTTGTGTTTAGTGAGCTCAACTGATGTTTTAATCTTCACAAAACGTTTTTCTAGTCTAGCTGCAGTTATTAGCTATGATTCGGGTTTATTTCTTAACCATCAACACACTTATACCACCCCTGGAAGTTGACCGAACAGAGGTACAAATCCTGAAAACTGAAGTACTGATTCCATGCATACCTCACTCGGTTTATTTGTCAATGTATTAGTTTGTTTCCTAATTTCCCTTAACATGTGTACATCCTTAGGTGGGGTGTTAACAAGGTTTTAAGATCATTTTTAACCCAATACAACACTCATATATCTTCTGTGCTTAATTACTCAGAAACAGCAAACCAGCGCAAAACTGAAACAAAAAGAACAGGACTCTTCTTCTGTCGGTTATCAGACTGACTTCTAATTTCCAAATGAGCATACTCACTTAACTCCCTCTCTTAGCATGACTTGGGTTCCATCCTTAAGCCGCTACAACACCCCTAGTATCTCTGTAAGTTATTTCAGTTATACAGAAATAACAGTTTGTCGAAATCTGAATCGACATCAGTGTTTTACTCCTTCATTCCTTCCTTCTAGCTCAGTTAATAGCTTCTAATCCCACTCAATTTTGTTTTACAGACTTACTTAGGTGCATGAGCTAGGTTTTGGGTTTAACACAAGCCAATACATCCCTCTCACTACTTCTGTGACATCGTTAAACAGAAGCCACAAGGAGCTGGAGCACTCTTCCTGTTGGCTACTTGTTTGGTTTCAGTTTTAGTTCAGTTAAGCAGGTTTATAACCTTCCTAGAGTGTATACCAACTTAGGTAAGGGAATTATGAATATTTCAGGACCATTAGCAACTCAATACCCTTCTTTTACCCATCTGTAAGCAGTTATACAGAAGCTCAGTTTTTCAGGAAAACTAGGAAGCTGACATACCGAAATCTGAGGTTCTTTCTTCCTTTCTTTTCTGTTTGTTTACAAATTGTCTTTCAAATCTCTCCCAAAGTGCTTCACTATTTAGGTAGATATCCCAGCACAATTTAAAACTCGAAAACAACTCAAACAGCAAGAATTCCCAAACTAGAACTGAAACTGACACAGAACAAAACTGTTATCTCATTCTCTATCTCTTCTTTCTGTTACAGATTTGCTTTCAGTCTTTCCCAATCTGCCTTAATATGTTTTAAACTCTAATCTAGCCAGAAACAACCCAACAACACTATGAACCCCTCTGGTATGTCCTTACACTGATACAGAGTACAACAACACTCATGAACTGTTTGTATTTCTTCTCTGTTGTTTTTTTTTTTTTCTTTCTGTTCTTTTAGTCTGACTCTGGTTTATTTACGATTCCAATTCTCAACTCTACTTCCATTACCTAGCCACTTAGTTAACGTCTTAGCATAGTTCTAATTTTCAGAACAGCTCCAAGGAAATTCGACAATACCACTGGAACACTCAAACACTAGCTGGGATAAAGGCAAAAACCTGAAACTGCTATCTTCACTCCTATCACTACTCTAGTTTACTCACTTAACTTCCATTTCCTTTCCCGAATTTCCTTACACCATTAGGTATGTGTTCTATCAGGGTTTTTAAATTTGAAACAGGCTCAAAACCACACAGACAGTTCCCTGGAAAGTTGTCATACTGAACTGCTAAAAATAGCAGGCACTAAAACAAAACACAGAACCGATACAGCTTACTCCTTCTCCCTTCTTGGTTCCTAATTTGATTTTAAATCTTCCCAAGGTGTTAATAACCTAGTTATCAGTTTATATGTAGTTTTAGGTTCAGACAGATCACACTCAGCTCTGTTGAAGCTACTGAGATTTCATTATACTAAAACCGATAACACTACAAAACAGAAACTGCTACTACCTCTATGTTTTTCATTCTTACAGATGCAACAGGTTAGTTCTTGTTTTCTTTTGAATTACCCTCTCGTTTGGATAACTCAAGTAGTTATATTTATAAAGTTGTAAGTATCATTACTCAATGTCATTCCAGGGAAGCAAGAATGCTGGGAAACATGTTACAGATTTTGGAATACTCATCAACTGAGACTGACAGATTGTTTGTTTTCTGATCATGTGATCACTTTAGGCCTAGCTCATAGTTGCATGATTTATCAGTATGATTCCAAACAGAATGTTACACATGATCCAGTACAGTTTTTTTTTTATAGGTTATGTGCTTGGATGAGGGGTCTGCACTTGTCTCGAATCATCAGAAAACAGAAGCTATTGCTACAGGTTTCGAGAGTTTATCAGATTTGGAAGTGGGTTTCTTTTTTTTTTTGATGAGTTTAGGAATATTACCTTGTGTATTAAGGACTTGTCCCTCCTGCATTATCCTTGGTGTTTCTCTGGTCTGTTCTCGCAACTGAAAAGAGATCCAGTGCCAAGTTCAGTTGTGGGTTATTTCAGTTTGTTAGTAAGAGTTTGAGAAGAACAGCCATGTAACAGCTCTTCTTACCTTGATTAGGAGTTGGTTCCTTGAAGGTTTAGACTCAGTCCCAGCAGGGTCTTGTTGAGGGAATTCATACGCTAGGACAGATGAGACAGGGGGGGAAAGTCAGTTCCTCAAGTTCTCTCTCATTTAAACACGAAACAGAAAGGAGATAAAGGACTGTAATATCAGAATGTTTTTCCTGGTTTCCAGATCTAACCTCTGGAAGTTCTTGGAGTGAAGTTTGGTTTTCAGGATATTCCAGCGCTCTAATCCCACCCAGCATGCAGAGTTCTTGCGCGAGATGAGAAAGAAGTTAGAGGACTGGTGCAGGAACTCTCGGGCAAGCCAACCAGAGGGAGAATACAGTGTTGAGGTAGGTCAGTTTGGGACATTACCTTGTGCAGAAACTGAGAGGAGATGGAGTGGTTTCACTTGGGAATTCTCAGCGCAATGCCTTACTCTTTTGGGCTGGTACCGTTTCAGGAATTCAATACCCATAGTCTACCCGTCTCAGGCATACAAGGGGAGAGGAAAAACGGCTTCCAAACCTGAGGTATTTCGACAGAAAAACATGGGAATTACACAGACCGTGAAGCAGTTTCGGAATGATGTGAAAGGAGCTAACTGGTTATTGCTCAAGGCATGCAGGGAAAAGAATCTACAGAGCCTGGAGTTCGCTTCACGCCAGGATAACTCAGCAAGGTGGGGAAGGAAGCTCTAGACATGCAGTAACGTGGGCATGCCAGTGTGCAGAGGAGGAGCTGGTCTTGTGTTTTCGTGGGAGTTTGCAAGGGACAAGCTCTGATGCATGAAATTTTGGAAAGAGCAGTAGGTTTCCTCTGTTACTGAAATCAGAGATTCCCGAGTGGTGTTTGAGGTCTCCAAATATCAAGGGGGTATGGGCGTGAATGTTGATTTAATGGGGCTGGAGTTTCAAGGAAGGTGTCACCTCGGCTGGTTATGTGGAAATCAACAACCGGTTGTTTTGTGAGTATGGAGATTTCAGTACGTGTGCCAAGTAGACAGAACCATGTCGATCCTCTCTTCTTTTTTTTTTGTTACCTTAGTAAATTTAGTACTAGTTTTAGTTCGGTGGGTATTTTTACCAAATTAGAACACAGCTCAATCGGTTAAGATGTTCACTAAGCATACGAGAGGTACGGGGTTCGAACCCCAGCAGGAGTGTCTTCACTCCTTTTTCCTTTTTCCTCTCTTTTTTTTTGTATAAGTTATATAAATGTTCACTTATATATATATAAGCGACTATATTATGTCGCATTATTAATTTTATATGTTACTAGTCATTTATACGTACATGTATATATACGCCCCCTTTTCATTTTGTCGCGTTTTAGTTATATGTCACTATACGACATTATTATTTATCATATACGACGTTGTAATGTCGTAACGTTTCGTATATATTTTTATAAACGTACATATATAAGTACGTGACCGTATTAATACATAACGTTACATGTATATACCAAATTGAATTGTTTGTACGCGTTTATGATTTTATGCGTTTAATTCGTTTAGGGGTGGGGTGTTTTCAGTGTTGGTGTAAGGTGATACAAGAGAAGCTATGGCGAAATTTAGTTGATAAACAAAAGAGTTTATGTGTTGTAATGAGATTTTATGACCTAGAAGGTACTAGGAATTTTAAGTGTTAAGATGGTGAAAGAAAGTGAATTAAGGTGTTCTTAGGTGTTAAGATGCCTTAGGCATAGTCTTGGAGATTTAGGGAACTAATGGATGATTTCTTGATACACCAAGGTGATGGTGGAGGGTCGTAAAGTCTTGTGCAAAGTTTGGTGAACAATGAAAGTGTAATGCCTTGTGAAGTTTTAATTATGAACTTGTGGGAAAGACTTGAGGAGTGTGTGTAAAGGGGATGAGTGTAGTGCAAATGATGTTTAAAAGGGTGGTTATAAGGTAGTGAGGGAGTACTTTGGTTAGGTGAAGTTTTAGGCAAGAATACAAGTTACAAGTGTAAGAAAAAAAAATGTTCTAAGTGTTAAGGACTTAGTAAAAGTTGAGTAAAAGTTTAAGGAATTTTTGGGATGTTTCGAGAGGATTTAAGTGTGCCCAAAAGATGTTAAAACATGTGGGAGAACATGTGTAAAGCATAGGAAAAAATTGGGATGAATTTGGAGTTCAGAAAGAGGAGAAAAGCACATTAGAAAATTGGTTCTGCAGTGGACCGCCCCTACGGACCGCCCCTGTGGGGAGGTCCAGTGCAGAGAAGTGAAAAAAAAAAACATGTAGCATCTGTTGTGGACCGCCCCTGGGACCGCCCCAGAGGGGCGGTCCAGACCAGAGATGAAGAAAAAAATTTGTTTAAGGCTCCTAATGATGGGGGATTGAATGGTGATGGTTTTAGATGATGTTTAGGCCTTGTTTGGTGACATGTAAAGGTCTTAAAGTGTGTAAACAAATGTTAGGTTTGATGTGAGAGTTATGAACTTAAGATCACAAGTGTAAAATTAAATATAACGGGATGACGGGGTAACTATGGGCGCATTAGACGTTAGACAAGCATGTTACTCCAATGTTAATGAAAGTAATTGTGATGTTACCAGTTGTACGGGATTTGTTCGAGGAAACTAGGAGGACACAATATAGTGGACCGTGGTGAAAGGTATGGTTTTCTTGCAACCTGTGTCCTACCGGATTACACCGGCTTGTATGCCAATGTGTTTTTCTGTATGTTTACCACGTTGTAAGATAAAACATGTAATGAGTTTACAGTAATTCATTTATGTGGCGTGTTCAACTCCGATACCATTTAACCTCAGAAGTGTTAACCTTAGTTAACTGAGTCTAGGATCATATGAGAGTTCGGTATTCGGAGCAAACGACCCGAACTATGGGACGTTCTAACCACGGCTATGCGTGTGTAATTGTGTGATATGAGTATGTGAATGTAGGGATCTCCCTTGTGTGTTTAACCCAGTAGTAATGTTGTATAATGTGTAGATGTGATAGACTCCATAGTGGGGTTCTAACTAATATCTAAAGTAAGTATGTACTAACAGTGGTGAGGAATCCGGTTTGGCCGGTCGCGCGTTGTTTGGGAGAGGGTATCCTTCTTAGCCTTACCCTTCTCTCTGTTATGGTTGTTTCCCTCACGGGTTATGATCTCCCATTAGCTTATTCCAAAGCTTAGCTATTCTGACTTATGATCGGTTTAGGGGGAACATGTGTTTGTGTGGTGTGTTCGGGCCTCCAAACCCGAACCATCTTAACTTAAGTTACTCGTCCGACTATTAGGACGGTAATGAGTGTTGTTGTTGTTGTATAACGAGCTTACCATGGGGGTGACACCATTCTCTAGGCTCACCAGTGAATTATCAATTTGGGTCGGCTCCTAAGAGAACCGCACCCGTTATTTATGTTTGTTGCTGTAATGCAATTTCTACTGCGATATTGTTATGTGCACGTTGAAACGTGAAAAGTGTTGTTATGTGTTATTATGTGATGTATGTTATATGTTGTAAATGTGGAGTATGTGGATCATGGAAATGAATCCCAGTTTGTGATAAGAGGTGTTTAAGGATAACCCGAATAACGGGTAAGTATCGTCTATTAAGGAAGTAGCTCCATTAGAGGAGAAACACTCTAGGGGTAAAGAATATCATGAGTGACCTATCAAGTATGGACATGTTATCTGTTGTTGAGCCCATTGAGGCGGAATGATTCGTGTTGTGTGTTTTAAGTTACATGCATGATTCAAATATAATCAATCGCATGCTAAGACGACAATTAGTTGTGCGTGGCCCGGTAGCATGTGGGCTGCGGGATTACCATACCAGCAAAGGTGCTGAGCCCCTTGGGGGCCACCCTTTCTCTTCTTTTCCTATTTCAGGTACAAAGAGCAGGAAGCCGTTCGAGAGTAGGACGGGGTAGTCGTTGTACATGGGTAATCTTTTAAGTTGTACATGTACAGTAGGTGTAGTAAGACCGAGATTGTTATCGGCATCAGTTTGTGAATACTCGGTATAGTTGAAAGGTGTATGTTGTTGTTGTTGTTAATGGAAAGGGATAGTGATGTGTAGTCGCTCGGGAATTTAGCCCATCAGACCGGTACAATGTATATGTATTAGCCTTGTTAGCCACGTGGGTGGTTAACGGCGTGTAACACCAAGAAGTTAAGTAATGTGTTGAAGTTTGTTTTCCGCTGCAGTTTGTTGTTAAGTGTGTTTGTTGTTGGATGGGGTGTTACACGATTAAATGGGTATGTGTCGTCTAACAAGGAATAGCTCCACTAAGGTAGAACCCTGAAGGGTCAAGGAACACAATAACGTGAACTAACCAATGTGATATGTTAACCTTATTCTTGTATCCTTTGATTGGATGTGTGTGAATTATAAGCATGATATGTATTAACAGTTTCTATGTATGATTTAAAAATAATCAACCGCGTGCTTAGACGACAATTAGTTGTGCGTGGCCCGGTAGTATGCGGGCTGCACAATTACCATACTAGCAAAGGTGTTGAGCCCCTTTGGGGCCCCCCCATTACTTTTCAGGTACAATGGAGCTGGCAGCCGTTCGAGAGTAGGACGGGGTAGCCGTTTAAACATAATTAGTTATTTAGTTCATTTATGTAGTTGTAAGTGGTGTAAGACCGAAGTTTGATACCGGTAGCTGAATTTAAAGACTTGGTACAGTTTGTAATGTAAATGTATTTGTTTTAAGTTTAGGAACAGTTGATAATGTAAAGTGTAGTGCTCGGTAATCTTGTCCATCAGACCAGTACACTATGTATGTATTAGCCTTGTTAGCCATGTGGGTGGCTAACGGCGTGTAACACCCATTGATTTAGTTAGTGTTTATGATGTAATTTCCGATGTGATTAATGGTTAAGTGTGGTGTTATTAGTTGGGGTGTTACAAATAGGATTCAAATAGTCAAACCCCAAAGGGGAGTCGGTGAGTTTAAAGTCAACGGTGAACGGTATGAACTTCTCATGTCCTGTATGCTACCTTGGCTACTCTGACTTGTGTGTTTGTGTGATAATTGATCACCTAAATAAGATAAAACACGCGAATTGGATTTATTGCACCTACTTGTGCTTATATGATATTGTTCCTTGTTAGATGTTTATCTTAACTCTCAGTTTGTATAATTCATGAAATGAATGAATGAGAATGAAGTGTGTGTGCCTTGTTGTGTATTGTATGGATCAAGTAATGTAGAATAGGACTTCTAACTGATTCCTAACTAGCTAACATTTCTAACAATAAGAAATTGGTAAATTGGAATGAGTAGAAGTCCGATATAGTTTCGGCCATGCATGAGGAGGAGGAGACACAAGAGGTTAGATCCAAATCCTGGCCTTAATCTTTTCCATGGACCAAACCCCTTAAATGGGTAGCATCCTGGATTAGTGAGCCACCCTAAAGCCCAGTGGTGGGACGGTGTAGTCCCTGCCCGGAGGTCATACCGACTTAACATGAGTATAAGTAAGTAAGTAAGAAAGTAAGTAAGTAATAAGTAAGTAAGTATTGTATGAGTAAGATTGTGTAAGTAGTATGGTACCGAGTAAAAGAGTAAAGAACATCCGATTAACCCGGATGGGTAACTGGCGAACAAAGAACGAGTAAGGGTGTGTTTAATGTATTGTTATACTGTTTGGCTTGTGTATTGCCTTCCGGTTGTATGTAATGTATCTTGTAAGTATGTACCTTGTATGACTGTATTGTTGTATGTAATAGCATGTATGCATGTATAAAACGAACTCCATGTATTCGACCAATTAGTCGGTGTACCCTCGTTAGCAAGCGGTGTATGCGAAATTTATGCGCAGCTTTTGCTGAGCCCCTTGGGGCACTGTTTTTAATTTTACAGGTGCTCATGAAGGATGAAGGTCATGCTGAGACCAAGCTTAATTTCTTTTTGAGTAGTGAGTAGGTAGTGAATGGTGTACCAAGTTGTACACGGCTTAATGCCTTTTTTATTAGCCGGTGTACCATGGGGTACACCCCTTTGGATATTGGAAAGAATTATGGATTGGTAGAATGAGTAGGTTGTTTAAACTCATGATTTTCGTAACGTGAAAAGGGGATGTAATTGCTTATATTTTTGGATACTCGGTAATCAAACATTGTAAGTAAATGAGATTGTGTATTGGGAAGTAATGATAGTAGCTCGGTATATTCTCAACATCGGACCGTTACTGTATGTAGTGTAAGCCTTGCTAGCCGTATGGGCGGTTAGCGGCGTTGTATCACCCGCCGTAGTATTTGTATTTCCACTGCGAGTAGTAAGATAACCGAGACGATTAGACGGTAAGTATAGGATTAGCGGTAGGGGTGCTACATATATCCAAGTTCATATGTTTATATAATTCTTATCATAATACTTGAATTATATAATTCACCCTTTATTTAATACTTTACAACTTAACACTAGATCTTTATATCTAATGTTCTATAATTGTATTTCTTCACCTTATAAAATCTTATCCTTAGTATTATATGATTATCCAATTATATTATAAAACTTTACCTCTCTCCATATATGAATTATAAAACTCATTTATAAAATGGCATTCCTTATAATATTTCCATTTCCTCCCTAATGACTATTAATACCTTACATTTGTTATAACATTGCTAACTATAGTTTAAATTTCATTTCCCACTCTTCTAATTCTCACAACAGCCCTCATATTTTTATTAATTACAATCTTACCCCACCAACTTTTATAATGTTATATTTATATCCCTTATGTCATATAACATGACATTTCCACCTCTTATCTTATAAATAACCTATGGTTTCTACCACATTAAATATTACCAAACAGGCCCATTACTATCCAGGTTTATTTCTCAACTCCCACATTTTTCTTAAATTACAATTTGACCCCCTTTAATTCCTAAACTTTACAATGTCATCCTTAAACTATATATTATACATCTTTGTCAATTTAACTCCAAATAAATCTCTAAAAATTCCTAAACATACCCTAGCCTATTCTAGTCACCAATTCACCCCAGATTTTCTAGAAATTACATTTCCACCCCAATTATTTTGTAACTTTTACATTTAACTCCTAAACTTAATTTAAACTCATAATTAAATTATTTCACTTATGCAATTTGGTCAAGACCCCTAATATGGTCAAGGTTGACATCCATAGTACTGCCTTGACCACCACTTTATATTATTTATGAAATCACCCCAAAATTTCCTAGAAATTACAATTTAGCCCTTAACTTTGTAAAAACTTATAATTTTCATTAAAACTCCATTTTAATTCTAACTTTCAGCTATATCATTTTATAACCCTCTAATTTTTGTGTATGTGCAATTATTCCCCTCAAACCTTATAATAAATACATAATTAACTTGTAATGTAAATAAAACTTTAAATAACATAATAAAAAGGCCTAAATACATGGCCTTATTACAAACTTCAATTATAACATAAAAATGTTCATAAGAAAAATTTCAATCTCGGCTTTTTACCCAACATACCCATATCTTTTGTTATTTGCACTTTAACCCCTTTTTCTTATATTGATGACATTATAAGTCATTTTAACCCTACGTAACTTAGTAAAATGTGTTATATAACACTTTAGTGCATTGATAAGTCAAATAAACTCATTTAACCCAAATAACCCACGCCTTTATTTAATTACACAACATAATTTAACTTAAAGCTTAAAAGCATATCTTAAGCTTAAATTACTTGTTTAAGCTTCCAAAATCAACAAAAATCCTTAACCCTTCTCGTCCCTAATTAACATAAGAGCCTAGGTTAGTTTTCAACACAAAACATAACCTTAAACTTGATGATAAAGCCATTAAGACTTAGTTAGTTTACTTATCCTCCAAAGATGAATTTTCCAAGTTGTTTTCCACCTCCTTGGTCAAGATCAAACCTATGGTTTGAAAGACCATTTTGGTCCATAATTATGCATGGAAAGGAAACAACAAATTAAATCTTTGAAAGGCTTTGTGAGACTCGATTTTTGAACCACTATCCTATGTTGATTTGATTGATTAGGATCTAATCGGGTTCTAGGTCCACTTATAACCTGAGATTAATATCTATGTCATATAACACTACTTATTAAATCCTAAGTTAGCTTACTAGAACCTATTATGAGTCGCCACCTAATTTTAACCTAGGGTAAATTAGGAAAGGTAGAGCTTAGGTACGAGGGCTTGGTATTCGACTTATTCAGGGTTCAAATTACTTTCATTACCCCCATAGATCATATTTCCTCTACTTAGATTATTTACGGCTTATTACAAGGTTGTTTTAACCTAAGTGCGCATGCTTCTGATTTTTTTGTGTTTTTAGCATTTTTTGACCAAAATTGAAAGTGGAAATTGAAATTACCTAAACTAGGGTTTCGGAGGCAAAATTAGGTCAAATTTTGTTTCTGCCCGTACCCACGGATCTAATGTCCAAGACCATGGACCTTAGTTAACCTAAATAGTCAGAACAATTGAAATAACGAGAAAATGCAATTTTAAAAAAGTCCGGGGCCACGGATAGGGTGTCCGTGGGCCCGAACATGAATTTGAAAACCTAAAAATTTCAAAAAATTAATTCCTACCACCGTCTGAGGCTGTTCGTGGCACGGACAAGCCGTCCGGGATCCCGTACAGGTCATCACAGGGTGCAGATTAGCCACGGACAGAGGCGTTCGTGCGTTTTCCGACGGTGTTTTTGTCTAAAAAATTATATGTGTGTAGCCTAAGAGATTTTCAGTATGTTAGTAATCAAAAGATTTCAATTTGAAGTCGAAGTAATGACAAAACTTAGCAAAGAAGTAATAGTGCAGAAGGTAAAACAACCGGTAACTCAGAAACCGTAAAGGGACAGTTCACACCCAAAATTTTACAGAAGATTGATGAGTTGAAAGGAACTTGAAAAATAAAATTATAACCTTGTTTACGTTCGGGATTGAGGTGACACTTCACAACGGGATTCTTCATGAGCTCCATCGGTATTGGTTCTGGAATAAGTTCAGTCCCAACTTCTAGCCCTTGTGAATTGGTGAGGTTCTTCACGTTTTGGTGGAGGTTTGGTGGTGATTTGATGATTATTCAAGTGTTGGGAGTTGAAAGATGTGTTTAAGTGTTGATTTTGGAAGGATTTCAGTATGATTTCGATGCTTGGGTGTGTAAAAAATTTGAGGAAGTTGCGACAGCTGTAGATTCTGATTGCCTAGAGTTCTAAATGATGTTCTTATCTCAAAGGCTAAGGCTGTTTATATAGGCATCATTAAAGAAAAAATAACTCGATAAAAACTAAGATTTACCGAGGTTTTCAAATAAGTATCTTCTGGGATGATGCTGGCTATGAAAGTTTACCCACGTGTAGAGGAGGGTATTTTTGATTTTTCTAAGGAGAAATTAGCTTTTTTGGATGATGGAATATTTTTAAATTCAATTTCTTGTCAAATTCAATTGGAAATTACTAGAACTTCAAAAAAATTAAAATTCTAAGACCATTATGCCATAAATGTCATCCTATGTCATGTATCTAAATTTCAAAGAACTCAAAGTTGATTTAAGTTGTTTTTGAAGGAGAGATAATTCATACAGGGAGGCGTAGGAGCCTTGAAAATCATGAAAATGCCCCTCGGGGTGAATAAGTGGTCCCTATTGCACTAGAATGCATCAATCGAACTAGGATTCTTCCTCACTTGTCCAGAATGTCATTGATAGTGTTTATGCCTTAAAGAGTTCAACCCGAGGGGTCAAAATTTTGGGTATAACAGATTTCCCCCCATCAACTAGACTTTGGAATGAATATGAAGAGTCTAGTTGATGCTTGAGTGATACCCCAAAATTTTGGATCCCAAAACCCTGCACGTTATCATGAACCGATGGTATGTGTCGAGCTATTCTAAGGCGCTGACTACCTAAAAGTGAAATGAAGTGATTTTGGACTATTCTAAGGCGTCGACTATCTAAAAGCAAAAATTAAGTGATGTTAGACTATTTTGAGGCGTCGACTACTTAAAAGTGAAAATGAAGTGATGTCAGACTATTCTAAGGCGTCGACTACCTAAAAGTGAAAATTAAATGACGTCGAACTATTATAAGGCGTCGACTACCTAAAAGTAAAGATGAAAAATGATGTCAAGCTATTCTAAGGTGTTTACTACCTAAAGTGATAAAAATGTTATTGAGCTGTTATAAGGCGCTGACTACCTAAAAGTGAAAATAAAGTACGCCAAGCATTCTAAGGTGTTGGGAACCTGTAGTGCAAATGTAGATGACAACACATGAAGATTATATGAGGATGATATGCTGATGATGCTTGGATGCTTCTGGGGACCGAAACCCGTTCCAATGCTCCTGGCTGGTATACTATGGGGACTTATTACCTCTGCCCACCAACTGAGGTCCTGGGATAACTCCTAGATTACCAAGGGAACTTATTGCCACTACCCACTAGTTGTTTCTCCCTAAAAAGCTGACATGAAGATGGGGACTTATTGCCACTACCCCGCCAACTTGGATCATGCATTGTCTCGTACTTGTCTCACACTGAAGATGATACTTGGTCTCGCAATAGTCTCGCCCTGAAGTCTCGTACTAAGTGATGATGCCAAGTCTCACACTAATGAAGAAGATGATGGGTCTCGTACTGATTTTGGGTCTCGCACTGAATGAAGATGCTAGGTCTCTCATTGAATGAAAAAAATTATGGGTCTCGTACGGAAGAAAATGATGGGTCTTGAACTAAAAATGAGTTAGATTTTTGCATATGAGGTGATGGAAAGATAATGGTCTCGTGCAAATGATTATGATGAGAACTAATTGTGAAAGTGCTAAACGTGGCAATGATGAGGATTGAAAATTGTCCAAAGCAAGAAATTGTTGGAAAATGTGCCAAAAGTGGCTATGATAAGGATTGAAAATTGTCCAAAGCAAGAAATTGCTGGAAAATGTGCCAAACGTGGCTATGATGAGGATTAAAATTTATCCAAAGCAAGAAATTGCTGGAAAATGTGCCAAACGTGGCTATGATGAGGATTGGAAATTGTCCAAAGCAAGCATTTGCTGAAAAATGAGCCAAACGTGGCTATGATGAGGATTGAAAATTGTCAAAAGCAAGAAATAGCCAGAAAATGTGCCAAACGTGGCTATGATGAGGATTGAAAACTGTCCAAAGCAAGAAATTACTGAAAAATGTGTGAAACGTGGCTATGATGAGGATTGAAAATTGTCCAAAGCAAGAAATTGCTAGAAGATGTGCCAAATGTGGCTATGATGTGGATTGGAAATTTTCCAAAGCAAGAAATTGTTGAAAAATGTGCCAAACGTGGCAATGTTGAGGTGTTATACAGAAGTAGTAAAATGCAATCAAAGTGTTTGTTGGAAACTTATCCAAAATTAGAGATCGTTGAAAAGGGTACCAAATGTGGCAACGTGTGAGGAAAACTTTGTTTGTTGAAAAGGAAAGTGAAATCATCAGTTTCTGACTAAAAACTTTAGACTTGCATTTTGTTTTTTAGAAGATGAACATGCCATTGGTGAGGGTGTGTGATGTCTGTTGTGGGGGTTTGGGGCTTTTGAGTGGTGATCAAAACTTATGTGTACATGATGTTTTGACGGGCCTGAGAGTATTTGTGTGGAGGTTAGGGCTTATGTGTGCTTGTGTGGTATGATGTAGAGGTAAGGGCTTATGTGGGCCTGTGTGGTGGTGCTTAATCTTTGGGTTTCAATTGGTGTTGTCATAGCAATTGTTGGAACCAATAATTGCCCCTAGTATTTTTCTTTAAGACAATCTGAGCTAGAGCTGAAATACCCCAAACCTTTATATGTTGTTTAAATATTAAATTATGGTATATTAAGGCTAAAAAGTGCCTTAGAAACATTAGTGAACAATTTAAACCACTGAAGACATAATAAAATACCATAAAGACAATAAGAGCAAAAATGTGCTCTAAGCTTGGGATAACCTGGGTTTAGACTCTAAGAGCCTACCAAGACCTTATTTACATGCTAATGAACATGTTAAATCAATTACCAAAGAAAACCAAGCTTGAAACCAAGTTAAAACACAAAATGTGCTTTAAGAAGTCTTAAAGCACATTTTTGAAAAATTTTCTTAGAAATGGGTTTTGAATGGCTAAATGTCCATCACTACCCTTTAATCAACATGTGTACTACTTAGTATCACATTAGGAAGTCTAAATCAATGGGAAATAAAAAATTTCACAATTATGTGTACTAATTTGTGAATAGTGACCAAATAGATCTAGGTTAAGAAATTAGTCAATGTAAGTCAACTAAATGGTCAATAAAGACCATGAAATACCCCATTTGACTAAGAGGGCCGGTTTTCAAGGGTGACTCACCACACATAGTTAACTAACTAAAGAAGAAAGCAAAAAGTAAGATAAGTCACTATTTACTTTATGTTAAATATCTTTCAAAAACAAACCTCTCTCCTCATTCTCTCATTCCCACTCATTCCCACCGTCTCCAACCTCTCTTCTTCCTTCCTCCATCGGTTTTGCTACAGCACTCATACCATCTCCATCTTCCATTGCCTATATCTACTAGCTCCATGCTCCAAAATTAATTCTAAGACCACCATTCTCTTAGTTTAGTCAAGCTCTACAATCTTGTCTTTTCAAAACTCCAAAACCTCCATTTTGGTGCCAAGAGGAATCACCATGGAAGGAGCTTGAGCTCATCTTTTCACACCTTATTGTTCTCCTTTGCTTCAAGGTAAGGAAACTCAAAGAAAAACTTCATTTCCTCTTGTTTTCATATGTGACCGAAATCACCTTCTTCATGGTGTTTACTTTTGCTCATTCATAGCTCATTCCAATCTTTAAAGGACTATGTGGAGTCCTCTCTTGCTACTTAATCCAATTCCTATTCAATTCTAAGGTAAAACATTCATTTATGTGTTTTAAGACATTATATAACCTAAGGTTTATTAATGAGTATAAGCATGAAGCTTAATGCTCATTGTCTTTACTTGTTTATGGATAGAATATTGATAAGTGATCAAGTTCCTTGCCAATTTTCAATTCAAGGAAACAAGAAAGAAGTTTGGAAGGAAAAGAGGTAAATAACCTAACCTAATGTGCCTTAGGAAAATTGAGCTTTAAAATGCTTAATAAACTACTTAAGAAGCCAATGGTAAATGAGCTTGAAAACTATCCTCAAAGAGGTTATTAAAGGCATATGTGTTGTTGTATGTATTCGCAGGTCAAAGGCATATATTATGTGGGAAATTCAGTGTTTAAGGTTTATGCAATTTAAAGGCCTTAGAGCCATGCAATTTAAGGGCCTAAGTGCCAAGCAATTTAAATTATGCACTATATTGTAATGTAGTGTAGTTTAAGGTTTAGTTGCGTGTAAAGAACATTTTTGTGTGGATAAATGTTCTTGAGTGTTTAATGGTTAAAACCTTGTTGTTTTTGGGTGCAAGGAAATACTAACAAAGCTATGTCAAAAATTTGAGTAGAAAATAAGAAGTTTAGATGTTTTAATGAAGTTTAGAGAACTAGGTTGTACTAGGAATGATCAAGGTTTGAACTTGTGAAAGAAAGGGAAATAAGATGTTCTTAGGTGTTAGCAATGTATACAACATTGTCTTAGAGAGTGTAGTGTTCACTGGGTGATAATGATACACCAAAGACATGGAGGAATTGTGTTTAGGACTTATGCAAATTTTAGTGAAACAAGGAGAAAAAAATAATGTTTTGCAAGGAGAGGATAAAACTTGTGGAGAAACTTCAAGTATAGATGTAAAGGAACTTTGGATGGAAAATAATGCTTAAGGAGTAGTGGTGTTGTAAATGAGGTGACATTTTGGTTAGTTGGTGTTGTAGGCATAAAACTACCCTTTAGGAACTTAAGGGAAAATATCACAAGTGTTGAAGAGTTTTGTAAGAAATTGAGTAACAAGTTGGAAAAAGGAATTAGACAAGTTTGAGGTTATATTTAAGCATTAGAATATACCTAAGATCATATGGGAATCTTGGGTAAACATTGGATGAAGAGAATAGATGAAACAAGATTTGAAAATGCTAAATTCAAGGTTCTGTTGCAGTGGTCCGGGACCTAGGTCCAGGATGATGTCATGGACCATGCATAAAAATCAGCCGAGAGAACATTCACCATTCTCGTCCGGGACTTAGGTCTTGTACTAAGACCCGGACCACCCCCTGAATTACCCCCGAGGATTTCTAGCCTATGTTGGTTCGGGACTTAAGACCAGTATGAAGTCCCAAGCCACTACATTAAAAGCATCTGAGAGTTTGGTTAAGTGTAGGTCCGGGACCTTAGATAAGGACCAAGTCCCGGACCACTTAAAAATCTTAGTTTAAGGTTAGAAAATGATGGCTAATGATGGTGATTAGTTAGTAAAGATGTTATAAGGTTGTTTAAGACATGTTAGGTGTGTTATAACGACATTTAAAAGGATGAAAAAGTTGTAATCAAGTGTGAGAGTAAAATAAGTAAGAAAAATGAAGTTGTAAGTTAACCGAAGTTAAGTACGGTAATTAACCGACATTACTGAATGTGTATAGGAGTTACCTATGGTGGAAACCAGTCAAAGCAGGGACCAAGGTATGGTTTTCTTGCAGTCTGTTGCCTACCGGTTTACACCAGCTTGTGTGTTGTTTGTTTTTTTGTGTGTTCATATTATTGTGTTGGTAAGTTATGTCTCATCTCCCTTGTGTGTGTATAACTAGACCTAACCACTTGCTCATGAATTAACTTAGTAAGTTTCAATAATGGGACTTCTAACAAGTACTAACGGGGGAAGTGAGGAGTCCGGTCGTTCCGACCACGCGTGTGAGTATGGGAGTCGATGTCATAACCGGTTTTATTCTCTCTATATGTTAAGGTTGTTTTATCTTTTGGTTTTCAACCTCCCTTTAGCTTATCCAAGGCTATTTTACTGACTCTCGTCGGGCCTCAGGGGCATACTATGTTTGGTGTGCTTGGATTACTATATCTGACGCACCTATGGGTTAAGTTAATTGTTCATCTAACAGGACGGTAACGAGTTATGTAACGAGCTTAGCATGAGTTTGGCAGCAATCTCTAGGCTCTCTGGGCGAACTGACTATGTTCCAGTCCGGTTCCCAAAGGGAACCGCACTTGTTATGTTTTGTGTTTATGTTGTGATGCAATTCTTATTGCTATGTTATATAAATAGCATGTTAAAATCAATGTCATGTTATCATGACAATTGGTTGTGTGTATCCCGGTAGTTGATGGGCTGCACGTTAGCCATACCAGCCGTGAGTTGTTGAGCCCCTTTGGGGCACCATATTGTTTTTCCGATGTTGCAGGATGAGGATCGAATAGGCGGAGTGGCTCTAGATTCTAGGCTTTTATGAAGTACTTTTGATGGTTTTGGGTGTTTGGACCCGGGATGCGCCTGTGCTCCCGTGGCGTCATATTTTGGTTCCGTTGATAATATAGTGGCGGTATATTTGACAGTGACAATTTACAGTGGCAGTTGCAGTGATAAAAAGTGATATCAGAGCGAAGTATCGCTCTGATGACTAGAATACCGAGCTTAGGAATATACCGAGTTAGGAAATATAGCAATAGTTATCTAAGTGAGCAGTTATGGAAAGGTTAACCACTAACTAAGTGTGGTAATACCTTATTGTCGGGAAGATGTTACAACCGTTGGACCCGATAAGTTTGAAAGCGCAATGCTAATGAATGTTCGTGTAAATTCAGATGTCAGGTAGACCACGTGGTAAAGGCCGCGGGCGCGGCATTGGTGATACCGGGAACTCGGGAGAGAATACTACGGCACAAGTCATGGCCGACGTTGTAGCGGCCGCCGTTGCCTAGATGGTCCCTCAGTTAGTAGCTGTGATGCAGCAGGGGCAACAGCCCGAAGTTCCGCCACCACCGCCACCGCCACGAGAGACCAACTGGGTCAAGGCGTTGACAGATCTGAGACCACCGTTGTTTAGTGGGGAGACCGACACTCGTAAGTTGGAGGCGTACATCTCCGAGCTGGAGACCGCCTACGAGACCTTGAATGTGCCTGCTAAAGTCAAGGTCCGTCTTGCCGCTTACTACCTAAAGGGTTCGGCACAGAGTTGGTGGAAGCTGGTACGGGAGGGCAGAGTTACTGACCCTACCTTTCAGTGGAGGGAGTACACGGCTATGCTGCGAGCCAAGTACTACCCGATACATGTGCAAGAGGCGAAGCGCCTTGAGCTGGACAGCCTGAGGCAGGGGGATAAGATGTCGGTAGACGATTACTACACCGCCTTCATCGGCCTTATCCACCTGCTACCGGATCTGGGTTACTCAGACCGGATTCTGGTAAACCGTTTTTACAACGGACTCAGCTACCGCCTACGCTACGGAATGGGGCCAACAGGATATACTACCTTGCAGGTAATGGAACTACAGTGTGATGTGAATCAGTATGTATAATGTGTGAATGTGATTATGAGTTCGATTTGCGGGGCATAACTAACACCCTAAATATAGGAGTGCTATCATGTCGCTGCTATAGTAGAGATCACCGTCCGTCTGAGGGACGAGGAGAATGCGCATAAGCGCAAGGCTACGAGCGAGAGTCAGGTCACCCAAGGGTACGGGGGAGGAAAGAAGAAGAAACCTTATCCCCAGTCCCCGAAGGGCCAGCAACAGGGTGGCAAAGGCCAAGCCCAGACCACCACTACTGAGGAGCCACTGCAGCTCACGTATGCCTATGCGGCAAAGCCCCTACGCTCTCACCCACCCAAGGGTAACTACCGAATTTGAGTACCAAGTTTAGATGTGTGTTGGTATGTTATTAAGTGTGTAATGTTATAGCAGCTAGCACGGGCTTTGGACCGGAACGCCACTATTACTGTAAGTGGTGCAACAGAGACCACCCCGGCAAGGACTGCAAGGGAAACGATGTGCAGTGTCGTTACTGCCAGAAGATGGGGCACCGCGACTATGAGTGCTACCAGAACCCCAATGGCAGGAACTACAGGCTGGGCAGTGGAAGGGTAAGGCCGCCGCGACCACCGAAGGCCCGAAAGCGACTAACCAGCAATCCTCTGAAAAGGGGAACATGAACTCCCAGAAGGGGAAGGGGTCGGGATCTGGCAAGGCCACCCTGAATGTGGTAGACCGGTTTGAGGCTGCAGGACCCTCTTCTAGACCGGGTACTACCTTAACCATTGAGTGAAGTAATTGAATGCTTACCACGTTTCATGCATGAGTGTTAGCAAGTCTAAATGAACAACCGTATGAGTGAAAAGTAAAAGTATAATGTATAATTTACCTAAGTTAGACAATTCTAAACTTTAGGAACCTTCAATATTTGCTATCCAATCCCACCCACACCAAACCCTGAAGGAACCACCATCAGCATCACTGAATTTCTGATGGAACAATGTCAGGTTATCCAGCCTGGTATGATATTATTAAATGGATACCTGACACCCGAAGCACAAATTCACATCATCTGACGATGCGACGAACTGGGAGCAGCACCTGGAGGCTTCTACACACCCGAATACCCGAGTGGATCAAAGATGAAATTGAAGATGATGTGCATGGGTAAGGACTGGAATCCTTACACCAAGACATATCAAGACGTGCGAGCTGAAGATGGAGCAACTGTGCCGAGAATACCTGAGGAATTCCTTGCGGTCGTTAACCACGCCGTGGGAATTACGCAGCTAGTTGAATCGGATCCAATTCCGAATGTTAAAGCAGATTTGTGTATTGTGAACTTCTACCAGAAAGGTGGACGGTTAGGTCTACACCAAGATAAGGATGAAACATCCGAGTCTCTGAGTAAGGGAGTGCCCGTGGTGTCTTGGTCCATTGGTGATACCGCAGTGTTTATGTATGGCGAGCAGAAGCATGCTGATCTCGCAAAGAAGTTAGTGTTGAAGTTAGGAGATGTATTATTCATGGTGTAACACCCCTAAATTACTAACCATAATATGATAATAAACTTGCTCAGATTAATAAAGCGGAAGCATAAGTCTTATAGGACGTTACCGCCACACTCACAACCATGTGAATGCTTAGGCTTAACTTACAACCAAACTAACTTGTATTACATAGGTTATAGAACAACCTAATACATTAGTCTAGAAACCAAGAGAGAATAAAATGATGGTCTTCTAGCCCCAAAAGCCCACACTCTCGAATGTCTCCACAACTAAGGAGAAGCTTCTTCATTTCCTGCATCTGTGGTCATTCATACAATCACAAAGAAAGACCACAGGGCATAAAGCCAAAATCAGCAAAGCTGAGTAAAATCAAAGCTACCATCAGAAAATAACTTAGTAAAGTACTTGATGGTATATACACAAACTTTGCTCAACCAAGAGTTCAAGCATTAACAATAAGGCATCCAAACCTGCACAAGTACATGTTAATCAATTCACATATTTTCCTTAGTCATCAATTTCTCCATTCCACACAAATCAGTTCAAGGGACGAATCCCGATCATTGAGGCGATCCAACCTTTCCCAAACGCACTCCAGGCCCTAAAAGATGTGCACACCCCCTATAGTACCTTTAAACTATAGTGTAGGAAACCATGAAGCATCTCATGGAGCCCAAGGCATACCATGAGTCCAATAATTCATAAGAAGGCAGTTACTGCTCAAGTTCCACATATGGCCATATATCTCAACAATCCATTCCAATGAGTTACTCATTGAATCCTCATAATCAGAATATAACAATTTAAAGTATAACAAGAATCAATAGTCAAGTCACTTAACAAAGCCCATTTCATAATTTCAAACACAAGGGACATAAAATAATCAAACAGCACTTAAGGAAAGGCTATGATCACATAATCTTACATGGCACCTTCGGCCAGATCACAGCATCAAATACCTCAGCTTAACAATTCAAACAACCATAAATCATACCTTAAGACAAGTCTTGATCAAACAAACAAATCATATCCATTTCAGTTCTATTATTAACTATCTCATCTAGATAGCTTAAGACATAATTTAACTATAGATTACAACCTGAATCAAACCATAATTGGTTCCTAACATTTTCGTCATAACAACACAATATTAACCAGATTAGCTTAGGAGTTAATCCAACCATAAACAACCTTCTAAGACAGTACATATAAGTTCCTAACATATTAGACTTTAAGACCTTAAGTCCTAGCTTAGTTTAAACTATCATATTCATCCTAAAATCATGCTATACATCTCTTTAATAGTTCATGGCCAATTCTGCCATAATAGGTTACTAATGACCAGAACAATCAACAATCATGTTTTTAGCCCTAGGACACATCTAGTTTACACTAATTAACTTCCAACTGAAAGGTTGTACTAGCATCTAATTCACCAGATTAGCTCTTCTAGTAATCACACTTAACACTTAAACAATTCTATACTTTACCTATGTACTCGGCCATAATAATCAGATAGGTTCTAGTTAGTTAAGCACCTAAAACACTTGATTAATGCTCTAGAATTCCACCCACAAATCTGGTGATTAAAAAAACTCTTTAAGACACCATTTATCCTAGATTATAACAACACCAGATTAGACTAAAGATCATCCAGAACAATCATAATTACCTCTAGGTATTCCCACTTACTAAACAGCACAAAACACCATAAACAAGCTCTTAAGCAATCAGTAATCAAAGGTAGGTTGCAAACACACATTTTCTTCCTTAAAACACTTTTCTAACTCTTCTAGCTTTAGGCTAATAAATACCTACGAATTTTAATTAGATAATATAGGGGTAATACTCCTGTAAACATACAGATTTATTAAGGGATGGTAACCATGAAGTTACCTTGCAGATTGCTGAAGAAAACCTTCCTTAAATCCTTGGAAAGCTTGCTAGAAGTTAGAACACCCTAAGACAGCTTTAAGCTCCTAGAATGGACATGGAAAGGAGTGAGTTCCCTTGGTTTCTCCTCTGGTTTTCGGTTGAGAATAGACTAGGAAAGGATGAAGAACACACCAAGAACAGCCTTACCTCTAGGATTGGAAGAAGATGAAGATAGTAGCTCTCCTCCTTCTCTTTGCTCTCGGCCAGGTGGTGGTGGTAAGCTTTCCTCCTTTCTTTTTCTCTTCTAACGTGCTAAATGGCTGAATGAGGTGGGGGACGGTTTATATAAGCAAGGAGGACGGTTTAGGTTGCTTAAGGTGAAGGAAAGGTGTGTGTGGCTGATTTCTAAGCCATGTCACATCTCCAATGGGATGTTGCCACCTCCTACCAGCCTACTTAGGTGTCAAGCTCCTATTGGTTATAGTATGTGTCAAGTGTTTAAGTAGGTGCCCAATCATGCCACCTCGTGCTTAAAGACGTCCTACTTGCCTACTAGCTTGGTCGTGCGACGTCCTACTAGCTTGCTAGCTTGCTGAGTCACCTACTTGCTTACTAGCTTGATGAGTCACCTACTTGCTTACTAGCTTGATGAGTCACCTACTTGCTTGCTAGCTTGCCCAAGCAGCTGCATCACCTACTTGTGTGTTTACTACATAAGCTAGCTGCTGCATCACCTACCTAACTTGGTTGTCACAATGTTATTGGAGCATTCTAGCTAGCTACTTTAAAACAATACAAGAAGTGCTATTAAGGACTTTTCTGGTCCAAATGTGTACTTATGCCAATATTAGGATTTAAATATGCTTAATAGCTCATTAAGACCTAATTAGCAAAGTAAATCATCCTTTAGAAACTTTGGGTATTTCATTCACTCCCCCTTAAGAAAAGCTTCGACCCCGAAGCTCCAACTATTCCCAAGATCATTCATACATTAAAACTATAATGCAACTAATAAACATTAAGTATTCACACCAAGTAATCAAGCATAAACAGAGAAACATTCATGAAAAAGGGTCTTAACATATTCATACCAAAGATATCAAGAATAAGAGTATCGAAGTCACTCCCCCTAAATTTTAAGTTACGACCTCGTAACTATAAATGTTACCTAGGATTCATCAAAAAGTTCTGGGTATCTTGTTCTCATAAAATCCTCTGTTTCCCAGGTTGCTTCCTCAATTTTATGGTTGGTCCAAAGGACTTTCACCATTTTCGTAGTTTTGAGCGTGTCTCTCTGACCTTTGTGTCCAATATTTGTATTGGAACCTCCTCATATGACAAAGATGGGTCAATCTGAACTTTTTCAGGTTGGATGACATGAGATGGATCGTGTATGTACTTCTTCAACTGAGAAACATGGAAAACGTTGTGTACCTTGTCTAATTCTGTTGGTAATGCTAATCGGTATGCCAAAGTTCCCACTCGTTCTAAAATTTCATATGGGCCAATGTATTTAGGGCTAAGCTTTCCTTTCTTCCCAAATCTCATGACTCCCTTGGTTGGAGATACCTTCAAGAATACTTTCTCTCCCGCTGTAAATTCCAGAAACTTTCTCTTTTTATCAGCATAGGACTTTTGTCGATCCTGTGCAGCTTTCATCCTTTGCTGGATGATTTCACTTGCTGAATCATGTTTTCAATCATTTCTGGTCCTAACAAAACTGTTTCTGAGATGTCATCCCAACATAGTGGAGTTCTACACTTTCTTCCATATAAAGCTTCATATGGAGCCATTCCAATGCTACTATGGTAACTGTTGTTGTATGAAAATTCTATCAAATGGAGATGATCAGTCCACGTACCTTGGTAGTCCATAATACAAGCTCTCAACATATCTTCTAATGTTTGAATTGTTCTTCTGTTTGTCCATCTGTTGCGGGGTGAAAGGCAGTACTGAACTTTAACTGAGAACCCATAGCTTTTGAAAGCTCTGCCAGAAACGACTTTGAAACCTAGAATCCCTATCAGATACTATACTTGTAGGAACTCCATGATATCTGACAATTTCCTTGATGTAAGTAGCAACTAACTTATCCATTGTCCAAGTATCTCGCATTGGTATAAATCTGGCTGTTTTGGTGAGTCGATCCACAACAACCCAAATTTGATTCATTCCTGACCTAGTTAAAGGTAGTCCCACTATAAAATCCATAGATATGGAATCCCATTTCCAAGCTGGTACTTCCAATGGTTGCACTAAGCCCCTGGTCGACTATGCTCAAACTTTACTTTCTGGCAAGTTAAACATCTAGCTACAAACTCAGCAACTTCACGTTTCATTCCTGGCCACCAAAACTGTTTCTTTAAATCCTTATACAACTTATTACCTCCTGGATGTATGGAGTAGGGTGATTGATGGGCTTCTTGCATCAACTTGTTCTTGATCTCCCCACAGCTCTTAGGAATGCACCACCGACCTTTGAACCTTAAACTTCCATCTTTATGGATCTTAAAATCTGTAGCTTTCCCTTCTGTAATTTTCCTCTTGATTTGTTCAAGTTTCTCATCCCCTGATTGGTCTTTCCGGATCTCTTCGAATATATCCAGAGAAATGGACATTTGGTGTAGACTACTTGATTGTGCTTCTCCACTAACTACTAACTCCATGTCAAGCCTACGAATATCTTCATACAACTTATCTGGGAGGATCCACATGGCTGCTGTTGAATGACTTTTTCTGCTTAAAGCATCAGCTACAAGGTTTGCTGCCTTCGTGGTATTGAATATCCAGATCATAATCTTTGACAAACTCTAACCATCTTCTCTGCCTCATATTCAGCTCCTTTTGAGTGAATATATATTTTAAGCTCTTATGGTCGGTGAAGATTTTGCAAGTGACTCCATATAAATAATGTCTCCAGATTTCAGAGCAAATACTACTGCTGCAAGCTCAAGGTCATGAGTGGGGTAATTTTCTTCATGTTTCTTCAATTGCCTAGAAGCATAGGCTATCACTCGCCTATTTTGCATTAGAACACAACCCAGACCAAACTTCGAGGCATCACAGTAGACCTCCAGGCCATCCACTCCTTCTGGTAATGTTAACACTGGAGCAGTAGTTAATCTAGTCTTTAGTTGCTGGAATGACTGCTCACATTGGTCACTCCACTCAAATCCAACAGATTTCTTCATCAAATTCGTCAATGGCCTAGCAATTTTGGAGAAATCCTTGACAAATCTCCTATAATAGCCGCAAGCCCCAGAAAACTTCTAACCTCTGTAACATTGGTAGGACGAGGCCATTCCTTAACAACTTCAATCTTTGAAGGATCTACTGCTATACCTTCACTTGAGATAATATGGCCCAAGAAAGCCACTTCTTTCAACCAAAAATCACATTTAGACAGCTTTGCATATAACTTATGCACTTGTAGTAATTCTAACACCTTTCTTAAATGCTCGGCATGATCTTCCTGGTTCTTGATAAATCAAGATATCATCAATAAACACAACAACAAAACTATCCAAATATTGAGTGAAAACCCGGTTCATGAGATCCATAAACACCGCAGGAGCATTAGTTAGGCCAAACGGCATTACCGTAAATTCATAATGGCCATACCTCGTTCGAAATGCTGTCTTTGGAATATCTTGTTCAGCTACCCTTATCTGGTGGTAGCCGACCTTAAATCAATTTTGGAAACACACTAGCTCCCTTCAATTGATCAAACAAATCATCAATTCGAGGTAGTGGATACTTATTCTTAATGGTTACTTTGTTTAGTTCCCTGTAGTCAATGCAGAGTCGAAGGCCCCCATCCTTCTTCTTTACAAACAGAACTGGAGCACCCCAGGGTGATACACTAGGTTTTATATACCCTTTCTCCAATAACTCCTCTAACTGAGCTTTTAATTCCTTCATCTCCACTGGTGCCATTCGATAAGGTGCTTTTGCTATTGGTCCGGTTCCTGGCACTAAGTCAATGCAAAATTCAACTTCTCTTTTGGGTGGCATTCCAGGAATCTCTTCTGGGAACACGTCGGGTACTCAGCAACAATAGGAATTTCAGAAAGCTGATTTCTCTTTTCATTTAGATCTCGTACATAACACAAGTACACTTGTTTTCCTTTTCTTACTGCTGCTGCCATGGAGATGGCAGAAATGATCTCACCTTTGGCTGCCTTACTATCTTCCTGTATGATACCCGTTGCCCTGAAGGACTCTTTAACAAAATCCGCTGTTCATAACAATCTAACCGCCCTTTGTACCGTTGCAGCCAATCCATCCCCAATATAATATCAAATTCCAAGCCTTCAAATACTACCAAGTCAGCTGGGAAACCTACTCCTTTAACAAGAATATTCACGTTCTCTATAATCTCAGAGCATTTTATCTTTTCCCCCGATGGTATTGTCACACAAATATTCACACAAGAAATACTGGACAACTTCAATTTCCTCATGAAAGCAGTAGAAGCAAAAGAGTATGTGGCACCGGAGTCGAATAAAACATGTGCTTCTAATCCATGAACAGGGAAAATACCTGTAATGACATTTCCTGAGCTCTAGCCTCTGATTCATTCATCACATTCAGGGCTCCAGACTTCTTGTACTTGTTCTCATTCTTTTCAGCCCCTTTACTGCTACTTTGTCCACCACCAACTCCAGAAGCTGCTTTAAAGGTATTAGAGTTGTCTGGCTAACCGGTGGCATCCTTTCCTGAAGCTTCTTGACTCAGGGTTTCGGAAACATTCATAGGCCCGATGCCCCAGCTTTCCACAGTGGTTACAAGTCACGAACCTCCCTTCACAATCTTTTCCGGATGATTCTTCTGACATCTCCTACAGTTATAAGTTCTTCCACTTGGTGCTGTGGAAGTCTCCTTACCCTTGCTCTGGATACCTCCACTGAATCTTGTCTTTTGATTGAGATTGGGCTTCTTTACATCCGACCCCTCAGCTGGTCCACCAAAGGGCCTCTTTTTCTTCCCTTCATGGAACTCCCTTCTTTCATGCTGTACCATCTCAATGCTGGCAGCCTTCTCATAAGCTTCTTGTAATGTTTCATAAGTTGATCCCGCCATGAACTCCCGAATTCGAAAATTCAGCCCAAGTCTAAATTTTCTTGCCTTAGATTCTTCATCAGGGACTAGGTTTGGAGCGAACCTAGCTAGTTCCAGAAATCTGGTCCGGTACTCAGCTACCGACATAGATCGTTGTTGCAGGTTTAAAATTCTTGTTGCTTCTTCTCTTTTAGATGATCCGGGTAAAAGCGAGTCCTCATCAATGTTTTCAATTCCATCCATCCAAAACCAGGTTGTTGAAGACAGCCCTCTTTTACAGCTCCCCACCATAGGTCTGCTTCATCTTTGAAGTAATAGGCAGCACATCCTACCTTTCTATCTTCGGGGCAGCCCACTGCCTCAAAGACTTTATCAAATTCTCGTAGCCATCCCTCTAGAATCTGAGGATCTTCCTGCCCATGGAAACTCTCAGGTTTTATCGCAGTTATCTGACGCATAACATTATTCCTGTTTGCTTCTAGCTGTGCCATTGCTGCAGCCATTGCTTGAGCCATCTCTTGGATATTAGCTGCCATCTAATCTTGGCAACAAAAGGGTTACTAACACATACACATTCCCTCAAACATTAATAACAATCAAGCAGATAAGAGTATTATACTCCATATTCCTGCAGGTTAGTTAACACAACAGGAGCAAACACGTGCCTTACTCTCACAGCCCCATATCCCATCCTAATTTCATTTTTAATCCTTATCACGAGCAACCATGCTCTGATACCACTTTGTAACGCCCCTAAATTACTAACCATAATATGATAATAAACTTGCTCAGATTAATAAAGCGGAAGCATAAGTCTTATAGGACGTTACCGCCACACTCACAACCATGTGAATGCTTAGGCTTAACTTACAACCAAACTAACTTGTATTACATAGGTTATAGAACAACCTAATACATTAGTCTAGAAACCAAGAGAGAATAAAATGATGGTCTTCTAGCCCCAAAAGCCCACACTCTCGAATGTCTCCACAACTAAGGAGAAGCTTCTTCATTTCCTGCATCTGTGGTCATTCATACAATCACAAAGAAAGACCACAGGGCATAAAGCCAAAATCAGCAAAGCTGAGTAAAATCAAAGCTACCATCAGAAAATAACTTAGTAAAGTACTTGATGGTATATACACAAACTTTGCTCAACCAAGAGTTCAAGCATTAACAATAAGGCATCCAAACCTGCACAAGTACATGTTAATCAATTCACATATTTTCCTTAGTCATCAATTTCTCCATTCCACACAAATCAGTTCAAGGGACGAATCCCGATCATTGAGGCGATCCAACCTTCCCAACGGCTCAGATGACAGAAGTATGATTTCTGACTCCACGATTATGAACCTGATTAGGCTGAATGGCCGACTGTGTATTCCGAGGAGTAGCGCTGAGCTGAAAGAGCGCAGACTGAGTGAATCCCACTGTTCTACGACTTCGATTCACCCTGGGAGCTTCAAAAATGTATAAGGACATGAAATGATAATTTTTGGTGGACTGTATGAAAAGGATGTGAGTGATTATGTTGTGAGGTGTCTCACTTGTCAGAAGGTCAAGTTTGAGCACTGACGCCTGGTGGTATGGTACATCCAATGCCAGTGCCTGAATGGAAGTTTTCATGAATATCTCCATGGACTTCGTAGTAGGGCTTCCGCCTACAAGGGAGGTCTGATATGATTTGGGTCGTTGTTGACCGACTGACCAAGGTGGCTCGATTCATACCGATGAAGGACACCTGGAAGTGGCAAGGCTTGCAGAGCTCTTCGACCGAGATAGTACGACACCATGGGTACCGAAGACTATCGTGTCTGATAGGGATACCAATTCCTCTCGCGTGTACTGGAGAACACACGGGAAGCGCTTTGGTATACCGAGCTGAAGCTAAGTACAGCGTTCCACCCACAGATAGATGGTCAGAGTGAGTGCACCATCCAGACACTTGAGGATATGTTACGTGCATGTGCACTTGATTTTTAGACCAGCTGGATTGATAAGTTACATCTGATTGAGTTTAGCTACAACAACAGTTATCATGCTTCAATCAAGATGTCTCCCTTCCAGGCTTTGTACGGTATACCATGCCGCACGCCGTTGTGCTGGGATGAGTCGAGTGAGACGGTCATTATAGGACCAGAGTATCTGGAACAAGTACAAGTAGAAGTACGTCAGATCCGAGCTAACATGAAGGCAGCTCAGGATAGGCAGAAATCACACGCCGATGTGCGCAGACGTGACCTGGAGTTCGCTGTGGGAGATCAGGTATTTCTTAGAGTATCCCCCATGAAGGGAGTATTTCGTTTTGGCCAGAAAGGCAAGTTGAGCCCTAAATATGTGAGACCTTATGTTGTGATGGAGCGGATAGGCCCGGTGGCTTACAGGCTAGATTTACCTGCTGAGCTGAGCAAGGTGCATGATGTGTTTCATGTGTCCCAGTTGAAGAAATATATGTCTCATCTGTCTCATGTACTTCAGCCCAAAAGGCTAACGTTAGAGCCGACCATGCGATCAGTGGAGACTCCCGTACGGATTCTGGACACTAAGACTCAAGACACTCACCATAAGTCGGTAAGACTGGTGAAGGTCCTCTGGTCTAACCAGGAAGTTGAGGAGGCCACTTGGGAGCTGGAAGATAAGATGAGGGTGAAGTATCCATCGTTGTTTACTCCGTAGTATTTATATGTATAGGGTACGGGGCGTACCCCTATTTTAAGGGGGGTAGAGCCGTTTCGGTTATGTATGTTTGGCATGCGTTGTAATACATTGCCTATGTTGTGGTGTTGTAGACCTTAGTGTCTAAGTGATGTTTTGTTACTGGGACTTTGTGTCCGATGTCATGTAAAGAATGTTTGAATGGAAGAGTGATCCTTGTGTTCTAAGATTGAAATTGCGTAGTGAACTTTGGGGACAAAGTTCTTTTAAGGGGGGTAGATTGAAATACCTCAAACCTTTATATTTTGTTTTAATATTAAATTATGGTATATTAAGGCTAAAAAGTGCCTTAGAAACATTAGTGAACAATTTAAACCACTGAAGACACAATAAAATACCATAAAGGCAATAATAGTAAAAATGTGCTCTAAGCTTGGGATAACCAGGGTTTAGACTCTAAGAGCCTACCAAGACTTTATTTACATGCTAATGAACATTTTAAATCAATTACCAAAGAAAACCAAGCTTGAAAACAAGTTAAAACACAAAATGTGCTTTAAGAAATCTTAAAGCACATTTTTGAAAGATTGTCTTAGAAATGGGTTTTGAATGGCTAAATGTCCATCACTACCCTTTAATCAACATGTGTACTACTTAGTTTCACATTAGGAAGTCTAAATCAATGCGAAATCAAAAATTTCACAATTATGTGCACTAATTTGTGAATAGTGACCAAATAGTGCTAGGTTAACACATTAGTCAATGTAAGTCAACTAAATGGTCAACATAGACCATGAAATACCCCATTTGACTAAGGGGGGCGGTTTTCAAGGGTGACTCACCACACATAGTTAACTAGCTAAAGAAGAAAGTAAAAAGTAAGATAAGTCACTATTTACTTTATGTTAAATATCTTTCAAAAACAAACCTCTCTCCTCATTCTCTCATTCCCACTCATTCCCACCGTCTCCAACCTCTCTTCTTCCTTCCCCCATCGGTTTTGCTACAGCACTCATATCATCTCCATCTTCCATTTCCTATATCTCCTTGCTCCATGCTCCAAAAATAATTCCAAGACCACCATTCTCTTAGTTTAGTCAAGCTCTACAATCTTGTCTTTTCAAAACTCCAAAACCTCCATTTCGGCGCCAAGAGGAATCACCATGGAAGGAGCTTGAGCTCATCTTTTCACACCTTATTGTTCTCCTTTGCTTCAAGGTAAGGAAACTCAAAGAAAAACTTCATTTCCTCTTGTTTTCATATGTGACCGAAATCACCTTCTTCATGGTGTTTACTTTTGCTCATTCATAGCTCATTCCAATCTTAAAAGGACTATGTGGAGTCCTCTCTTGCTACTTAATCCAATTCCTATTCAATTCTAAGGTAAAACATTCATTTATGTGTTTTAAGACATTATATAACCTAAGGTTTATTAATGAGTATAAGCATGAAGCTTAATGCTCATTGTCTTTACTTGTTTATGGATAGAATATTGATAAGTGATCAAGTTCCTTGCCAATTTTCAATTCAAGGAAACAAGAAAGAAGTTTGGAAGGAAAAGAGGTAAATAACCTAACCTAATGTGCCTTAGGAAAATTGAGCTTTAAAATGCTTAATAAACTACTTAAGGCGCCAATGGTAAATGAGCTAGAAAACTATCCTCAAAGAGGTTATTAAAGGCATATTTGTTGTTGTATGTATTCGCATGTCAAAGGCATATATTATGTGGGAAATTCAGTGTTTAAGGTTTATGCAATTTAAGGGCCTTAGAGCCATGCAATTTAAGGGCCTAAGTGCCAAGCAATTTAAATTATGTACTATTTTGTAATGTAGTGTAGTTTAAGGTTTAGTTGCGTGTAAAGAACATTTTTGTGTGGATAAATGTTCTTGAGTGTTTAATGGTTAAGACCTTGTTGTTTTTGGGTGCAAGGAAATACTAACAAAGATATGTCAAAAATTTGAGTAGAAAATAAGAAGTTTAGATGTTTTAATGAAGTTAGAGACCTAGGTTGTACTAGGAATGGTCAAGGTTTGAATTTGTGAAAGAAAGGGAAATAAGATGTTCTTAGGTGTTAGCAATGTATAAAACATTGTCTTAGAGAGTGTAGTGTTCATTGGGTGATAATGATACACCAAAGACATGGAGGAATTGTGTTTAGGACTTATGCAAATTTTGGTGAAACAAGGAGAAAAAAAATAATGTTTTGCAAGGAGAGGATAAAACTTGTGGAGAAACTTCAAGTATAGGTGTAAAGGAACTTTGGATGGAAAATAATGCTTAAGGAGTAGTGGTGTTGTAAATGAGGTGACATTTTGGTTAGTTGGTGTTGTAAGCATAAAACTACCCTTTAGGAACTTAAGGGAAAATATCACAGGTGTTGAAGAGTTTTGTAAGAAATTGAGTAACAAGTTGGAAAAAGGAATTAGACAAGTTTAAGGTGATATTTAAGCATTAGAATATACCTAAGATCATATGGGAAGCTTGGGTAAACAATGGATGAAGAGAATAGATGAAACAAGATTTGAAAATGCTAAATTCAAGGTTCTGTTGCAGTGGTCCGGGACCTAGGTCCAGGATGATGTCCCGGACCATGCACAAAAATCAGCCGAGAGAACATTCACCATTCTGGTCCGGGACTTAGGTCTTGTACTAAGACCCGAACCACCCCCTGAATTACCCCCGAGGATTTCTAGCCTATGTTGGTCCGGGACTTAAGACCAGTATGAAGTCCTGGACCACTACATTAAAAGCATCTGAGAGTTTGGTTAAGTGTAGGTCCGGGACCTTAGATAAGGACCAAGTCCCGGACCACTTAAAAATCTTTGTTTAAGGTTAGAAAATGATGGCTAATGATGGTGATTAGTTAGTAAAGATGTTATAAGGTTGTTTAAGACATGTTAGGTGTGTTATAATGACATTTAAAAGGATGAAAAGTTGTAACCAAGTGTGAGAGTAAAATAAGTAAGAAAAATGAAGTTGTAAGTTAACCGAAGTTAGGTACGGTAATTAACTGACATTACTGAATGTGTATAGGAGTTGCCTACGGTGGAAACCAGTCGAAGCAGGGACCAAGGTATGGTTTTCTTGCAGTCTTTTGCCTACCGGTTTACACCGGCTTGTGTGTTGTTTGTTTTTCTGTGTGTTTATGACCTTGTAAGACTTAAGTCATGAAATGAGTTTACAGTTGTTCATATTATTGTGTTGGTAAGTTATGTCTCATCTCCCTTGTGTGTGTCTAACTAGACCTAACCACTTGCTCGTGAATTAACTTAGTAAGTTTCAATAATGGGACTTCTAACAAGAACTAACGGGGGAAGTGAGGAGTCCGGTCGTTCCGGCCAAGCGTTTGAGTATGGGAGTCGATGTCATAACCGGTTCGATTCTCTCTGTATGTTAAGGTTGTTTTCTCTTTTGGTATTCAACCTCCCTTTAGCTTATCCAAGGCTATTTTACTGACTCACGTCGGGCCTCAGGGGCATACTATGTTCGGTGTGCTTGGATTACTATATATGACGCACCTATGGGTTAAGTTAACCGTTCATCTAACAGGATGGCAACGAGTTATGTAACGAGCTTAGCATGAGTTTGGCAGCAATCTCTAGGCTCTCCAGGTGAACTGACTATGTTCCGGTTCGGTTCCCAAAGGGAACCGCACTTGTTATGTTTTGTGTTTATGTTGTGATGCAATTCTTATTGCTATGTTATATAAATAGCATGTTAAAATCAATGCCATGTTATCATGACAATTGGTTGCGTGTATCCCGGTAGTCGATGGGCTGCACGTTGGCCATACCAGCCATGAGTTGCTGAGCCTCTTTGGGGCACCATATTGTTTTTCAGATGTTGCAGGATGAGGATCGAAGAGGCGGAGTGGCTCTAGATTCTAGGGTTTTATGAAGTACTTTTGATGGTTTTGGGTGTTTGGACCCGGGATGCGCCTGTGCTCCCGTGGTGGTATACTATGGGATAACAGTTATACGGTTGTGGATGTAAATATTTATACTCGGTAATGTTGTTGCATTTATGGTTTAGTACTTATGCTCGGGAGTCTGTTCATCAGACCTGTACGTTTATATGTATTCTGCCTTGTTAGCCACGAGGGTGGCTAACGGCGTGTAACACCAAACCGTTTAGTTAATGTTAGGTTGTTAATTATTCCCGCTACTTTTCGATTTGTCATTAAAGTTCAGTAGGGGTGTTACAAGAGCCGATCTAATCGGTTGCCCCCAGTATTTTCTTTAATTAAATATGCGAACTAGTCTTATCCTCACAGGGCCAAGGCTCGTGTTTGATGTGATGCTTCCTAACCTACACTTGATGTGTTTGGTGTATCCACTCGTTTCTTGCGTACGATCACAACTTCTGGACCATTGAATTTGATATTTGATGGATTTACACATTCGATCTATTACTTTCACGTGATTAAATACACAATTACCAAGTCGGAAGTCTTTTAACCTTGTAACATGGCCATGGGGTGTGATGAAAGACAACGGGACCATGGAGGGATATTTGAGGTATGTGGAGCTTCAAGGGGTGACCAAACTGCAACTTATGTCTTCCCTCGGATTTGCCTTCCTCGTCTTGAAGTCGTCTGGCTGCTTTGCGTTGACGTTGTTTTTGAGCTTTGGACCTGGAATTTTTGAATTTTTCCTTTACACCATTTCTATTCTTTTCATCATTCGGATTTCTTCGAGGCATTTCAGGTTCGCCCCTTTTTATCCTTTTTTTACTTTGCCTTCGGGGTTATTGTGTCTCCCGGTTTTGAGCTTTAAGAATTGTTTTGATGTGAGCTCTTTGGATCCCGTGTCATTATGGGACCATTTGCCGATCGCTTCATCATGCTGATTACGGCATTGCTTCTTTGAACTGATGAAAACGTTATCCAAGAATCAGGCTCCTTGCTTCCTTTGGTCACTGGGTCGGACATTCAATATTGGCTGGGTTATTTTGTAGAGTTCATAAATATCAAAAGGGATATATGAAAGGCTCATCGGGGGTGCCTAGGGTTTAATGTCAGGGTTCACAAGCTTTTTGGCTATGTGGTGTTGTACCTAGGTGCTTTGTCATTCCTGATAGTTGTGTATCTGTTCTTTGTTACTTTTCACAGGTCTAAGCGTAAAATTACAAATTATCTCCTTCGATCGGAGTTATGCCGGTTACCTCACCTTTGAATATGGTCTCACCAGAGTCGTGTAAAAATGACATGCTCGTTCACTCATGGTTTTTCCGCTCAAGACACTTTTACGAATTTTAACTCGGAGACTTGTTCACACACTTAAACAAAAGATTAAAGATGACGAACCTAGACTCACATTGCCCCTCGTATTGACCTGGGGTTTATGATAACAATTTAACAGATGTGGACTTTGAACCGCTTTATGGGTTGTTTGGATGTTCTGGGATAAGCTATGGTGTTTGGCAAGGCATTTTCAACTTTTTAGAAACAAGAGACAAGTCGTTTTGTTCCATAGTCGGGAAATGATTACCTTGTGATCCTTGAAAGACCTGAGTGTTCATTTTTTTAATAATGATTCGCACAGAAATTATAAAAATGGAACTACGCTTTTATTCATGAATATAAAAGAAAACATTGAAAATTACAATCTTAGGAGGCTGAAAACTTACTAGGAAAATAAAAGGAAAATAAGCAACTAAGAAAATTTGAAGATGCAAGAAAATACACTCAATGATGAATCACCTAAATAAAATGATCTATCATATGCATACTTAGAAAAATTGGACTCCTTGCTCGAGGAGGTCCTGAATCTTGTGCCTCAATGCTCGACAATTGTTGGCATAATGGCCAGGCAACTGATGGTAATGGCAGACTTGAATAAGATGTCTCCTCAAATGAGTAGTTCCTGGCTGAAGGGCCTAGGGCTGTAGCAAGTTTCTCCTCTGAAGCTCTTCAAATGCCTGACTTGGTGTTCGGCCAATGTTGGTGAATTCCCTTTGCGATGAGTCTCGGCGTGGTAAGGGTACCGTCCTGAAGTTTTGACTCAGAGCTCTAGGCTGTTGAATAGTATTCATTTCCAGGAAACTACTTCTAGCGCAAGCTACTATCTGAAAATAGGTCTTTTTTGGTTCTGGCTTAGAGAATTTGGAACCACCTCCGGAGTTTCTTGAGCACTCAAGCTCCAACCCTTCCTTATGAATTTTTTCCTTTAAAAAACCGACTTGTCCCATCAACATGTTGAAACTCGGAAAGTACATATACTTTAGCTCATTGTTGTATAGTTTTCACCTGTTCTCAATTATCATGCGGATTTTCTCTTGCTCGTCCATTTTGGTAGGCATGGTAGTATCCTTCCTCCTCCAACGCTTGATGAAGTCGGACATGGACTCACTGTCTTTCTGTCGAGTGCCTGCTAGATCTAATCTGGTGACTTCAAGGTTCTTAGCATACTCGAAGTGATGCGGAAAGGCTTCACAAACCTCCTCATAGGTCTTAGCATTCATTTTCTGAGTGAGATACCAACGTTGAAGAATTTCATCCAAATAGTGAGCAAAAACTTTGGCTTTCTACATTTCGTTGAGCCCGATGATGGACATTTCCCGGTTGAACATAGCCAAATGAATTTACGGATCCGAGGAACCTTTGTACAAGGCAAGTGTGGGCAGCTTCAGCTTTGGGGGGGGGGTCAACTTCTGGATATGACGTCATGGAGAAGTAATCGAAACCAGCTGGTTTGTTGGCTTTCTCTATGTGCTCCTTCCTTTTCAAAGCCCCTTTAACCTCTACAGCTAGTTGGTTATCCGGAACATCTTTCACCACACGTGCTTGAGAATTAGAGGTGATCATTCGGGCGGGCGGGCCGGGTTCGGGCTGGGTCGGAGGAAAATTTTAGGCCCGTCGGGCCTATTTTAAAAAACCAAGCCCGGTTTTTTACATGTTCGGGCCGGGCCGGGCTAGGCCCGGTTTTTTTTCAGGTTTTGCCGAAGCCCGGCCCGCCCGGCCCGGTTTTTAATTTTTTTTATAAAATTAATAAAAAATTTTTTTATTAATATATTTTAATATAGATTCATATATTATATATTACTTAATTAAAATTTATATTATATATAATTTTTGTATATTATATAAAAATTAAATAAAATTAAATATGTATATATTAAATTTTAAAAAATAATAATAAAAAATATAAATCGGGCCGGGCCGGGCTTGCCCACGGGCTCAAAAAATGTGCCGCGGCCCGGCCCGTTTTTTTATTCGGGCCTGTTTTTATGTCCAGGCCCGCCCGGAAGCCCAATCGGGCTCGGGCCTGTCGGGCTTTTTTACGGGCCGGGTCGGACCGGGCTGCCGGGCCGGACACATTATGATCACCTCTATTGAGAATCCTAGGCCCTAACGAAGTCAATTTCGATGTAACTACGGTTGACATTTTCATCCGCAAGTTTTTCTGGAGTTTGCCAATTTTTCTCTTGGAGATTACCCTTACTCCTCAATTCCTTGATAATGGACTCCAAGACCTTGCACCTCTTCTCCGCAGCGGCTAACTGGGGATCCATGCTTACCTGTTTTCAAGGTGTCAACCAACAATGAGAGCTAGAATCAAGAGAAAGGGGGGTTGGACCAAAGTTTGGGCTAGAGAATGAATACACTATCCGAAATGTAGATGTTTGGACTGGGATGTATTTTGGGTTAAAGACAAAGCGTGTGGGCCTAAGTATCATAAGAGCTGGGCCACTTGAGCTGGGGTAAGTTTTTGGACTGTGAATTGGAACATGGGCCGAAACCTAAACAGATGGCTCTGATTGGACCTAGAAGATGATACCCAGGTCTAGGGTTTTGGGCCAGGGCCCGAATAAAAAGTTTACCTAGACTAGAATGAACCTTTAGGCCGAAATGTTTTCAGAATGCAGCACTTGGGTTGGAATGTTCTGAGAATTTGGCACCTGGGCAAGAATGTATTTGGGCTAGAAGTAAGCACATGGGCTAAAATGGTCCCTAAATTACAAAATGGGCCTTTCTTTGGGTCAGAAAAGATGGTTGCTGAACCGAAAAAGGATTTCAAGAGTAAGACCTAATTTCAAATGATTGATTTTCAGGACTTGTGAGTTATTTCAAGTTTAGGTGGATTTCTTTTTGTGGGCCTAGAACTGAATAGATGATTCAAATTGGGCTGAAAGAGAAATCACCTAAATCTAGGCTCTTGGGCCAAAGCCCAAACAAATGACTCACTCACTTAAACCAAGCAAGGCCTTTGGGCCGCAACAATTAAGCCGCAAATTCGGGTTGGGCTGCGTTGGATGTAAAGGAAGGTCCTGTCAATTTCTAGGGCTGGTAGTGGGTCGATCATACAAGCAAAAAAGGATTACACAAGTTCAACATGTCCTCACTTGACGCTTTAATCAATTCGGATATGGATCGATCCGGAGAGGTGCTTGGGCTAGAGCCCAGGTCACCGCAAAGGAATAAGGTTTGCGCGCTATTCTCTTTGGGCTTCCCCACTCTTTTCACATCACCTAAAGGTGTGCGTCTATGGTCGGGTCTTTGAGTGACCAAACATTGGGCTAGGTAATGGCACTGCCAGGAAAATGCTTGGGGCTAAAGCCCAGGTATTAAGGGGATGTGGTTAGACGACATCCTCATCTTTTCCCCCACTTATTCACATCACCTTAAAAGGTGTGAGTCCCTGACAGGGGACGCCTAAGGTGGGTCCCGGGGTGAAATCGACTTGCGTGGACCCTCGCTCTCATATGATGCAACAGTATAAGAATTTAAATTGCGCACAAAAGTAAACAAACAACATAATAGAAGCCATAAATAAACAATTTTCAAGTTAGGCCCTCTTTCTTAAAATTAAACAAGTTAAAATTAAGAATTTGTCCCCAGCAGAGTCGCCATTCTGTGAGCCTCAATATTTGAACCACTAGCCTATGTTGATTAGATTGATTATGATCGAATCGGGTTCTAGGTCCACTTATAACCTAAGATTAATAACTATGTCTTATAACACTAATTATAAAATCCTAAGTTAGCTCACTGGAACCTATTATGAATCGCCACCTAATATTAACCTAGGGTAAATTAGGAAAGGTAGAGTTCAGGTTGGGGCCTTGGTATTCGACTTATACAGGGTTCAAATTACTTTCATTACCCCTCCTAAGTCGTTTTCCCTCTACTTAGATTATTTACGGCTTATTACGAGGTTGTTTTAACCTAGGTGCACATGTTTATGATTTTTTTCTTATTTTAGCATTTTTAACCAAAATTGAAAGTGAAAATTGAAATGACCTAAACTAGGGTTTCGGAGGCAGAATTAGGTCAAATTTTGTTTCCGTCCATACCCACGGATCTAATGTCCGAGACCATGGACCCTAGTTAACCTAAATAGTATGAACAATTGAAATAACAAGAAAATGTAATTTTGAAAAAGTCCGGAGCCACGGATAGGGCGTCCGTGGGCTTGGACATGAATTTGAAAAACCTAAAACTTTTAAAAAAAAATAATTACAGCCACCATCTGAGGCTGTCCGTGGCCATGAACAAGCCGTCCGGGATCCCGGACAGGCCGTCCGAGGGTGTGGACTAGCCACAGACGGTGGTGTTCGTGTGTTTTCCGACGTGTTTTTTTCTAAAAAATTATGTGAGTGTATCCTGAGAGATTTCTAGTATGTTAGTAATCAAAAGATTTCAAATTGAAGTTAAACTAATGAGAAAACTTAGCAAACAAGTAATAGTGTAGAAGCTAAAACAAACGGTAACTTAGAAGCCGTAAAGGGTCGGTTCACACCCAAAATTTAACTGAAGACTGATTAAGTCAAAAGGAACTTGAAAAAATAAAATTATAACCTTGTTTACCTTCGGGATTGAGGTGACATTTCACAACAGGATTCTTCGGGAGCTCCGTCGGTATTGGTTCTGGATTAAGTTCGGTCCCAGCTTCTGGCCCTTGTGAATTTGTGCGGTTCTTCACATTTTGGTGGTGGTTTGGTGGTGATTTGATGATTATTCAAGTGTTAGGAGTTGAAAGATGTGTTTAAGTGTGGATTTGGAAGGATTTCGGTATGATTTCGATGCTCGGGTGTGTAAAAACGTGAGGGAGTTGCGATGGCTGTAGATTTTGATTTCTCAGGGTTATGAATGATGTCCTTGTCTCAAAGGTTAAGGCTGTTTATATAGGCATCACTAAAGATAAAATAACTATGGAAAAATCGAGATTTATCGAGGTTTTTAATTAAGTATCTTCTAGGATGATTTTGGTAATGAAATTTTAGCCACATGTAGAGGAGGATATTTATGATTTTTTTAAGGAGAAATTAGATTTTTTGGATGATGGAATATTTTTAAATTCAATTTCTCGTCAGATTCAATCGGAAATTACTAGAAACTTATTGGAATATCAAAAAATCAAAATTCCAAGACCATGATGCTTTAAATGTCATCCTTTATCGTGTTTCCAAATTTCAAAGCATTTCGAGTAGATTTGAGTTGTTTTCAGAGGAGAGATAAAGCTTATGGGGAGGCGTAGGAGTCTTGAAAATTATAAAAATGCCCCTCGGGGTGAATAAGCTGTCCCTAACGCTCCGGAATGCACCAATCGAACTAAGATTCTTTATCACTTGTCCTTGATAGTGTTTATGCCTTAAAGAGTCCAACCCGGGGGGTCAAAATTTTGGGTATAACAGGCTTAACAACTTAAGGAACTTTAAGGCACTAAAATGGACTTAAGAGTTCAAGCTTTACCTTTGTGTTAAAAGGTAGAATTTTGACTTCTAAATCTTGGCCAACTATTGAAATATAGCCAAGAATCAGACCACTTATGAACTTAAGGAATTAAGGCACTTAAAACACTTAAAAACCTCAAAGAATGAGTTACCCTTGAAATCTCTTGGAAGGTGATTTTGGCTGAACAAATGGAGCTATAAAATCTTTTATTTCATATGTGAAAAGATGGAAAAAGATGAGTTCAAGAATCAACTTGAAACCGGCCAAAATGACAAAGAAGAGAAAAATGACCTTAAGGCATCTTTTTATACCTTAACTTTGAAAGGACCTTCCTTGCTCCATGAACTTGTAATTGCCAAGAATTAGGTTTTAAAAACACTTGATTCCAGCCTTGGTGAAAGAAGGGAAGTGGTTGGAATGATTCCTTAGGTGATTTGGAGTAGAAAGGAAGTGATTTAGAGGTGTTTTGGTGTGTAGGTTTTAATCTACCATGGAAGACTTTGGTGTTCTTGCTCAAGAACAATAGAGGATTAATATGATGAAGGTGGTGAGAGTACTCGGCAGAAAGGAGAGAGGAGGGAGCAAGAGGTTGAAGATATTTGTGACTTAAAGTGTAAATAAAGGTAAAGTAAAAGATGGCATTTATTAAACACTTATCTCTTAAGTGAGTCAGGACTAGTAATGGAATGAGTCATCCAAGAGGCTTCCGACTACATGTAGGATATTTTAAGCTTAATGTTGACCACTGACCATGCTAGAAAGATCGAGGCCTTGTTTGGCACTATTTGGGTACTATTCATAAATCAGTGCCATATTTCTGTTTTTTTTTTAATTATTTGAATTAGGCTTCCTAATGTAAAACCATATAGTATACAAGTTATATGTGATGTATACAAAGCTAATTAACCACATAAAGTCAATTTTTAGACACATTTATAAAAATGTGTCTTAAGGAGTTTTGAGGCCTCCTTTTGTGTTTTAGCTCCTTATTAGTTTTGTTTTCTTTGGTGGTAGATTTTCTCTTCTTATTACCTTTGATATAAGGTTTAGGAATCCACTTTGGACCCTAATTAAGGTTACACAATTACTTAAGCTTCTTAAAGCACATTTTTGCCCTAAGTGATTTTTAAGCATGTTTTGCTTGTTTTTGATCTTGGATTGTTACCGAAATTGTTAATGCATATTTTAGCCTTAATAAATCATTAATAAATGTTTTAATCATCATTTATAAGTTAGGGGTCTTTCAATCTACCTCCCTCAAAAAGACTTCGTCCTGAAGTCGTCTTTCTCAAATAGATCATATAACTACCCATATAATCCCATAATGTATATCTATCTGATATATCATTTACACATAACATATTGTTCTTATACAGCACATAGCCAAGATTCGTGCCAATCATTCAATCATATATGGATGTAGATGATCCATCAGCACCATAATTCCTATCAATTCTAATACCCTAACAACCTCCCCGAGGTGTCCATATCAATCCATTATTCCATATCTGAACAATATCATATAATGGTCATTCCACTTTCCATAAAGAAGTATATATATATTTATACCACAAGTATCATGAAGGATACAACATAACAAGTGTACACACAAATACACAACCAAGTATCTCATAGGATACATAAACCATTCATGTAAGTTCACAAACACACATATAAACAAACACAAACTAAGTATGCCTCGGAATACAAACCATTAAAACCAACCAAAACCCTAGTGCACACATGTGCACCACCAAGAGGCTCTATCCCCCTTAAAAAGGGTTACGTCCTCGTACCCCCACAAGTGCACAATAGTCGCTACTCGAAGAGCGCTGAATACTTGGCTCTCATAGAATCGCTGTAACGACCCCAAAACCGGCCTAGGAGTTAGGGCCGTTACACGCCGCGAGTCTACTACCTAACGTCACAAGGCTCTAAGCAAAACAATCCCCAAAACCAAATAACGAACTTGCATAAATACCGAAAGAGTTTACAAGATCTAAATACTTATAAGTCAAATACAATGGAAGGCCCGAAGGCTACACAAGCTCTAAAGCGTCCAACGCGCAAAGCAACCAAAGTCTAAAGAAACATATAGAAAACGGAGCTCCAGAAGAGAACAGGAAGAGAGGATCCCACGAGCTCAATCTGCAACAAAGTAAAGGGGTGAGCTAAACAGCCCAGCAAGCAGAAGACTTCCTCAAGTAAGCCCACTCAAAACAGATGTAGAAGAATAATTTATAAATAGAGAAGAAGGCGGAATCATTATAAATAGACAGAACGGAAACACAAAACAGAAGCAGAGCAGAACGTCACTTCAAACCATAGTCAGACTTCCAGAAACAAATACGGAAGGGTGGGACACTAGAAACAAGCTAACACAACAGAAGGACTCACATAAGGTCCTATGGATCCGAAGATCCCACAACAGAAGCCGTAGAGACAGCTAAACAGACCCGTCGGTCAATGATTTCCTAAGGGAGACCCTAAGGAACGTATTCAGAAGGAATTTCTGCGCAGCATGCTACGGGACAGCCCGACCCGACTATCCAAGGCTCAGAAGCAAAGTAACTAGGTCCCAAAACCAAAAGCTCACAAAACAGATCTTAAGTGCATGGAAATGCATAAAAACAGCATAAGAAGCTTGTACACAAGTAGGGGAATCCAACCCCGCAAACGGAACTCAAAACGGAGCTAAAACGGAGAAGTTATGCCCAAAACAGTGGCTTGTCCGAACTTGCGTCCGACCTTGCAAGTTCGGACAGAGGCCGAGAATCAGAGGCCACGAAAACGTCGAAGTCCGAACTTACGTCCGACCTTCGAAGTTTGGACGTAAGTCGAAAGTCAGAAACCAAAACCTTCATCATGTCGGAACTTGCGTCCGACCTTGCAAGTTCGGACAGATGTCGAAGCACACACGAAAATTCATCCTCGCGTCGGGTCCGAACTTACAAGTTCGGACCGATGTTCGGACACTTCAAAATCTCAAAAATCAAAACGCACCCGATGAACTGTCCGAACCTGCATGTTCGGACAGAAGTTCGGACAGCGCAAAACTGTCGAATTCCAGAAAGACAGACGCGCAGAAAATCACAAAAACCATCACAAACTCACCCAAAATCCGCAGAATTGTAAATCAGTACCCTCGGGGGTTTAGCCAAACGATTAACAACGCAAAACCGATGTGAAAACACACAATCACAACACAATTACAGATCAGAAACGCTAGAATAAAACAGTCCCTGGGGGTGAGTAAACTACCCCGATTCCATCCCCCACTTACATCGAATCGCAAAGAAGCCTTCACCAATCTGCAGTAGCGAACGATCCCAACAACGCAGCAGTCCCGAATAGCAACACAATCGCTGAATTCAGCAACCATCAGACATCTCAAAATCAGAAACGTTCCACCCAAAACTGAGACCGAACACTAGAAAATTCACAACCAGACCAACCTGATTCTGCAGAGGAGAACAATCCACACCACAGCAGTAAAAGAAACGAGCAAGAGGTCGCCGCACCAGCACCAGCACCAGATTCCGCAGCCAAACACACAGGAGAAGGGAGAAGAGAGGCGCTCAAAAACTGTCGAGAGAAAGAGAGCGGGACTTGAGACAGATCGCGATTGGAAACAAGAAATTGCCCAGCTAATTAATTAAAAAGGGCTTACCATAATTAAAGAGAGGGAATTGTCCTCCTTGCCCTCGTCTTTTAATTTAATGACTCCGACGTCCCCTCAACTGAACAAGCACCACATAACATAAGCAATACATAAACAAAAATGTTATAAAATCTGAAAACGAAAAATATGGAGTATTACAATCTCCCAACTCACAAGTGGCCTCATCTGCCTCGTGGTTCAATCAAAGGACTTTGACCATGCGTATGGTCGTGTTCCTGGTCTCCCTCGTCTTCGTATCGAGGATACAGAGTGGAGTCTCCTCATATTTGAGAGACGGGCCTAAGTCTAGCCGCTTGGGCTCCAAAACATGTGAAGGGTGAGGCACGTACTTCTTTAGATGCGATACGTGGAATACGTAGTGCACTCTCCCAAGCTTGGCAAGTAAGTCTAACCTGTAAGCTAATGGGCCCACTCTCACCGTAATGCGGTACAAACCCACATACTTAGGGCTCAGCTTGCCCTTCTGTCCAAACCTGAAGATGCCCCTCATAGGTGACACTCTGAGGAAGACTCGATCGTTGACTGTGAACTCGAGGTCTTTCCTCCTGACGTCTACATATGACTTATGTCTGTCCTAGGGTGTCTTCATGTTCCTACGGATCTGTAGAACATCCTTCTTCACTTGCTCTAGGTACTCGGGCCTAAGAAGGTATTCTTGTTGGCCTCGTCCCAACAAAGAGGTGTCCTACAGGGTCTACCGTACAACTCCTGGAATGGTGGCATCTGAATCGACGCATGATGGCTGTTGTTGTAGGCAAACTTAATCAGGTGTAACCGGTCAATCCAGCTATCCTGGAAATCTAAGGCACATGCTCAGAGCATGTCCTCCAAAGTCTGAATGGTCCTCTCACTCTGACCGTCCGTCTGTGGATGAAAGGTGTTACTCAACTTCAGCTTCGCACCCAACGCCTCCTGAACCTGCCCCCAAAATCTCGAGAGAAGTCAAGGGTCTCTATCAAACACTATTGTCTTAGGCACACCATGGTGCCTAATGATCTCCTTCTGTAATAGGTCCACCAACTTGGAAACCTTCCAGGAGTCCTTGATAGGTATGAACTTGGCCACCTTCGTCAATCTGTCGACGATGACCCATATTGTGTTTAAACCTCCCTTAGTTTATGGAAGGCCGACTACAAAGTCCATGGATAAATCCTTGAACTTCCAATATGGAATGGGCATCAGCTGCACTAAACCTCCTGGCCTCCTATGCTCAAACTAGACTTTGTGACAAGTCAAACAGCGAGTAACAAACTTTGTCACATCCTTCTTCATCCCACTCCACCAGAAGTGTACCTTCAAATCCTTGTACAGCTTCAACGATCCCGGGTGGATGGATAAGGAAGAGCAATAAGCTTTGTGTAGAATCTTCTCCTTCAAATCTGGCCTGGACTTTGGGATGCACAATTTGCCATTCAGCCTGATCAGCCCATCATCACTGAGTCTGAAATCGTATTTCTGCCCCTCGAAGGTGCCATTAACTAGCTGCTGCCGGATGTTCAGTATGTACCGGTCGCTCTCCTGAGCAAATCGTACTTCCTCGACTAGGCTGCTGCTCACTGTCATAGCAAATAAGGAGTGAGCTTTCCGGCTCAGGGCATCAGCTACTACATTAGCCTTCCTCTCCTTGTACTTCAGGTTGATGTTGTAGTCCTTCAAGAACTCAACCCATCGCCTCTGCCTCATATTCAGATCCTTCTGTGTGAAGAGATACTGAAGGCTCTTGTGGTCGGAGTACATAGTCATTATGACTCCGTACAAATAATGGCATCAGATCTTCAATGCGAACACCACTGCGCCTAACTCCAAGTCGTGTGTTGGGTAATTCTCCTCATGTTTCTTTAGCTAGCAGGAGGCATAAACAACAACCTTCCCGTGCTACATAAGTACACACCCTAGCCCTATGCCTGAGGCATCACAATACACTTTGAACATGTCGGTCCCCTCAGGAATAGTCATGATGGGTGCCGACGTCAGTAGATCCTTCAGTGTTTGAAAGGAATGCTCATAATCATTAGTCCATACAAACTGAGCGTCTATCTTCATCAGATTCATCATCAGTTTGGCCACCTTGGAGAAGTCCTCGTCGAATCTCCTGTAATAGCCGACCAAACCCAAGGAACTATGGATATCTATCACCGTCTTTGGCCTCGGCCAACACTTGACCGCCTCTATCTTCGCAGGGTCGACAGATATATCACTGGCTAAAATCAAGCCAAAACTCACACTTCGAGAGCTTGGCATAGAGCTGGCCGGTTTTTCCTCATGATCTCCAACACTCGTCTGAGATGAGCCTCATGCTCCTCCTTAGTCTTAGAATAAACTAGGATACCGTCGATGAAGACTACCACTGAAGTGTAGAGCTGCTCTCTAGACAGACGGTTCATCAATTCCATAGTAAAATCGTAATGTCTGTAGCGCGTCTAGAAGGTCGTCTTCTTGATGCAAACAAGATTTTTGATCTACTAAAACTATGAAATTAATCTAGAATTGAGTAAATAAAATAAACCTACGGGCTGTAAAATAAACCCGGTCACTATAGTAAAGTGTATTTGACAAGTAACCAGGTATCAACTTGGGGGACTAAATTAATCTTAAGATTTGCGGGAAGTCAGGTTGAACGGACTGATGTCCAGGGTTCACGGCTGGAGTTGGGGGAAATTTTGACAAGTAACCTAGTGAAAGCTGTAAGTTGGGGGAAATTTTCGATTAATAAAATAAAGAAAAGAAAAGTGAACTAATATTCAAATAATAAAAGCGGAACTCCGGGTTAAGGTAGTCTATCTAGTTAAATCATGTAGTTTTATTACCAGTTAATCAGGGAAAAGGGTTTGGCAAAGTATAACAATTTCTTCTTGACTAATTCCTACCCAATTAGAACTCCCCTGCATAGAACGTGATAAATTAAATCATAAACCTATCACTACTAATGCAGAGGGACTAAGCACTAGAATTTAAATTGCATCTAAAGGTTAAACTCATCAACCAGATAAAGTTTTTCCACAAACTAATAGATTATTTTGACCTATCCATCAATTACTGATCAGTTCTTGACAGATTTCACAAGGCTATAAATAAATTAGAAATTTTTATTAATAGCTCAGACAAAATTTATAGTCTGAAACAAACCCAAAACAAATCCCAAATCAACTAATCCTGTAAAATTTAACTATTTACAACTACCATCCCCCAGAGAATAATCCCTTAGCCTAGCATATCTAGAGAAGAAATAACAAGAGAGAAAGGTTTAGAAATCATCTCCAAATTAATCTTAAGATTTGCTGGAAGTCAGGTTGAACGGACTGATGTCTAGGGTTCACGGCTGGAGAAGAGAAGATAGCGACGTGGCGTTGTCGACTCTGAAATGTATCGCGTCTGAATTGTCTCTTCTCCGATGTGTTGAAATGGTTACAGTGCAGCGAGAATAAAAGAGGCGTTGTGTGCAAAATGGTGATTGTTTGATGGATGCCTTTCTCTTCCAAAGCTTTCCTTATTTATAGTCAAATTCAAGACTTTCCATCTGTCCATTGATGGTTTCTTCAGTTTTTGAAATAAATAGAGACCTTCCAGTTTCTTTAACTTCCTTTATTCAATTGTCTTCATCCATCAATTACTCTTGGAATGAATTAGGAGTTTGTTTATTCATTTAACTTTATCCATCAATAGCTATTTGAAGACTTTGGAGTTACCCGCGCCTCTCTCCTTTTCTGCTTGTCCTTTTTCTCTTCTTCTTCTTTTTTTGTCCTTGCGACAGTATCATAAAAATATATATAATAAACGTTGTACCGGACACAACTTCGACAGGTTCTAAATTCTTCGTATCAGCTCCGATTTGTTCCTCGTTTACGGCGTTGGAAAGCTCGTGAGGAGATCTATTCATTTCTACCATCATTTCCTGCTTTAAACATATAAATTGGCATCAGTTCTTGCCCAAAGTAAGAATCATCAAAAGCATACAATAAGTGTGAGGAAGCATATAAAAAGGTTGCATAAAATAAAATTTTAGCACCTATAAAACCATATCAGTTTTACACTTATCAAATCACCCCACACTTAGCCTTTTGCTTGTCCCCAAGCAAAACTCTCAAGCACAAGTAAAATCAAGCCAATGGAACTTAACAAAAAAGGAAGAGCACAGAAGAAAGGAATTGCTAGCTTTACCAATCGAGGAGGCAATTCAAATTATTCAAACAATTCATTCTTTCCAGAGAACATGAAGTCATTCGGAGTTAACAAATGAGAAACAAAACCATAAGAGCCTAGCCCTTAACCTTGAGCCAATCTACCTTTTTCCTTCACAAGTCATAGAAATGACAAGGGGCATGAAGTAAGATCATATTCCATCATACCTTTCAATGCCACATACTCTTGATCCATAAAAGAAATTAATCTGTATTCAGCACAACATTTGTACAAATATTTCATTTAAAGTGCTTTCATTTTCTTTCACCATTGAATTTTCTCTCCACCCATGTAGGGCTTTGGGTCAACTATTCCAGATAACGAGGACCTTAGGTAGCTAGGTGATGAAACACCCTAAAAGACTTAATAACCAAGTGGACGAGGCCAGATTTAAATCAGAATCCAAATTAACATGCTTAGGATCAACATAGTACCTTGCCTTGTTCCTTTTTCAACCATTTCAATCCAGTTCATTCCAAGGCTCAAAGCTAAGAACAAGGTTCATATGGTGAATATTCTCATTTGTTTCAGCATTTCCAGAACAAAGACTTCAATTCAACAATTAAAAACCAGAAAAATTTCAAAAATTGTCACCCCAAGATCAGCTAACCAACTATACTTCCTCTATGACTTCCTTCCCAATTGAGCAATCACAACAAGACTTTAACAAATGCAAGAGAAAAGAGCTCAAAAACAAGCAAAAGACAAGTTGTGAAGGGGCTTTCTTCACCCCCACACTTAAAATGGAGCAATGTCCTCATTACTGGAAAAGAATTATCATTGAGCAAGCAATCCAACGGGGAAACAAAATCGCACACATCAGTTCAAAGGGGAGCATGTGAAACATTAAAGAGTGAAAAAGAATATTGTACTCCCTAGAGTCCACTTAGGATGTGTAGCAAGGCCAACCCCACACTTGAGTTCAGCTAAGCAATAAAGAATCTGGCAAGCTGACAAGAGTAATCTGCAAAGCCAAAAAAAATCAAGTGGAAACACACAACATCAGTAGATTAAGAAGAAAAGAGCATAAGCTGTTGTAGTAAGCTTGGCACCAGGTGACACACCACAAACCAAAATAAAAGAAGAAAGAAAATAAACAACTAAACTAAGAAAACAAAAAGAAGCTCAAACCAATAGGTTGCCTCCCACTAAGCTGCTCTGTTTAAAGTCTCCCACTAGACTCATCTAACATATTCAGAGAGGAAAGGAGGAGGGAAAAATCCCACAGCATCCTAGAGCCAAGTTACGCAGCTTCCTGAATTTTATCCTTCGGAACAAGAAGGCTAGAAGCATCTGGAGCATCATGCTGATCCTGCACAAAAGAAACTGCATGCAAATCAAGATTAGCATCAGGATTATCAATATACTTTTTCAACCGAGCTCCATTGACTTTAAACACTTCATCTATTTTATTTTCAAGCTCGTAGGCCCCGAAAGAAGTAATACCAACCACTTTAAATGGACCGGCCCAATGGGACTTAAGCTTCCCAGGAAAAAGGTTCAATCGTGAATTGTAAAGCAGCACTCAATCTCCAAATTTGAAGTCCCTTCTCTGGATCATCTGATCATGGAGCTTCTTGGTACGCTCTTTGTAAATTTTCGCACAATCATAAGCTTGATCCCTTAGCTCCTCTATCTCTGAGAGCTGAAATTTCCTCTTCTCCCCAGCGGCATGCACAACAAAGTTCAGGGCCTTAAGCGTGCAATATGCCTTGTGTTCTAACTCCACAGGCAAATGACACGATTTTCCATAAACCAGCCTAAAAGGAGACATCCCGATGGAAGTCTTGAATACAGTCCTGTAGGCCCAAAGAGCATCATCCAGCTTCAGAACCCAATCTTTCCTTGAAGAATTCACAGTCTTCTGAAGAATCCACTTGAGCTCTCGATTGGACACTTTAGCTTGTCCATTTGTCTGTGGGTGATAGGGCAAAGCAACCTTGTGGCGCACTCCATACTTAGCCATCAAGGCATCAAATGAGTGATTATAGAAATGTGATCCTCCATCACTAATAATGGCCCTAGGAACCCCGAAGCGAGTAAAGATGTGCTTCTTAAGAAATTTAACCACAGTCTTGGAATCAGCATGCTAGCAAGGAATAACCTCCACCCACTTTGACACATTGTCAATGGCCACGAGAATGTACTAGTAACCCTGAGAAGAAGAAAAAGGTCACATAAAGTCAATACCCTAGCATTCAAATAATTCAACTTCTAAAATACCATGCTGAGGCATCTCGTGCCGTCTGGAAGTGTTGCCTAGTCCTGACAACTGTCACCTTTGGCTACAAAAGTTTGGCAATCTTTATGTAGAGTAGGCCAATAAAAACCAGATTCCAAGACCTTGGCTGCTATCCTATGAGATCCATGGTGACCTCCAGCCTTTCTCGAATGATAGAACTCATTGACACTAGCAACCTCATCATCTGGAAGACACCTGCGAATCAAACCATCTGCATAAACTCGAAAAAGATAAGGGTCTTCCTAGATATAATGCTTAGCATCAGATAAATATTTTTTCTTTTGAGCATAGGAGAAATCATGAGGAACAACACCAGAAACAAGAAAATTAGCCATATCTGCATACCATGGCTCTTGCATTTTTGTAAGACTAAAAACAGTTTCATCATGAAAGAATTCATTAACAGAAATACCGTCATCAGGAGTTACCATCCTAGAGAGATGGTCAGCAATGCCATTGAGTTTCCCCACTCTTATCCCTCACCTCTATGTCGAATTCCTATAAAAGAAGAATCCAACGCAGCAAGCGAGGTTTGGCCTTTTTCTTAGCAAACAGATATTTAAGAGCAGTGTGGTCAGTGGAATAATCACTTTACTTCCCTATAAATATGATTGAAACTTATCTAAGGAAAATACCACAGCCAGAAGCTCTTTCTCAGTGGTCATATAATTCCGTTGAGCATCATTAAGAGTTTTAATTGCATAAGCAATAACTCTCAAAACTTTATCTTTCCTTTGGCATAGAGCCGCACCTACTACAAAATCACTGGTATCACACATCATCTCAAATGGTAATGAGCAGTCATGAGAAACAACAATAGGTGCAGCTACCAACTTTTGCTTAGTCAAATTAAATGCAGAAAGACAATCATCAGAAAAAACAAATGGGGCATCTTTCAAAATTAGATCAGTCAACGGTTTGGTAATTTTGGAAAAATCCTGAATAAACCAACGATAGAATCCTGCATGCCCAAGAAAAGCTCTTACCTCTTTAACACAGGTAGGTGCTGGCCACTTCTATATAACCTCCACTTAGCTCTATCAACCTCTATCCCTTTAGGATATACCTTGTGGCAAGCACTATCCCATCCTTTACCATGAAATGGCATTTTTCCCAATTAAGAACCAGGTTAGTACTTTCACACCATCCAAGAATAAGATCAAGATGCGCTAAACAAACATCAAAGTTAGAACCATAAACAGAAAAATCATCCATAAATACCTCTATGCTCTGCTCAATGAAGTCAGCAAAGATGGCTTGCATGTAACGCTGAAAGGTGGCTAGGGCATTGCATAACCCAAATGGCATCCGTCTATAAGCAAAGGTTCCATAGGGACAAGTGAAAGTGGTCTTGTCCTGGTCCTCAGGTGCAATAGGAATCTGGAAATACCCTGAAAATCCATCTAGAAAACAGTAATATTCCTGCCCAGCCAACCTTTCTAACATTTGATCAAAAAAGGGAGAGGGAAATGATCTTTCCTGGTGGTAGAATTCAAACTTCTGTAATCAATACACATACGCCAACCAGTAATTTTCCTCTGAGGAATAAACTCACCTTGGTCATTGATAACAATCATAAACCCACCTTTCTTAGGCACAACTTGTACAGGACTCACCCAAGTACTGTCAGAAATGGGATAGATGATCCCAGCATCCAGAAGCTTCAACGCCTCCTTCTTTATGCCTTCCTTCTTGTTAGGGTTGAGGCGACGCTGGGGCTATCAGATAGGCTTGTAGTCCTCCTCCATGTAAATATGATGAGTGCAGAAGGCTGGATCAATCCCTTTGATGTTAGCCAGGGTCCACCCAATGGCTTTCTTATGCCTCTTCAACACTACAACTAATCTAGTTTCCTACCCATAAGTCAATGTAGAAGAGACAATGGCAGGCAAAGAATCATTATTATCAAGAAAAGCATATTTGAGAATATATGGGAGCTCCTTAAGCTCAGGTACTGGAGGTTGCTTTACAGAAGGAATAGGGTGCTGGATATCTCTATCAAGCCTTGCTAATGGAGGACGATAGGCTTGAAAACCTACCTTCCCTCTCTCAACATGAGCTAGAGCTGCATTAACCTCAAAGTCAGAAGTCTTATCTTTAACAGAAGAGACAAGAACATGCTTCAAAGGCTCAAAATCAGTAAAAGGAGCAGAGGGTAGAGAATAAACCTCATCATCAGCAAAAAGTTCACATACCTCTCCATCCTCGTCAACGAGACTTACCGACATAACCGAATGAGCTGAGGTAGAGCGGGACTTCATCATCTTCTTCATATCAAATTCAATATTTTCAACCTTGTACCGCAATACTAGTAGAAAAAAAGATTTAAACCACGGCCTAAAAACCAGGGTTTTAGGCGGAACCGTGGTATATAATATTATAAACCATGGTTTTATGTAGAACGGTCATTTATTCTAATTGAGCCACATTATAAATGAAGGTTATCCCATGAACCGTCATTTATTGTATTAGTAGGAAAACAGTGTGCCACTCAAAATTGTCTATAAATGACGGTTTTATGTAGAACCGTCATTTATTCTCTTCGTGCTACATTATTTAATGACGGTTACCCCGTGAACCGTCATTTATTTTCCTAGTGGGAAAATGGCGTGCCACTCTTTAATTGAAGAAAATTTGACTATAAACCACAATTTTATATTGAACCGTCATTTTATTCTCTTTATGCTACATTATAAATGACGGCTATCTGCTAAACCGTCATATATTGTCTTAGCGGGAAATTTTTTTGCTGAAAATTAAACAACGCGCCACTCTTCATTGACTATAAACCACGGTAAGGAACCATGGTTTATTCTCTTCGTGCCATATTATAAATGACGGTTACACCGTGAACCATCATTTATTGTCTTGGCGGGAATATTATTCACTGAAAATTGAACGACGCATCACTATTCATTCTCTTTCTTATGTCTTTTCTCTTCCAATGTCTTCATGACTCACGGTAATTTTTACAACCCCCTAAATGCTGAACAAGGAACATGCTCTGCGCCTTCTTTTCAACCTCACAATAATTTATGCAACCCACCCTAGTGAACAAGGACCATATTCTACGCCTCTTCCTTATTCTCTTTCACTCACAGTAAGTTTTGCAACCCTAATTAACTGGTGAGCAAGGAGCATACTCGCCTCTTTCTTATTCTCTAGATTTCATGGTATTTTTGTAACCCACGCTGGTGAACAAATAACATGCTTTGCACCTCTTCCTCATTCTCTAGATTTCACGATAATTCTTGAACCCATCCCGACGAACAAAGAACATGCTCTACGTTTATTCCTCAACTTCACTCACGGTAACCTAATTCTCTAACAAGAAACATTGCTCCGCTGGAATATTTTGCAATAGTAATTCACACACAATGAACATACATGCTCCGGCCTCTTCATTCTCTTGTGTCTGTGCTCTATTAGATTAAAAATTAGTTATTAGCTACATATATCGCACAGTTGAATGCATGTGAGGAGTTTGAAAAAAATATTTGTAGACTATAAATGACGGTTATTGGATGAAACCGTCATTTATAGTCACCAAAAGAACTATAAATGACGGGTATTGGCTGCAAGCGTCATTTATAGTCATCAAAAGAAATATATTCAAAGATTATAAACCACGGTTATACACGAAATCGTGGTATATTGTTCACTATAAATGACGGTTATTGGCTGAAACCGTCATTTATAGTCATCAAAAAATATATATCAAAGATTATAAACCACGGTTATACATGAAACCGTGGTATATTGTTCACTATAAATGACGGTTATTGGCTAAAACAGTCATATATAGTCGTTAAAAAAATATATCAAAGATTATAAACCACGGTTATACATGAAACCGTGGTATATTGTTCACTATAAATGACGGTTTTAGACCGTCGTTTATAAAGATTTTCTTATATGTGTCAGGCGTATATACCACGGTTTTCAACCGTGGTTTTTGAGCAAAATAACCATGGTTTAAAAGCTTTTTTTCCACTAGTGCAAGGTGATTTTACCATCATGAACGTCAATGACAGCCTTGGTAGTACTCAGAAAAGGACAACCCAAAATGAGCAGGACCTCCACATCATCATCCATATCTAGAACTACAAAGTCCACAAGAAAGATGAAGCGGTCAACCCCCACTACGAGATCTCTCACAATCCCCATCGATTTAATCTCAGGATTGTCGGCCAGCAGGAGCTTGAAAGGGACCGGGTGCAGCTCTCCTCCTCTCACCTTCAAGAAAGTGGCATAGGGCATAATGTTAATACTCGCACCCAGGTCACACAGGCCACTGCCGCAATCTACTTCTCCAATAAAGCAAGGAACAATAGGATTGCCTGGATTCTTCTGCTTAGGAGGTAGTGCTCAAAGTAAAGCAGTAGAGCACTCCTCTGTAAGGTGCACTATCTCCTTGTCCTTCTTCTTCTGAGTCAGGAGATCCGTTAGGAATTTTGCATAATTTGGCATCTCCTGCAAAGCATCAATAAGAGGTATATCAAGAGTTAGTTTCTTAAAAATACTCAAGAATTTAGCAAATTACTTATCTAAGTGCTTCTTCTTCATCCTATTTGGAAATGGAAGTTCTACTTGCTTAGGAATGAAAGAAGGCACATCAATTTGAATAGTAGAAGGGGAGGGAGAAGAAAGTGGAAGACTAGGAGCCTGTATCTCCTCAGAAACCACCATAGGTGGGACTGTAGAACCTGATGGTACGCCAACAAAAGAAGGGTCGATCTCTTCACCAGTTTGGTCTACAGCCACTTGTTCTTGCTGATTATCTCCTAACGGCTTCCCGCTCCTTAACTTTACTGCTGCACGAACCTCACCCACAGACTGAACCTCAGAAGATATACCACAGTTGCAGATCTTTAAGGCCTTGGTTATCTCCTTGGATTCTACTGAGGTTGGGATGGAAATAAGCCATGCTGCCTTTGTTACTGTGAGCCTCGATTTTAAACCCTACCCTATGTTGATTAAAGTTGATTAGGATCTAAACGGGTTTCAGGTCCACTTATAACCTAAGATTAATAACTATGTCATATAGCAATAATTATTAAGACCTAAGCTAGCTCACTGGAACCTATTACGAGTCGCCACCTAATTTTAACCTAGATCAAATTAGGAAAGGAGAGTTCGAGTTCCGGGGCTTGATATTCGACTTAATTAGGGTTCAAATTACTTTCATTACCCTTCCTAGGTCGTTTTTCCTCTACTTGGTTTATTTACGGCTTATTACGAGTCGTTTTAACCTAAGTGCGCGAGCTTTGTTTTTTTAGCATTTTTTGATAGAAAATTAAAGTGGAAATTAAAATTACCTAAACTAGGGTTTCGGAGGCAGAATTAGGTCAAATTTTGTTTCCGTCCGTAGCCACGGACCTAATGTCCGAAACCACGGACCCCAGTTAACCTATATGAAAATAAAAGTCGAATTAAACAGAGAACGGAAAATTGCAAGGTCCGGGGCCACGGACAGGATGTCCGTGGGCTCGGACATTATTAAAAAAAACCTAAATTTTTAAAATTTAAAAATCCCGCCGCCGTCCGTGGGCGTCCGGGCTTACGGACAAGGAGTCCGGGACCCCGGACATGACGTCCGTGGGTGCGGACCGCCCTCGGACGGTGGCGTTAAGGCTGTTCCCGAAAGTGTTTTTGGCTCAAATTTTATGGGTGTGTAGCCTGAAAGATGTACAAGACGTTAGTGACTGAAAGTTTTCAATTTGAGTTCGAATTAAGCACGAAACTTAGTAAACAAGTTATTGGACAGAAGCTTAAACAAACAGCAATACAGAAGCGTACGAAGGTTAGTTTGAGCCCAAAATTTGACAGAGTTAATAAGGTCGTGGGGAATTAGAAAAGTAGAGTTGTAACCTGTTTTTCCTTCGAATTCAAGGTGATTCTTCACACCGGGATTCGTTGAGTGCTTCGTTGATGGCAGACCCGAAAGGATTTCGAACCAAGCTTCTGGTTGTTGGTTGTTCTTGCTGTTCTTCACGTTTGGTGGTGTTTTTGTGGGGTTTTGATGACTATTGGTGCTTTGGGGATTGGAAAACGTGTTTAGATGGTGATTTCGGGGGATTTCGGTATAATTTGGGTGGCCGAGTGTTGGAAAACGTAGAGAGAGAGGAGGCTGTGTTTTCTGACTCTCTAGGGTTCTTGAGCATATGAGGTCCTGCCTTTTATCCAAAAACCTATCCCCTTATATAGACTTTCTTAAAGATAAAGAAAATCTAGTAAAAGTAAGATTTTTTGGTATTTTTAATTAAAAGACTTCCCAAAGGAATTTTGCTGTGAAATTTTAACCACATGTCAAGGATGGATATTATGAATTTTCTGAGGTGGAACCGAATTTTTTAAATGTTGGAATATTTTTAAATTGAATTTCTTGTCAGATTCAGTCAGAAATTGCTAGAAAATTATTGGAAACTCGAAAAATCAAAATTCCAACGCCGTTATGCTTAGAATGTCATCCTCTATCATGGGTTAAAATATCAAAGCATTTCAAGCTGATTTGGGCACCCTTTGGAGGAGAGAGAAAGCTTTATAGGAGGTCTCAAGAGCCTTTAAAGATTACCAAAATGCCCTTGAAAGTGACGAAGCTGCTCCCCATGCCATGGGACGCGCCGATCGAGCCGGAATCCCTCATTACTTGATTAAAATGCCCCTCACAACACCAGGACCTCGTAGACCCTAACCAGGGGGGTCAAAATTTTGGGTATAACAGATTGCCCCCCGTCAACTAGACTTTGTAATGAAAGTGAGAAGGCTAGTTGATGCTTGAGTGATACCCCAAAATTTCAAATGTTTCCAAGACCCTGCATGTTATCGAAAACCGATAAATTGTGTCGAGCTATTCTAAGGCGCTGACTACCTATAAGTAAAATGAAGTAATGTCAAGCAATTCTAAGGCGTTGACTACCTATAATGATGTCAAACTATTCTAAGGTGTTGACTGCCTGTGACGAATGAGATGATGTCAAGCTATTCTAAGGCGTTGACTACCTACAAGTAAAGTGAAATGAAGTAATGTCAAGCAATTCTAAGGCGTTGACTACCTAAAATGTGAAAATGAGATAATGTCAAGCGATTCTAAGGCGTTGACAACCTAAAATGTGGAAACGAGATAATGTCAAGCGATTCTAAGGCGTTGACAACCTAAAATGTGGAAATGAGATAATGTCAAGCGATTCTAAGGCGTTGACAACCTAAAATGTGGAAATGAGATAATGTCAAGCGATTCTAAGGCGTTAACAACCTAAAATGTGGAAATGAGATAATGTCAAGCGATTCTAAGGCGTTGACAACCTAAAATGTGATAACTGGGTGATATGCAAATGCAAGAATGCTGAAATGTTGATGATGCTAATGATGCTGATGATGTTGATGATAATGCTGATGATGCTGATGATAATGCTGATGATGCTGATGATAATGCTGATGATGCTGATGATGCTGATGATGCTGATGATAATGCTGATGATGCTCGGATGCTTCTGGGGACCGAAACCCGTGCCAATGCTCCTGGCTGGACCCAATGTGGACTTATTGCCATCGCCCCCCAAGCCGGTGTGCAGGGATAACTCCCGGTAAAAACCTTGGGGACTTATTGCCTTCGCCCACCATTCATTGATCCCGAAAATAAGTTGACATCGCAAAAGGAGGATTTATTGCCATCACCTCGCCAACTTTTCTGTCGCCAGGTCTTGTGACGCGCCTGGATAATGCAACTAGGTCTTATGACAAGCCTATATGAATGTGATGAATGCAATGTGTTTGATAAGAGCGGGTAAGCTAAAGGGTAACGCTAGGTCTTACTACGAGCCTAAAGGAATGCAACTAGGTCTTATGGCGAGCCTAAAAATGGTTCTAGGTCTTATGGCGAGCCTAAAAATGGTTCTAGGTCTTATGGCGAGCCTAAAGGACGGATCTAGGTCTTATGACGAGCCTAAGGGAATGCAACTAGGTCTTATGGCGAGCCTAAAAATGGTTCTAGGTCTTATGGCAAGCCTAAAGGACGGATCTAGGTCTTATGACGAGCCTAAGGGAATGCAACTAGGTCTTATGGCGAGCCTAAAAATGGTTCTAGGTCTTATGGCGAGCCTAAAGGACGGATCTAGGTCTTATGATGAGCCTAAGGGAATGCAACTAGGTCTTATGGCGAGCCTAAAAATGGTTCTAGGTCTTATGGCGAGCCTAAGGGACGGATCTAGGTCTTATGACGAGCCTAAGGGAATGCAACTAGGTCTTATGGCGAGCCTAAAAATAGTTCTAGGTCTTATGGCGAGCCTAAAGGACGGATCTAGGTCTTATGACGAGCCTAAAAATGGTTCTAGGTCTTATGGCGAGCCTAAGGACGGATCTAGGTCTTATGACGAGCCTAAGGGAATGCAACTAGGTCTTATGGCGAGCCTAAAAATGGTTCTAGGTCTTATGGCGAGCCTAAAGGACGGATCTAGGTCTTATGACAAGGGAATGCAACTAGGTCTTATGGCGAGCCTAAAAATGGTTCTAGGTCTTATGGCGAGCCTAAAGGACGGATCTAAGTGAAAGTGAGTCAAGTGTATGATGGGTCCAAAAGAATGTAAAAGGATTAGGGCTCAAGACGAGCCTGTGGGTGTTTGAATGTGGAGGTAGGGCTTAGGACGGGCCTGAGGAATTTTAATGTGGAGGTAGGGCTTAGGACGGGCCTGAGGTGTTTGATGTGGATGTAAGGGCTTATTCCTGTGGTGGGATGGTGGTGCTCAAGCTTTAGGTTTCAATTGGTGTTGTCATGGCAATTGTTGGAACCAACAATTGCCCCCAGTATTTTTCCTTAGGACAATCTGAGTTCTTTAGGATTTTTGGCAATCGATCGTTCCGATCGATTGCCCCCAGTATTTTCTTTGACTAATGGCGCATAACAAGTCTCATTCTCACAAGGTCAGGGTTTATCTTGATGTGGTACTTTCTATCCTACACTCAAAGTGTTCAATGCTTGCACTCATACTCTCATTTTGGACAAAACATCTCGGCCATTGAATTTGACATTTGTTAGATTTACGCATTCAACCTGTTACTTTCACGTGATTGGATACACAACTACTAGGTCGGAAGTCTTTTAAGCTTATATCGTGGCTATGGGCTTTGATGAATGATAACAGGACAATGGAGGAATGTTTAGGATATGTGGAGCTATAAGGGTGACCAAAGCTGCAACTTGCACCGTCTCTCGGACTTGTCTTCTTTGCCTTGAAGTCATTCGGCTACTTCGTGATGATTTCGCATGTGAGTTTGGAACTTGGGACTTTTGGGTTGTTCCTTGCACCTTCTATCTTCTTTCCGATTTTGGATTTCTTCGAGGCTTTTTAGGTTTGCCTTTCTTTGAATTTTCCTTTCCTTCGGGGTTCTTGTGTTTCCCGGCTTTAAACTTTGAGAGCTATTTTTGATGTCAGCTCATTTGGATCCTGTGTCACTTTGGGACCATTTGCGGATCGTTTCATCATGCTGGTAGCAGTTTTGCTTCTTTGGACTTGTGAAGTTGCTGTTCGGAAGTCGGGCTCCTTGCTTCCTTTGGTCACCGGGTCGGTTATTCATCATTGGTTGGCTTGTTTGTGGAGTTTGTAGTGTTGTAAAAGGGGAACGTATACGAAAAGCTCAGCGGGGGTGCCTAGGGTGTAATGTCAGGGTTCACAAGCTTTTGGCTGTGTGGTGCTGTACCTAGGTGCTTCGTCATCCCTAATAGTTGTGTATCCGTTCTTTGTTACTTTTCACAGGTTTAAGCGTAAATTTACAAAGTGTCTCCTTCGGTCGGAGTTATGCCGTTTACCTTACCTTTGAATGTGATCTCTCTAGAGTCACGTAAAAATGACATGCTCTTTCACTCATGGTTTTACCGCTCAAGGCACTCTCGCGAAATGTTCACTCAGAGACTTGTTCACGCGCTTTAAACCAATGAAATAAACATTATCGACCCTTAACTCAGATTGCCCCCAGTATTATTGTGGGGTTTTTTTACAAGCCTTTTGAATACCCAAGTTATTTGTTGGAGGTGGCTGTATGTGTGGTGGTACGTGGTGATGAAGTCTTGCTGTTTTGGTGGAGTGATGTAGTGATGAAAGTAAAACATGGTAGTGGGATGCTTTCAGTGTACGGTGAAACTTTCTATTGAGAGGTGACAAGTGGTGGAAGCCGACAAGGTGGTAAGATATTCCCTGCGCAAGAATGAGTTTCATGTGGAGAAGGGGGTGTGGTGAGACACATGGGATGTATGTGATCAGGGTAGTGGATGTGGGTGAAATGACATGATGACTTATTTATTTTTTGGTGTTCTTAAATGCACAAAAATTATGAAAATGGAACTATGCTCTAATTCGTGAATGGAAAGACAACATCAAAAAATTGAAATCTTAAGAAAACTACCTAATATGATAAAGGAAGCTAGCTACCATAAAAGCTGGAAGAACGAAAAAAGAAAACTACCAAATCGAGAAAACTTCTAAAATAGTGATGTTGGGCTGTCTGATGCCAACATACTGAAGACTCGAGCTTTGGGCCGTCGGGATGCCATTGAGATGACCGTGATTGTCTTCCTTCCAAACTTCGAGTAGGCCCTGTAAAATGTTTGAACTAGGAATGCCTATGGGTTATGTAGGAAGTAACTGGGCCTGAGTCTTCTCCAAACTGAGAGTGGAGTGTACAGATTATAGTGACTCCTAGACTAGAACAGACATGTGGGCCTGAATCCCTTAATCTAGAAACCGAGCAAACAAGCTGAAGGAAGTCACATGGACCGTGAATGGGCCACTGGGTCGAGAGATAAGCCTTCAAGTCTAAGATTCGTTTGATGTTCTTGTTGGGCGTTGAAGCCGGAAACTGGAATGAATGAATTATGCAAACTATCTTGGATTCAATGTTTTATGGGCCGAAATTCTGAATTGAGAGCGAAGCTTATGGGAAAAAACTATGAATTGGTCTATGGGCCTAGATGAAATGAGTCATGAGTGTGGTACTTGGGCCAGAATGACTGCTCAATATGTGAGTTGGAATTTGGGCCAAGTGATTTTGGTTGGGCCTAAAAGATGACACCTAGATCTAGGGTTTTGGGCTGGGGTCATGATAAGAAGTCTACCTGGACTAGAGTGAGCCTTTGGGCCAGAATGTGTTTGGGCCTGAAGTAAAGCACATGAGCCAGAATGCTCCCTAAATCACAAATGGGCCTAACTTTCATCGGGCCAGAGAAGATGGTTGCTAAGCCGAAAAAGTTTTTATTTTTAGGACTTGTGAGTTATTTTAGGTGGATTTTTTTTATGGGCCTAGAACTAATTGGACAATTCAAATTGGGCCAGGAGAGAAATCACCTAAGTCTTGGCTTTTGGGCCGAAGCCCGGACGACTCACATGTTAAACCAAACAGGGCCTCTGGGCCGCAAACAAATAGAGCTGCCAATTCGGGTTGGGCTAGGTTGATGTAGGAGAAATTCCTATCAGTTTCTAGGCTGGGTAGTGGGCCGATCACACAAGCAAACAAGGCCCACACAGATTCAACATGTCCTCACTAGATGTTTAAATCAAACCAGGTATGGATCGATCCGGAGAGGTGCTTGGGGCGCGGGCCCAGGTCACCACAAAGGAATAGGGCTTGCACGCAATTCTCTTTGGGCTTCCCCACTTTTTCCACATCACCTGAAGGTGTGCGTCTACGGTCGGGTCTTTGACTGACCAAACAATGGGCTAGGTAAGGGTACTGCCAGGAAAATGCTTGGGGCTAAAGCCCAGGTATTAAGGGGGTGTGGTTAGACGACACCCTCCTCTTTTCCCTCACTTATTCACATCACCTAAAAGGTGTGAGTCCCTGACAGGGGACCCTAGATGGGTCCCGGGGTGAAACTGGTTTGTGTGGACCCTCGCTCTCATATGATGCAAAAGGTGCATAAAATTAAAGTGCGCACAAAAGTAAATAAACAAAGTAATAAAGCCATAAATAAACATTTTCAAGTTAAGCCCTCTTTCTTAAAATTAAACAAGTTAAAATTAAGAAGTTTATCCCCAGTGGAGTCGCCAGTCTGTGAGCCTCGATTTTAAACCCTACCCTATGTTGATTAAAGTTGATTAGGATCTAAACGGGTTTCAGGTCCACTTATAACCTAAGATTAATAACTATGTCATATAGCAATAATTATTAAGACCTAAGCTAGCTCACTGGAACCTATTACGAGTCGCCACCTAATTTTAACCTAGATCAAATTAGGAAAGGAGAGTTCGAGGGCTTGATATTCGACTTAATTAGGGTTCAAATTACTTTCATTACCCTTCCTAGGTCGTTTTTCCTCTACTTGGTTTATTTACGGCTTATTACGAGTCGTTTTAACCTAAGTGCGTGAGCTTCTGTTTTTTTTGTGTTTTTTAACATTTTTTTTACAGAAAATTAAAGTGGAAATTAAAATTACCTAAACTAGGGTTTCGGAGGCAGAATTAGGTCAAATTTTGTTTCCGTCCGTAGCCACGGACCTAATGTCCGAAACCACGGACCCCAGTTAACCTATATGAAAATAAAAGTCGAATTAAACAGAACGGAAAATTGCAAGGTCCGGGGCCACGAAAAGGATGTCCGTGGGCCCGGACATTATTAAAAAAAAACCTAAATTTTTAAAATTTAAAAATCCCGCCGCCGTCCGTGGGCGTCCGGGCTTACGGACAAGGAGTCCGGGACCCCGGACATGACGTCCGTGGGTGCGGACCGCCCTCGGACGGCGGCGTTAAGGCTGTTCCCGAAAGTGTTTTTGGCTCAAATTTTATGGGTGTCTAGCATGAAAGATGTACAAGACGTTAGTGACTGAAAGTTTTCAATTTGAGTTCGAATTAAGCACGAAACTTAGTAAACAAGTTATTGGACAGAAGCTTAAACAAACAGCAATACAGAAGCGTACGAAGGTTAGTTTGAGCCCAAAATTTGACAGAGAGTTAATAAGGTCGTGGGGAATTAGAAAAGTAGAGTTGTAACCTGTTTTACCTTCGAATTCAAGGTGATTCTTCACATTGGGATTCGTTGAGTGCTTCGTTGATGGCAGACCCGAAAGGATTTCGAACCAAGCTTCTGGTTGTTGATTGTTCTTGCTGTTCTTCACGTTTTGGTGGTGTTTTTGTGGGGTTTTGATGACAATTGGTGCTTTGGGGATTGGAAAACGTGTTTAGATGGTGATTTCAGGGGATTTTCGGTATAATTTGGGTGGCCAAGTGTTGGAAAACGTGAGAGAGAGAGAGGAGGCTGTGTTTTCTGACTCTCTAGGGTTCTTGAGCATATGAGGTCCTGCCTTTTATCCAAAAACCTATCCCCTTATATAGACTTTCTTAAAGATTAAGAAAATCTAGTAAAAGTAAGATTTTTTGGTATTTTTAATTAAAAGACTTCCCAAAGGAATTTTGCTGTGAAATTTTAACCACATGTCAAGGATGGATATTATGAATTTTCTGAGGTGGAACCGAATTTTTTAAATGTTGGAATATTTTTAAATTGAATTTCTTGTCAGATTCAGTCAGAAATCGCTAGAAAATTATTGGAAACTCGAAAAATCAAAATTCCAACGCCGTTATGCTTAGAATGTCATCCTCTATCATGGGTTAAAATATCAAAGCATTTCAAGCTGATTTGGGCACCCTTTGGAGGAGAGAGAAAGCTTTATAGGAGGTCTCAGGAGCCTTTAAAGATTACCAAAACGCCCTTGAAAGTGACGAAGCTGCTCCCCATGCCATGGGACGCGCCGATCGAGCCGAAATCCCTCATTACTTGATTAAAATGCCCCTCACAACACCAGGACCTCGTAGACCCTAACCAGGGGGGTCAAAATTTTGGGTATAACAGTTATTGCTGATTGGCAAGTATCTAGTTCATCTGTTGCTCTAAATTCTTCTGACCGCTGATCAAGGATTGATTAAGAGCTTGCTGCTCTTGCATGTGCGCTTTCTACGTCGTAGCCATAGAAGCTATCAAATCCTGAAGCTGGTCCATCTTTGCATCAGAAGCTTATTTAACGGGTGGCTGGTATGAGCATTGGCCCTGCTGCATTTGTCCTTGAGGACGGGCCAAGTTATATGGCTGCCTTGAGAAACCTGGGGGACCCTGCACATTTCTTTGTACAAGGTTAGGATTAAAAGCATCATTAGAATTACCATACCTGAGATTTTGGTTTTGATTCCGATTCCATGACTGTTAGTAATTCTCTTGTCCTATAAAGTTTGCGTTTTCAGCACTCCGCGTTTCCTTCAAATGAGGGCATACTTCAAATGGGTGGTCACCACCACAATGAGAACAAAGAGGCTCAGATGAAGATGAGGAAGTTATCCCCTTTACCTTTTGAGTAGTTTGACCAATAAGCATAAAGTCATCAAACCTCTTAATCAAGAAGCTCACCAAGGTCGATTGCTGAGCCTGAGACTCTGCCATTTGCTCCATCCAAGGATCCAAATTCCTAGAACCTTAAGCACCCATAGTCATACTCCTGCTACCCTTAGTGCCCCACTGACAAACCTCCTCAAGATTGGTCTCTATAGCCGCCATAAAATCAGTGCCAAAACGGTTGAGGATGTCTCCACCCAAAGCTGATCTAACCTCTGCTTTATGTATGTGGTGCAACGCATGAAATAACGTCATGGCAATACACGTGAGGTCTTGCCCGTGGTGAAGACACTGACGGAGCATCTCTTTAAAATGATCCCATGCCTCACAGATTGTCTCATCACCTCTCTGCTTGAAAGCAAGTAAAGCAGCAACCAAGTCCATAGTTCTAGAGATATGATAGTACTTATCAAAGAATGTGGTGGTCATCTCCGTCCATGTAGTGATAATGCCAGATGGGAGACGGTAGAATCACTTCATCGCTTCACCAGTGAGGCTGCTAGGGAACAAACTCATTCTCGCATACTCTAGGAGACCTTCTGAGCACCCAATTTGATCAACATGAATTAAAAATCGATTGACATGATCTAGGGCGTTGTTGGAGTCAGAGCCATCAAATGTGCCTGAGGGCATCTCCCGAATGACCTTGTTCTGATGTGAAGGCTTCTGACCCTTCCATTACTCTGTAAAGGCTGGTTGCAATGCAGGAAGAGCTACTGGGCTTCTTCTAGGAATAGCCGCCGGTTTATTGAACCCCTTCATTGCTTGACCACCATTCGCAGGAGCCGTCATCTCTAATCGTCTTTGAAAACGTCTTTGGCGCTGAGCTAGATGAAAGGTACTGTAACACCCCTCTCGGTAATCACGTACTAATCTCTCATGTAGCAATAATAAACACGCCTCACAACGGAAGGAAAAACGGTAAAGAAAACTCACACGAGTGTCACTTGCCATCCCCCGCCCATGCGAGAGATGAAGCAATACGAAATACAATAACAGAATAACGACAATAAATGAAACTCCGCGGTGATAACTAGATACCGCCTATACAACAGTCTAGATCCCAAAAGTGTATCAACAACAGTGAGCATCTAACCGTATCCCGAGTAAGTACAACATCGTCATAAGTAAATAAAACATCTATGCTAGTACAGTAACAAGTTTGTGTGGTAATCAAAATCCAAAAGCCCTACTACTCGGGTCCCGCACTCCAGCTTCATCAGTAGTCATCAACCTGCAAAATGCCATGTAGGCTCAGCGATAAATGCTGAGTATGCCAGGTTTGGACCCTAGTAGTCACTTAAGTCGTTATTAACCGTCTTTGCATTAGATTCATTTCATGCTTTGCCGGTTTACAATTTATATTAAAAGTTGTAAAAACATAAATAAACACGCATCATTCATTACAGTTAAAAACACACATCATTGCATAACATTAGATAATAAAGTCGGGGCAGTAATACGCGTAATGCTTATAACAATCATCACATATCACATCAGTCGGCCCCCCGAGCCCTCACATAACGTTGTAATCTGGTTAGCACTATTGGGCGTCAAGTTAGGACAACCCGAAATAACTCATATGGACGGTAGTCCCACGTACACACGAAGGTGCTCATAGTGCCAAGGATCAGAAGATCCTGGGGCGTCCACTTTGCCTTTTCAAAGGCATCCTTAAATGGCCAAGGGCCTGGTGCTAACAGTAGCACACTCTGCCTGACGATCTATGTAGGTTCATCAGGATTTCACAAGAGTAGACCCGATCCGGGTGTTAACTCTAGAGATCTCTATGCGCAACCAGTAGCCGGTGGCTATCTAGGTTTAGGTATATCATCACACTCATTCACACTCGAACATTTGATTTAGTTAATCAGTTACCCAAGTACAGTTTCAGGTATGAAGAATTCACTTATTTACTGGCTGCCCTGTGGGTCTTACGCATGCCTAGAAGTAATCTAGGTCGTATTCATGTTTGACTCCAAGCTCTAGAGATCGACGGTGTCGTATCTCGTTCCTAAGTATTTTACTTAGGTTATAATTTACATAATTTATAATACTTAGAATATTATGTCAGATAACGGCAATCACAAACACATTGCTCGTATAGGTATGTTTATATAAGTCGATCTATAGTCGACATAATATTAGCCCGATAGGCATTCGCGCAAGATAAAATAATGCGGGAATTAACAGATATTAACACACTTCATGCAAACACATTCATCACAATCATTATTTAACACACATCAAATATCTGAGCCCGAGGAAGTCCTCAAGACATCTCAGATCAAACCCCTTTACATACCGTACACCTTAGACCTAGGATGCGCAGAGACCACTAAGCTCGTCAGGCGCCTCCGTCTGAAGTACGATCTAGAAATTCGAAGAACGCTAGAAGTCAATCCACATGACTAGTTGACTCGGTATTTCCAAAATACGTCAATAATCCCGATATTACATCCCCGGATTTCAACAATTATTTGTTAAGGTATCGTTATCCAAAACTCTTACTCGTAGTACGTACTAATACTCGGCTTTAAAAAAAGAGTCGGTTCTTATAAAACGTCTTAGTTAGCGTTTTCGAAAGTTGGAATTTATACTACTCCAACCCGTAATATTTATAAGTGTAATAGTTATACTTATGTTCATATACTCTCGTATATAATTCAACTGATTCGGTCGCATGCATAATGATACGTTTATAATCTATAGTTGCATGTATGCATGCAACCTTAGTTTATATTGCATAGTATATCACTATCCTTTATTATACCTTGTATTATACAACTCATTATTCATTATAACAAGTTATATTTGAATTTGAAACTTTATGACTTTGTAGCATATAATTATACTAATGAGACAACATTTGTCATTTATTATTGCATGGTTTAAAACCATAGTATATACATATATATAGTTGTGCACGGTTTGGATATATATATATATATATATATATGTATTTGTTTTATGAAATACAAAACCTTATATTATGTAAATGTTACCTCCCATTCTAGATTCATTTAATCACACCAACATCATTTAGTAACTATAGTATTTTTATATCATTGTAACCATAGTCTAAAATTTCATTACTTGAATATTATGCCTGCGCCATAGCACTATAGTTTTATAAACTATATTTTTAACCTCTTGAAATTATACAATGTTATATTCATATCATTATACAATATAGTATGACACTTAACATTTCATTAAACATTATAATATATAGTTTTAGAAAACTATATTTATTGCCGAAAGGGCATACATATAACATACCTATTATTTCTTCATTTCCCATAGTTTTCATTTATTAATATATAACCACATATTTTGTACCATGTTATAAATGTCATATTTTATAACATTAAAACTTTATAACAAAATATAACCTATAGTTTTATTAAATCTATAATTATTGCCGAGAGGCCCTTAGGTTATAAACTCTATTTTCTTCTCGATTCTCATACTTTCTATTTATTACAAATACACCACCTATTTTATAACATATTTATGTTCATCATATTTTATATCATTTAAACCTTATAATAAGTATAATATATAGTTTTATAATTTCCGAAAATTACGAACAGACCTTAGGGTCTGTTCTGATATTGTTTTCAGCACACACATACTTTACATAATTATACTTTCACCACAAATCTTATAACATTAATATATAACATATATTATATCATCATTTATACTTGTAACTTCTATAACCTATAGTTTTGTGTTATTTAATTTCCGAACAGACCCATGTCTGTTTTAAATTCCTTTTTCCGCCCAAAAGTTTCCTTATTTACATATTGACCACAAGTTATACTATATACTTCCTAATGTCATTAAAACTATATATTATACACTTTTCTTTATAAAACCATTTATATAACTCCAAAAATTCCCAAACTTTATATAAATGAAATAAACTGTTATATTAACCATCCTAACCCTTAACATTCGCTAATTACCATTCTTACCCCAATAATTTTTTAAATTTAACATTTAGCTTATAATGTTACTATAAGTTCATAAATTACTGATTTATGTCATTAAATTTGGTCAAGGCACCTAACATGGTCTATATTGACCTATAGACTTACTGGTTTGATCAAGAGTTTGTTTATTACGGTTTTGACCCAAAACTTTTCAGAAATTACATTTTTGCCATAAAACTTCATTAAACTTTATAAAATTCATAGAATAAGCTTTTAATGCCTAATTTTCGGCTATAACCTATAGTTAGCCTCCAAAATTTACTTTAATTACTAAATGACCCCAGAATGTTTTCGGTAATACTCATTACTACTTAAATTCATTTTAAACTTAATATACATAAAATCAAATTGCCTAAGGTGCATGGCCTCATTACAACATTAACATATAATAAAAATTACACTTAAATGTCACATATGACATAGAAACCTTACGACTTTTTATTGTAACCACCCATTAATTTCTAAAATTGCATTTTTGGCACATAAATTATTCCCTTGGCCTTATAGGTCATTTAGGCACTAAGTTAACTAACCAAAAATGTTATAAAACATTTTAATACATAATTAAGCTATTTATCATCTTTAAACCCCACGGCTGGAATTAATATGTTACAGAATTTTATAAAACTATAATATAACATAAGGTAAGGTTTTCTTACCTAATTTTAAATCACAAAATTTTCCAAACAGCTCTTAACACCCTCGGTCAAATTTAAACACAAGATTAAGTTAGTTTTTGGAATATTAACTCACATAAGCTTAGTTAATATATATCATTAGGGAGTAAATTACTCACTTTGATAGATTTACAACCTGGACTTGATTCCTACATTTTGTTCAGAATATTTACAAGGTTTCCAAGGTGTTTTCACCATCATGTATGCAAGGGAAAATACATGTATTAGTCATATGATATTAGGATCATTAAGGAGTAAGCTTAAGTTCATAATTCCTTGGTTTATACCTGGATATTGTAGGCTTGTGTTGGGGTGGTTCATGCCTGAATTTAGGAGGTAAAAGAAGGTGTTAAAAACACCATTCAACTAAGGCATAAAACCGGTGGAAACAAGGAGGAAGAATGGTAGAAATTCCATACAGAAACTAGCCAAAATGAGATCATTTGGCTTAGATCTAGCTTCTTCTTTAAGGTGTGGATGAATCTACTGAAAAAAACATGTAAGAAAATGGAAATGAGCTAAGTGAACTAAGGAGTACAACCGGAAATGAAAAGGAAAGAGTGAAGCTAGTTAAAGCATGATTTTTATACCTTAAGAGTTTCTTACTTGCTTCCCTTCTCCTCTGAATTTCAACCAAAAAACCCCTCTACTTCAAGCACCAACTCGGACTAGGTGGCTGGGTGGAAATGATAATGGATGAGTTTAATGAAAAGAAGAAGAAAATAGGAAGAAAATGATCATATTTATGTCATGAGACCTTACCTAGATCATGAGGTGTTGACCATGGAATTTGGATGCTTCTCTCAGTTATGGAGGCAGAAAGAGAGGGTTTGGAGTTTGCTTCTCCGCTGGGAAGAAGGTAATGAAAGGAAAGAAGAAAATTTGACTTATAAAGAGATAAGGTCTTAATTAAGGGAATTGTCTTGCATGACTCATCCTTAGATATTTTAGAGGTTTCCTAATGCTGAAGGAAAGCTGCTAAAACTGGCGGAAATAAGTAGTCAAGGTTGAAGACTTTGTCTTGACTAGATTAAGTTTGTAAAGTAAAGTAAATCTTACTTTAAGGAATAGTTAACCATGAGTCATATGTATATATATTGGGATCGGATGATAGGAAAGGAGAATCTGCTAATTAGGCGGCAATATTTGGTCAAGGTCAAAGGAGGAGTGTTGACCATTGACTAGATTAGGAGATTAAATGTTATTTTTGCACTATTTAAGTCTATTCACAAACCAATGCACATATTTCTGATTTTTTTGAAACATTTTTAATTAGGCATTCTAATGGGGTACATTATGTCACATTAGTATATTTAAGGGTATTCAAGGCCCTAAAATCAAGCAAAATGCATTTTGAAGACAATCTCACAAAAATGTGATTTAAGGAATCTTAGAACACATTTTATGTTCTAAGGTGTTTTTGAGCTTGGTTTCCTTTGATAATGGTTTAATTGTGTTAATTCATGGGTTATAATGCTTAGGACTTAATTTTAGGTCCTAAGGAGTTCATTTGGGCATATATTTACCCTAAAAAGTTAAAGGGTGTAATTTTTGCTTTCGGACGAACATTGTTGTGTTTAATTGGTTTTTAAGGCATGATTAGGTCTTAATTTAATTGATTATATGTTTAATCAATGTTTAATTAGTTAGGGGTATTTCAGTCTACCCCCTTAAAGAGACTTCTTCCCGAAGTCGTCTTTCTTGAATAGTTTATAATAACTACCCATAATGCACATCTATGTGATGTAACTTTCACGCATAGTGTGTTGTGCTTATATCGCACATAGCCCTCATTTGTGACATTACTTCAAGTATGTCGTCATTTCCTATCAGTTCTACAAACCCTGACAACCTCCCCGGGGTGTCCATATCATTCAACATTCCATGTTCCATCTCTATGATTCAATCAGTATCTAAACGATACTATGTTCGGTATCTAAACGATACAAAATGAACTGAATTCATAAGAAGGTATACGCATATATATATATATATATATCATCAAACGAGTTCATAGATACATACACAAATGAGTATCTCATAGGATACTTACATACATGCATACAAGCACACAAGCATACACACATGCACAATGAGCATACAACAACCAAAAAAACAACGTATGCCCCGCATACTAAAACACAAAACCTAGTGCACCCAAGTGCACAGCCAAGAGGCTCTACCCCCCCCCCCCCCCCCCTTAAAAGGGTTACGCCCCCGTACCCCACAAGTATTCACAGACGCTACTCGAAGAGCGCTGGATACTTGGCTCTCATCGAATCCTCCAACTCCCAAGTGGCCTCTTCGACCTTGTGGTTCACCAGAGGACTTTGACCATGCGGATGGTCTTGTTCCTGGTCTCCCACGTCTTCGTGTCTAGAATGCGGAGTGGTGTCTCCTCATATCTAAGAGTTGGGTCGAACTCTAAGTGCTCTGGCTCCAAAACATAGGAAGGGTGAGGCATGTACTTCTTCAACTAAGAGATATGGAATACATCATGCTCTCTCCCGAGCTCAGCAGGTAAATCAAGCCTGTAAGATAACTAGCCCACTCGCTCCGTAATACGGTACGGACCAACATACTTTGGGCTCAGCTTGCCTTTCTGTCCGAACCGGAAGATGCCCTTCATAGGTGACACTCTGAGGATGACTCGGTCGTCGACTGCGAACTCGAGATCTCTCCATCGGACGTCTTCCTATGACTTCTGTCTATTCTGGGCAGCCTTGCGACAGTATCATAAAAATATGTATAATAAACGTTGTACCGGACACAAATTTGGCAGGGTCTAAATTCTTCATATGCGCTTCGATTTGTTCTCCGTTTACGGAATTGGAAAGCTCGTGAGGAGATCTATGCATTTCAACCATCATTTCCTGCTTTAAACATATAAATTGGCATCAGTTCTTGCCCAAAGTATGAATCATGAAAAGCATACGATAAGTGTGAGGAAGCACATATAAAGGTTGTATAAAATAAGAATTTAGCACCTATAAAACCATATCAATTTCACACTTATCACTCAAAGTCCCCCTCTGCTATCCGTATCTGATGGTAACCTGATCTGAGATCTATCTTCGAGAACACAAGAGCTCCTCTCAGTTGGTCGAATAAGTCATCAATCCGTGGTAGAGGGTACTTGTTCTTCACAGATACCGCATTCAACTCGTGGTAGTCGATGTAGAGTCACATGCTTCCATCTTTCTACTTCACAAACAATTCCAGTGCTCCCCATGAAGACACACTCGGTCTAATAAATCCCTTGTCAAGTAGATCCTCTAGCTGGATCTTCAACTCTTTTATCTCGGCTGGAGCCATCCTCTAGGGCGCCTTAGCAATAGGCCTCGTACCCGGTACAAGGTCAATGATGAACTCCACCTCTAGCACAGGCGGCATGCCTGGCAGCTCATCGGGAAACAGATCAGGAAATTCAGACACTATGGGGATGTCCAACTCCATCTGCTCATTGTGCCTTGTGTCCTCCATGTAACACATGTAGACTGCGTGGCCCTTCCTCACCTCTTTCATCAATGTCATGGCCGAAACAATCTTGATGGAGGGCTCCTTCAGTACACTACGGTAGTCAACTAGTCTTTTAGTTTTTTGCACTTCTCATACTTGGATTTGTATTAAACTATGTGGTAGTAAATATTGGGGATGGTTTAGATGCTCACTGGTCTTTGTATTTTGTTTATTGGATTCGGTTATGTATATATATGTAGTGGATTATCTTGGTTCATCACAGCGTTAGTGAGTTAATGTTAAGTGGTAAGTGGAGCCTTGTTACTCAAATGGGTGACTAACGGCATATAGCACCCAAGAGAGGACGATTGTATTTAATTTTCAGATGCGATGCGTTTTTAATTATGCTACGAGTGTTATTAATACGAGGTTACGGAGAGGGATGTTATATTGACTGACCAAACGTTGGGCTTAGGTAAGGGTACTGTTGGAGAGGTGCTAGGGGCTGGAGCTCAGGTATTAAGAAGATGTGGTTTACACGACATCCTCCTCTTTTCCCCCACTTATTCACATCACCGAAAGGTGTGAGTCTCAGCTAGGAACCGCCTAAAGTAGGTCTGAGTGAAATTGGTTTGTGTGGTCCCTCAACACTCTCATATGATTCAAAATAATATAAAAGAGAAATATTGCACATGAAGGTAAATCAAACAATACAATAAAGCCTTAAATGACATTTTTGAGTTAAGACTTCTTATCTTAAAATTAAACTAGTTGAAATTAAGAATTATGTCCCTAGAAGAGTCGCCAGTCTGCGAGCCCAGGCTTTTTGAATCTTATCATATGTTGATTAGGATTTGATTAGGTTCTAGGTCCCTTATAACCAAAGTTTAATAACTAGGTTATAAACCATAATTAACAAAACCAATGTTAGCCCACTAGAACCTATGATTGAGTCGCCACCTTAGTTTTAACCTAAGTTAAACTAGAAAAGTTTAGTTCGGGTTTGGGGGCTAGGTAATATAGCGTTTTGCAGTTCAAATTACTTTCACTACCCTTAAAAGCTACTTTTCCTTTACAAATGTCTTGAGAGGCTTATTATAAGTTGGTTTACCTAAATTGTGCAAGCTTTTGTATTTTTGTGTGTTTTAAAACATTTTTAACTTATATTGAAAGTGAAAATTAACCTACCAAAATTAATGTTTTTGGTACCGAATTAGATCAAATTTATTTGTCGTTCGAGACCATGGACCTAATGTCCGTGACCACAGATCCTAATCTATCTAATTAAACAAAAAGTTCAAAATTATAAAAGATGGAAATTTTGAGGCGTCCGAGGCCATAGACAGGGTTTCTGTGGGCTCGGACCTTAATAAGATTTTAAAGGTAGATTCAAATTTTGATTTTTGTTACCGTGAGTGGGTGGTCCAAGGTCCTGGACAGGGTGTCTGTGGTCCCAGACACGCTATCCGTGGCCTCGGACCACCACCGGATGGTGGTTTTGACAACTTTCCCAAAGGTGTTTTTGGTTCAAATTTTTTGGGTAGATATCCTGAAGGATTCTAAAGCTATTGGTGATTAAAAGTTTACAATTTGACTTTGAATTAATGACTTAACTTGGTGAACACGTTAAACACACAAAAAGTTAGAAAACTTAGTTAAACACACCAAAAAGGACGAAACTTTGCAAGGGATTTATGTTGGGAATGTATGAAGTTCATAGGTTTCAGAATTTAAAACTTCTAACCTGTTTTGGAAGCTCCTAGGATTCAATCGCACCACGTCGGCATCCCTTACTTAGTTTGTCAACTTGCCCCGGGTTGATCAACGACCACCAGCCTCTGACTATGCCTTCAAGATGTTGTCTTCACGTTTTAAAGGGTGTTTGGAGTTTGGTTTAAGAGTGGGACTTCAAAGGGGAAGCAAATATGGTGTTTTTTGATGATTTCAGTGTGATTTTGGTAGGTTTTTGGTATGTGGGTGTTGGAAAATCATGGGGGTAAGTTGGAAAAGCTCTCTTCTAACCTTGGGAGGCTTCTAGTTGATTTTTAGATCGTTTAGGAAGGTCTGTTTATAAGAAAAGGCTGATCAAAAAGTAAAAGACACTTTTTATCGAAAACCTTTTTATTCTTAAAGAGAATATGAATTAATTAAATAGGCTACATGCCAATGAAAATTCTGAAAATTTAACTATAGATAAAGGAATATTTTTATGAATTTTGAGAGTTTGACTCTAGTCATTTTGATAAATAACCAATTTGATAAAAATATTACAATCTGGCATCTCTCATAATTCATAACTAATTATTGAAAATTCGAAATTTTGAAATTCCAACTGGGTTATTCTCTAAATGTCATCCTTTATCATGTGTAAAAACTTCATGACATTTTAACGTGGTTGGGTATTTTCCAAAGGAGAGAAAATTGCAAGAATGTTTGAATTTCTCTTTAGAAAAATTTGGTTAAGGTTCCAAATGAAATTTGTCAGCTTTATAACTGTGTGTAGTCATGTTAACCATGTGATAATTTTATTCTAATGTTTAAAGATCGTTTCTTTTTGTTCTGAGACTATTTCATGTGTTAATTATCAAGGAAATTAGCTTATAACATAAATTAAAAACTATATTCCCTGAGAATTAAGGATAGCAACTAGAAAGACTAATCCAATCCATAATGATGTACTGGAAAATACAATATTTTTGTTACTTGACCAACCATTATGAAATGTCTTTCATAATGACCATGGTGTTTGAAGGTATTTTGAGGTGATGAACAAGTCATATGAAAATAGAAAGTCCCGATAACGTCCTTGGAACATCCCGACTTGGTGTATTTTGACCCATTTGCTATTGCCTTCACATTTGTGCACTAGGGTCCTTTTCGAGGGTCAAAATTTTGGGTATAAAATGTATTACATAAGAATAATTCTTGACCTCTAGTGTAACATCTTGCATGAGGTAATATCACTTTTCTTAACTGTAAAACCGAATGCCTTACATTCGGTAAAAACTTTCAATGGAAGATTCCTATTATACTATATTGCATAGTTCACTTACCAAAAATGAAATAGACAATGGTAGATAATTCCGTGAGAATTGTGTCAAATGATTACTCAAAGATCAATATATCACGTAAACATTAAGTTACGACGACTAAATGGACATTCTTTGAAGCAATTAAAATATATTTATTGTCAATGAAGATCTCATTTTCCTTTTAACGCGGTTTTTACTTTTGCTCAAAGCTTTTTTTATTTCATAAAACAAAGGTGAAGCTCCATCATGTGTCAAATTTTTCTCTTTTTCTTTGTAGCATATCTCATGCTCTGTTTTCCACCAATCAAAGATTGTCACTTTTCTGCATACTATAAAAACGAGTGATATTTATACATGTTGTATAACAAATATAAGAAAAAGATAAGCTTTTAATTTAAAAACTCATATATACAAATATATAAATTATTTTTAGTCATGACTTATCTGCTTGTTAATATGATTTTACCGGTAAAATTGATTAAACTTACTTACACCTTTTGCATTCGACATAGAAACTCTTTTGTGGCGCATATTTTAATGTATGAATTCACGAAGAAAAAAAAACGCAGGCAATCGCCCAACGGAAAGTACTTAACAACATTAAAGCAACAACCAAACACACATGCACGCAGATACATTGAACACATGCATACAGTCAAATAGGCATTCACACGTTAACGGTGTCAAGCACATAACTTAACAAGCCTTAGGGTAATTTAACCAAGGGCCCCGGTAATACAGCACACAGATAGCATTCCAGTGCACCACTCACAACCACAAAGATGAGAGTGGACTTTGTACCACCCTTAGTAGATAAGTTCTCTAGCCATCCCAATTCCCTTAACATTTAGTGTCAAGGTCAAAGGGGATCTGCACCACTTGCAACTCCTACCGACGTGTGCATCCTAGGTACAAGCAATGTCGATGTCCGGGTAACACCAAGATTAACCCACACAGTCAATGCAAGCACTGACAACCGAGGTTAACCCAACACACTTATCTTCACCCTGATCCAACTTGTCCTTGTACGAGCCACAAAGGCTCTAGCGGCGTGTCGCCCACACATGGAGGGTAAGATTAACTTGAGACACACTTGATTGATGTCGTAGCTCTCAGCTTCTAGGAAATAAAAGCTTGCACTCTAGTTCTAAAGCTCCATCCCCAATGGGCCCGTCTACTACCTGCAAACCTTCAAGTTAGCATAAAGGCGTACAATAGAGAGAGACCAAGTCATCACAACACGGGTACAAATGGGCTACTTTTTTTATTGATTGAGATACAAGGCCCAAAGGCTTACACTTACATCAATATGTACAAGTACATTATGGTGTCAAGTTGCTTTTCATTGTTCTTACAAAAATTAGACGTAACAAACCTCCCCCACCCAAGTCTTTGTCATACCCGACAAAGATTCAACTATTTTTGTATCTAATCTTTTAACTGCCATAAGTTACCCTCTCGTTCCCACTTCCCATCTTACATGGAATCTCTAATCCAATGGATCAGGAAGTCTGTTCACCGGTTAGCTTTACAGCCTGCCCGTCGATGAGCAAGCACTTCTTGGATTCCTTTCTCATATTGAACTGATATAGTCGGTGGGGCCCTGGCTTTACTCTCATGTAAGTTATGTACATATTTCGTGTAAGGCTTCAAGAAGCTCACATGGAAGGTTGGGTGCATCCTTAATCTTTCCGGAAGGTCAAGGCGATACGCCGCATTGCCAATCCATTGGACAACTTCAAAGGGCCCGTCAAAATGTTAGACAAGTCCCCTATGCAAGGGTCATCTAATCTTCTTCAAGATCTGTGGAGTAAGCTTAAGCATCACACGATCTCCAACTTTAACGCTAATGGCCTTCGCCTGGCATATGCATTCTTCTTCATTCGGTAGGAGGCAAGTTCTAAATTCTCCTTTGCCATCCTAAATAATTCTTGTCGATCACAAACGAACTCATAGGCAACAGGGCACTGCCCCGTTGCAGCTTGCTTCACAACTTATGTGGGGGTTAAGGGCTGCCAGCCCATAACTAACTCAAAGGGACTTTGTTTCGTGGCACTGTTGCGCATATTGTAACATAGTTGTGCCATGTTCAACAAATGCAGCCAGTTCCTTTGGGAAACCGTAACATAGTGACGAAAATATTCTTCTAAAAGCGCATTTATCCTCTTCGTCTATCCATCCGTCTGCGAATGGTTAGCATTTGAAAATTTCAATTCGGAACCTATAAGCCCAAACAACGTTACCCAAAACTTGCTGATGAACCGAGTATCACGATCACTGACAATGTTTCGGAAAAGGCCAAAATAGTTGACCACATTAAAATAGAGTAGCTTCGCTACTATTTCAGTTTGAAATTTATTTGGCGCTGCCATGAATATGGCATATTTCAAGAAATGGCCAACAACCACCAAAACTGAGGACTTACTTTCAACACTAGGGAAACCCGACATGAAGTCCAAGGAGATTGACTCCCAAGGACGATTAAGAATATGCAACGGATTCAGAAGGCCCGCAGTCTTCTTTCTCTCGACTTTGTCCTACTAGCATACTAGACAAGACTTCACATATTCCTCAATGTCCGGGATCATCTTCTTTCAGTAGTAGCTCTGACATATTAGAGCTAGAGATCCATTTACCCCCCAGCATGACCCGCCCACTTAGCATCATGAAACTTCCGCATCAACGCAACAAGAATTTCCCCAGCAGGAAACACAACTCGACACTTCCTATCCAACAACAAGTCATCAAGCAGGGTGTAGCGGCGAGTCTTTCCAACATGGACTTTCTCACAAATTTGATTGTCAGTCGAGTCGGATTTTGATGCTTCCTGGATTCTGACTGTCAAGTCACTTTCCACACGAGAGATATTGTTTATTACCCCCAAAACAATGTCAACTTAGAGCATCAAGTACAGCATTGTGCCAACCCAGTTTATGGATCCACTCAAAGTCAAATTCACCCAAAAACCCTTGCCATCTCACCTGCTTAGGGGACAACTTCTTCTATGTTGTAAAATAAGTGTTGGCCACAATATCTATGAGAGTAAGGAACTTAGTTCTCAGGGTAATGCCTCTATATTGTAAGGTAAAAAATTACCACAAGCATCTCTTTCTCATTAGCAGAATAAATTTGTTTAGCTCTTGTTAAATTCTGACTCTCAAAGGAACACGGGTGATCCTCTTGCACGAGGACATCAATGATTCCTCTATCTGAGGCATTAGTGTGGACTTCAAAAGGTTTGTCAAATTTGAGCAGCTTGAGCATTCATTCTGAGGAAATGGTTTTCTTCAACAAGTTGAATGCCTTATGACGTGCACCCGTCCAAGCCCACGGTTCACCCTTTTTTATCAAGCCGGTAAGAGGGACTACCTTTTGAAAATACCCTTCCACAATATGGCAATAATAGTTCGTCAAACCTAGGAAAAAGCAGAGTTCAGATACATCCTTCGAAGTGGTCCACTCTAGGATCCCTCTCACTTTGGATGGGTCCATACGAATCGCCCCGGCGGAGATGATGTGGCCAAGGAAAACAATTTCTCATTGACCGAAAGAACACTTCTCCCTCTTTACATATACTCATGTGCCCGTAAACGATCAAGTACCAATTCCATATGACACAAATGATCCTCCAAGGTATTGCTATATACGACAATTTTGTCAAGATATACAATAACAAAAACATCAAGGTAGCCAAAAAGAACATCATTAATTAAATTACAAAATGTAGCATGGGCATTACATAGCCTAAAAGGCATTACAAGGAACTCAAAAGACCTATAACGGGATACACATGTAGTTTTTCCCTCATCACCTTCTGCTATACGAACTTGCCAATACCCTAATCGGAGATCAAGCTCCATGAATACGAGGCTTTGGACAAGCGATCAAATAGGTCTTCAGGTCTTGGAATGGGATACTTGTTCGTTACAGTGAACTTGTTTGAAGCTCTATTGTCAACACATAGTCGAAGTGAGCCATCAGTCTTATTTTGAAAAAGCATGGGAGCTTCATATGGCTCTGTCGAGGGATAGATTTTTCTAGACGCTAGAAGCTTAGAGATCTGAGCCTTTAGCTCATTCAATTCCATCGGTGACATAAGATAAGGGGCCTGAGAAGGAGAGAAGGCCCATAGGACTAACTGAATTTTATGGTCTATGGCCCATCGTGGGGGAAGACCGTTAGGCAGCTCTGGAGGCATCAAATCTGCATACCTCATAAGAAGAGGCTTCATCTTCTCAGGGACAACTTCACTCGATTTTGACTTTTTTGGTTTCTCCACAGCTAGTACAGCCGGACCAATTCCATATTCCGCATAAGGGTCAATCGATCCCACCAAGCCAGTAAGGCAACGCGGAGCACCAACTGTTTCCATTTGGACAACATTGACAAAATAAGGGGAACACTCATCCGTAATCCAAATGCCCCGAAGATGAATCGCGGGCTCAGCCTTGAACAAAACTGTAAAAGGTGATCCCAAGAGCATGGGGAATCTTGGAATTTCTAGCACCTCAAAAGTCTCAACTCCCACCCATCTACTCACTTTTATTCGTAATTTACATGTTCCATGAAAAGGCATGACTCCTTCATTCGCGGCCATCACAGCAACATGGGTTGAAGTTGCCAAAATCCTGAGTGTCTACACGACACTCAAGTCGACGAAGTTGCTCGTGGCTCCTGTATCAACCATAGCCATAACAATGTGACTTTGGTTAAATTCTACTGCGACATATAGTATATCAGGATATGGACTACGAGCATAAATTGTAGAACGAGCGGCCTTAGATAGATACAAAATGGAGCCAGCAAAAGTTGTAGGGACAACATCCTTCAAAACACCCTAATTAGAAGGATTCAAAAGCGCAGAAAAATTTGCTCGCTTAGGACAGGATGTAGCAAAATGTGCATCAGCACATAAGTAACAAGTTGGAGTAAATTTGGGCTTAGTCTTCTTTCCCTTCTTGTGAAAGGGCTTTGACTCCTTTCCTTAACTATCACATCGTTTTCATTGATCCTGGGTGGCTAGATTTCCTCCCAGGTTGAGTTGTGAACCGCTTTCACTTTTGTGAGGAGAAATCACCCTCCTTTCTTGGATTTGCAGAGCCACACCTACCAGACATGACCCCTACCAGAAATCCAGCAGTCGTTCAGCAACCTCGATAGGTTGGGAGACTATGGTCACCCTACTTCTCCTTAGCTCATTTTGAGCCCAAGGTTTCAATCCCTCAATAAAAGCATGGACCTTATCACCTTCATCCATCGTTAAGAGGTCAGAAGTGATCGAGATGAAATGCTCAATAAATTTTTGAATGGAACCGGATTGTTTTAGGGGTCGGAGACGAGTCCTCGCCATATGGGCAGTGTCAAAGGGAACAAAGTGCGCCCTTAAGGCTCCCCTGGAATCATCCCAAGTTCTTGGGACCGAATTTCCCATTAATACGGTCGGTCTCTTCCTTCACTCGCCACCACTTTTTGGCTTGCCTGACCAAATATGTTTTAGCAACTGAGACCTTCAAGTCTTTTCTTATCTTTGTCATTATGCTACAACTTCCCAAAGAAACTGGCTACATTTGTTGGACACGGCACAACTATGTTACAATATGCACAAGAGCAGTGCCTCGAAGCAAAATCTCTTCGAGTTAGTTATGGGCAGGCAACCCTTAACCCCTGCGGAAGTTGTGAAGCAAGGTACAACAGGGCATTGCCTAGCTGCCTACAAATTCGTTCGTGACCGACAAGAATTGTTTATGATGGCAAAGAAGAATTTAGAACTTACCTCCAATCGAATGAAAAAGAATGCATATGCTAGGCGAAGGCCATTGGAGTACAAAGTTGGAGATTGTGTGAGGCTTAAGCTTACTCCACAAATCCTAAAGAAAATCAGACGACCTTGCATAAGGGACTTGTCAAACATTTTGATGGGCCTTTTGAAGTTGTCCAAAGAATCAGCAATGTCATATATCTTCTTGACCTTCCAGAAAGGTTAAGGATGCACCCAACCTTCCATGTGAGTTTCTTGAAGCCTTACACGGAAGATGAACACAACTTACATGAGAGTAAAGCCAGGGCTCCACCAACTATTAGTTCAATATGAGACAGGAATCCAAGAAGTGCTTGCCCATCGGCAAGCAGGCTGGAAAGCTAACTAGCGAATAGGCTTCCTGGTCCATTGGAAGGGAGATGCCAAGGAAGTTGCAACATGGGAGCGAGAAGGTAACTGGCAATTCAAAGACTAGATACAAAAACACTTAAAATCTTTGTCGGGGACGACAAAGACTTAGGTAGGGGAGGTTTTTTATGTTTAAATTCTGTAAGGACAATGACACAAAGCTTGACACCATAATGTGCTTGTACATATCGATGTAAATGTAAGCCCTAAGGCCTTGTATCTCAATCAATAAAAGAATTAGCCTTTTTTGTGCCTGGTTGCAATGACTCGGTCTCTCTCTGTTTTACGCCCTTATGCTAACTTGCAAGGTTGTAGCAGATGGGCCCATTGGTGATGGCGCTTTGAAACTAGGGTGCGAGCTTCTATTACCCAGATGCCGAGAGCTTGCGGGATCAATCGAGTGTGTCCCAGGTTAATCTTACCCTCCATGTGTGGGCACGTCGTTAAAGCAATTGTGACTCGTACAAGGATGAGCTTGATCAGGGTGGAGATAAGTGTGTTGGTGTTCGCCCGACGCCCTCACCCTCCGGTTGTCGGTGCTTGCATTGACTGTGTGGGTTAACCTCGTTGTTATCTGGACATCGGTGTTACTTGTACCTGGGTTGCGCACTTGGGCAGGATTTACAAATAATGCGCATATCCCCTTTGACCTTGACACTTGATGATAAGGGAATTGGGATGGCCAAAGAACTTATCTGCTATGGGTGGTACAAAGTCCACCCTCATCCTTGTAGTTGTGAGTGGTGCGCCGGAATGCTGGTTGTCTGCCGCATTGTCGGGGCCCTTGGTTAAATTACCCTAACGCTTGTCAAGCTGTGTGCTTGGCGGAGTTAACGTGTGAATGCCTGTTTGCTTGTATGTATGTGTTCAATGTCTCTACGTGCATGTGTGCTTGTTTGTTGCTTGAATGTTGTTAAGTACTATTCGATGCGTGATTGCCTGAATTTTTTTTAGGAATTCATTCGTTAAATTCTCATAGAGGGTCTGGCTTTGCAAACTACCTATAGGCAAACGCAGCAAAAAACGCATGATAAAGACATCTTTAGTTACTTTATTCTGGTTTGGTAAACTAATAATAAGTTGTCAAATGTACTCAAGTTAAATTTTAATGGGTCTACCTAATATGCTGAACCAATAATACTAAGACACATATAATAACTTTATTATAAGGCTACTGCTTTTTTCTTAAAGACACCCTAAAGCTTCTTGCCGAACAAGTAAGCCGGTAATACTCTCGTTCAGGAATCCTGAATCAGGAGTGTATTTCTAAAAAAGATTGTAACACCCCTACAACGTACTTCACAACTAAATGAAATCACAGTGGAAATAAATAACTAAACAGTAACTAACGCTTCGGTGCTACAACGCCGTCAACCACCCACGTGGTTGACAAGGCAGAATAAATACAAGTGTACCGGTCTGATGATCAGACTCCCGAGCATAAAACTAAACCATAAATACATCATATACAATACCAAGTATTACTTACATTCCTTCACTGTAAACTGTTAGTATACCGCCATAGTAATTTCAACGAAATCAAAATATAATGCCACGGGAGCACAGGCGCACCCCGGGCTTAACATCCAAAATAAACCGGCATACAACTACAGCCTAGATCCTACAGCCACTCTGCCTCCTCGATCCTCATCCTGCAGTAAAAATATGGAGCCCCCGAGGGGGTCAGCAACCCTTGGCTGGTATGGTTAACGCGCAGCCCATCGGCTACCGGGATACGCGCAACTAATTGTCATGATAACATGGCATTCATTTTATACATAACATAACATAACACAATATGTGGCATAACATCAACATCACATACACAGTGGATCTTCGTTCCACAATAACAAACCACAAGGGTCAAATAACACAAGAGCCTAGAGAATGATTCACCCTCATGTTAAGCTCGTTACACACACTCATTACCGTTCTGTTATTCGAACGAGTAACTTAAGTCACAGATGGTTCGGATTTAGTGACCCGAACACACCACACAAACACATGTTCCCACTAAACCGATCATAAGTCAGAATAGGTAAGCTTTGGAGGAAGCTAGCGGGAGATCGAACGCCAAATTAAGGAGAACAATCCTAACAACATAAGAGTTGAATCTGATTCAGATATCTACTCTTAACTTACATGCATGACCGGACAACCGGATTCCTCACTTCCCAGTTAACACTTGTTAGAAGTTCATGGTGGAACTTAACAACCAGTACACAATAAGTGGTAAGTCATGTTAGACACACACAAGGGAAATGAGTCACATCATAACATCACAATAATATGAACAACTGTAAACTCATTACATGTTTAGATCTTATAACGTCATACACACAGAAAAACATACAACACACAAGCCGGTGTAACCCGGTAGACAACAGACTGCAAGAAAACCATACCTTGGTCCTTGCCTCGATTGATTTCCTCCGTAGGTCACCCCTATACATGATTAATAACGTCGGTTAATTATTTATTTAACTTCAACTTACTAAATGTTTAACATGATTGTATGACATGTTTTTAATGTCTAACTTACCCTAGGTTACCTTCATTATACCCCCTAGGGTTAACTACATAAGTCACATTCTTTTCTGTTTTTTTTTTTTACAAGTTTTGGTCCGACCGACCTTACCGACCGAACTTACCCAAGTTCGGTCGATTCCAGAACACATTTCCGTCAAAATTTTCTACTCCGACCGACCTTGTAAGTTCGGTCGCATGTTCGGTCTATTCCCGAGAGTTTCTTCCCTTTGAAAATTTAGCCCGACCGAACTTGCCAAGTCCGGTCCCATGTTCGGTCGATTCCAGTAACTCAATCCGTACACAAAATACAAGCCCGACCGACTTTGCAAGTCCGGTCCCCAAGGTCGGTCCATTCCAGAAGCCAATTCTCGCAGGGTAAACTGGGCTCGACCGAACTTGCAAGTTCGGTCGCAAGTTCGGTTTGCCCCAGACCCTTGTTTTCCTTTTCACATTCAACTCCAAACTTCACCCCATATAACCTAGTACCCCCTTACCTCATTTGGGCACTTCAAACACACCTTAAGACATCCTTAAACGCTCATAAAACTCATTTTCTAATTCCTTAAGCCTTTACTTATATCTTCACAAAATTCCTAACACTTACAATGTTTTCTCCTAGTCTCCAAGTGGTGTTTCATACCTATGATAACTACTATCTCAAAATACTTTCTCTTCATTTTAACATCATCTTTCAAGCATCATTTCTTACCATCAACTCCTTATGTCATTTCTTGAAATCCTTTTTCAAATTCACACTTTCTCCTTATTTTACCAAAGTTTGCCTAAGTCTTTACCTAAGTCCAAAATGACTTTGGTACATACTAAAACCTCAAGATCATGCCTAAGTCCTTGTTACACTCTAGAGCACTTCCTAGTTCATCAAAATTCCTTTAAAACATCTTGAACTCCTTATGCATTTCCTAAATTTTGACATAGGTTCTCCTAGCATTTTGTCACACCAAAGCATATCGTTTTCACCATTGAACACCCAAGAACACTAAAAATCCATCAAGCACTTTATTATACACAAACTTCACTCATAAAGCACTACATCACAATATAGTGCATAATTTAAATTGCATGGCACTTAGGCCCTTAAAATGCATGGCTCTTAGTCCCTTAAAGTGCATAATTCTTAAACACTGAATTTCCACAATATATTTGCCTTTGACCTGCAAATACACTCAACAACACATATGCCTTTTACTAGTCTCTTGAGAACACTTTACTAAGTCATTCACCATTTGCTCTTTAGGTAGTTTTAACAAGCATTATAAGCTCATTTCTCCTAAGGCATTAAAACAACATTAGGTTAGTAGATTTACCTCTTTTCCACACAAACTTCTTCTTGTTTCCTTATAAAACCGGTGAGGTATTTGATTCCTTGTCAACTACTAAACATTATACAAATAACATAATGAGTATTCAAGCTTTAAGCTTTATCTCATTGTAAACCCCTAGGTTTACATGATTTCAAAAACGTTAATGTAGTTGTTTTACCTTGGCCTTTGAAGAGAGTTTGAATATATATCAAGAGAGGACTCCACCTAGTCCATGAAAGGTTGGAATGAAGCTAAAACAAAGCCATATAAAGAGCACCTTCAATGGGTATTTTCGGTCACAACAAAAACATGGAGGAAATGTAGTTTTTATTTGAGATTCCTTACCTAGAAGCAAAGGAGATCAATAATATGTAGAAATACAAGCTCAAGCTCCTTCAATGGTGGAACTCCATGGCACCGAAATGGTGGTCTTGGAATTTTAAGAAGATAGAAATGAAGAGCTTGATGAGAGGAAGAGATTGGTGGTGTTTGTTTTTGATTTGGATAAGTGAGCTAGATTTTACAAGAGGTCAAAGCTAGAGTTTAACGGTGGTGGTGAGTATTACCGTGAGAGAATGAAGAAGAGAGGTTGAAGAAGGAGTTTGGAACCGTGTGAAATGAGAAAGAAATGAGAGAATGAGATAAGTTTTGCTTTTGAAGATATTTGTAGTAAAAAGTAAAAAGTACTTTATTTATTTATCATTACTTACTTAATACATTAACAAGAGAGTGGTGAGTCACCACACTTAAGAAAACCGGCCCCCATTAGTACTTAGGGGTAATATAGTCTTTATTTGTCAATTTAATTACTTGTACAAACATATGTTACAAAATAGCTTATAAAAAATCACTATTCATAAAAACAAGGCACATAGAAGTGAAATTTTTGATTTCCCATTGATATAGACATTCAAATGTGATATTATATAGTACACATATATATTTAAGAGTAATGATGGACATCTAGCCACTCAAAACTCATTTACAAGACAATTTTTCAAAAATGTGCTTTAAGACTCCTTAAAGCTCATTTTGTGTTTAAACTTGTTTTCAAGCTTGGTTTTCTTTGGTAATTGGTTTAATATGTTCATTAGCATATAATTAAGATCTTGGTAAGTTCATTAGATCTTAACCAAGCTTACACCAAGCTTAGAGCACATTTTGGCCTTTATTGACCTTAAAACACATCTTGTGTTTTCTTTTGTTTAAATTTGTTTACTAATGTTTCTAAGACTCTTTTTAGTCTTAATATACCATATTTAGGTGTTTAAACAATATATTAAGGTTTGGGGTATTTCAATATACATAGAAAATTCATGAAATGTTGATAAATATTTGAGTTTTTAATAAAATAATTATTTTGAAAGTGTTATAAAAATATTGCTATATTTTTGCTTCAACTTATAAAATGACATTCTAGTTGTTGACTGAAAAAAAAGAAAAACATAAAAAAATCATTAATAGTTAGCATATGTTGTAAATTAGCCTATTTATTGGATGTATATCCACATGTTTTTTTGACCTATCGTAGACCCTTCATCTGTGTAACTCTTGAAATCTTCCCACTCTTCGTTTGTATACCTGTTAGAGATCTCTAATGTTTTATATTTCTACCGTAATAATAGGTCACTCAAAGATTCTAACTTGAAATACCCCGAACTTAAATATAGCAATTAAAATTATTCTAATACGTATTTAAGTGCCTAATAATGCTTAAGTAATATTGGTAAGGAAAATAAATCCGAAAAGAAATAAAGAAACGCTTTAAAAGCGAAAAATGTTAAATAAGCGTTAAATAACCATAGGAGGTATGAGACCTCGGTTAGTGTATTATATGGATTCCTAAGGCTTAATAAGGCCTAAATAATATATGGGAACAACTCCCGAAGAAAACGGATCCAAATAATGTATTAAAACGCTATTAGAGCTGTAGCGCACGTTTTTCGAGAAAACTCGAAAACGTGACTTTAAGTGGTCAAACGAACCTGCAAAAATTATAAATCATTAAATAACAATAATTAAGCATTAACGGAAGCTTAATAACCAATAAAATTGAAATACCCCAAACCTTAATATGTTAATTAAATATGTGATTATTATTTTCTAAGGCTAATTAAGTCCTTAAAATCATTGGTGAAGAAATAAAAACCAAAGAGAAAAATAAAATGCGAAAAAGTCACAAAACGTGAAAACGCGTTTTAATTATTTTAGGAGGTATATAACCTTCACTAGGGTTATAAATATATATTTTATACCCTAATTACATACTAAGTATATGTGGGAAAATTCCGGAAGAAAACGGATCCAAATAATGCGTTAAAGCGCTAACGGAGTCTAAAGCGCGTTTTTCGAGAAAACCCGAAAACGTGACTTTAAACAGTCAAACGACCCCGTAAAAAAATTATAGTTTATCATATAACTATAAATAAGAATTAATGGGAGTATAATAACCATTAAAATTAAATAAACGCGAAAATTCCGGAAAACGGGCCCGGTTAGTGAATAGTGCTAAACCGGGTAAACTAACGAGCGTTTTCGGTAAAAGACGAAAAACGCCCCAGCTGGTACTAATATAGTGGGCCGGTTTTAATTAGTAAATAGCCCCACTCACACACACACAAGATTAGAAAAGAAGAAAGAAAAGAAAAGAAAGAAAGAAAGAAAATAAAAAGGTGCCCCACCCCCTCTCTCCTCCCTCACTTTCTCTTTTCCTTTCCTCCTTTCTCCCTTCTTTCTTCTCCACGATTCCCTTCTTCTCCCCTCTGGTTCCAGCGATTTTGAAGCCCTTCTATGGCTTCTCCTTCTTCTCAAGCTTGCCCAAGGTGCTACACCACTCCAAATGAGAAAATAATTACATATTCTTCATCTCTCATCATTCTCTATCATTCCCTCTTTCAAAATTCGAAAATGAAGAACTTCTCCATGGGTTTTGCCCATTTGAGGAGTAAAGCACACCATCATGAAGCTTGAAGTCTCCTCTTTCAAACAAGGTAAAAGTCTCCAAGAAAAACCTCATTTCTCTCCACCCATGGTGTTGGCCGATTTTTACCCTCTTTGATACCTTGTTTTCTTCTTGTTTTTGAGCTTCATTTCAACCCTCCAATGGTGGTGGAATGGCCCTTTTGATTCAAGGGTGAAAGTCTCTCTTAAAGGGTTCCAAGAGGTAAACCCTAACCTTGTGTTTTAAGCCCTTAGATTGAATTTGTGCTATCTTAAGGGTTAGAATTTTAATTGTGTGCTTTTGTGTAATTTGGGTTTTGGATGGAGTTTGGTACTCCATCACCTATTGATCGAAATTGGGAAGAGGAGGAGCAAGAGGAGAAACTTGTGGATTAAGGTAAGAAATCTACCTTAAAGTCTATTTAATTGTTTTAGAATGGGTTTGGGAAAAATAAAAGATGAAATAAAATCTGGAGCAATAGATGCTTGATGTTGGTTAGTTGGATTTTGTGAAATGTTGGTTTGAATTTAGGGCCTTGGAGCCAAGTGATTTGGGAATTATGTTTGTAGTGTTGTTTGGTGAATTTTGAATGGATATTATGTGCTGGTAGGACCCTTATGGGTGTGGCTAGATTAGGAATGTAAATTGATGCGAATTGATGGTTTGGGAGATGTTAAGTTTATGGGGAGGTTATGGCGAAATCTCGATAGAAAATAAGTGTTTTAAGGTGACGTGGTAAACTGGAGGAGCTAGGTGTGTATGTGGTTGAGTTGAGATATTTGATAGCCTTGAAATGGTATTTGGGGACTAGAAGAAGTGGGATAAAAATCCGTAGCACAAGTGTGCATAAATGTAACAGAAAATGGGAAGATTGGAATGGGAGCAAGGAATTTGAGTAAGGAATGGACCTATGTTTTGAAGTGGCTTAGTGCATGTTTAGGGTGTTTAAACATGTAGGAAACATGTGGAAACATTAGGAGAAGGTTAGGCTTGGTTTGGAGGTTGAAAAGTGGATGAAAAATAATGTTCTGGACTAATACTGGAGTGTTCCGGGTTTGCAAACAAGAACCCAAACCCGGAACACCCCCAAAACACCCCAGAGTAAAATCTGTAGGTGGTCCGGGTTTGTAAACCCGGATACAAACCCGGACCAGGTGTAAAATTGGGCAGAAAGTGTTACGACGGTGTGTTCCGGGTTTGTAAACTCGGACACAAACCCGGACCACCCTAAAAATGCACCAGAGAGTGTTATTAAGTGTTTGAGAGGGGAAGTGAATGATAATGGTTTTAGATGTTGATTAAGCCTTGTTTGGTGAGTTTTAAAGGCCATTGGAAGTATAAACTAGTGTTGAAATGATTGAGAAAGTTGTGAGTTTAAGTACACAAAGTTAAACTGAAATAACGGGATAACGGGGTAAGTACGGGAGTAGCAATAATGTACCTACCGTAACGCCGTAATAATAATTGAACCATTTGACGTGTAATTAGTGGTTCAAGAATATGATTCAGGAACAAGGGTGAGCCAAAGAACATGAGGACCCCCGGTAAAGATAAACCCATGGTGTAAGGTATGGTTTTCTTGCAACCTGCATCCTACCGGATTACACCGGCTTGTATGCCTATGTGTTTTTCTGTGTGTTTGCCACCTTGCAAGATAAAGCATGAAATGAGTTTACAGTAATTCATTATTGTGGCGTAATTAATTCCGATACCGCTTAACCTTAGTTATGTGTTAAATAATAGTTAACCGACCTAGGTTCACATAAGAGATCGGTACTCGGAATAAACGTCCCAACCCATGGGAACGTTCTAACTACGAGCTATCCGTGCGTTATTGTATGTGTGACTATGCGTGATGTAGTGACTGTTAATAGTTGTTGATGTTGGATACTGTATCCGGGTTGTTGACATGGGATATGATTCCCTTATGTGTCTAACCGAGTTATAAAACACGGTGATGTATGTATGTGATAAGTTCCATAAGGGAACCTCTAACTAATAAGTTATATGTTATGTATGGAGAGGAATCCGGGTGTCCGGCGCGGATTGTTTGGGAGTAATATTATATATATGTAAATTAACTCCCATCCTGTTATGGTAAGGGGTTGATTTCCTTCATGGATTTCGACCTCCCATTAGCTTAGCCAAAGCTTACCTACACGACCTCCATATCGGGCTAGGAGGGAAATTATGTGTAATGTTGTTAGGGGTTGACGCCTATGTTGCTTCGACTCCCTCTATGTTATGTTATGGTTGTTTTTCTTCTTGGATTACAACCAACCACAAGCTTAACCAAGGCTTACCTACCTCTCACTTGGACTGGCGGTAGGGGAGGGAAATTGTGTATGTTGTGTACGGTCTATATGAGGCCGCCACTCAAGTAAGAAACAATGTGTATGGTTGTGCTCGGGCTTTATACCCGGCACTCCCTAAATGAAGTTCTGTACTTAAGAAGAGTGAAATAGTAAGTTGTGTATGTTATAAAGTGAAGTGTGTGTTATGTTGAGTGTGCTGACCTTGTGTATTGTATTCATTAATGGATGTTGCTTATAAGTGATGTGTGTATGAGTGTGCTGTTTGAACTAAATTCAACCGCATGCTAAGACGAACAAATAGTTGTGCGTGGCCCGTAGCATGGGGCTGCGGGATTACCATACCAGCAAAGGTGTGACCCCCTTTGGGGGCTCCCATACTTTAGGTACAAGGAACTGGAAGCCATTCGAGAGTCGGAGGGGTAGTTGTTTGTATGTGGTAGTCATGAGAATTGTGGGGATATATATAGGTGTAGTAAGACCGAAATTGTATCGGCGCTAGTTGGTAATTACTCGGTACAGTTGAATGTAAGTGTATAATGAATGTTGGACATGGAACAGGATTAATGTGTAGTTGCTCGAGAGTTTAGTCCATCAGACCGGTACGATGTATGTATGTTAGCCTTGTTAGCCACGTGGGTGGCTAACGGCGTGTAACACCAAAGAATTGAGTTATGATGTGAGTCGTGATTTCCGCTGCAAAGAGTTGTTAAGTGTGTTACTTGTAGTTTGGGTGTTACAAAAATTAAAGAAACGAGAAAATTCTGGAAAAAGGGCCGGTGAGTGAATTATGAATAGTACCGAAACCGGGTAAAATAACGAGCATTTTCTGTAAAAGACGAAAACGCTCTAACTAGTATAACAGTAGGGGCCGGTTTTTAATAAGTCTAAAGCCCTCACACACACTCACATACTAGCTAATTAATTAAGATGCAAAAAGTAAAAAGTAAACAAAGTACAAAAAAGCACTCACACTCTCTCTCTCCTCTCATTTCTCTCTTCTCTCTCCCATTTCTTTCTTCCCCACCGTACTCTCTCTCTTCCTCCTCCCTTCTTGCTTTGATTTTGAGCTCCCCACTACAACAATGGCAGCCCTCTCTTCTTCTCCATGTTCTACCTCCATGTGAGCTCCAAATCCAAAACTAAATATATATTCTTGCTCCCCTCGTCATCCTCTACACTTCTCTCTTTTAAAAATTCAAAAATGAGGAAGTTCATCTCCATGGGTTTTCCCCATTCAAAGAGAAAATAGCATCAATGAGTAGCTTGGAGTTTCCTCTCTCCATTAAGGTAACAATCTTCATGAAAAACTCAAGTTTTCTCCACCTTCCTTTGTAACCAATTTTACCCCTCTTGTAATGCCCTGTTTTTCTCTCTCTTTTGAGCATCAATTCAACCTTGCAATGGTGGTGGAATCACCTTCTTGAACCAAGGGCTAAAACCCCTCCTAAAACACTCCAAAGGTAAACCCTAGAAATTGTGTTTTAAACACTTCAATGAATTAATATAAATCTAAGGATTAATATTTTAATTACAATTGTTTTTGTGTGCTTTGGGTGATGGGAATGGAGTTTGGCAATTCCATTACCCATGTGACCGATTTGTGCAAGAAAGAGAGAAGGAAGAGAATTGGAAAAGAAAAGGGGAAATTTAAGCTCAAGGTAAGAGCTCCTTCTTAATGCTCTATTTAAATGCATTAGAGTAATGGGAATGGGTAAACAAATTAAAGGAACCCAAGTACTATATTAGTATTTTAGTATTGGAAGTTTGAGAATTTGTGAGCTAAGTACTTGGATTGTAGGCCTTGGGGCCAAATAATTGTGTATGTATATTGGTATTGGAGTTGATGGAAATATTGATGAATTGGTATTGTATTGATTGCTGGTAGGACCCTTGTATGGGTGTGGCTATATTAGGAATGAATTTGGTGAGAATGGATATGTGTGGCTAAGTAAGAAAAGTAGGTGAACTATGGCAAAATTTTGGTAGGAATTGTGCATTATTGGATGACTAGGTGGAGGGGAGAACCAAGGTGTGTATTGGAGTTAGTAGAGATGTTTAGTAACTATGGAGTAGTAGTTGTAGTATGAGAATAAAAGTGTGTATAAAGCTGTAGCAAATAGCATGTGAAATGCATTGGAGAAACAAGGAAAAGAGTTAGTGTTTGTAACCTCGAAGGTGGGGATTTGACTTGGGTATAGGTAGTGCATATGTCTAGGATGTAAAGTAATGGATTTAGGATGCTAGGAGAGGCATTGGTAGAGGGAGTATTGAATGGTAAATGTTAGAGCAAAAATCTGTAGAAAGAGGGAGCAAAAACTGTTGCATATGTTGAAAAGGAGGTAAGGAAATTGGGTAAGTGGATTGATGAATTTAGTAATGGAATTGGTGGATAAATTAAGGTATTTTAGGAAGCCTAAATGGTACTAAAACATGTGGAAATGATTAGGAAAGAATTGGGTGAGAATTGAGGTGAATTTGGAGTCCAAAGTAGATAATTAAAAGGGGTTCTGAGCCGACCTACCCCAGACTGGGTCGGTCGGACTGAATTCTATAACCCGGGTACTCTCTGCATCCGACCCACCCAGGTGACCTACCCAGAGTGGGTCGGTCGGCCTTTATAAAAAAAAGGGAAAATTCACAAGATACCACTGTTTAAGTTTCTAATTCACAAAATACCACTGTTTTTTTCGTAATTCAGCTTTAAACATACTTAAACGTTGTCCAAAATTGATGAAACTTTACATGAACGATGTTAAAGTGTTATATTTTGGTCCAATATCAAATTTGAAGTTTTTTAAGCTCATATGTGACATGTGGGACCCAATGAACAAGTCACATGTTCATTGGGTCCCACATGTCACATATGAGCTTAAAAAACTTCAAATTTGATATTGGAACAAAATATAACACTTTAGCATCGTCCATGTAAAGTTTCATCAATTTTTGACAACGTTTAAGCATGTTTAAAGCTGAATTACGAAAAAAACAGTGGTATTTTGTGAATTAGAAACTTAAACAGTGGTATCTTGTGAATTTTCCCTAAAAAAAATTTAAAATTAATTAGATAAATATATATATATACATACATATATAACCACATGTTTATGTGTATAAGTGGGGCATTAGTACTAAAGTAATGGAGCTAAGAAAGTTAGTTACACTTGAGTAAAACTAAGATTAATGGATAACGGGGTTAATTACGGGAGTATTGGTTTTACATACCGTAGTATCTTAATGTTAATAGAACCATTTGAAATGTTGTCAGTGGTTCGAGAACAACCTGAGGAGTGTAAGGTGACAAGGTAAAGTTAATCCATGGTGAAAGGTATGATTTCTTCATGCTGTTGTAAGCTATGTCGGCCAGGTATTGTAACCTTTTGAGTTATCCCTTTGTGGGTTATAACATCTCCCGTTCTCGGGTAGACTGTTTATACTCCCCCTAGTGTTTTTAGACTAGGTTTAAGATCCTTTTCAGTGATGGGTCACTCTTCAATTGGAGAACGAGACCAGAAAACCCTTGAAGTTTCTTGGGATGTCCTGGTGATGTACATACAAGTAGAACTACACAGCTAGAGCCTATAACCAATGCTCAGCACTGGAAGACAGTAATTGTCAAAAACGATCAACGTGAATGCACATTGCACACCATGAAAGACCGACGCTCAAGAGAGCTTGTAACCCGACAAATTACTTCATCCAGTGTCAACCAAGATACTTGGTAAATTGTATCATGAATGAAATAATGTGAGGTAAGCTAACCTACACATGAAACTTATATTGCAATAAAACATCTCCACATTGGGAAGATAGTAATATTGTGGTATGCCACGACAACCGTCATACACTCAAACATTGGAAACCCTCGGTGTATTCACACCATAAGGAAATGGTGCCAACAGCAATGGCAAGGAGTAAAGATAAACTACCACAGTAACGGAATCAGTAAAAACTATGTTGTATAACGAGTAAGAATACGGTGCGCAACAAGCGACCGCTATGAGGAAGTAATTAGACAATGACTCGGAGTATAAGTATGAGAAGACAGGCAGAAATATTCATTCCTATCACATAAGTGACTTACTGCCAAGTGTTTACGCCTCTGCACTCTGTATGATTGAGTGTTTCGGTATTGCACTTGTGCAGCTAATGATCTAGTGGGATAGCTAGGAATATGGAAAATGTAAATCGTAGTAAACCCTTCTTTGCACTAACGAACATGGCATGTGCCAGTTAAGCAAGCTTAGCAACAGACCATGGGCCTAAGAAGCACGAAGAGTGTAAAACACACTAACAATCACAAGATGTGAATTCCAGTGGAATAAAAAAAAAGTGAAAAGAAACTTAAGAAAGTCACAAGGACCGACGCATAGAAAATGCAAGGTCATACAAGCAAAGGACACTTGTACTGAACCAGAGAAACTGGTATAATTCAGAAGCTATTGATAACAGAGGAAGCACTACAACTAAGTAGTGACTTTACCTCGCCCGACAATAAGTCGGAGGAACTTAGTGAATAATCGTGGGAGCACGAATAGTATGTATAATAGATTGCCAGAGAGCTGGTCACAAATCTAAACTCATTGAGTTCAACCATGGTAAAAGAATACTACATTTGTTTAGTAAACCTCATTCCCACAATATAGGGATAAAAAGGCGATGTATAGCACATTAAGGATAACAAGAAGGGTGAATGACCCAAGTTATCAGGGTCGCACAGCAGAAGCTAGTGGGCCCTATCTAGGAGATAATGTACCTAGTAAGTATAATAGAATGGCTATTAATGCCTTGAAGCCTGATAGGCTAGAACCGAATTAATTATGAGTTAAATAAACTCATATAGGAATTCTTGGTACAAAGACTAAACCATTAGCATGGTTAAGACCCTTTGACTTGAGTATATTATGTAATAAACTGTAGGGAAGCTGGAATGCTTCAGAGTGCCCGAATCAAATGAACCAATGTTCAATAATAACATATGGTAGATTACATGGGCGTAATCCCTTTTAAGGGGGGTAGAGTGAAAACCGCTTAATGTAAGTTTCATGAATAAAACACATAAACTATAATGTGCATAGCACAAATGAGAATTGATTTGATGATTGGTACTTATGTTAAAAAAACATAAGTATTCATTCATATTGTAATTATGGTAATTAGGCATGAGAGATACAAATACCATAGGACGAGTATACCCATCTTGTAACCCCAGTGTAAGAGTATTAGTAAAGAAGAGTAATGAGTAGTGGGCAGAGCTCCACAAGTATTGTAGCCCTTAAAGAAGTAGTACGAATTGATTGAGAGTAGTTGATGAATGAATTCTAGGAGTAGTGTATTCCTAGGTATGTTATTGAGAGCGAATTGAGGATGACTGAATTTTATAAGTATTGTACTTCTTAGTTAGAATATTAGAGATGATGGAGAGTAATGAATAGAAGTAGCGAAGGTCGGCGAAATGAGCACTTAGGTATTGAATTTCGAAGTAAGTATTTGGGAAGTAGATTGAGGATGATTGATGGACTGAATTCCATCCTTTTGGAGATGTATGAATTTGTAATCATGACTAGGAAGAGTAAAAAGATAGAAAATGGAAATAATTTCATTATTTGATTGTTTGAAACTGATGTGGGAAGTTGAACTTGATCCTGATCAGATCAAGGGAAACCGAACACAAATTGGAGTGGAAAGATAGTTCAACACTGATGCTGATCACATCAGGGTCGAATGATTCTTGCAGCTCCCCTCAAGTGGTCACAAGAATCACACATAGGATAGAAGTAATGAATATAAATTGGAATTTGGAGTTGTGTGTTTTAGGAAATTTCTAATTAGTAGTGGTGGAAGAATTTCCCTTAGACTGGAGGATGGGGATTTGTTAGAAGTTTATACCGGAGAAGATTGTAGTATATCATATTGTATTATTCCAAGGGCAGCGGGACATAGAGGAGTCCTGTGTCTAGATGACCGGAGTGCCTGCGGGATTGTGTTGTTTATTGCATTGCTTTGGGGATAGCTTTGCATTGTATGTATATGAAAACCTTGTAATGTGGAACTAGATGGTTGGTAGTAATGCGGATCGGAATGATTGTAGTATACTTGTATGGTATGGAATGAAGAAGCCTTGGGTAACAGATTTAGGAAATTGTAAGGAGGAAGAATGTATGACTTTGGCATTAGACATGTATGAATGAGTAAGTATAGTAACCCCATAACCTCGAACAACTTTGAGGACAAAGTTCTTAAGGGGGTAGATTGAAATACCCCGAACTTAAATATAGCAACTAAAATTATTCTAATACGTATTTAAGTGCCTAATAATGCTTAAGTAATATTGGTAAGGAAAATAAATCCAAAAAGAAATAAAGAAACACTTTAAAAGTGAAAAACGCTAAATAAGCATTAAATAACCATAGGAGGTATGAGACCTCAGTTAGTGTATTATATGGATTCCTAAGGCTTAATAAGGCCTAAATAATATATGGGAACAACTCCCGAAGAAAACGGATCCAAATAATGTATTAAAACGCTAATAGAGCTGTAGCGCACGTTTTTCGAGAAAACCCAAAAACGTGACTTTAAGTGGTCAAACAAACCCGCAAAAATTATAAATCATTAAATAACAATAATTAAGCATTAAAAGAAGCTTAATAACCAATAAAATTAAAGAAACGAGAAAATTTCAGAAAACGGGCCGGTGAGTGAATAGTACCGAAACTGGGTAAAATAACGAGCGTTTTCTGGTTTCATTAGACTCGTTGGTTTAACTGAGACTATTCTCATCCATTATTCGAGGTAACTAGTCATCGGTCTAGACTGGCGTCTCTGACCTGGGTACGGAGTTGACTACTTGTCGTGTTCTTTACACTACTCGTCTACATGCATGGGGTACCCTACTGATACATTACTACTTACCTGACTAGCTCATAAATAAGTATGTCAGGCCCACATGCTCCTATCGGAGTGTGTTGTCTCATGTCTCATTTTTGTACACTCGTAGTGTTTGTCACACGTTTTGTGAAGTATTCTGTTGTCAATCTCCCTTTTTATTTGGTATTGGGGGGTGTCCCGAGTGAAATTTTGTTCTCTGGTTCCCCTGCCCAATGGGTATGATTACATATCTTGCATTAGATGTGCGTTCGCGATATTTCGCCCTAATGGTGTGGTTCATATTGTAATTGTACGAGGTTATTTTCCTCCTCTGCCATTGGTTTCATTTCTGACGTAAGTTTATTGATGTTTTAAAGGAATTTTACGACCTCTTGCATTGGCAAGTCCATGTTGGCCTATTGGTTAATAAGTTCTTTATTGGAGTGATTCTGTGTATTGACTTCAAATTACAATTATCGGTTTATTTATGCGTGGTTTAGCATTGGTTGATTGTTTCAAGCTCTTGTATTTGTGTAGGTTATTTATTCGTTTATAGCACTAATTTATAGTGCTTCTAACTTTACTCTTTTCCTGGGTTACATCCTTTAGTGTAATTCCGGACTTCATGGTGAAGATTCGTGTTCTCTTCATTTATGGAAGTCCTGATTGTAGTTGGGTTTTTAACCAGTTTTCATCATTTGTCATATCGTGTTGGGCGTTGTTGCCCTAGCAGCATATATTGGAAGGTAGTCAGAGGCAGTACTTTCGCTCTCCTTGATTGTCTTCTAATGATACATCGGGTACTTTTACTTAGGCCTGTGCCCTTTAGACTTGGTGTCTTGTATTATTGTTTAGGCTATTTGCCATCGTTTAACTCACATTATTATTATAACTGACAGTCGTCATGTTAGTAGATGACCTGTCTTTAGTACGTACCTATTTTTTTCACCTATTGTATGGCGGGACGCCAATGGCGATACCATTCCCTTAATGCGGGAACTTCGTCCTATGATCAGTGTGATCAAATGGAATAATGATTATTATTACCATAAAAGTATAGATTTTTTTGAATAACCCCACTTAATAAGGCGTAGTAATTTTTCGATATAACTACCCTATTTAATTACACTTGTTTGTGTAGAACTCTATAGTAAGAGCTTTATGTTAAAGGTAGGTGCAAGGATGTATATACAAAATTCAAAATCTCTAATATTCCCTCATCAATTATGAGGACACTTATAGGTGAAGGAAATTAATTTTCCATATTTATTTGGGTAAAAAGTTTGAACTTAAAAGAATAGGCATATGTCAATTATGTAGTAGTGTATATATTTCTATCTCGATATTTGTTCGTTCCTTGTTGGTTATGGTACTCCTTGTTAGAGTAGTGTCTTGGGTGTTAATTGCTTAAGTATTCAACACCGATTCATGTTTACGGTGCGATCGGTTCATGTAATAACCGAGTTGCGGTATATTATGTTCCACATTGGTCCTATTGAGTACTAACATGTTCTTTCTTTTCCCTGACATTTATTGTGTGTTGGGGTGTGCCGTTATAGGCATAGAATTGGCCCTGATCGTTACACGATCATACTTTCTTATACAGTTGCTTATATATTGAGGAGTGGGTTGTTATTCACGAGTATTCATATTTGGCACCTCATTCGTTAAATTGATATCATAGCTGTTCAACAGCTAGGGTACTTCGGTTCCTTGCTTTCCTACCGTCACTAATGATGGTGGAGCATCCAGGAAGCGTTACGAAGTTTCACATAAGATTGTGTCGGTCCTAAGAACTCAACACTTATTACTAGTAATTATTGGCATTTAATGTCAGTGTATGTTTATGGTGTTCGGCTTGCAAGCCGATGTTAATGATTTATTAATGTTTAACGAAGGTAGTTTGTTACGGGCTGGTATGTGCCCTTTAGTTGTAATGGTCAGACTCATCGGTCCTCCCGAGGTTTGTAGGACTCAAGTTTTAAGGGTTTTGTGACTCTATTTGTAATAGTCACGGATTTTATACGAAAGTTGTACAAATAATTAGTGGTTACCGGTAGCCATGGTGTCATACCTTGTGGTCTACACGGTTTTGTAGGATTCGACAGTAGTTGCAGCACTTGCAGTGGCAAGTGCGCGAGGTAGGCGGAATTGTTAATATATTGATCGTTATAGCACTTGCTATAGCAAGTGCACCATGCAGGATGAGTTATTGGTTTATAATTGTTGGTCTGTTTGACACTTTGTTCGTTTGAGTATGGCTTAGGCGTTTCTAGTTTGGAAATGGTAATATTATGGTTGTTAAAGGTTCGTTTCCCATCTTCTGACCTTCAGGTGCACTGCTCTGCGCTTCCCTTTGGTTAATTGGACAGGGTTTCGGTGTCTTATTACAGCCGACCCATTTGTCCTACGGATTTTCAATCCTTCTTCGAAGCAGGGTTTAATGTATAATAAAAAAAAATTACTGTGTATAAGTAACGTTTCTAGATAGTGCATAACTGTCGGGACCCCCGGTCCTTATTGAATTACTTATTCACCAGTTCTTTTCTCTATCTTGTTATTACAACAATTACAGCGATTACTTCGGTCTTGCCAATCAGGAGGGATCTTCCGTCTCCTTAGCGTCTTTCACTGTATTGCCTCTATAGGCGATATTCGAGGTATGGGCAGCGGCGGGTGGGGTGCCGCTACTGTTTCCCGGGACGTTCTCTCAACAAGCAAGAGCATCTGTTGTCGTCTCATCGCTATTTGGGATTTAAGGTCCTTCATTAACCCCCGACATGCCTCGCTTTTTGTGGCCTCTACCTCTACTCGACAACTAATATACAATATGTCACATCATTACTCGGTAATTTACCGTATTGCAAACAATAATACTGGAGTGCCATTAAGGCTAACGCTTGCATGCATTAAGCATCGCTAAGACGTGGATTCTCTAAGACAAAAGGTCTCGTACCTCACAAACGTTTCCCGCATTTCCCATAATCCTAAGCTCACTGACTTAATCCTAATATCTCGTCATCAGAGCGGTACTCCGCTCTGATACCACTTTTGTAACACCCCTAATCCTAATCCTGTAACATAGTTGCAAGTCGTAGCATAACAAAATATAATTCGTAGCGGAAAATAAACTAACTAACGTTTGGTGTTACACGCCGTTACTCACCCATGTGAGTAACAAGGCAACCTTACTCCATCCATCAACTTCAACTCCTCACCACTGTGATGACAAGATACTGAACAATCTTAAACTTACAATCCAAATCCAACTAAACAAATGAGCAACTAACCCAATACAACAAACTCCATATTACAGTACATAATAAAACTAGAAGGTGTTTATTGAAAACACAATAGCTACCCTGTGTCCCGCACTCCAGCTTGTGTCTTCACTCAGTAACCTGAAATATTTGGCCCACTAAAGGGCTCAACAAACTATATGCTGGTATGCTAAATGTAGTCTTAAATCATTTGGATCCATTAAGTCGTTTAGCCATCTTGATATTAGATTCTTTACATGTTGTACCAATTTATAATTATAATAATAACTGTAAATGTTAAATAAACACATAGTAGTTCACAACAATATCATCACACAATCAATAACCAATAACCAAAACCAATAACCAAACAAGATACGCGTTATAATTAACTGCACTTGTTAGTTGGCCTCATAGCATCCTTTTAAACCAACCACTTAACCTTCCAATTAATTTCCACCTCGGGCATCATGTTAGGACAACCCTTAATAACGTATTAATGGACAGTAGTCCCCTGGGTTCCAATGGAACCGTTGCCAGCTGACCTTATGGCCCTGGATAGTTTATTTGCCTTAAAGGCGACCAATTGGGTTTAAACCTGTGCACCAACAGGAGTGCCCTCTGCCATCATCGAATTTGGATAATGGATTCCCTTGAGTGACTCTTGATAGTAGTCCCTCGTAGTGATCACGATGCACAACCAGATAGTCGAAACTAGCTAGATTCCTCTCTTTGTAAGTTAGCTCTTTAGTCAGTGATACAATATCCAATCCTTGAGTTAAGACTATATAACAGTTGACCATCAGTTAGGTTCACATAATACCTAAAGGTCACTAGTCTTGTTTGAGTTTTAGATGTATAAACTTCCAGTCATAAGACGTTCGCGCAAAATAAAACGCAATGGTGTCGATCAATACTGTATACAAGATTATATACATAAATCACAGATATCGCTCTTAACAATTAAACACACAACGTCTGGACCTCAGGAAAATCCTTAGGACATTCAGACCACACAATTAACATACCGTGCACCGTAGTAATCGCTAGCGTGAAGATTCACGCTCGTCTGGTATTCCTCGTAGCTCGTTCTCTAGCATACGCCCTCTAATGCACTCAACTCTGGAATACGAGACTACATATTAGCTCTCTGTAATACGAACTAATTCGCTATTCTGACTAGTCGCTAATCCCCCTTAGTAATTACCTTGTGATTGTTCAATGTCTATCATACGGGTTTTAATCGATTTAGGATTAGTTAAATCATTCCCTAACTGTATTGTAATTAATATGTATCATTTGTTTACTACTTAGGATTTAACCCAAATAACCTGCCTCATTTATTAATAGGTTTGTTATTTTATATATATAATACACACTTCCATATCGTTCGTTACTATATGTTAATTATATCCTTGACTTATAAATCTTTATTCCTCCTTTCAAGTTATGAGTTGGTCAACTTGACCTCTTTGGTCAATTTAGTTGACTTGGCTAATTATGTGGACTTGGTTAATTATCCAAGTACATATGTTTATATAATTCATATTGTGACCCTCGTACTATATAACTCACTCACCATTTAATGTGTTATACTTTAACATAAGAACTTTATATTTAATGTGTTTAAATTTATCTTCCCACCTAATAACCTCTCTTATTTAATATTATATGGTTCTCAACCATATCATATAATCCATTCACCTCATATATTCTTATATGTATGAGAATTATAAAACTTATTTATTAAATGATATATCTTATCATTTATGTAAGGTGCTTAACCTTGATTGTACTATCTTTCACAAATTCATACTAAGATTATAATCCTAATGTTATGTAACATTATCTAGTATATTATTAGACCTCCAACGTCTAATTAATATCCCACCTTATTTTATAACTTTATTATCCCACCATGTGTACTATTTTCATTAATAACATTTATACTTTATAATTGTTATAACATTTTTAACATTATAACCATAGCCTAAAATTCAATTCTAAACTCATATTGTACTTACAATACATAAGTTTTATTAATCTCTAATATTCTTAATGGTGTTACATTATTTAGCCAAATAACTTCCAACCTTAGAGTTCGAATTCAATTATACTATATCTTATAAGTTGATTCCTCTCTAATCTAGTATAATCCAATCCTCCTTGTCTTTAGTTTACTAGTATGTACAAAATTACTAATCACCGTAGTACAAAATTTTTTTAATTCATATTGACGTTGTACACATGTAATGATGTGTCGCTGTGTTTTTTTTCCAAAAATGATATCTGAAAGTAAATTTACCGAAGTAGTTTGTAGTTGATTAGTAGCGAATTTTACTAGTTACTTTTTTGTTGGAATCAATACAGGAACCTTTTTTTGTAAAAAAAGTGTTGGATTACATTTTTATGTTTTATTATTATTTGACTTAAAATTAATTTGTACTGTGAATAGAAAAATACTTTACTATTTGCAGTACAAATTTTTTTTTTCACCAAACTTAGTTGAATAAGTTTGAATGTTACGGGGAGACACTTTTTTTTAAATAATAGACAATTGAATGACCAAATTTAAGTCAATATGATTAAAACAACAACTAAGTTAAAGAAAAACTAGGTTACAACAACTAATTTATAGAAAAACTAAGTTACAACAACTAAGTTAAAGAAAAACTAAGTTACAACAACTAAGTTAAAGAAAGACTAAGTTACAACAACTAAGTTAAAGAAAAACTAAGGTACAACGTTGATCCAACTATCTAACCTAGATTGTATTTGATGAATCCAAGGTCCGACAGTGTTTGGATCTTTGTAAAAGAACCACTGCGGATAGACAGGGGGAGTGGGGAGTCATCAACCATGCCGAACCTTACGAAATGACCCTGGGGGCAAATTCCTATGTGGATCTCTCCTCTTGGGCTATCACGATCGGTATAATTATCGAGCGGAAGGTATGTGGCACTTGTCATACCCCCAAAGACAGTAGAGTAGAAAACTACTATCGAAGTGTACTTTGTCGCGATCGCCAACCCCATTTCCGTGTTCATCCATTTCTCTGGAGGTGCTGGCCCTCCTAAATTCCAATGAAGCGCTCTTAACATGTCGTTGTACGGTCCTTCGTTAAAAATGACCTTGTATAGTTGATTCGCAGTGCTTGATCTCTCATATGATTGTACTGCTCTATGGACATCTTGACCTCTCACCTCTCTTTGTTTGAATATATAGTCAGCAATGACCTGAAACCACAATTCCCATCTCCACGAACATCAATATACCCAGTCATATATTGATATAGGTTGGGGTTGAAATTTTGGTAGTATGGGAAGTTGTCTAGGGGCAGGAATTGACTTGGATTTGATGATCCTCTATTACGTGATCTTCTATTTGATGGCGCTCCTTCTGACTGGCCTGCCCTTGGTCGGTTACGCTCCCAAGACGAAGGTTCCCGTCGGTTTGGTCTTGAGGGCCCGGTAGGTCTGCCAATCCCAAACTGTTCCAATGGCTCTCCTAATTGGCACACCATATCTGGGTGAAGGAAGTTTTGGATTTGCTGTAACATTTCACCATCAGAGTAGGATCATCTAACTGTGCTACCTCAAAAGCTATATCTCGCCATCTATTCTGTTCTTCCTCCTTGTAGGATACCATATCAATTGTCGATTCATGTTTCTCCCAGCTTAGGGTATACCAGAAATGATGTATATCCCTCTTCGAGCATAGTATACCACTATCCAGCATGTAGTTTAATTTACAAGCGCAAGGTAATCCATGAGAGGTTACCTTGTCACATCCACAGAGTGAGCTGTCCATTTGCACATAATTCGCCCTTCCAAGCTCCTTGACTAGTTCATCTAAGCAAAGGGTACTAACCTTCCCGATTAGGTCAGCAATTGGAACCCTCATGTGCTCTCTTTTGTGTTTTGTCCTGGCTGCCTCAAAATCCTTTTTTAACTCCCGGATGCTTATATTCACATGATCGTTAATCTTTGGAAAGATTACATCCAAAGTGTGTCTAGCACTCCTTAATCTTGCCTTTAGGGAAGAATGTGCGCTCTCCACCTTTAATACCCTGGACCTAATAAGGGTGATTTAATTATTCTAATACGATTATTAAAGGCCAAATAGTGCCTAGAGAGTATTGGTAAAGAGAATAAAACCAAAAGAAAAGAGAAAACGCTTGAAAAGTGAAAAACGCTAAAACGCGCATTTAATAAGTATAAGAGATATAAAGATCTCGTTAGGGTCCGAGATGGATTCCTAAGGCTTAGTTAGGCCTAATTAGTGTACGGGAATGATTCCTGAAGAAAACGGATCCAAATAATGGATTAAAACGCTAACGGAGTTTTAAAGCACGTTTTTCAAGAAAACCCGAAAACGTGACTTTGAGTGGTCAAACGGACCCGTAAAAATTTTAGTTGATTAAATAACTATAAATAAGTATTAATGGAAGCTTAATAACCGTTAAAATTAATTAAACAAGAAAATTCCGGAAAACGGACCCGATAAGTGAATAGTGTCAAAACCGGGAGACGAAACGTGTTTAATTTGAAAAGACGAAAAACGACCCGGGCTATTAATTCATGTGGGCCGGTTTTAATTAATAAGTATACACTCATTAATAGCTTGTTAGCTAATTAGTAATACGATGACAAAGAAATAAGTAAAGTAAAGCAAATAGTGGAATAGTAAAAGTAACTTAAATACTCTCTCTCACTTTCTTTCTTTCCTTATTTCTCACATTTTTGCCCAGCCTCTGTTATCATCTTCTTCCTCCTCTGTAAGCTAGGCGATTCCAAACAGCACACAACATCCATCTTCTCCTTCCATTATCTTGTTCATTTCTCCACCAAATCACACAAAAATTATACCGCTAGATTCCTCTCGGTGAGAGCTTCGTTTTCCACCCAACAAAATCTTGATTCCTCCATCTTCACTTCCATGGATGTTGGGGCTTTTGAAGCTTGAAGAGCTAATTTTAACTCTCCTTCACCTCCTTAATGTCTTAAGGTAATAATAAGTAAGAGTTTTGGCCATTTCAAGCTTGTTCTTGCAAATTGGGAAATTTTCCCACAGGTTGAAAATTTCCTCTCGTTTTCAGCCAATTCTCCATGCTCTTGTGGGGTGTTGGAAACTCTTCCAATTGATTTCCAAGCTATCCATTTGGTTATTCTAAGGTAATATCTAAGTTAAACTTTGAAAACTAGCTCCTTAAAATATTAGGTTGTGTGGGAAAAATCGAATTGATTTGTTGTTATGTGTGTGATGGGATATGGTTGTAGCTAGCAATCCATAGTCCTTGTGTGGTGTGGAAAACAAGAAGAGAAAGAGGGAACAAGAGAAAGAGGAAGAAGAGGAGTGAAAACCGAAAATAAACAAGGTAATGAGCTTACCTTGTGTTGGTTTATTTTCCTTGTGAAATTTATGATGGTGTTGTATAAATAACCTTGAGCTTGTGTAGTCATGATACTACAATATTGTTAGTTGAAAGAGCATTTGTTGTAATGTGGATGAGTGAGCAAAATAAACCTAGGAACTAAGCTAGTTTATATGTGGGAGCAAATTGGGTTTTGATGTGTTGTTGATGTCTAAATCAAACAGGTAGGAGAAGAGAGTTGTGAGCTTATGTAGTGTGCTGAAAATGCTAAAGAAGTAGGCAAGTGCTGTCAAAATTTCCTTGGAGATTATGAACTTGAGTGTTTTATGTTAAGGAAGAAACTAGGTGAGTTAAGGGATTTAAGTGGTTGGTTAATGGTTTGAAAAACCAAACTAAGAAGAAGAGTGTGTTAGTAGTGGAAATAATGTCATTGGAGTGCTAGGAATGGCATTATTGTGTGGAGTATTGAATGGTAGGAGACAATACCAAAATCTGTTACAAAGTTAGAAGAACAAGAGAACCAGTTATGACATTTAAGTGATTTTGAGTAAGAATTTGAGTAGAGATTAAACCTATGTTTTGAAGAGGTTTAGAGCATGTTTTAAGATGTTTAATTATGTAGGAAACTTGTGGAAAGTTTATGGAATGATTAGGGGTGGATTAAGGGTTGATTTGGGGGTGAAAAATCACCTTAATAGTAGTTTTTAGCAGGGTCCGGGACCTAGCCCTTGTATAAGGTCCCGGACCGCATCAAAAAAAGGCCCGAGAGTGAATGCAGGAATTGGTCCGGGACTTAAGTCCAGGACCAGGTATAAAAATGAGCCGAGAGTACGCAGAAGTATTGGTCCGGGACTTAGGGTCCGGACCAAGTCCCGGACCACCCCCAGAATTGTCCTGTGAGTATTTTAAAGCCTTCTAATGATGGGGGTTTGAATGTTAATGATGTTATATGATGTTTAGGCCTTGTTTGGTGACATGTAAAGGCCCTAAGAAGTATAAGAAAGTGTTAAAAGAGAGTGAGAAATGAGAACTCACATTAACAAGAGTAAAACCGAGATAACGGGATAAACGGGGTAAGTACGGGAGTAACATTTAATTATGTACCGTATGAGTTTAGTATTAATAATAATGTTTGGAACATTATCAGAGGATCGTGTGTGAACCGAGCATGGTGAGATGACACGGTAAAAGTAAAAACCCCGGTGAAAGGTATGATTTTCTCATACTTCGCGTGCTAACCGGGTTACGTTGATTTGTGTGTTTGTGTGCCGGCTTAATCAAGATTTAAGCATGAAAATAATCCATTGTTTGATTATGTATGTCTTGTTGTATGTTGAATGAACTAACATACTTGTATGCCGGTGTGGTCTAACATAGAGTAAAGACCGACTCATAGTGAGTAACGTTTGGCTAGAGACCATAGATTGGGTCGATGCTTATGATAACAAAAACGTGCAAACACACAAATTATCCGTTAAAGTATAACATTAACGCAAACATATGAACTCCCTAGAATGTGAGGAGATGTGCGGGTTGAGTAATTACCCGATAATGGTTAGTAAACCATAATGACACAATCCACGAAACAAATGAGAGTGGAAAGATAAGTGAACCTACTTCAAGAGGGTTAAAGATAGTTTGAAGATGTGAACTAGTAAAGAAGGTAAAAGAGACCTAAGGGATTAGTAGCTCCCTTGAGACATGGTCGACCTCCTATATGAGGATTTTACCCGATATAAGAAAATAACCAAAAGTATGAGTAAGTGAAAGGTATGGGTAACTCTTAAAACCTAAGATTAACCGAACTTGAGTATTGTTCCCAAAGTCATTAGAAACATCAAGAGTGATGCTTCTAGACTAAAACACATAATATTATTATAACTCCGAGAGAGGAGTGTATAGGAATGTAAGTAGTCCGAGAGTAGTCAGACATAAGTAAAAAGAGATAGGAACTAAGAGAGAGTTCCGGGAGCTAGTTGAACCTTCCCACCATGCTAGACCCAGAGTAGGGTCGAAACCGGGGAAGTAAGACTATGCTCGTGAGCCATGAGTTTTGGCCTAGTATGTATTAAGAGTAACAAGCGTGACGTAGGAGACCTGTAGTGTCTCGAGAATCTACAAGAGCTTGAGTATAATTAACCCAAGAGTGTGGGTGAGATAATGAGTATAAATAACCCAAGAGTGTGGGTGAGATAATGAGTATAAATAACCCAAGAGTGTGGGTGAGATAATGAGTATAAATAACCCAAGAGTGTGGGTGAGATAATGAGTATAAGTAACCCGAGAGAATGGGTGAGTATAGTACGGGTAGCCCAAGAGAATGGGTGTGTATATGAATAAGTAACCCGAGAGAGCGGGTGAGTTATTGAATGAATAACCACGGCATAGTGAGGTATAACCCTCATGGCCTAAGAGTAATTGATACGACTGACAACCTTGTTATGTTAGTTAGGGATTGTCTCCCATGATTGAATGTCGAGTTCTTGTGTAGTGTACATATAAAATGTAATACTATATGCATGTTGGTTGAATTAAAATGAACTCCATGCTCTCGACAAAAGTAGTCGGCGTACCCCGGTTAGCGCTCGGGGTATGCGAATTTCATATACATCATTAAGCTGAGCCCCTAGGGGCAACGTTTTTATTTTTCAGGTACACCGAAGATGTTCCCGTTCGAGAGTAGGACGGGGTCGGTGGGTTGCATGGGTAGTTAGATTTAATTAATTATGTATTGAAAGAGGTGTAAGACCGAATATGTTGTCGGCATCCATATATTGTAGACTCGCTATAGTAAAGAAGTGATTTGAGTATTGTATTTGTATTGTGTACTCGGTTGTTCCAGTTCATCAGACCGTTACGGTATGTAAGATAGGCCTGGTTAGCATATGGGTGGCTAACGGCGTTGTTTCACCCCTCGTTGTAATTAGAGTTCCGCTGCGTGAGTAGGATAATTAGTAATGGTTTAAGAGGTCATGACGAGATTAACGGTTGGGGTGTTACACCACCCTATCAAATGTTTAAGTAAGTTTTATAGATCTATAACAATGACTGTATTATCTTGAACATTACAAGATTAAAAATTTTACCTATTTGTCGTTGTGTTGCCGAAGTGTAACACATTCTTGACCCAAGCTTCCACAAATTTTTCCTGTATTTCTCCAGACTGATGCAACATACGTAATGAAAACGGGGTAGCTTCGGTATGTATTCTTGAAATTTTCATACCTCTCGTTGTACTCCTGCTCTGTGCTCGAGTAGACAACCGAAGTCCACATTCGGACTGCAGCCGCCGCCCTTCCTCTATCACCCATATAAGTCTCGGCTTTCCCCTGAATGTTCCTACTTATGTGCCACCGACATAGTAGATGATGAGATTCAGGAAATACCTCTTCTAAGGCATTCATGAGGGCCAGACTTCTGTCAGTGATAAATGTAGAGGTTGTAGTCCTGTTATACCCAGAATTTTGACCCCCCTGGGATAGGGTCTACGAGGTCCTGGTGTTGTGAGGGGCATTTTAATCAAGTAGTGAGGGATTCCGGCACGAACGGCGCATTCCATGGCATGAGGAACAGCTTCGTCATTTTCAGGGGCGTTTTCGTAATTTTTTAAGGCTCCTAAGACCTCCTATAAGCTTTCTCTCTCCTCCAAAGGATGCCCAAACCAGCTTGAAATGCTTTGATATTTTAACCCATGATAGAGGATGACATTCTAAGCATAATGGCGTTGGAATTTTGATTTTTCGAATCTCCAATAATTTTCTAGCAATTTCTGACTGAATCTGACGAGAAATTCAATTTAAAAATATTCCAACATTTAAAAAAATCTGATTCCACTTCAGAAAATTCATAATTTCCATCCTTGACACGTGGTTAAAATTTCATAGCAAAATTCCTTTGGGAAGTCACTTAATTAAAATATCAAAAAATCTTACTTTTACTAGATTTTCTATCTTTAAGAAAGTCTATATAAAGGATAGGTTTTTGGATAAAATCAGAACCTCATATGCTCAAGAACCCTAGAGAGTCAGAAAACACAGCCTCCTCTCTCTCTCCCACGTTTTACAACACCCGGCCACCCAAATCATACCGAAAATCCCCCGAAATCACCATCTAAACACGTTTTCCAATCCCCAAAGCACCAATAGTCATCAAAACCCCACAAAAACACCACCAAAACGTGAAGAACAGCAAGAACAACCAACAACCAGAAGATTGGTTCGAAATCCTTTCGGGTCTGCCATCAACGAAGCACTCGACGAATCCCGGTGTGAAGAATCATCTTGAATTCGAAGGTAAAACAGGTTACAACTCTACTTTTCTAATTCCCCATGACCTTATTAACTCTCTGTCAAATTTTGGGTTCAAACTAACCTTCGTACGCTTCTGTATTGCTGTTTGTTTAAGCTTTTGTCCAATAACTTGTTTACCAAGTTTCGTGCTTAATTCGAATTCAAATTGAGAACTTTCAATCACTAACGTCCTGTACATCTTTCAGGCTACACACCCATAAAATTTGAGCCTAAAACACCTTCGGGAACAGCCTCAACGCCGCCGTCCGAGGGCGGTCCGCACCCACGGACGTCATGTCCGGGGTCCCGGACTCCCTGTCCGTAAGCCCGGACGCCCACGGACGGCGGCGGGATTTTTAAATTCTAAAAATTTAGGTTTTCTAATAATGTCCGGGCCCACGGACAGCCAGTCCGTGGCCCCGGACTTTACAATTTTCTGTTTTCTGTTTAATTCGACTTTTATTTTCATATAGGTTAACTGGGGTCCGTGGTTTCGGACATTAGGTCCGTGGCTATGGATGGAAACAAAATTTGACCTAATTCTGCCTCCGAAACCCTAGTTTAGGTAATTTAAATTTCCACTTTAATTTTCTGTCAAAAAATGCTAAAAAACAGAAAAAAAAAAACAGAAGCTCACGCACTTAGGTTAAAACGACTCGTAATAAGCCGTAAATAAACCAAGTAGAGGAAAAACGACCTAGGAAGGGTAATGAAAGTAATTTGAACCCTAATTAAGTCGAATATCAAGCCCCCGAACCCGAACTCTCCTTTCCTAATTTGATCTAGGTTAAAATTAGGTGGCGACTCATAATAGGTTCCAGTGAGCTAGCTTAGGTTTTAATAATTATTGTTATATGACATAGTTATTAATGTTAGGCTATAAGTGGGCCTAAAACCTGATTAGATCCCAATCAAGTTAATCCACATAGGATAGGGTTTAAAATCGAGGCTCACAGACTGGCGACTCTGTGGGGATAAATTCTTAATTTTAAGAAAGAGGGCTTAACTCGAAAAATTGTTTATTTATGGCTTTATTACTTTGTTTGTTTACTTTCGTGTGCACTTTAAATTTTTGCACCCCTGCATCATATGAGAGCGAGGGTCCACACAAACTAGTTTCACCCCGGGACCCATCTAGGGTCCCCTGTCGGGGACTCACACCTTTTAGGTGATGTGAATAAGCGGAGGAAAAGGGGAGGATGTCGTCTAACCACATCCCCTTAATACCTGGGCCTTAGCCCCAAGCGTTTTCCTGGCAGTGTCCTTACCAAGCCCATTGTTTGGTCAGTCAAAGACCCGGCCGTAGACGCACACCTTCAGGTGATGTGAAAAAAGTGGGGAAGCCCAAAGAGAATAGCGTGCCAGCCCTATTCCTTTGTGGTGACCTGGGCCCAAGCCCCAAGCACCTCTCCGGATCGATCCATACCCGATTGAATTTAAACATCTAGTGAGGACATGTTGAATTTGTGTGAGCCTTGTTTGCTTGTATGATCGGTCCATTACCTAGCCTAGAGGTTGATAGGAACTTCTCCTACATTAACCTAGCCCAACCCGAATTGGCGGCTCTACTTGTTTGCGGCCCAGAGGTCCTGTTTGGTTTAATATGTGAGTCGTTCGGGCTTCAGCCCAAAAGCTTAGACTTAGGTGATTTCTCTTCTGGCCCAATTTGAATTATCCAATTAGTTCTAGGCCCAAAAAAATGAAATCCACATGAACTTGAAATAACTCACAAGGCCTGAAAATAAAATCTTTTTCGGCTTAGCAACCATCTTCTCTGACCCAAAGAAAGTTAGGCCCATTCGTGATTTAGGGACCATTCCAGCGCATGCGCTTTACTTCAGGCCCAAATACATTCCGGCCCAAGGACTCATTCCAGTCTAGGTAGACTTCTTACCATGACCCTAACCCAAAACCCTAGACCTAGGTGTCACCTCCCAGGCCCAGTCAAAGCCATCTGTGTAGATTTTACTCCAAATTCCAGTTCATAGTCTGAAAGATACTTCAGCCCAAACACCTCATTTTCTGGATATCCTGGCCCACTTGCTTTCAGCCTAAGCCTGTTTCGATCTACCTTGTGAAGTGTCATTCTCACCTTAGTGTCTTTCAACCCACTTCCTCTTGTTAGCTAATAATGGACTTCTTGGAAACAGGCAAGCCCGAGTCCAGATATGGCGGAAGAAGGAAATCCGATCAACACCGAGACCCAGTTGGCCGCTGTGCTGCAAAGGTGCAAGGTCTTGGAGTCCATTGTCGAGGAACTGAGGAGTAAGGCTAATCTCCAGGAGACAAATCAGCACACTCTGGAAAAGCTTGTGGATGAAAATCTTAATCGTAGTTACATCGAGATTGACTCTGTTAGGGCCCAAGATCCTCAAACGCGTATGGGGAAGGATGTTCCTGACAACCAACTAGCTGCAGAGGTCAAAAGGGTTTTGAAAAGGATTGAGCGCATAGAGAAAGCCAACAAACCAGCTGGCTTCGATTATTTCTCCACGGCGTCGTATCCTGAAGTTGATCTTCCCCTAAAGCTGAAGCTACCTACACTTGCTTTGTACAAGGGTTCCTCGGATCCACAGATTCACTTGGCTATGTTCGATCGGGAAATGTCCATCTTGGGGCTCAATGACATGCAAAAAGCCAAAGTTTTCGCACGCTATCTAGACGAAACTCCTCAGCGTTGGTATCTCACTCAGAAGATGAATACCAAAACCTACGAGGAGGTTTGAGAGGCTTTCCTAAATCATTTCGAGTATGCTAAGAACCTCGAGGTCACCAGAATCGATCTGGCAGGAACTTGACAGAAAGACGGTGAGTCCATGACTGACTTCATCAAGCGTTGGAGGAGAAAGGTTGCAGCGATGCCTACCAGAATGGACGAGCAGGAGCAAATCCGCATGATAATTGAGAACATGCGAAAACAACACAACCATGAGCTAAAATTTATATACTTTCCGAGTTTGGACATGTTGATGGGACAAGTCGGTATTCTAGAGGAAAGGATTCATAAGGAAGGTTTGGAGCTCGGGTGCTCAAGAAACTCCGGCAGTGGCTCCAAATTATCTAAGCCAGGACCAGAAAAGGCTTATCTTCAGACAGTAGCTTGCGCTCAAAGTAGTTTCCCAGAAGTGAATATGGTTCAACGACCTAGATCTCCGCATCAAAACCTTAGGACAATACCCTTACCACGCCGAGACTCATCACAAAGGGAATTCACCAACATTGGCCGAGCACCAAGTCAGGCGTTTGAAGAGCTTCAGAAGAGAAACCTGCTACAGCCTCTGGCCCCTCGGCCAGGAACCACTCATTTGGGGAGGCATCTTAATCAATTCTGCCACTACCATCAGTTGCCTGGCCATTATGCTGTCAATTGCCGAGCATTGAAGCACAAGATTCAAGACCTCCTTGAGCAAGGAGTCCAATTTTTCTAAGTGTGCAGATCGTTTTCTTGCATCTTCAAATTTTCCTAGTAGCTTATTAGTTAGTTTTCAGTCACCTCTGATTGTAATCTTTACGTTTCTTTCATGATTCATAAATAAAATCATAGTTCCATTTTCACAACTCCTGTACAAACCATTTTTCATTCATCGAAAAAAGAAAAAAAACAAAATAGTTTTTTAAGGAAAAGGATCACGAAGCAATCATTTTCTGACTATGCAATGGAACGGCTTGTCTCTTGTTTCTAAAAATTTGAACATGCCTAACCAAACACCACAACTCACCCCATAATATCCAAACAACCCGCAAAGAGGTTCAAAGTCCACATCTATCGAATTGTTGTCACAAACCCCAAATCAATACTGGGGGCAATCTAAGTTTAAGTTCGTCATCTTTTATCTTTTGTTTAAATGTGTGAACGAGTTCCCAAGTGAAAATCTCGCGAGAGTGTCTTGAGCGGAAAAACCATGAGCGAACGAGCGTGTCATTTTTACACGACTCTGGTAAGACCACATTCAAAGGTGAGGTAAATGGCATAACTCTGACCGAAGGAGATAATTTGTAAATTTACTCTTAGACCTGTGAAAAGTAACAAGGAACGGATACACAACTATCAGGAATGACGAAGCACCTAGGTACAACACCACATAGCCAAAAGCTTGTAGACCCTATCATTAAACCCTAGGCACCCCCGTTGAGCCTTTCGTATATCCCTTTTCGATATTATGAGCTCCACAAAATAGGCCAGCCAATGATGAATGTCCGACCCGGTGACCAAAGGAAGCGAGGATCCCGACTCTCAGATAACATTCTCATCGGTCCAAAGAAGCAATGCCGCAATCAGTGTGATGAAGCGATCCGCAAATGGTCCCAGAATGACACAGGATCAATAGAGCTCACATCAAAACAGCTCACGAAGCCCAAAACCGGGAAACACAAGAACCCCGAAGGCAAAATCAAGAAAGGATAAAACAAAAAGGCGAACCTGAAGTGCCTCGAAGAAGTCCAAATGACAAAAAAAGAGAAATGGTGTAAAGGACAACTCCAAAAGTCCAGGTCCAGAAGCTCGAAAACAACGTCAACATGAAGCAGCGAGATAACTTCAAGACAATGAAGATGAATCCGAGAGAAGACGCAAGTTGCAGCTTTGGTCACCCATTTAAGCCCCACATACCTCAAATATCCCTCCATGATCCCGTCGTCTTTCATCACACCCTATGGCCACGTTATAAGCTTTAAAGACTTCCGACTTGATAGTTGTGTGTCCAATCACGTGAAAGTAACAGATCAAATGCGTAAATCCATCAAATATCAAATTCAATGGTTTAGAAGTTATGACCATGAGCGAGAAATGAGTGCAAACACCGACCACATCGAGTGTAGGTTAGGAAGCACCACATCAAAGAATAAGCCTCAACCCTGTGAGGATGAGACTTGTTCGCACGTTTAATCAAAGAAAATACTGGGGGCAATCGATCGTTCAGATCGATTGCCATGAACTCTAGCTCGGATTGTCCTAAGGAAAAATACTGGGGACAATTGTTGGTTCCAACAATTGCCATGTCAACACCAATTGAAACCCAAAGCTTGAGCACCACCATCCCACCACAGACACACATAAGCCCTTACCACCACACACACACTCTCAAGCCCATCATAAATCACAACCCAATCCCTGGTCTATCACAAATCTGGAACACCGGCAAAAGCCTTTAGCACCACAACTAACACCACACACTTCCACCAATGGCATGTTCATTTTTCAAGAAGCAAATTGCAGATTTGAAATTTTTAGTCAGGAAATGATCATTTCACTTTCCTTTTTCATCAGGGTTTTTCTCAAGCATTGCCAAGTTCGGCACCTTTTCCTAAAGTTTCCTGTTTTGAACGAGTATCTTTCATATATTTTGATTGCATACATCTTATCATCATTACCATGTTTGGCACTCCAGTAATCAGTTTTCATCATTTGCACGAGACCATTATCTTCCTAACTCATTTTTAGTTCGAGACCCAAAACAGTGCGAGGCCCTGCAGTTTCCTCATTCAGTACGAGACCTAGCATCTTCATTCAGTGCGAGACCCATCTTTTCCTTCAGTGCGAGACCCGCCATCTTCATCAGTGCGAGACCCATCATTTTCAAGACTTTAGTACAAGACATCTTCATTCAGTGCGCGACCCAGAATCAGTGCGGAATCCAGCTTTTTCTTCATCCATTTAGTACGAGACTTCAATGCGAGACCAAGCATCTTCATCAGTGCGAGACCATCAATTTCGTCAGTGCGAGACCCATCATCTTCATCAGTGCAAGACCTATCATCTTCATCAGTGCGAGACCTATCACCTTCATTAGTGCGAGTCCGAGCATCATCATCCAGTGTGAGACCAGTACGAGACCTAGTATCATCTTCAGTGCGAGACAAGTACGAGACAGAGCGTGATCTAAGTTGGCGGGGCAGAGGCAATAAGTCCCCATCTTCATGTCAACTTCTTGGGAGAAACAACTAGTGGGCAGTGGCAATAAGTCCCCTTGGTAATCTAGAAGTTATCCCAGCACCCTAGTTGGTGGGCAGAGGCAATAAGTCCCCATAGTATACCAACCAGGAGCATTGGAACGGGTTTCGGTCCCCAGAAGCATCCGAGCATCGTCAGCATCATCAGCATTATTAGCATTTTAGCATTCTTGCATTTGCATACCACCCAGTTATCATCATTATAGGTAGTCAACGCCTTAGAATCGCTTGACATTACTTCATTTCACTTTACTTATAGGTAGTCAACGCCTTAGAATAGCTTGACATCATCTCATTCATCACAGGCAGTCAACACCTTAGAATAGTTTGACATCATATCATCATTATAGGTAGTCAACGCCTTAGAATTGCTTGACATTACTTCATTTTACTTATAGGTAGTCAGCGCCTTAGAATAGCTCGACACAATTTATCAGTTTTCGATAACATGCAGGGTCTTGGAAACATTTGAAATTTTGGGGTATCACTCAAGCATCAACTAGCCTTCTCACTTTCATTACAAAGTCTAGTTGACGGGGGGCAATCTGTTATACCCAAAATTTTGACCCCCCTGGGATAGGGTCTACGAGGTCCTGGTGTTGTGAGGGGCATTTTAATCAAGTAGTGAGGGATTCTGGCTTGAACGGCGCATTCCATGGCATGAGGAACAGCTTCGTCATTTTCAGGGGCGTTTTCGTAATTTTTTAAGGCTCCTAAGACCTCCTATAAGCTTTCTCTCTCCTTCAAAGGATGCCCAAACCAGCTTGAAATGCTTTGATATTTTAACCCATGATAGAGGATGACATTCTAAGCATAATGGCGTTGGAATTTTGATTTTTCGAATCTCCAATAATTTTCTAGCAATTTCTGACTGAATATGACGAGAAATTCAATTTAAAAATATTCCAACATTTTAAAAAATCCGATTCCACTTCAGAAAATTCATAATTTCCATCCTTGACACGTGGTTAAAATTTCATAGCAAAATTCCTTTGGGAAGTCACTTAATTAAAATATCAAAAAATCTTACTTTTACTAGATTTTCTTTATCTTTAAGAAAGTCTATATAAAGGATAGGTTTTTGGATAAAATCAGAACCTCATATGCTCAAGAACCCTAGAGAGTCAGAAAACACAGACTCCTCTCTCTCTCCCATGTTTTCCAACACCCGGCCACCCAAATCATACCGAAAATCCCCCGAAATCACCATCTAAACACGTTTTCCAATCCCCAAAGCACCAATAGTCATCAAAACCCCACAAAAACACCACCAAAACGTGAAGAACAGCAAGAACAACAAACAACCAGAAGCTTGGTTCGAAATCCTTTCGGGTCTGCCATCAACGAAGCACTCGACGAATCCCGGTGTGAAGAATCATCTTGAATTCGAAGGTAAAACAGGTTACAACTCTACTTTTCTAATTCCCCATGACCTTATTAACTCTCTGTCAAATTTTGGGTTCAAACTAACCTTTGTACGCTTCTGTATTGCTGTTTGTTTAAGCTTCTGTCCAATAACTGTTTACCAAGTTTCGTGCTTAATTCGAATTCAAATTGAGAACTTTCAATCACTAACATCCTGTACATCTTTCAGGCTACACACCCATAAAATTTGAGCCAAAAACACCTTCGGGAACAGCCTCAACGCCGCCGTCCAAGGGCGGTCCGCACCCACGGACGTCATGTCCGGGGTCCCGGACTCCCTGTCCGTAAGCCCGGACGCCCACGGATGGCGGCGGGATTTTTAAATTCTAAAAATTTAGGTTTTCTAATAATGTCCGGGCCCACGGACAGCCAGTCCGTGGCCCCGGACTTTACAATTTTCTGTTTTCTGTTTAATTCGACTTTTATTTTCATATAGGTTAACTGGGGTCCGTGGTTTCGGACATTAGGTCCGTGGCTACGGACGGAAACAAAATTTGACCTAATTCTGCCTCCGAAACCCTAGTTTAGGTAATTTTAATTTCCACTTTAATTTTCTGTCAAAAAATGCTAAAAAACAAAAAAAAACAGAAGCTCGCGCACTTAGGTTAAAACGACTCGTAATAAGCCGTAAATAAACCAAGTAGAGGAAAAACGACCTAGGAAGGGTAATGAAAGTAATTTGAACCCTAATTAAGTCGAATATCAAGCCCCTGAACCCGAACTCTCCTTTCCTAATTTGATCTAGGTTAAAATTAGGTGGCGACTCATAATAGGTTCCAGTGAGCTAGCTTAGGTTTTAATAATTATTGTTATATGACATAGTTATTAATCTTAGGCTATAAGTGGACCTAAAACCCGATTAGATCCCAATCAAGTTAATCCACATAGGATAGGGTTTAAAATCGAGGCTCACAAGTCCGCCTGAGGAGGTCCCTTAATTGTTGAAGTGCCCACACATACATGTCTGTTGATTCTGTTACTAGAAAGGCGAAGGCAATGCTGAAGTTTTTGCCTATACTCGTCATCCCGATGAACTGAACCAAAGGCATTTTTGCTATGTTTGTTTTATAGGTAGCATCAATGCCTATGACATACGGGAAAGCATGGAGCAGTAATCTAGAGGTAGGGTGTGCAAAGAAGATGGACCCAAGTCGTGTTTGATCCCCTAAATTGTGAAATATAATCATGTTATCTATCAAATTAATATGAAACCTAAAGGATTGAAGTTATTTGAGACATACTAAGTTGACTTACTTGGTTCTGTAGTGTAATCGTAGTAGTAATTGTTTTTGTCTAGCTCACTCAGCAGAGTCTGCACCATAGATCGACCATCTCTCTTTACTAGTTTTGTTTTTTGTATCCGGTTGTATATGTCTTACCTTGTTGCTGACGTTTCTGGGTTCATTGTTGTGAGCTCTGAATAAATTGCATAGGGTGGCACACCGACTCTGCTTCTCTGATCGATCATAATCTCCTCCGCCTCAGTCAGGCGTTTTCCCACAAAATGACCCTCTGCCCACTCAGCGAGATCATGGTTATGCCATCCGTGACCCACTTGCAAGAAACACCTGTAGCTTGTGTAATACCCCTTAATTCGAAAAGGACAACCACATTTCTTTGAACCAGATGATCTGCGCCGGTTGATGACACCAGGTCATGATGTCCTTCATGGTTTCCAATACCTCTCGTAAGTTATGTGGAAATCTTGGCCCGACCGAGAACTTTGAATTATGGTGTAGATATGGTTGGGATGGCCAACACTATACACCCAAGCTTTCGCTTCTTCTTTACTCTTAAAGGCCTGGTTTGTTTGAAATAGGTAACCTGTATCCACCACCGAAGGTCGATTATACATCTGTTGCATGTAGTCATCCATCTCTGCATTATGATCTGGAACGCCTTCATCAAATTCATCCCAATCTGAATCAGTGGTTGAGTCACTTTCCTGCAATAAGGGTCGAGAGAATGTTAGATGAATATTGAAGTATGAAATATTAGTGTGAATATGATTTACAAAGACAATAAACTAAATACTTACTGGGCTTGATATTGGAACATACTCATGATCAGAATCAGAAGATTGACTCATGTTTAGAGAGCTTGCACAGTTTTACGAAATTATTTTTGGAAGAGAGTGAGGAGATAGAGAGCTTCGAGAATATGGAGAGTGAGTGTGTGAAGATGAAATGGAGGAGGCATCCCTTATATAGAGGTTGGTCATGAACTAGCCACAAGGTTACAAGTACTGCAAACGGTAACCTGGTACGTGCACAGTGACCTGGTACGTGTACCTTTCCTGACAAAAGTAATTACCTATGGTAACTTTGAATTCACTTTGTACTGGAAACGGTAACCTGGTACGTGCACAGTGACCTGGTACGTGTACCTTTCCTGACAAAAGTAATTACCTATGGTAACTTTGAATTCACTTTGTACTACAAACGGTAACCTGGTACGTGCACAGTAACATGGTACGTGTACCTTTTCTGACAAAAGTAATTACCTATGGTAACTTTGAATTCACTTTGTACTGCAAACGGTAACCTGGTACGTGCACAGTGACCTGGTACGTGTACCTTTCCTGACAAAAGTAATTACCTATGGTAACTTTGAATTCACTTTGTACTGCAAACGGTAACCTGGTACGTGCATAGTGACCTGGTACGTGTACCTTTCCTGACAAAAGTAATTACCTATGGTAACTTTGAATTCACTTTGTACTGCAAACGGTAACCTGGTACATGCACAGTGACCTGGTACGTGTACCTTTCCTGACAAAAGTAATTACCTATGGTAACTTTGAATTCACTTTGTACTGCAAACGGTAACCTGGTACGTGCACAGTGACCTGGTACGTGTACCTTTCCTGACAAAAGTAATTACCTATGGTAACTTTGAATTCACTTTGTACTGCAAACGGTAACCTGGTACGTGCACAATGACCTGGTACGTGTACCTTTCCTGACAAAAGTAATTACCTATGGTAACTTTGAATTCACTTTGTACTGCAAACGGTAACCTGGTACGTGCATAGTGACCTGATACGTGTACCTTTCCTGACAAAAGTAATTACCTATGGTAACTTTGAATTCACTTTGTACTGCAAACGGTAACCTGGTACATGCACAGTGACCTGGTACGTGTACCTTTCCTGACAAAAGTAATTATGTATGGTAACTTTGAATTCACTTTGTACTGCAAACGGTAACCTGGTACATGCATAGTAACCTGGTACGTGTACCTTTTCTGATAAAAGTAATTACCTATGGTAACTTTGAATTCACTTTGTACTGCAAATGGTAACCTGGTACGTGCACAGTGACCTGGTACGTGTACCTTTCCTGACAAAAGTAATTACTTATGGTAACTTTGAATTCACTTTGTACTGCAAATGGTAACCTGGTACGTGCATAGTGACCTGGTATGTGTACCTTTCCTGACAAAAGTAATTACCTATGGTAACTTTAAATTCACTTTGTACCGGATCATCAACTTCTCCATGGTGTGTTTGGTACGCTTCCTTCGGCTAGAATCTAATTTGAATAGTGGGGGTGAATTCTTTTTAGGGAAAATTCACGATATAACCCTGTTTTCTTTCAGTAGCCGTTGGACATGTCAGTGACCGTTACTCAAATATTATAAAAGAGGGTATTAGTGTCCCAACATACTCATTCCTTACCCTGTTCTCTCAGAATCTGTCTAATTACATCTTGCTTGAACTATTCATACCTTAATTCCCATTTCGCTCTCAAAATCAAATGGAGTTTCCTTTCTGTTTGCACGTTAATTATGTAGCTACTTTTGGTCGTCATGGAGCACAATTTGATAGAAGAATGGGGCACAGATGCGTAGAAGTTACCATGCCATATCCTAGTAATCTCCGTGATCTACAACGACGAGTAATTCGAGCACTACAGTCCCTCCTCGACAGAATAAACATAACAACCATGGTGTATTTGGGGCTGGAGGGCGACTACGAGTGGACTTTTATTCATGTACGAAATGATACATCAGTTCGTCGGATGATGGAGAATTACATGGAGTATAATGATTTCATCGCTCATATTCCATTACTTGTTATTTATGATCCTATTGAGCCCGATGATGATGATTTTCAACACCAAAACCAATTTATGAGATGCGACGTAATGTAATAGCACAGGGAATAGAGAGACAAAGGTTAGAAAATAATTTGGTTATTGCGTAATTGATCTTGTTAGTTCTCGTGTTGTCATACTTTTCGGGATTTATAATCTTTGGTAGATGTTTAGTTGTCGAATAAACGTGTTGTTATAGTTATTCACTTCTAATTATGTGATTCATCATATTTGAATTTGGGGACTTATCTTTTTTAGGAATTTCTACATTTTGATATATTTCATTTCTCGTGACACACCGTATTATCAATAACAGTACAAGGGGGGACATTATCAGGGCATCCACCACAAACTTGGGGTTCCAGCTTTCATCCAGAAATTTGCAAGCCTCAACGACCAACAAAGAATTTAGACCACCCACATTTGCATTGATCTTAAGAAGCACATTTGTCAAATATTGATCGTTAACTTTTCTTTCTTAGGGACTTTTCTTTCTTAGGAATTTCTACATTTTGATATGTTTCATTTCTCGTGACATATACAATCTTTGGTACATGTTAGATATTTCATTTCAACACTATCATTCCTGAGAACACTCAACGGCCAATAAAGAATTTAGACCACCCACATTTGCATTGATCTTAAGAAGCACATTTGTCAAATACTGATCGTTAACTTTTCTTTCTTAGGGACTTTTCTTTCTTAGGAATTTCTACATTTTGATATATTTCATTTCTCGTGACATATAAAATCTTTGGTACATGTTAGATATTTCATTTCAACACTATCATTCCCGAGAACACTCAACGACCAACAAAGAATTTAGACCACCCACATTTGCATTGATCTTAAGAAGCACATTTGTCAAATACTTATCGTTAACTTTTCTTTCTTAGGGACTTTTCTTTCTTAGGAATTTCTACATTTTGATATATTTCATTTCTCGTGACATATACAATCTTTGGTACTGAAATACCCCAAACCTAGTTATGTTGTTTTAAACACTAAATAGTTTTTGTGTAACAAGACTAAAAAGAGTCTTAGAAACCTTACTAAACAAATTTAAACAAAAGGAAACACAAATGTGCTTTAAAGTCAATAAGAGCTAAAATGTGCTCTAAGCTTGGGATAAACTTGAGTAAGACCTAATGAGCTTACCAAGACTTCATTTATATACTAATGAACATATTAAACCAATTACCAAAGAAAACCAAGCTTGAAAACAAGTTAAAAACAAAAGTGCTTTAAGAAGTCTTAAAGCACGTTTTTGAAAAATTGTCTTGTAAATGAGTTTGAATGGCTAAATGTCCATCATTACTCTTAAATATATATGTGTACTATAGTATCACATTGGGTGGCTATATTAGTGGGAAATCAAAATTTCACTTCTATGTGCCTTGTATAGGTGAATAGTACTTTTTATAAGCAAATTGTAACATATGTTGTATTAAGTAATTAAATTGACAAACAAAGACTATATTACCCTCATTATACTTAGGGGCCGGTTTTCTAAGCTTGGTGACTCACCACTCTCTTATTAATGTATTAAGTAAGATAAGATAAGTAAATAAACTACTTTTTACCTTTTAACATATAAATATCTCTTAAAAGCAAATTCTATCTTCATTCTCTCATTTCCCTTCCTTGCTCACACGGTTTCCCACTCATCTTCTCCCTTCTCTTTGTTCTCTCACGATAAACCACTACCACCATTGAACACAAGCTTTGACCACTTGCTAAATCTAACTCACTTGTCCAAATCAAAAACAAATACCACCAATCTCTTCCTCTCATCAAGCTCTCATTCCTACCTTCTCAAAACTCCAAGAGCTCCATTTCGGTGCAAGGTGTTCCACCATTGAAGGAGCTGAGCTTATATTTTGACATATTATTACTCTCCTTTGCTTCTAGGTAAGGAATCTCAAACAAAAATCAAGTTCCTCCTGTTTTTGTCATGTCCGAAAATACACATTGATAGCTCATTGTGTGACTTTGTTCTAGCTTCATTTCAACACTTCATGGACTAGGGGAGTCCTCTTGTTGTATATCCAAACTCTCTTCAAAGAACAAGGTAAAACAACTACATTAATGTTTTTGAAACAATGTCAAATTAGGGTTTACAATGAGATGAAGTATAGCTTGAATACTCATTATAAAGTTTGTATATTGTTTAGAACTTGTCAAAGAAGCAAGTACTCTATGGTTTCTAAGGAAACAAGAAAGAAGTGATTTTGCAAAAGAGGTAAACCTACTAACCTAATGCTATTTTAATGCTTAGGAGAAATGAGCTTATAAATGCTTGTTAAAACTACCTAAAGAGCCAATGGGGAATGACTTAGTAAAGTGTTCTTAAGAGACTAGTAAAGGGCATATGTGTATGTTGAGTGTATTTGCAGGTTAAAGGCATATATATTGTGGAAATTCAGTGTTTATGATTTAAGCATTTTAAGGGCCTAAGTGCCATGCAATTTAAATTGTGCACATATTGTATGTGGTGTAAATTGGTGTGAAATTTGGTGAAATTATGTATGAGAGTGTCCTTGATGATTTTTGGTGATCTTGTGTGTTTAAAGGAGAAGGTAAAGTGTTAGGCATGGTAATGTTCTAGGTGAACCCATGTCAAAATCTAGGTGGGAAGTAAGAAGTTCTAAGTGTTTACATAAGTTTGGTGAGTTAGAAAGTGTAGGAAATGAATAAGGAGTTCAAGATGTTTTAAAGGAATTATGATGAACTAGGAAGTACCCTAGAGTGTAATAGGGACTTAGGCATGATCTTGAGATTTTAGTATGTACCAAAGTCATTTTGGATTTAGGTAAAGACTTAGGTAAACTTGGTAAACTAAGGAGAATGTATGAACTTGAAAAAGGATTTGAAGTAATGTTATAAGGAAATAGTTGTGAGAGATGATGCTTGGGAGATGATGTTAAAACAAGGAGAAAGCATTTTGGGATAGTAGTTACCATAGGTGAGAAACACCATCTAGGAACCTAGTATAAAATAACATAAGTGTTAAGGAATTTTTACAAGGAAATAAGAAATGTTTTAAGGAATTAGAAAATGAGTTTCATGGATGTTGTATGTGGATGTAAGGTTACCAAATGTTGTAGGAAGCATTAAGAGGCCTTAGGAGAAGTTTGGTGAAGAATTGGCAAGTTTAGGTAAGTTTAGTAGGCGACCGACCCAGGGGCCGACCCAGTTTGTGGGTCGGTCGAGCCTCTGTAAAATGTTAGGAAAAATGTTCGGTGATGGTCCGACCCAAAAGGGTGGGTCGGACATGGGTCGGTCGGGCAAGTTTCAAAGGAAGGAAATGTTCGCACATGGACCGACCCAGAATGGTGGGTCGGACGTGGGTCGGACGAGCATGATTATAAGGAGGCAAAAGGGTTTCTGTAACGGACCGACCCAGAAGGTTGGGTCGGACATGGGTCGGTCAAGGTAAGGTTCTTCAGACCCGAAGACCACTGGGAGGGTCCGACCCAGTTGTGGGTCGGACGGTGGGTCGGTCGGACCAAAACTTGTAAAAAAAAACAGAAATGAATGTGACTTATGTAGTTAACCCTAGAGTGTATAATGAAGGTAACCTAGGGTAAGATAGGCATTAAAACATGTCATACAATCATGTTAAATACTTAGTAAGTTTGGAGTTAAATAAATATTTAACCAACATTACTAATGTGTTTAGGATTCTCTCAAGGTGGGAATCAAACGAGGCAAGGACCGAGGTATGGTTTTCTTGCAGTCTGTTGCCTACCGGTTTACACCGGCTTGTGTGTTGTTTGTTTTCTGTGTGTTTATGACTTTGTAAGATTAAACCATGTAAAGAGTTTACAGTTGTTAAATATTATGATGTTGTTAATTATGACTCACTCTTCCCATGTGAGTGTCTAACAAGACTTGACCTATTATTGTGAACTGATGTTGTGCTCAATGTTGAACTACTAACATGGGCTAACGGGGGAAGTGAGGAGTCCGGTCTGTTCCGGCCACGCGTGTGAGTATGGGAGTCGATGTCATAACCGGTTCGATTCTCTCTGTATGTTATGGTTAAGTTTCCAATTTGGTTTCTAACCTTCCCTTTAGCTTAACCAAGGCTATTTTACTGACTCACGTCGGGCCACAGGGGCATACTATGTGTTTTGTTTCGGTGTGCTTGGATCACTATATCTGGGGCACCTTGTGTTAAGTTAACCGTTCAATCTAACCGGACGGTAACAAGTTATGTAACGAGCTAAGTATGAGCGTGGCAACATTCTCGAAGCTCTCAATGGGGACTAACTGTGTTGGTTCTCTTCCTAAAAGGATTTGTATGTTTGCGATGTGTGTTATGATGTGTACAATTCCCTTGTTATGTTATATATGTATGTGTTGTGTGTTTAAAAATCAATATCATGTCATCCTGACAATTGGTTGCGCGTATCCCGGTAGTCGATGGGCTGCGCGTTAGCCATACCAGCAAAAAAGTGGTATCAGAGCGAAGTATCGCTCTGATGACTAGAATACCGAGCTTAGGGATATACCGAGTTAGGAAACCTAACTACAGATACCTAAGTGAACAGATTTGGAAAGGTTAACCACTAACTAAGTGTGGAGATACCTTATTATCGGGAAGCGTTACAATCGTTGGACCGATAAGTGTGCAAGCATAATGCTAATGAGATGTTCATATAAATTCAGATGGCAGGTAGACCACGAGGGAGAGGCCGCGGGCGCGGTACTGGAGGTATGGGTGACCAGGGTGATGATACTACGGCACAGACCATGGCTGAGGCAGTTGCAGCCGCCGTAGCTCAGCTGGTACCCGACCTAGTGCTGCTATACAGCAAGGGCGACAGCCTGGAGTTCAGCCACCACCACCACCGCCACGAGAGACCAATTGGGTCAAGGCGTTGGCTGATCTGAGGCCGCCTTCATTCAGTGGGGAGACCGATCCCCGTAAGCTCGAGGCGTACATCTCCGAGATGGAGACCGCCTTCGAAACCCTAGCACCACCTGAGCAGGTCAAGGTACGACTTGCTGCATATTATCTGAAGGGCTCGGCACAAAACTGGTGGAAGCTTGTGCGCGAGGGTAGAGTTGCTGATCCGACATTCCAGTGGAGGGAGTACACGGCTCTTCTGCGAGCCAAATACTACCCTATACATGTGCAAGAGGCCAAGCGCCTGGAGTGGACACCTGAGGCAAGTGGATAAGATGACGGTAGATGAGACTTATCTCAGCCTTCATCGGCTAATCCACCTGCTACCGGATCTGGGTTACTCAGACCGGATCCTTGTGAACCGTTTCTACACGGGCTGAATTATCGCCGCTACGGCATGGCCTACTGGATAGCCACCTTGCAGGTAAAGGAATTCAGTGTAATGTGAATAAGTGTACAATGTGTTAATGTGATGTGATTTATCTGGGGGGCATAACTGACACCCTATAGGAGTGCTATCATGCCGCTGCTATTGTGGAGATCACCTCCGTCTGAGGGACGAGGAGAGTGCGCTCAAGCAAGGCTCAGAACGAGGGCCAAGGCACGCAAGGGCAGTGGGGAAGGGAAAAGAAAGTCAATACTCCCAGTCCCAGAAAGGACAGCAACAGGTGGCAAGGGCCAGACCCAGACACCACTGCTGATGAGCCTCTGCAAGCTCACCTATGCGTATGCGGCCAAGCCCCTTACGTTCTTACCCACCTAAGGGTAATTGTCTAAAGCCTGTGTGATGAGGTTAGAGTATATGTTAATAAGTTGTGAAACAGTATTAATGGTGTATTGTGATAGCAGCTAGCACGGGCTCTGGACCGGAGCGCCACTATTACTGCAAGTGGTGCAACGGCGACCACCCCGGCAAGGACTGCAAGGGTAATGATGTTCAGTGCCGGTACTGTAAAGATGGGTCATCGCGACCATGAGTGCTGGCAGAACCCGAAGTAGGAACTTCAGGCCCAAGGGGCAATGGAAGGGTAAGGCCACTGCGACCACCGATGGCCAGAAGACGGCAAACCAGCCACCCCCAGATCAGAGGTACACGGAGTCCCAGAAGGGGAAGGGGTCGGGGTCCAACAAGGCCACCCTGATGTGGTGGACCGGTCTGAGGCGCCAGGGCCCTCTTCTAGACCACGGTACCGGTCAGCCTTGTTGTTGAATGTAATAAGTGTCTGCATACCGCATTTCATGCATGTGTGTGAGTTTAAATAACAACCATGTGAGTGAATGATAAAGTATAGTGTGAGATTTACCAACTAAGTACTCTAACTTAAAGGAACTTTCAATATATGTTATCCAATCCCACCCACACCGAACCCTGAAGAAACCACCATCAACATCACGACTTTCCATTGGAGCAATGTCAGGTCATCCAGCCAGGTATGATACTTTTAAATGGATACCTGACACCGGAGGCACAGATCCATATCATCAAACGATGCGACGAACTTGGAGCAAAACCAGGAGGGTTTTACACACCCGAATACCCGAACGGAGCAAGGCAATTGAAATGATTGCATGGGTAAGGACTGGAACCCTTACACCAAGTCATATCAAGAAGTTCGAGCTGAAGATGGAGCAACAGTATCAAGTATACCAGAGGAGTTCCACGCGGTCGTTAACCACGCCGTGGGAATTGCTCAGCAAGTTGAAACGGAATCAATTCCAAGTGTAAAAGCAGATTTATGCATTGTAAACTTCTACCAGAAAGGTGGACGGTTGGGTATGCACCAAGATAAGGACGATCACCGAGTCTCTAAGTAAGGGAGTACCCGTGGTGTCTTGGTCCATTGGTGATACCGCAGTATTTGTGTATGTGAGCAGAAGCGTGCTGACCTCGCAAAGAAGCTATTGCTAAAATCGGGAGATGTATTAATCATGGGTGGGCAATCAAGGATGCTATACCATGGCATCAGAAAGATCAAACTGAATACCGCACCGTCGGCAGTGATCAATGCCACACACTGAAACCCGGACGTTGAATTTGACCTTCAGACAGTTTTAAGCCTTGTATAATTATGTGATAACCAGTATGTATTAAAGATGTTGTAAGTGTGGATCATGGCGACAGTATAAGCCAATAAATGTTGTAAAAAGGAGTGTGTTAATGAATGAAGTGGAGGTGTTTGAAGCATATAAACCGTGTTGTTACCCGATACTTATTAGTTTGCCATGAATTAGGCTGTGCACTCGGAACGGGAGGTACACTGAGTGTCTGCAATAGGCAGAAGCCGGCAAGAGCGGCACAATCCTCACCGGTACCTTTCCAGTGAATGGCGTGGATGCATCGATCTTGTTCGACTCTGAGCCTCACATACATTCATCTCGCTATCATTTGCGAAGAGGCTGGGGTTAGATGGTGTAGAGATGCCAGACTTCGTGGTTTACTCTTCCGTTGAAAGAGCGGATCAGATGTCCCGCTACTACCGAGATGCTATTGTTCGAATCAGGAGTGAAGAGTTTCCGATCGACTTGATAGAGTTCGACGGACTAGGCTTTGATGTGATTGTCGGGATGAACTGGTTGGAGCGGCACAAGGGCAGAATTCTGTGCCGAGCATCGACTGCTTCTCGGAGTCCATCTGGGGTTACAATATCTTACCGCCAGAGGGCCCAGGGAGCCTTCGACTCAGATCATCACCGCCATGGCTATGTATCACGTAGTTACGACGAGGGAGTGATGTATACCTCTGCTATGTCCAGGACATAGAGAGAGACCTGAGTTTAGCCCAGATGTGCCGGTAGTGTCGGAGTTTCCTGACGTATTTCCTAAGGAACTGCCGGGCATGCCGCCAGCACAGAGAGGTTGAGTTCGAGATTGACTTGATTCCGGGCACCGGACCCATTGCGAAAGCACCTTACCGAATGGCTCCAGCGGAAATGACAGGCTCAAGGAGCAGCTGAGACCGACTCGACAAGGGCTTTATCCGCCCTAGTGTGTCACCATGGGGAGCGCCGGTCCTCTTCGTGAAGAAGAAGGACGGTAGCCTCCGCCTATGTTTGATTATCGAGAGCTGAATGCTGTTACGGTGAAAACCGTTACCCCTTACCACGCATCGACGATCTATTTGATCAGTTAGGGGAGCATCAGTATTCTCCAAGATAGACCTACGTTCCGGATATCACCAGATTGCCATCCGTGACAGTGATATCGAAAGACAGCCTTCAGAACTAGGTATGGGCACTATGAGTTCACCGTTATGCCGTTTGGCTTATCAAATGCCCAGCAAAGTTCATGGACTTAATGAACCGTTTGTTCCAAGATCAGTTGGACAATCAGTAGTCTTCATCGATGACATTCTTGTGTATTCTAAATCGAAAGGTGAGCACGAAAGCCACCTGAGAGATGTGTTACAAACTTTGAGGAGAACAGTTGTATGCTAAATTTTCTAAGTGTGAATTTTGGTTGAACCAAGTATCATTCCTTGGACATGTGATATCTGAGGCCGGGATCGCTGTTGATCCGGCAAAGATAGATGCAGTGCGCACCTGGCCTAGGCCGAAGACAGTTACCGATATCAGGAGCTTCCTCGGTCTGGCAGGTTACTATAGGAGATTGTGAAGGACTTCTCCAGTATCTCGAAGCCGATGACTTCCTTGATGAAGAAGGATGCACCATTCGAGTGGACAGTCGACTGTGAGAGGGCTTTCGCGAGTCTCAAGGATGCTCTGACAACTGCACCGGTTCTGACATTACCAGACGGTCCAGATGGTTTCGAGGTCTATTGCGACGCATCAGGCAGGGGTATGGGTTTGTGTTGATGCAACACGGGAAGGTCGTGGCTTACGCCTCCCGACAGCTGAAGAAACATGAGGAGAACTACCCTACCCCGACTTAGAGTTGGGGCCATTGTCTTCGCACTGAAGATATGGCGACATCATTTGTATGGGTAAGTGTGACGATTTATTCTGACCACAAGAGTTTAAAGTACTTGTTCACTCAGAAGGAGTTGAACATGAGGCAAAGAGGTGGGTTGAATTCCTGAATGATTATGACATCAATTACAGTACAAGGAGGGTAAGGCAAATGTGGTAGCTGACGCATTGAGTCGCCGAGCACACTCTCTCCATTCGCTAGTCTCTCATACTGGCTTGGTTGAAGAGGTGCGGAGTGCTCAGATGACGGATCAGTATATGATGGAGGTCAGACAGAAGCTTACTGATGGCACATTCGAGGGTCGAAGTATGACTTCAGACTCCACGATGATGACCTGATTAGGCTCAATGGCAGATTGTGTATACCCAGGAGTAGCGCTGAGCTGAAGGAGCGCATACTGAGTGAATCCCATTGTTCTACTACTTCGATTCACCCCGGAGCTTCAAAGATGTACAAAGGTATGAAAAGATATTTCTGGTGGGCTGGAATGAAAAAGGATGTAAATGACTATGTGTTGAGGTGTCTCACTTGTCAGAAGGTCAGTTTGAGCACCGACGGCCTGGTGGTATGGTGCAGCAATGCCAGTGCCGGAGTGGAAGTTCCATGACATATCTATGGACTTCGTAGTAGGGCTTCCGCCTACAAGGGAGGTCTGAATAGATTTGGGTGATAGTTGACCGACTGACCAAGGTGTCTCGATTCATTCCGATGAAGGACACCTGGAAAGTGGCAAGATTGGCAGAATTGTTCGATATAAGAGATTGTTAGACATCATGGTGTACCAAAGACGATAGTATCTGACAGAGATACCAGATTCCTATCCAGATATTGGAAGTCTACACGAGAGGCACTTGGTACTGAACTGAAATTGAGTACGGCGTTTCACCCACAGACCGATGGTCAGAGTGAGCGCACCATACAGACACTTGAGGATATGCTACGTGCATGTGCACTTGACTTTCAGACCAGCTGGATTGATAAGTTACATCTGATCGAGTTTAGCTACAACAACAGTTATCATGCATCGATCAAGATGTCTCCCTTCCAGGCATTGTACGGTAGACCATGCCGCACGCCATTATGCTGGGATGAGTCGAGTGAGACGGTCATTATAGGACCAGAGTATCTTGAGCAAGTTCAGGCAGAAGTTCGCCAGATCAGGGCTAATATGAAAGCAGCTCAGGATAGACAAAAGTCGTACGCAGATGTGCGCCGACGTGACCTGGAGTTCGCCGTGGGCGATCAGGTATTTTTGAGAGTATCCCCCATGAAGGGAGATTTCGTTTTGGCCAGAAAGGCAAGTTGAGCCCAAAGTATGTGGGTCCTTATGTTGTGACGGAGCGGATCGGCCCGGTAGCTTTAGACTTGATTTACCCGCCGAGCTGGGCAAGGTACATGATGTGTTTCATGTGTCCCAGTTGAAGAAGTATATGTCTCATCCGTCTCATGTACTTCAGCCTGAAGGCTAACTTTAGAGCCGACCATGCGATCAGTGGAGACTCCGGTACGGATTCTGGACACTAAGACTCGAGACACTCGCCATAAGTCCGTGAGACTGGTGAAGGTTCTCTGGTCTAACCAGGACGTTAGGAGGCCACTTGGGCTGGAAGATAAGATGAAGGCGAAGTACCCGTCGTTGTTTACTTCTTAGTATTCGTATGTATAGGGTACGGGGCGTACCCCTATTTAAGGGGGGTAGAGCCGTTCGGTTATGTATATGACATGTATTTGAATACATTGTCTGTGTTGTATTGTCATGTTGTTAATGTTGCAGACCGCTGAGTCTGAATGATGTTGTGATGTTTTGTTTTTGGACCACGTGTCCGATATGATGTAAGATGTTGTTAATGTGATATAGAAGTGTTGTTAATATGTGTTCTCATGTTCTAATGTTTAAAGTTATGTGGAATATGAACTTTGGGGACAAAGTTCTTTTAAGGGGGGTAGATTGAAATACCCCAAACCTAGTTATGTTGTTTAACACCTAAATAGGGTGTAACAGACTAAAAAGAGTCTTAGAAACCTTACTAAACAATTTAAACAAAAGGAACACAAATGTGCTTTAAAGTCAATAAGAGCTAAAATGTGCTCTAAGCTTGGGATAAACTTGAGTAAGACCTAATGAGCTTACCAAGACTTCATTTATATACTAATGAACATATTAAACCAATTACCAAAGAAAACCAAGCTTGAAAACAAGTTAAAACACAAAATGTGCTTTAGAAGTCTTAAAGCACGTTTTTGAAAATTGTCTTGTAAATGAGTTTTGAATGGCTAAATGTCCCATTACTCTTAAATATATAGTGTACTATATAGTATCACATTTGGGTGGCTATATTAGTGGGAAATCAAAAATTTCACTTCTATGTGCCTTGTATAGGTGAATAGTACTTTTTATAAGCAATTTGTAACATATGTTGTATTAAGTAATTAAATTGACAAACAAAGACTATATTACCCTCATTATACTTAGGGGGCCGGTTTTCTAAGGCTTGGTGACTCACCACTCTCTTATTAATGTATTAAGTAAGATAAGATAAGTAATAAACTACTTTTACCTTTTAACATATAAATATCTCTTAAAAGCAAATTCTATCTTCATTCTCTCATTTCCCTTCCTTGCTCACACGGTGTTTCCCACTCATCTTCTCCCTTCTTCTTTGTTCTCTCACGATAAACCACTACCACCATTGAAACACAAGCTTTGACCACTTGCTAAATCTAACTCACTTGTCCAAATCAAAAACAAATACCACCAATCTCTTCCTCTCATCAAGCTCTTCATTCCTACCTTCTCAAAACTCCAAGAGCTCCATTTCGGTGCCAAGGTGTTCCACCATTGAAGGAGCTTGAGCTTATATTTTGACATATTATTACTCTCCTTTGCTTCTAGGTAAGGAATCTCAAACAAAAATCAAGTTTCCTCCTTGTTTTTGTCATGTCCGAAAATACACATTGATATAGCTCATTGTGTGACTTTGTTCTAGCTTCATTTCAACACTTCATGGACTAGGTGGAGTCCTCTCTTGTTGTATATCCAAACTCTCTTCAAAGAACAAGGTAAAACAACTACATTAATGTTTTTGAAACAATGTCAAATTAGGGTTTACAATGAGATGAGCTTATAGCTTGAATACTCATTATAAAGTTTGTATATTGTTTAGAACTTGTCAAAGAAGCAAGTACTCTATTGGTTTCTAAAGGAAACAAGAAAGAAGTGATTTTGCAAAAGAGGTAAACCTACTAACCTAATGCTATTTTAATGCCTTAGGAGAAATGAGCTTATAAATGCTTGTTAAAACTACCTAAAGAGCCAATGGGGAATGACTTAGTAAAGTGTTCTTAAGAGACTAGTAAAGGGCATATGTGTATGTTGAGTGTATTTGCAGGTTAAAGGCATATATATTGTGGAAATTCAGTGTTTATGATTTAAGCATTTTAAGGGCCTAAGTGCCATGCAATTTAAATTGTGCACAATATTGTAATGTGGTGTAAATTTGGTGAAATTATGTATGAGAGTGTCCTTGATGATTTTTGGTGATCTTGTGTGTTTAAAGGAGAAGGTAAAGTGTTAGGCATGGTAATGTTCTAGGTGAACCCATGTCAAAATCTAGGTGGGAAGTAAGAAGTTCTAAGTGTTTACATAAGTTTGGTGAGTTAGAAAGTGTAGGAAATGAATAAGGAGTTCAAGATGTTTTAAAGGAATTATGATGAACTAGGAAGTACCCTAGAGTGTAATAGGGACTTAGGCATGATCTTGAGATTTTAGTATGTACCAAAGTCATTTTGGACTTAGGTAAAGACTTAGGTAAACTTTGGTAAACTAAGGAGAATGTATGAACTTGAAAAAGGATTTGAAGTAATGTTATAAGGAGATAGTTGTGAGAGATGATGCTTGGGAGATGATGTTAAAACAAGGAGAAAGCATTTTGGGATAGTAGTTACCATAGGTGAGAAACACCATCTAGGAACCTAGTATAAAATAACATAAGTGTTAAGGAATTTTTACAAGGAAATAAGTAAATGTTTTAAGGAATTAGAAAATGAGTTTCATGGATGTTGTATGTGGATGTAAGGTTACCAAATGTTGTTAGGAGCATTAAGAGGCCTTAGGAGAAGTTTGGTGAAGAATTGGCAAGTTTAGGTAAGTTTAGTAGGCGACCGACCCAGGGGCCGACCCAGTTTGTGGGTCGGTCGAGCCTCTGTAAAATGTTAGGAAAATGTTCGGTGATGGTCCGACCCAAAAGGGTGGGTCGGACATGGGTCGGTCGGGCAAGTTTCAAAGGAAGGAAATGTTCGCACATGGACCGACCCAGAATGGTGGGTCGACGTGGGTCGGACGAGCATGATTATAAGGAGGCAAAGGGTTTCTGTAACGGACCGACCCGAAGGTTGGGTCGGACATGGGTCGGTCAAGGTAAGGTTCTTCAGACCCGAAGACCACTGGGAGGGTCCGACCCTTGTGGGTCGGACGGTGGGTCGGTCGGACCAAAACTTGTAAAAAAAAACAGAAATGAATGTGACTTATGTATTAACCCTAGAGTGTATAATGAAGGTAACCTAGGGTAAGATAGGCATTAAAACATGTCATACAATCATGTTAAATACTTAGTAAGTTTGGAGTTAAATAAATATTTAACCAACATTACTAATGTGTTTAGGATTCTCTCAAGGTGGGAATCAAACGAGGCAAGGACCGAGGTATGGTTTTCTTGCAGTCTGTTGCCTACCGGTTTACACCGGCTTGTGTGTTGTTTGTTTTCTGTGTGTTTATGACTTGTAAGATTAAACCATGTAAAGAGTTTACAGTTGTTAAATATTTATGTTGTTAATTATGACTCACTCTTCCCATGTGAGTGTCTAACAAGACTTGACCTATTATTGTGAACTGATGTTGTGCTCAATGTTGAACTACTAACATGGGCTAACGGGGGAAGTGAGGAGTCCGGTCTGTTCCGGCCACGCGTGTGAGTATGGGAGTCGATGTCATAACCGGTTCGATTCTCTCTGTATGTTATGGTTAAGTTTCCAATTTGGTTTCTAACCTTCCCTTTAGCTTAACCAAGGCTATTTTACTGACTCACGTCGGGCCACAGGGGCATACTATGTGTTTTGTTTCGGTGTGCTTGGATCACTATATCTGGGGCACCTTGTGTTAAGTTAACCGTTCAATCTAACCGGACGGTAACAAGTTATGTAACGAGCTAAGTATGAGCGTGGCAACATTCTCGAAGCTCTCAATGGGGACTAACTGTGTTGGTTCTCTTCCTAAAAGGATTTGTATGTTTGTGATGTGTGTTGTGATGTGTACAATTCCCTTGTTATGTTATATATGTATGTGTTGTGTGTTTAAAAATCAATATCATGTCATCCTGACAATTGGTTGCGCGTATCCCGGTAGTCGATGGGCTGCGCGTTAGCCATACCAGCAAAGGTGCTGACCCCCTCGGGGGCTCCATATTTTTATTGCAGGATGAGGATCGAAGAGGCAGAGTGGCTCTAGTTCCTAGAGAGTAGATTACTTTTGAAGTACTTTTGGATGTTTACCCGGGTTGCGCCTGTGCACCCGTGGCGTATTATATACTTGTTGGTGACGGTTTACAGTGAAGTATACAGTGATGGATCTATGTAAATACTCGGTATTATATTGTTATATATATGGTTGTTAGTTCTATGCTCGGGAGTCTGATCATCAGACCGGTACGATTGTATTTATTCAGCCTTGTTAGCCACGTGGGTGGTTGACGGCATTGTAGCACCAATCGTTTAGTTACCGTTTAGTTGTTTATTTTCCGCTGCGATTCCAAGTATAGTTATGTGCGTAGTAGGGGTGTTACAGGTACATGTTAGATATTTCATTTCAACACTATCATTCCTGAGAACACTCAACGACCAACAAAGAATTTAGACCACCCACATTGGCATTGATCTTAAGAAGCACATTTGTCAAATACTGATCGTTCACTTTTCTTTCTTAGGGACTTTTCTTTCTTAGGAATTTCTACATTTTGATATATTTCATTTCTCGTGACATATACAATCTTTGGTACATGTTAGATATTTCATTTCAACACTATCTGAAATACCCCTAAATTAATTTAAATTAATTTAGGGGATTTCTTTTATTAAAAATTAAATTATGGTATGGAATAATGAATATTAAATTATTATATGGAGTTGTGAAATTTATTTAGGGGTTTTCTCCTATTTAACCCTAATTATTATCATTATTATATAGTATTATGAATTTAATAATAAGATTTATAAGTCAATAAATCTTGGGAAAATTTTAAACACTCCAAAATATTATAAAGATTTTAGGAAGTGTTGGAACATTGTTTTGAAACATAAAAGTCAATATAAAATTCTAGAAACCTTAAAGCTTATTAAGCCTTGCTAGAGTTGACTTTTTGAGAATGGTCAAACCAGGCCATGAAACCTATACCAATAAATAGGTTATGAAAAACCATGAAGATCGATAAAAGAACATCAAAAACGGATCATCCTAGCCAAAGTTATGCTAGATTGAAGTTTTGAATCAAAATTTTAAGAAGTGCCACGTGTCACTCTGTAATGGGTCGCCCACACTTAGCCGATTTCCTTCCCTGATTTTCGTAACCGATTTCACTTCCTAGCCCTAACTTTAGACGGCTATAACTTTCACATAACTCAATATTTTTCCATGTCGTCTTCACCACTCTCTTCTCCTACAATTCCTCTTTCCAACCATTACTCATACAAACCCTAGATCCTTCTGAGTCAACCGGAAAATCGAGCCAAAGTAGCCACCTTGCGAGACTGTTTCCAGAATTCCCTTCGTTTTCAGGTAACTTGCGTCGATCATAACTTCTTCGTTAATCAACCAAAATTCGATTTCTTTAGCTCGTTGTAAAGATCTCTAATCCCTCTACAATATTCGTGTTTATGCCCAAGTCTAAATCGCAACCAGTTGGGAGATATAGAGGTCTAAAGTTTCGGTTTCAACAGCACATAAAATAACACCGAAACAGAGAGGTAAACTCGTGTTTTGTAGCTTCAATATCTTTTTGTATGGTGCAAGTTAGGATTAGTTCTAGTTATCAATGTGTAGAGCTAAGTTTCATCTTTCTATTGAGCCAATTAACAAAGCCTAAATCGATCTGTACAATAACTTATAGATCCTCGAAGTTGGCTTCACGAACTGATCGGAAATTCGAGTTTTTCCAGAACCCGTTCTCGAATTCTCCTCCGATATTGCAATTCCGGTGAGTGTTTCCTCAATTCTTCCGTTGTTGCTAATCTATACTTCATTGTCGTCCTAACCCATGTGCCAATTTAGTCAATTTCGTGTTAGGCTAGGAGAATTTGGAGGAATTGTATTCGATTTTATTCTGTACCGAGATAAACCCTAACTTTCGAAATCGAATTCGAATCTTGATGAACACTGCATTATAATTGGGGAAACCGGTACCAATAGAACCGAAATTTGATTACGAATCCATAGAAACAAGAATCACGCGATTTCGTTCTGTAGATTGTGAGGAATCGTCGATTTAGTACTCGACTGGGTTTAACTCTGCGCTGAAGAACTCGGGGATTTAGGGCCGTCCGATCGTAGTTATAAGATTTGGACGGCCGAGATTAAAACATACCAGAATTAGTTTATAAGGGTTTTAGTAAATTCCAGTAAATAGTCTTAACTTGTTGGGTTAATTTAAATATCTTCCCGAATGTATTTTGACTTGAAATTTTAACCATAGGTTCCTTATTTTATCTAGTTTATTTTGATGTAAATTATTATGGTTTTCGAGTTTTTAAACATAAGTTATGATTTTTACAAGTTACGGGTTTTCTGAAATTATTTGGCTAAATTAAAAAGATATTTTTATGAAATAAAAATTTTATAATATGTCTAAAATGTTATAGTTACTGTATATTAAGTTTGGGAATTTTTGGGCAACGGGAAAAGGTTTTAAAAATTGTGTTTGTGAGTTTTTCATAAGAATAACTTATAATATATAGTTTTTAATGTAATCAAAAATTAAAGTATAGTTGATTAATGAACTTTATAGGTTGGGGAAAATATAATAAGACTAATTAAAATTTAATACAGTATGTTTATAAATATTTTGGGTATTAACTTTAAGTGAAGTAAAAATTGTTACATATATTTATATATATATTTTATGAGAGAAATAAATAGAAACTTATATTAAATCAAGGAATTTAACTAAACTACATTTTATTTATTATATATGATATGGAAGCTAATATGTTTAACTAAAACTAAGGGAAATACTTTATTTTATAAACCATAAATCAGTTTTGGATATGTCTAAAAGATATTAGATATAATTAAGTACAATAGAATTTCTTAAAGAATGTTCTGGATAAATCTTAATATATGTAGGTATATGTATATATATATATATAATACAATAAAAATAGACAAAGGAAATAACATTCCTTGTGAGAAATATAATAGGAAGGATATATATATATATATATATATATATAATAAATAAAATAAAAGGAATAAATACCTTATAGAAAATAGGATATGAAGGAATTAATGAGTTAAACTAAACTCTACATGATACTAATAAAAGAATATTATGAGGTGGTATTAATTTATGGTTATAGGTTGAGTTTTTAGTTATCTTTGAATTTCTAAGATTTATATAAACAGTATTTAAATATACGTATATATTTAGTCAATGACCACAATGTAAATCTATAATTTGGTTAAGAAATTAATAAGTTGAAATTTAGGAATATTTGGAATTAGTTTACATAAAGCGTTACACAAATAGATCTTATTATATAATTAATAATAAAATGAATGAAATACTTTTACATTTAAATGTTCTTATTATATAAACAATAGTAAAATAAATGAGTTACTTGTACATCTAAATGTGAAGAGGATAAATAAGTCTAGATTTAATTATTTCTTAATATTTATAGTATTGAGTAATAACTTAATATTTTAAGATAAAATCATTAAAAGGGATTATGATATAAACTACATTAAACTATGATTAGGAATTTAATCTAATAATAATCCTTAAGTTTCTTACAACTAGTTAAGCCATATAAATACATTTAACACCAATATCAGGATTGAGTTTATAGTTAAGTAATGTATTAGTAGTTAGAATTTATAAGGAGGTTTGTAAATAGAAATTAGATACTTAAAATCTTTAAACCTTTAATTAGATGAAATTAGGTTACATAAGAGATTATATTGATTTACCTTTTGACACTGGAAATATTAATGTGTCATTTGAATATAAGGTATGGAGATTGTTCAGAATATTTATCTTATTAAGTAATTGACAATTTCACTTACGAACTAGAATTTAATTCTTTGATAAATTCTACCTCATGCTAAGATATAATGTCCATCCTAAATACAATAAAGCAAATTAATTTGTTAAGTTATTTCTTTGAAACCTTAGGTTTTGTACAGCAGTTTAAAACGTATTTAAGGTTTAAGTTTATTGAAGTTTAGTACAAAAGGATTGTACATAGTCTATAGAGAGAATGTGTGTTAAATAAAACATTTAGGAGATTAAAGGTAAGTAAAAATACATAGAAGGTTATATTTAAACACCTTATTATAAAGATATGGTTAAGTAAATAATATACCTTGTGGATACTAAATGTGAGAGTTCGATAAGTTTGAGTTAACTATAATATGGTTATTTCAAGTTGAAAAGTAATTTAACAACTTATGACAAGATTAATAGATGGTTGTAATTAAAGGCCATTCTGAACTAAAGATAAGATAATTGAGTTTAGTAGCTCAAATAAGTTATACTAAAATGCATCTACAACACTACGATTTCCGTATACGGGATGTAGATCTTAATTAAGTTAAGGGGGAAAACTTAGTTATAATGGATTATCTAGTAGATATTGATAAAGATACATAGTCAATAAATTGTGAAATAATAGTATAGTATTCTAAGATAAACCCATCATTGGTCATAACACGATGTATGTCCTAAAGTAAGAATAAAAGTATTGAGCTTAAGAATTGTTATTGAAATTCTAAGATTGATTGAATAACGTATAATGCACTTATGTTATAAAGGTCTTTAATGTGAGAATTATGGTTAAGTATGGGTAAAGTGGATAAGGGTGGAACAATTAACAAGTGTTAATAAAATATATTCCTTGGTCTTACAACCTTGAGTTATACAACATTCTAGGACAAGTCAAAGGTTATTCATAGCATTTAAGTGAGGGCTTAAAAGACAATTGAGATTTTGAAATAAGAGTAAGGAGTTTATTTAAGTGTAGCATAGGCTACAAGTGTTTGATGATAGACTACTTTTAATATTCTTCAGAGTACTGTTGATTGTTTGCGCAAGTTGATTAGAACTGCTACAACGTTACCCAGGTACGATTTCTCGTACTCAGCTTGACGTGTTTTGGACTTTATGGAATGTTTGTACGATTTCTCGTACTCAGCTTGTTGTGTTTTGGACTTTATGGAATGTTTTGTACGATTTCTCGTACTCAGCTTGTTGTGTTTTGGACTCTATGGAATGTTTTGTACGATTTCTCGTACTCCGATCTTTTTGCTGATTGACTTGTGGAATGTTTTGGAAAACGCTAACTGACTTTAAGAGGAATTTCTAAAAAGGAATTGGTTGTGTGACTAACTCAGCTTGTGTGACTAACTGAGCCTTGGATGTGAAACTTACAAGGGTATTGGTTCCTTCTATCTGGTGCCCCGTTAGACATTGGCTGCTTAGGGTTTACGCTTCTGCACTCTGTAGGACTGAGTGTTTTGGTATTGCTCTGGGTAGTTGGTGATCTAGTGGGAATATGGGGAAAGTTATTCTTGGTATTGAGTATGGATTATTTCTAATAAGTGGTGCACACACTTTTCACCGATGACTGAGAACGGGTCGGTGGCAGCGGAGGTCTGCTATACCTCGCCCTTTGTGGCAACTGACAGCGGAGGTCTGTTTACCTCGCCCTTTGTGGCAACTGACAGCGGAGGTCTGTTTACCTCGCCTTTGTGGCAACTGACAGCGGAGGTCTGTTTACCTCACCCTTGTGGCAACTGACTGGCGGTGGGGGCCATCTCTCCCAATGGGTTTTATTCCACTCTCGAGTTTTGGGTTCTTGGAGCTATTTTGTCATTCCTAGTCCTTTGTGACTATCTGGGTTTTTCTACTCCTAGCGGGAATTGGGTTTAACTAAGGAAATGGATGCTTACTAACTATGTGGTGTGACTACTTAAGTGGATGACTTGGTTTGGAAGTTCTTTATCTCTATCTTTGTCTTGTTTTCTTTTCTCTTTAACTTGATTGTTTTGAGGTGCTTTATCTCTGTTTTACTTTTAAGGGTTTGTTTTCATGTTACTGTTTATTTTGAAGAGTTATGTTTTATAAGTTTGTTTTTTTGGAGAATTGTACCAGTTCCATTCCAGGGAACTGACTCACCCCTCTCGGGGTGGGCTGCTTGGTTTCATCTTGCAGGTACAAATTGATTTACAGGTGGCCACGAAGAGCATGAGTGATTGGGATGGGATTAGGTTTATGGAGAGTGAATGTATTTTATTATTGTTATGTTTATGTTAAGTTTTCTCGAAGTTCAGACCGTAACTTAGTTAATTGTAATGGTTGTAATTGGTGAGGTTGGTACCGGGCGTTTGGAGCCCGATGGTCTGTAGCACCTTTAGTTTATTTTCCGCTGTTGTTTTATTATTATAGGGGTGTTACACTATCATTCATGAGAACACTCAACGACCAACAAAGAATTTAGACCACCCACATTGGCATTGCAGAAACGATGCATTTCTAGAAAAAATTTGGCATAGTCTCCCCTATTGTTCTTATCACCACCGGTTCTAAGAACCTCCACAAAATCAACCAACAAATCATCAACAAGGTCACCAGCATTGTCAGCAATAATTCCACCATCACTAAGTCCACCAGAAAAAAACTACAACCACACAAATTGTACTAGCGTCTAACACACCAAGTAAAAATGGAAGACAACAAATAGTTCCAAGATGATACTAAAGTTAGGGAACTGACCCACCCCTCTTGGGGTGGGCTGCTTAGTTTTATCTTGCAGGTACGAGTTATTTTACAGGTGGCCACGAAGAGAAAGAGTGATTAGGATGGGATTAGGCTTTGAGAGTTTATGTGTTAATTTTTTTTATTTCTGTTAAGTTTTCTCGAGGTTTAGACCGTAGCTTTTAAAATTTTATAAGTTGTAATTGGTGAGGTTTGGTGTCGGGTGTTTGGAACCCGATGGTCTGTAAACGTCAGTAGAGATTTTATATTCCGCTGTATTTATTGTAAATAGGAGCGTTACAGAAAGTGGTATCAGAGCGTAGTTACGCTCTGAACCCGAGAAAACAAGCCGAGTGAAATACTTAGAATATAGGTGCACTTAAAACTGGGGAATTGGGGTAGAATTGGGAAGTGAGGATTCCAGTAAGGCACGACTCCTAACCCTTCTTAGATTAGTGAATGATTCCTTTATACAGTTTTCTTTTTATGAATGTCTATAGAGAATGGTGTGCTGTTGTTCTGTTCGAACATTAAACTACAGTAGAAATATAGGTTGGAATATCATCTATTGAGTATATTAAGATTTTGGTTGGGATAAATCATATATTAAGCTATTTTCAAAAGCATACTTATGGAGAATACATGGCTAAGAATACAATTCCTTAAGAGCAAGTACACATGCTCCTAGAAATTTTAAAGAATACCTTTGTTTGGAAACAGTATACAAATGGAACTTTAAATAACTAAATTAGTATTAATATTATGTGAAAGTACTTCAACTCCTTTAAAGTTTGAAAATAAATCTCAAGAATTACTTGGTACAAATGTTGCCTAAAGGTAATGTTTGGATAAATCTTAAGTCTAGAAAATTATTAAGTAACAAACACTAGTAGCATACACCCGAACCCATAAACCACACTAAAACTCTATGCTAACTTTAGAAAGAAAACACCTAAACCTAACACCCTACGGGAAGTGCCTGGTGCGACGAACTCCTAGGCTGAAAGTAGTGGGGGTGCACACCCACTTCTGAAGTTTAGGGGCTAGACAAGCCTTGTCATCTAACCGTAAATAATCTTCTACGCAGGTGATGGATTGTGTTGAACTTGAGGGGAAGTGGTGGTAAGACGTTACCATCATGAAATCTTGAGCTAGGCATATTTCATTACTAGCCACACTGAACAATTCAAAACTTATATATTAGGATCCAGTACTATATTCATACATGTAAAGAGTTTACCGGGTTAAATCCTTGGTGAAAAATACTTACCTATGGAGTGAAAACACATGAGTAATAATAAACTAAATACTATTGAGCCTTAAATACTTGAAGTATTGAGTGTCTAGTGAAAAATTGAGAGTTACTTAAAGATTTGGAAATCCTCATGTTTATTTTGAAGTTTAAAGAGTGATATTTACAAAAGCCACCATTGTTTAAGGGAGTACTAAGATTTAATAATCAGAAGAATATTTACATAGAACAAACCTTAAGAAAAATAATTATCAAGAGTGAGTGAGTTTTCGTTAGACTAATTCATTTGACTCAAAAATTTAAATATAGAGTCCCTACCTTAAAAAAATAAATTTTAAGATAAAGAAATCAGATTTTTGGGAGCTACATTATAATTAATAAGAACTTCCTAAAACTCTGTCTTGTGTGAAATTATGTAAATATATAATAAGTAAATTTTATGAAGTAAATACCTAATGGTTCGTCTAGAATACTATAGTTAATTATAAAAACAATTGAACTTGAAAAGTCACAGAAAATATTTATTTTATAGAGTTTTAACATATGGTTGGCTAATAAACCCTTGAAGATAATTTTGAAAGATTATCTAGGATTATTAAATGATCTGAAATATTATTTTAAACTACTCAAGTGTGTTACACCTGAGTTGTAGCTTGTTAATATAATTGATATGATAAAATGAACATATAATGGACATATAATGAATGGATAATAATCATAAGATAAAATTTTATAACAGTTAAGAAAATACAAATACAAAACAATCAAGAGATACAGATATATGTATATATATATATATATCGATCGCAGATAAAATCAACGGTGCAATAAAATTTACAACAAAGCTGGTTAATAAGGTGTTGAATTCTTTGAATGTGTCGTTAGTAGCGGTACGAGGGCGTACCTTAGCTCTTTTAAGGGGGATATACTGGCATACTCTTCCTTCGTCACCTCATCCAGATTATGCCATGTTGCTTTATTAACAGAACGAGAGGTGTTTGTATGTGCTTGGTTTTTACATTATGACACAGTATGAGACTGTTAAATTTCATCATGCTATGTCTTGGTATATCTTGGTTCGTTTTGATTTTGAGTAATCTCGAGTGGAATGTTGTTATGGAAATGGATGGAAATAAAGGATTGGATTGGTATGGAATTTCATTGGAATTATTATTGTCTCAGCACACCCGAAGCAGTGTGAGTGCCTATTAGTTGATTTTTAAACTTCGAGGCGAAGTTTCTTTTAAGGGGGATATACTGAAATACCCCTAAATTAATTTAAATTAATTTAGGGGATTTCTTTTATTAAACCTTTAATAATACTATTAAGTATTAAATTATTATATGGAATTATGAATGTTAAATTAGTATAAGGAATTATGAATATTAAAGTATTGTATGGAATTATGAATATTAATATTATATGGAATTATGGAAATTTATTTAGGGGATTTCTCCTATTTAACCCTAAAGAATACAATAAAATATTAAATTATTATATATTATTATATAGTATTATGAATTTAATAATAAGATTTATAAGTCAATAAATCTTAGGAAAATTTATAAACACTCCAACTATATTATAAAGATTTTAGGAAGTGTTGGAACATTGTTTTGAAACATAAAAGTCAATATAAAATTCTAGAAACCCTAAAGCCTTTAAAGCCTTGCTAGGGTTGACTTTTTGAGAATGGTCAAACCAGGCCATGAAACCTATACCAATAAATAGGTTATGGAAAACCATGAAGATCGATAAAAAGAACGTCAAAAACGGATCATCCTAGCCAAAGTTATGATCAAATGAAGTTTAGAGCCAAAATTTGAAAAAAAGGCTGACGTGGCAGCTTTGCTGACTCATCGCGCACCTCGGTATTCGCGCCCCAACACTTAGTCGTTTTTATCCCCTATATTTCCGGTAACAGAAATCAGGTTTTGCCTTATCTTGTGACCTTCATAACTTTCTCATCTTATGGAATTTTTGAGTGCCGTCTTCTTTGTTGCCTTCTCCTACACTTCCTCTAAACAACCATATCTCACACTAACCCTAACTCGTCCTAAATCAACCGGAAAATCGAATCAAAGTAGCCACCCTGCAAAAACCGAAACTGCAGTTCCAGTTTTTCCTTCGAATCAGGTAACTTCGTCTAGCCATAACTTCTTCGTTTCTCAGCCAAATTTCATGTTCTTTAGCTCGTTTTGAAGAGCTATAATTCCTCTAAAACTTTCATGTTGATGGCCTAAGCAAATTCTCAACCATTTGGAAGAACAAGGTGTCTAAAGTTTCGGTTTCGTCACAGCATAAAATTATAGTTTTCTTTCCAGAAAACGCAAGGTAAACTCGCAACTTCCAGCTTCGATTTCTTTCTTTGTAGTGTAATTTAGGGTGAGTTCTTGCTATCATTGTGTAGAGCTAAGTTTCTTCTTTAGATTAAGCCCAAGAACTAGTTCTAACTCCCTCTGTACTGTAAATTATAGTGTTGCAAAGTAGGCTATTCAATCGAGTTGTAAAGGGGGCATTTTTTCAGAAACCGAAAACTAATCCCTTCGATTCGAGCAATTCTGGTAAGTTTTCTTCAAATTCCTTCAACCTTGCTAAACTATGTTACATTATCGGTCAAAACCATGATTCAATTGCATCAATTACGCTTTAGATTGAGTGAATTTGACAGATTTGGTTTCGGAAACCCGTATGAACCCTAACCTCGAAATCAAATTCAAAAACCATTGAATACTGCATTATAATTGGGGAAATCGGTGTCATTAGAACCGTAATTTAATTTCGAAACCATAGAAACAAGAATCACTCGATTTCGTTCTGTAGATTGGGAGATAATGTCGATTTAGTACTCGACTAGGTAGAGGAGCTCGCTGATGAACTCGCCTTTCAGCAGCCGTCCGATCGTAGTTATAAGAAACGGACAGCTGAGATTAGATCGTTTCAAATTAAGAGTATAAGTTTTTATTATGATTTCAGAAATAAACCCTAACTTGTTGAATTAATTTAAATACCTTCCCGAATGTATTTTGACTTGAAATTTTAACCATAGATTCCTTATTAAATCTAGTTTATGTTGATGTAAATTATTATGGTTTTTGAGTTTTTAAACATAAGTTATGATTTTTGCAAGTTACGTTTTTTCTGGAATTATTTGGCTAAATTAAAAAGATATTTTTATGAAATAAAAATTTTATAATATGTCTAAAATGTTATAGTTACTGTATATTAAATTTGGGAATTTTTGGGCAATGGTAAATGGTTTTAAAAATTGTGCTTATGAGTTTTTCATAGGAATAACTTATAATATATGGGTTTAATGTAACCAAAAATTAAAGTATGGTTTGTTAATAAGCTTTTTAAGCTGGGAAAAATATGGGAAACTAAATTAACATTTTATAACAGTAAGTTTATAAATGTTTTGGTATTAGCTTTTAAGAGAAGTGAAATTATTTACATATATGTATATATACTTATTTAAATAGTAACTTAGGTTAAATCAAGGAACTAAATTAATCTACATTTATATTAATTATATAATATGGTAGTTAATATACTTAATAGAAACTAAGGAAAATAATTTATTTTATAAACCATATTTTGGATGTAGATATGTGTAAAAGTTAATATAAATAATTAAATGCAATAAAACTACATAAAGAATGTCTTGAATAAATCCTAGTATACTTATATGATAAATAAATAAATAAAAGACATAAAATACCTTATAGCAAATAGAATATGAAGGAATTAATAAGTTAAACTAAACCTATACATAATACTATTAAAAGAATATTACATGAGGTAGTATTGAATTGTGGTTATGGAATTAAGCTTAAAGAGTTATCTTGGATTTCTAATATTTATATAAACCATATTAAAATACATGTGTAATATATTTGTCAAAGACCAGAATGTAAATCTATAATTTGGTTAGGTAATTAATAAGTTGGGACTTAGGAATATTTGTAATTAGATTTTACACAAATAGAACTTACTATTAATTAATAAATAAATGTAATACTTTTACATCTAAATGTTCTTAATATATAAACAATAATAAAATAAATAAAATACTTTTACATCTAAATGTGAGGTGGATTAGTAAGTCTAGATTTAATCGTTTCTTAACATTTATGGTATTGAAATATAACTTAATGTTTTAAGATAAAATCATTAAAAGGATTATGATATTAAACTATGATTTGGAAATTTATCTAAATAATAATCCTTAAGTTTCTTGGCATTAGATAAGCCATATGAAATACATTTATAACATTTATTACCAATACTTAGGATGTGAGTTTACAATTAAGTGAGGTATTTAGTGGTTAGAATTTATAGAAGGTTTATAAATAGGAATTTGATACTTAAAACCTTTGAACCTTTTATTAGATAAAACTAAGTTACATAAGATATTATATTGATATACTTTACGGTAATAGGAAATAATGATATGTTATTTGAATATAAAATATGAGAATTTTCAGAATAGATGATCTTATTAAATAATTGGCAATTTCACTTATGAATGGGGATTTGATTCTTAGATAAATTTTACCTTATGTTAAGATATAATGTTTATCCTAAAACATAATAAGGGGAAATAATTTATTACGTTACTCCTTTGAAACCTTAGGTTTTGTAAATAATTTAGAATATATTTAAGACTTAAGTTTAATGAAGTTTAGTACAAAGGGTTATACATAGTCTATAGAGAGAATGTGTGTAAAAATAAAACATTTAGGGAATTAAATGTAAGTAGGGATACATAAAAGGTTATACTAAACACCTTATTGTATAGGTAATAATAAAACATATAATATACCTTGTGAATACTAAATGTAAGATTAATTCGTTAAATCTAAGTTAACTATAGTATAGTTATTCAGGATGAGAAGCAATTTAACATCTTATGACAAGTTTATTAGATGGTTGTAATTAAAAGTCATTCTGAACTAAAGATGAGATAATTGAGTTTAGCAGTTCAATTAAGTTATAATAAAACGCATCTACAACACTACGATTTCAATATACAAGATGTAGATCTTAATTAAGTTAAGGGAAAGACTTAATCATAATGGGTTATCTAGTAGATATTGTTTGAATACATAATCTTTACATTGTGAGATAATAGTATAGTATTCTGAGATGAGTCCATCGTAGGTCATAATACAATGTTTATTCTAAATTAAGAATAAAGGTATTGAGCTTAAGATTATTATTGAAATTCTTAGATTTAATTATATTATATAAACACATTTATGATATAAAGGTCTCAAAAGTTTTGATTGTGAGGATTGTGGTTAAATATGAATTAAGTGGATAGGAGTGGACAATTAGCAGGTGTTAATAAAATACATTCCTTGATCCTATAACCTTGGGCTATACAACCTTCTAAAATAAGTCAATGGTTATACATAACATTTAAGCGAGGGCTTATAAGATGATTGAGATTTGGAAATAAGAGAGAGGAATTTATTTAAGTTTAACTTAGGGTACAGGTTATTGATAGTAAATTATCTTCAATGTTCCTCAGAGAATTGTTGAATGTTTGTACGAGTTTACTAGAACTGCTACAGCGTTGACCAGGTACAATTTCTCGTACTCTTTGCTAATGGGCTTTATGGTATGTTTTGGAAAGTGCCAACTGATCTTGATTGGATTTCAAAAAGGAAACTGTTGTGTGGCTAACTCAGCTTGATGTGACTAACTGAGCCTTGAATGTGAAACTTTCGTGGTTGTTGGTTCCTTCTGTTTGGTTGTTTCATTAGACATTAATTGTCTAGGGTTTACGCTTCTGCACTCTGTAGGACTGAGTGTTTTGGTATTGCTCTGGTGTAGTTAGTGATCTAGTTGAAATATGGAAAAGGACAATCTTGGTAATTCTTCCTTTGACTCTGAATATTGTTTCATCCATGAGCTGAGTCTTTTGTTGTGACGTGCGCGCGTCTTCAATGGTAACAGTGAGGGGTTGTATATCCCCTGTCCCAATAAGGGACGTGATAGACAGTGAGGGGCTGTATATCCCCTGTCCCAATAAGGGACGTGATAGACAGTGAGGGGCTGTATATCCCCTGTCCCATAAGGGACTTTGTAGACAGTGAGGGGCTGTATATCCCCTGTCCAGAAAGGACGTACTTGGCGGTGGGGGCCATCTCTCCCAGTTGAATTATTCCATTCTTGAGTTATTGGTTCTTGGGTCTATCTTTTCATTCCTGGTCCTTCGTGGCTATCTGAGTCTTTCTACTCCTAACGGGAATTGGGTTTAACTAAGGAAATGGAAGTTCACTAACACATGATGTGGTTCTGTTTCACTAGCTTTACTTTTCTGTTATTAACCCATATTCTTATTTCGTTATCTTGATTTGGTGATTTGTGAAATGCATTGTTCCTTTGTGTGGTTTAAGTGGTTGTTTTTCCTACTATTATTTATTTAAGAGTTGTATTATGAGTTTGTTTTTGGAGGATCGTACCAGTTCCATTCCAGGGAACTGACCCACCCCTCTTGGGGTGGGCTACTTGGTTTTATCTTGCAGGTACGAGTTATTTTACAGGTGGCCACGAAGAGAAAGAGTGATTGGGATGGGATTAGGCTTTGAGAGTTTATGTGTTAATTTCTGTTTTATTTCTGTTAAGTTTTCTCGAGGTTCAGACCGTAGCTTTTGAAATTTTATAAGTTGTAATTGGTGAGGTTTGGTGCCGGGTGTTTGGAACCCGATGGTCTGTAAGCGCCAGTAGAGATTTTATATTCCGCTGTATTTATTGTAAATAAGGGGCGTTACAAAAAACGTCTTCTAGGGGTAATGAAAGTAATTTGAACCCTAACTAAGTCGAATATCAAGCCCCCGAACCCGGACTCTTCTTTCCTAATTTGATCTAGGTTAAAATTAGGTGGCGACTCATAATAGGTTCCAGTGAGCTATGTTAGGTTTTAATAATTATGGTTATATGACTTAGTTATTAAACTTAGGTTATGAAATACCCCAAACCTTGATATGTTGTTTAAACATTAAAATATGGTATTTAAAGGCTAAAAAGTGCCTTAGAAACATCATAGAACAATTTAAACCATAGTAAAACACAATAAAGCACTAAGACACAGTTTGAGCAAAAACATGCTCTAAGCTTGGAGTGAACTTGGTTAGGACCCAAAGAGCCTACCAAGACTTAATAATATTCGATTATGATTTAATAAGGCTAAATAAGTCCTTAGGTAACGTTGGTGGACAATTAAACTAAACAAAACATAAATAAATACCTTAAAGTCAATATGGGCAAAAATGTGCTCTAAGCTTGGGATAAGTTTGTATAAGACCTAAAGGTCATACCTATACCTTATTTACATGTTAATGAACATATTAAATCAATTACTGAAGAAAACCAAGCTTGAAAACAAGTTAAAACACAAAATAGGCTTTAAGGAGTCTTAAAGCACATTTTTGAAAAATTGTCTTGTAAATGAGTTTTGAGTGGCTAAATGTCCATCATTACTCTTTAATTAACATGTGTACTACTTAGTATCACATGAGGAGGTCTAAATCAATGGGAAATCAAAATTTTCACAATTATGTGCCTTGGTTAGTGAATAGTGCCCAAATAGTGCTAGTTTTGACTTAAGTCAAATTAGCTTAATTAAATGGTCGACATAAGTCATGAAATGCCCTATTATAAGAAGGGGGCCGGTTTCCTAAGTGGTGACTCACCACCATGTACAAGATAAGTAAAGAAAAGAAGGAAAAGTAAGTAAAAAAGAAGAAATTACCTTTATATGATAAATATCTTCAAAAGTAGACCTCTCACCTCATTCTCTTCTTTTCTCCTTGTTCCCACCGTCTTCATCCTCTCCTCCCTTCTTCAAAAACGAGTTGCTACAGCAACCTCTCTTCTTCATCTTCATTTCCTTGTTAAATCCAACTATATGCTCCAAATCAAATTCTAAGACCATATTTGTCTTAGTTAGACCAAGCTCTACACTTCTATCTTTTCAAATCTTCAAGAACTCCATTTTGGTGCCATGAAGATTCACCATTGATGGAGCTTGAGCTTATCTTTTCATGCCTTGTCATTCTCCTTGGCTTCAAGGTAAGGAAAATCAAAGAAAAACTCCATTTCCTCTTGTTTTTGTGTTGGCCGAAAATTCACCATGTAATGGTGTCTTCTTTTGGTTCTTTCATAGCTTCATTTCAATCTTCCAAGGGCTTGGTGGAGTCCTCTCTTGACGCTTATTCAAGGTCTCTTTTATTTCCAAGGTAAAACAACTATCCTAATGTGTTAAGACAATATATAACCTAGGGTTTGTAAATGAGTTTAAGCATGAAGCTTGAATGCTCATTGGTTTTACTTGTGTATTAATTATAACATTGACAAGTAACCAAGTCCTCTTGCCGATTTCCAAACAAGGAAGAACAAAGGTGTTCAAGTAAAAATCTTGAAGAAAAGAGGTAAACAAACTATCTCAATGTAGTTTAAATGCCTTAGGAAAAATGAGCTTGATTTACTTAATAAAATACCTAAGGAGCCAATGGAAAATGAGCTAGTGAATTATTTTCAAGAGAATTATTAAAAGGCATATGTGATGTTGAGTGTATTTGCAGGTCAAAGGCAATATATATGTGGGAAATTCAGTGTTTAAGGTTTATGCAATTTAAGGGCCTAAGAGCCATGTTATTTAAGGGCCTAAGTGCCAAACAATTTAAGTTCATGCACTATATTGTGATGTAGTGTAGTTTGAGGTTTAGTTGTGTGTAAAGAGTGTTCCTTGTAAAGTTGTGTCTTTGATGGTTAAAGGATGAAAAGCCATGTGTTGTGTATAAGGATGTGAATTAAGACATTGAGTGTTCTTGGGTTGTATTTAAGTGAACAACTATGTGTTTTGGTGTTAGGTGATACAAGAGAAGCTATGGCGAAATTTGGTAAATGAACAAGGAGTTTTAAGTGTCTAAATGATGTTTAGTGACCTAGGTTGAACTAGGAATGATTAAGGTTTAAATTGGTGAAAGAAGGTGAATTAAGGTGTTCTTAAGTGTTAAAGTGTCTTGGTCATTATCTTGGAGGATTTCGAATGCAAATGAGAGTTAAGGATACTTCAAGCCATGGTGAAATTGTGTTAAGGATTTATACAAGTTTTTGGTACCAATGAGGAAGTAAGGTGTTGTAAGGAAGATGTGTGAACTTGTGGAGAAAATTCTTGGAAGGACATAAAGTATTTTTGGTGGGCTAAATATAGTGTGGGAACATGCTATAAACCTAAGGGGGAGGCATTATAAGTGTTGGGCATTTTGGCAAGAAATGAGTAAGTGTTTAAGGGTATAGGAAATGAAGTTTCTGGCACGTCTGAACTACCGTCCGAACTTGGACGTTCGGACATGCCCTGTTGTGCGTAAGTTTCCTGAGTTCTAAAGCTGCGTCCGAACTACCGTCCGAATTTGGAAGTTCGGACACACCCATCTCTATTCTCTGGTTTGGCCTCGAATAGTGTCCGAACTTGGGAAGCTCGGACACATGTTCGGACAGTCGTCAGTTTACACCCTTCTGAGTCTCGACTTGCGTCCGAACTTCGGAAGCTCGGACACAAGTTCGACAAGGTGCTGTTTTGACCAAAAACTTTTTTAAGGTTAGGAAGTGATATCTAATGATGGGGATTGATAATTAATGATGCTATGAGGTGGTTAAGGACATGATAAGTGAGTTATAATGATAATTGGATGGGTGAAAAGTTGTATTAAAATGAAAAAAAAAGTAAAACGAGTTAAAAATGTGAAGTTATCTAACTGATTAACGGGAGTAAGTCATGAGCATTAGACTTTAAACAAACAAGTTACCCCGGTGTTAATGAAAGTAAATGTAATGTTACCAGTTGTTCAAAGATGTTACGAGGAACATGTGATGGCACGTTAGAGGGAAACCTCGGTGATAGGTATGGTTTTCTTGCAACCTGTGTCCTACCGGATTACACCGACTTGTATGCCAATGTGTTTTTCTGAATGTTTGCCACGTTATAGGATAAAAGTATGTAATGAGTTTACAGTAATTCATATATGTGGCGTGTCTAGTTCCGATACCATTTAACCTCGAAGGTGTTAAACCTTAGCTAACCGAGTCTAGGATCACATGAGAGATCGGTATTCGGATTTAACGACCCGAACCATGGGACGTTCTAACCACGGCTATGCGTGAGTTAATTGTGTGATGTTTGTGTGAATGTATGGACCTCCCTTGTGTGTTTAACCCAGTTGTAGTACTGTATGGTGTATGGATGTGTTAGGTTCCACAGTGGAGCTCTTAACTATGTTTATATATATATTATGGGGGGTGAGGAATCCGGTCGTTCCGGTCGCGCGTTGTTTGGGAGTGGGTATCCATCCTTGCTTTACCTTCCTCTCTGTTATGGTTGTTTTTCCTTCTTGGATTACGATCTCCCATTAGCTTACTCCAAAGCTTTACTATTCTGACTTATGATCGGTCTAGGGGGAACATGTGTTTGTGTGGTGTGTTCGGGTCACTATATCCGATCCATCTTTAAGTTAAGTTACTCGTCGACTATTAGGACGGTAACGAGTGTTGTATAACAAGCTTAACATGAGGGTGACATCATTCTCTAGGCTCACAAGTGAATTAATTATGTTTGGGTCGGTTCCTAAGAGGACCATTCCCGTTATGTTATGTGTTATTGTTGTACTGCAATTCTTATTGCGATGTTATGTTATATGTACGTTGAAACGTGAAATGTGTTGTTTTGTGGAGTTTCCGGATCATGGATATGAATCCAGGTTATTATAAGACGAATTTGTGTATAACCCGACTAGTGGGTAAGTGTCGTCTATCAAGGAAATAGCTCCATTAGAGGAGAAACCCTCAAGGGTTAAGGAACAAAATTGAGTGAGCTAACGAGCTTTGTTGTGTTGATTGATCTGTTGAACCCCGTTGTTGTGGGTATGTAATGTGTTGTGTGCTTATAGTTTACATGCATGATTCAAATATAATCAACTGCATGCCTAGACGACAATTAGTTGTGCGTGGCCCGGTAGCATGCGGGCTGCGGGATTACCATACCAGCAAAGGTGCTGAGCCCCTGGGGGGCCACCCTTTCTTCTTTTTCCTATTTCAGGTACAAGGAGCTGGAAGCCGTTCGAGAGTAGGACAGGGTAGTGGTTGTACATGGGTAGCCATTTAAATTGTGTATGTATTGTAGGTGTAGTAAGACCGAAATTGTTATCGGCATTAGTTTGTAAATACTCGATACAGTTGGAAGGTATATGTATGTTGTTGTTGTAAATGGAAAGGGATAGAATGTGCAGTCGCTCGGGAATCTAGTCCATCAGACCGATACAATGTATATGTAATAGCCTTGTTAGCCACGTGGGTGGTTAACGGCGTGTAACACCAACGAGTTAAGTAATGTGATGAAGTATGTTTTCCGCTGCAGTTAGTTGTTAAGTGTGTTGTTGTTAGTTGGGGTGTTACAGGTTATAAGTGGACCTAAAACCCGATAAGTTCCTAATCAACCTAATCAACATAGGATAGGGTTTAAAAATCGAAGCCCACAACTAGTGAGTAGTGGACCGCCAGGAACTGGCACCTCTGTCAACTTCCAAGAGGTAGGAATGACTGGAACCATCGCTAGCGCTGTTTCCTCGTCAGTGTCATCCTCCTTATCCATGACTTCATCATCTTCATTATCCTGCTCCTCATCCACGTCGGGTGAGTCCTCATCATCAGCACCACGACCACCGTCATCAGCATGTGGTGAACACTCAGCCATCACATGGTCCTCATCAGCACGGGCGGGTGATGGGTGTGGTGGACGTGATGAGCTACCACCGCCTGACGACTGAGCTTCTAACGGAGCAGTCTGGTGGCTTGCTTCCCCCGAGATATTATAGCTAACGCTGTGCAGTGATCTGTCAGACCAAGCACTACTGGATGATGACACCACTGGCATGCGTCTCCTCGGTATATTGAACACCACCGAGTCATCCTCCGTTACCATTGGTGGTGCAGGTACTTCAAACGCCGGGTCGTTGAAAGATTGACCCGGATGGAACGATGAATGGCGTGCTGCTTCCATGAGGGGGTAGGATCACTCGGCCCTTCACCAGGAGCACGTACACCACGACGGTACGAGGCCGTCATAGGCTGCTCCGTACCCCGGTCTTTATTCTTCCTCTTCGTGTATACATTTTTCACTACTTTTTTCAGTCGATCCATCACTGCATACGAATATCACACAGTTATATTCCTCATTCATAACATAAAAATTCAAACATTTATAATCATATCATTCACATTATTACAATTCAAAAAAAAATTCAAACATTTATAAATCAATCACAATATTTATTAGAATTCAAAAAAAAAAATTAAAACATTTAAAAATCATTCGCAATATTAGAATTAAAAAATAAACACATTAAAACATTTAAAAATCATTCAAAATATTAAAATTCAAAAAAAAAACTGGGTCGAGCGGCGCAGGTGCTCTCCTACTACCCAGGCGAGCAGCGCCGCTCCTCTTCTTCTCTACCGGCGAGCACCTATGCTCCTCGCTTCAAGTGGACTCGAGCACCGCAGATCCTCAACTCCAGCAGCGGCGAGCACCAGCGCTCCTCGCCTTCGTCGTCCGGAGTGCGCACATAGGGTTCAAGCAGGCCGGGTCCTCGTGAGCTACAGATTCGAGCAGCCCTAGTCCTCGCCTGACTCCAGACCGAGCAGCAGCGGTCCTCGATTCTCTCCGGCAAGAGCGGCGGCGCTGCTCGCCCATGCCTCTCTTTTTTTTTTTGAATTTTTTCGAATTTTTCATGCTAGATCTAGCTCAAATGATGTTGAATTTCAAAAAACTGACACCAAATTCATACTCAGGACACCCAAATCTATAAGTTGCAAAAATATTTTTTCGAAAAACTCATTGGAAAATTTTTCTGGCGATGGTTGGCGGCGGCGGGTGGCGGCTCCGGCGGTGGCTCCGGCAGTCAGAAGAGAGCTTCTTAAGGAAGATAGATATAGGAGAGAGAGTGAGTAAGTTAGAAATGAATAATCCAAGGAAGGTTAGAGTATATATAGTACGAGCGTTTTTTACCCAAAATTGACGTTTTCAACTGCGATTTCAATACAACGTTCTGAAAGTGTAACAATGTTTGTAATTTAGTAAAAAACAACATAAAATGTCAATAACTTATGTGGAGTCACAATTATAACGTTTAAATGTGATTAAAAAGGGTTTAACGTCTTTTATACGGGTTTATAATGTTTTGTTACAATCAGAGTGTTTTTTACTGTTTACGCTCAAGAAATTATTTTTTAAAAAAACAACAGTTACAACACGACATCATTACATGTGTACAACATCAATATGAATTAAAAAAATTTTGTACTGCGGTGATTAGTAATTTTGTACTGCGAATAACAACCCAGGTGTATATATATATATATATTTAATTTCCCTCACTCCATTAACCAAAATCTCAATCCTTTGATTATATATTCCTATGTATACAAGTATACTCATTTCGAATTAAATGTCATACTGAGTGACTTTTATCCATTTAACTTTGGTGTACTTATAGTGACACACTTGTTCCTATAATGTTATCGTTATCAATAACAATATATCAATTCTCTATTAATTCCAACCTAATAATTCAACCACCATTATATAATTCCTCCTGTTTGATCAATTATTCCAACCTTCCAGTTATATTTATATATGTATATATAAGTATATTCCTATAAATTTAATGTTACAAGAATATATAGATTCATACCTCCTAGTCTTTAATCCATCGTTATATATATATACATAAATTCCCATATAGATATAAAAATTTTCATATATCTAATATCAACCTTAATACCTACCAATCAATACCGATTTAATAAAATGATTTCTTAATTATTTTCATCCCTCACTTAATCAACTTACCATAACAAATTATTACAACCTACTAATTTATTACTTAATCATTTGAAGTTGCCCAATCCAATATCTCAATCTCTATCTACTTAATCTCTATCTACTTCTAACTTGGATTTAAGACCATTTATTAATTTTAGTCAATGGGCTAGAAACCCACTTGATTAACTTCCAAACTAGTTAGGCAGCCCAAATTTAATTTGTCTTTATTAGTTTAGTGGGCTATCCTTTTAAGCCCATTATATAACCTGATTTTCTACTAAGTCTTATTTCCTAATTCCAATTTGGTCTCATCTCTAATTAGATGTTTAGCCCAATTGATTTATTGATTAACTAATTTATCACCCCAATTGATTTTGACTTAATGTGCCAATTTCAAACTCAACTCAAGCTGGCTAACCTATTTTAATTTCTGCATAGTCCAAATCCAATTCCTAATTTGACTCTCCAGTTGTCAAAATCCCAAATCCAATTTTTGACCAAGTGGCACCATCACTTCTGGCTTAAAAACGCCTAAACAAATTTTGACCAATTTTTTTTCCAAAGTGCGCTTGAAGTCAGTCTTCCAGAATTACACTTACGCCCCTAACTTTCCTAAATCACACCTTCACACCAAAATTTTCATATTTTACGTTCTTACCCACAATCTTCTAATATTTTCGATTTCACCCATAACTTTATCGTAATTACCATGTCTCCCCAAAATTTTCCAGGATTTACAATTTTGCTCCAATTTTCCAGAAGCCCTAATTTCAAGTTCCTTACTTATCAATCTGTCAAAAAAACTTCCAAAAGAAATTCCAAACTTTCGGAACCCTGAAATACAAATTCGCAAAGGCCCTATTCAATTTCAATCTTAGAACCACATGAAATTTACTTTTCTGAATGTTTCGCGACCCTAACTCAATCCTAGTTTCAGAGTTTCCTTAATTAACTTGTGAAACTCTAAATTCCCAATTCGAATTGCTCAATTCGAATGCAAAATCAGAAACGTAACAAATGTAACTTTCGGTTCTAATTTCACAACACCTACCCACCACCAGATTTATAGTCATTGTACAAGTTTGCAAGCAAAAGAAACGGCTTCAAACGCCAAAAATCAGAGAAGAACAGGGAATAATTTCTAACCTAGTTTCCGGTTGAATCTAGCCCAAATCGAATGACAGACTAACAAACGACACATAAAAGAATGGCTACCTCCCTGACGCTCTAAAGGAATAATTCGACCTCCTCCTACTCTTGGTTTCCTTGCGGTCTCTTTCGATTCGGTCAAGAGAATGGAGCTTCGGTTGTCTCTTTACTTAGGCTCTGAACTACGGCGAACACCAGAGAGAATGAAGGCTCAGGATTTTCTTTTGTTTGTCGGCGAGGGAAAGAAAAGGCGCGGAGCTTCGTTTGCTAGCTGGGGTTCCTAATTACCGAGAATGAAGGATGAAGAATAGACAAGGAAGAATGGAGGATAGGCGCCCGTAGCATGTTCCCGATTGCCAGTTAGGGTTGAGAAATTTTGTTGAGTTTGAGAACGAAGAGAGGCGTGAGCATATGTGCCCTTGTGCCGGTTGAGAAAGGAGAAAATCGAGAAGGAACAGGTAGAAGAAGCAGCGGCGCAGAGCTTGTATTCCTAGTTGTAGCTTTAGGGGCTGGGCCATTACCAGGAGTGAAACAAATCGACTGGATCGGCCCAGTCATTTGGCTGGTCGGCCCAGTTCTCTTTTTTTTGGTTACCCTTATAATGTCATTACTAGCTCGTTTTATACTTGTTTTTCATGCCGTTTGTGACATGATATCCCGTTTAATGAGATGAACCATATTGTGATTTCAAATTTATATTTTTAAGCAATAATTATTATTTTTATTTATAAATTTGATTAATTAGCATTTTAATTTTTAATTGGTTTACGTTTCATCATTTTAGACGAAAACATGACATCTTTTAGTCCGATTATTTTACCAATTCCCAAAAACCACCCAAATAATCTTATAAGGTGTCTAAGACCTCGTTTTCACTTCTAAAATATTCGTGACACGTTTTGGCTGTACAAAACGATTAATAATATTTTCGTTTATATTACTTTTTCTAAAACATTCTCAAGGTCATTTAGTGATCATTAATGTTACTAACAACTTCTTAGGGTTTATTTAAATATTATATTATTCCCCTTTTTCCTTATTTAAGGATATTTAATTCCTTAATCTCTCATCAATTACTTTTATTTAATTAATCCATTATTAATTAAAGTAATTAATATTAGGGATATTTCATGTATAATGGAATGCAAGTGGTATGCCTATATTCTCCATAATCGTCTTCTATAGTCTCCCATTTTCTGAGTGGTGGAGGACTGGAGTAAGAGACGGAAGGTCCTGAGTTCAAATCCCTCTGACGAATATGTCCGCCGTTGGGTTTACCTTGTGCGCGGTTGCGGGTTCCGATTCAAAAAAAATATAAGGATGATTATTGTTTATCCTGGATTCTATCTCAAATTGATTGTTTTGTCATAGAGTACTTGTGAAGTGATACCGGCCTGGCGACTGTTGAAGAGCCAGCTGAGAATTCGCTTAACCCGCTTCCGTTCTCTCTAGTCTGCTTTATCGATTATCTTCAATGTCTCTCGTGACTACTCGTCATATCCACCCTGGGAGCTTCAGAGACACGCTTAACACTTCGCTATCCAAGCTCCAATCCACCATCCCCTCGCAATTATTCTTCAGGTACAGTTTTTCTCATTCCGCTCTCAGTAGACACAGTTTATCAGGCCGCAGACGCAGCTACAGTACTTGTTCGGGAATAGTTGACACCTCGAATCGTGATAGAGAGCATCGGAATCGGGTTATAAAGTGCAGCTCTTCGCGAGAAACTCCCTCTATCAGTAATTTGGCTGGTCGGGACTGGTTAGACAAATGGAACCATCCTCGCCAACAAACTCGCCCGAAACCCGTTCGACCGGTGATGAGCTATCGAGATGCTGGAAGTTCAAGTGCCAGAAGTAGAAGCATTGATCCTGGTGGCGGGGGCGGGGGCGGGGGGAGTACGATGGAGAAGATCGTTCAGAAGTTGAGAAATTTTGGATACATGGACGAAGAGAGCGACGGGGACGATGAATCTCAGAGAAGAATTGAGAAAGGGTCCATAGAGGATATATTTTATGCTGAAGAAGGGACTTTCCCTAATGTACGAGGGGGAATTTCAAAGATTTCTCCTTTAGGTTTGGATAAGGAGTATGGAGACGTTGGCGAAGCTCGGTTTCCATGGGAGGAGCGGTCTTCCATGGAAGAGGAGGCGGCGAAGAATTCTGTGAGGAAGATCAGAACGTCCGTGGCGGAACTTACTCTGCCGGAGTCTGAGCTCAGGAGGTTGAGACATCTCACTATTAGGACTAAGAGGAAAGTGAAAGTTGGCGGGGCTGGTGTTACAAAAGCCATTGTGGACACAATTCACGAGAGATGGAAGGACTCAGAAATCGTTAGGTTGAAAGTTGAGGGTGCCCCGGCGCTTAATATGAGGAGACTCCATGAAATTCTGGAGGTTAGCTCCTTAAATCTATTATCTTCCTTCGCTTTCATGTCTAACGCATTACCTTCAGCGGTGAGATTGCTTGTAGAGGTGTTTCCATCCTATTTTTGTCGTCTTGAATGTCTGTGCGGCTGTGTTGCCGTAGAACAGACTCATCCCTGTTAAATTTGATAATACTTCAAAGAGAGATAATTGGACTATTAGCTGCAGGTACTGTTGGGTATTGGCACTAAAGTTATCGCATCTAGCATAACCTGAGTAGCTGCTGAGGTTCAACATTAGCAATTTTCTACAACCTTCATGTATGGATTGGCTAGTTTGTCCCTTGGTAGATTCATGCCGAAACTGTGCGTTTTAGTCTATCTGTTGGACTACGAAGGATGACTGGAATCCCTCTCTTGGGGACCACCTTTATACTTTTAATTGTATAATTGAGGGAGGGAAATTGACCATGATATGCATCAACTGAAACCCATGATTGCGTCAAGAACAGGTGTTGTTTTGTGCTTTAGAAAGTATCCTTGTCAGTGGTTCTAGATAGATTAGATTGCAACTGCATTTTTCATATTTTGCTGTGGCATGCTTTCAGCAACCTGTCTGCTGTGTACAACATTGAGCTTCGGCTTTTGCTATAACTTTTAGAGTCGTTTATAGATAGGTATTAGATAATGCTTCCTTATGGTCTGACCTTGGTCCTGAATCTCTCAGTCTGAACTTTAATACGACCACAAAAGAAAATAAAGAGAAGTGGAATTGAGTAGAAATTTTAAGGGATGCACACAATAGACTGAGATTTAGTTAGCCACCTATCAAGAGTTGTGACCATGGGTTTGTATACGCTTAGATTTTCCTGTGTTGGCAGTGAAATGCTCTGCGATTATAATTTCACCAATTACAATCCGCCCAAGAATTGCTTTGTATAGTTGTCCTGAATAAATTGGCTAAGATTGCACTATGATTAAGAGAGTTATCAATTTGGACATCTGCTGTCCCATTCAGTGCATTCATCTTTATGCTTTAATTCCCAAATATAGTCAAAATCCTGCATACATAACACATAGTAATTCACTAATTCTCTGAAAGATGATATAGAGATAGGCAAGTACATAACTCGTGTATATATGCCAATATCTCATCAGTTGATGTTTTGGCTGCTTAGGCCCTGTTAGATAGCTGTTCTTGTATTCTCATGCTGCCTACTTAAATTTTTTAATGTATTAGTCTTAGCAGAGTGCTTTTTTTCCTGCTTTTTTGTGAAATAGAATTCACTTTAAGGAGGGAGTTTGCTGTTGTTACGGTCCAACTCTCATGTATCAACTACCCTCATATATTTTAAAGGGTAATGTAACAATTCATGAATAGGTAATAATTTTGAGAAGTTTCTAGCCTGTGTGAAAAGACTCCGCATCAAAAGCTTTATTGACTTTGTTTTCCTTTTCCAGAGGAAAACTGGTGGCCTGGTTATCTGGAGGTCAGGAACCTCAGTTTCTTTATGTCGCGGGGTGAGCTATAAGGACCCCTCTGTTCATTTGAAGAAACAGATTCTCAAGCAGAACCAAGATTCTCAGAGACCTTCAGAAGGAACTTTTGGAAATTTTGTTGACCACTCAGAACTCAATTCCTGTACCTCTGCACATCCAGCAGAGCAGAGCTTGGTGAGGAAAACGGATGATGCTGTAGATACCAATTCGTTGCAAGAGGTGGTATATGAGAACGAAGTTGACAAGCTTTTAGCTGATTTGGGGCCAAGGTACACAGATTGGCCAGGAGGAGACCCATTACCAGTAGATGCTGATATGCTTCCAGGTGTGGTCCCTGGTTATGCTCCACCTTTCAGATTACTTCCGTATGGAGTCAGAGCTACACTAGGAACAAAGGAGTCCACAGCTTTGCGCAGGATTGCCAGAACACTGCCTCCACATTTTGCTATTGGTATGCAATTTTCTCATCATTATGGTTAATATTGTACTTTTCCCTATTACTAGTATTCAACGATTTAATTTCAGGAAGAAGCAGGCAACTTGAGGGGTTGGCGGTGGCCATGCTGAAGTTGTGGGAGAAAAGTTCAATTGCTAAAATTGCATTGAAGCGTGGGGTTCAAGTCACTACTAGCGAGAGAATGGCTGAGAGCATCAAAGTAAGATAATTGTAGTAGGTATTCAGGCTAGGTTTGTTATCATTTCAGAACCGGGGCAAGCCAAATTCATTTTCATATAGAATTGGTAACGCGCATGAAACAAAGTATTTAGCATAGACGAATCGAAGATTCACTTCAGATCTTACACTTTTGTAGCAGCAGCGCGAGAGCTCATGATGGCTCTGTATGTTGTCTTCCAGTCAAGTAGATCTTCCGTGGTATTAATTGAAGTTCACTAGGTGTCTCAGAAGACTTCATATTTGCTAGTAAAGGAAAACCAAACCTAGTCTGATTCAAAATAGTGTGCCCTCATGCATGGTGCTTACAGTGTTGCTTTATGATGCTTGTTTTGCTTATTCTGTCTTGGGGCCTGCTCATATATACTTGAAAAGAAGATATGTGACCGGTGATGAAAAATCTGTAAGCGCTTTGTAGCTGCTCCTGTCCGTTGCTTATTCTGTCTTGGGGCCTGTTCATATATACTTGAAAAGAAGATATGTGAGAGTGCTGAAAAATCTCTAAGCGCTGTGCAGCTGCTCCCGCCAGTTGCTATTCCCACTTTAGACGAAAGTACATGAATGAAGGACCCCTATCCTGTGATAGGACCCCTCTCTTAATTGGAATCCTAGGGGATCATTCAAACTAAATGTTTTATTCATAGAAGGTTTTTGTGCTTGTCTATCCTTTTATTTTTATTTACGCTCTTGCTCACACGCTTTTGTAAGGAAGCATGTATTTGCAAGTTTGTATGTGACATGATCCTTTTTACTCCCTCCGTTCAACAATATCTGTTATTTTAGAAACTTGCACACTTATTAAGAAAAGTAGAACAATGATGCATGTACCCCTACTTTTTACTTTTCCATCTAGATAATAATTATTTTTGTGTTGAATAGTAGGGTTTAAAGTGGAAAAAAGTGTGTCAAAAAGCGAGAATGACACATATTTTTGAACAAGAGTCACAACCTAAAACGACAGATATTAATTAACGGAGGGAGTATATGTTTATCCATATACTAGGCATAATGTCTGGCGGATCTGAATAATTGCAATGTTTCTTTTAGGAAAAATGTAGGTTTTGTCTGGGTAAAACCCTAGGCTAGAACATTTCTCTTTCAGAAAAGCTTTTCCTTTATCTCACTCTGTCTTTACTCAAAACACCTCTTTATTATTAGCTTTGAAGCTTTTTACCCAAACAGTCTCATATTTCTTAGCATACTAGTCATTATATCATTGTAATGTCATTTTATATTGCCAAGGATATATGCTTAGTCTTGACAGAACTCTATCTTTTGGTTTCTCAAGTGATGTAACGACCTGATAGACACTTTCCAGGGCATTAACGTGTTTAGAGCTTCTTGCAAACTATGCTAAGCTCTAGACTTGATAGATTAGTCCTATTTCCTTCAGTGAAGTTACAGCTCTGTTTTTTTCTTCTTTTTCGTGTGCAGAAATTGACAGGTGGATCACTTCTTTCTAGAAACAAGGACTTTATCGTGTTCTATAGGGGAAAAGATTTCCTGTCACCAGCTGTCACTGAAGCACTACTAGAAAGAGAGAGATTGGCAAAGGACCTGCAAGATGAAGAGGAGCAAGCGCGATTAAAAGCCTCAACTTTGGTGTTTCCTCATAGTGAAGGAACAACTGAGGATATAGTAGCAGCTGGTACACTTGGCGAAACTCTGGATGCAGATGCTCGGTGGGGGAAGAAGCTTAACGAGTGTGACAGAGAAAATGCACTCAGAGAAGCAGAAGTTCTAAGGCATGCAGACCTTGTGAGAAAGCTTGAAAGGAAACTTGCTGTAGTAAGCACTTGTAAACTTAAAACGCATGATTTTTACCCCAAGTGGTGGATGAGTTAATGATGTGACTTGTTTTTGCTTGTTTTACCGACTCCTGGTTTGATATTAAATTATTGGAGGGGTAGAGAGAACTGGATCACTCAGCTTGTAGTCTTGTTCCTTTAATCATTTTTTATCTTAAGTTTGCGGGGACTTTGGTAAGTATGTCTTTTGAGGATTTCATGTGCTGAAGCAAGTTTTTGTCATGAAGGCTGAAAAGAAGCTAATGAAGGCAGAAACTTCCCTTGCAAAAGTAGAGCAATTGTTAAAACCCGCTGACCGACAAGCTGACCCCGATAGCATCTCTGACGAAGAGAGATATATGTATCGAAAGCTTGGCTTGAAAATGAAAGCTTTCCTACTTCTTGGTAAAGTAGCGATAACTTTTTATATTTTGTGATTGTTGCTTCTCGAAGGGAGTAAAGTTGTTGATTTGTTAAACTTGATGACATCCTTTGTTCTTCTTTGTCAGGTAGACGTGGAGTTTTTGGTGGCACAATAGAGAACATGCACTTACATTGGAAATACAGAGAGCTGGTTAAGATCATTGTGAAGGCTCAAAGCTTTGAAGAGGTTAAAAATATTGCATTGTCTCTTGAGGCTGAGAGTGGTGGTGTTCTTGTTTCGGTGGATAAAGTTTCAAAGGGCTATGCTATTGTTGTGTTTCGTGGAAAGTATTACAACAGACCTCCCATGTTGAGACCAAAGAACCTCTTGACAAAGAGGAGAGCCCTAGCTCGTTCTATTGAATTACAGAGGCGCGAGGTAGTCTTTGCAAACTTAAATTGTTTTCCTGGTTGTGGTTGCTGAGGGGAAATGTAAGTTGTTCATTCTAATTGGCTTTCATACTTAAAAAAAAAAAAATTGTTTTCCTGGTTGTGGTTGCTGAGGGGAAAAAGAAGTCGTTCATTCTAATTTTCCTTTCACTTATTCCACTAAGGATGCATTTTGGCAGCAAAAGCTGTGGCCCTGAAAGTTTAGCTGAAAATGTGAATTTTATTGCGACAAATTGTGTTAGAAGAACATTTCACACTTGGGTCACTTTCATTAAAAGAGTTTGCATCAACTGTTCGTTTTCTGGTTTGAGGTCTTTTTCCCTTTCGTGAAATATGCATCCTGGTTTTCTGAAAAAAAAAAGAATGTATTCTGGAAACCACGGGGACAAAGTGAGAAAATGTCCTTAATAGTGACCATGTATAAGCTTTTGAACATCTTCTGTTAAGCACTGTATGAGACATGAGTGTTGCTTAGTTTTAGTTGGGGATATTATCCTACGCTTTTTTTAATATAGTACCACTGTTGCTTCTTTGTTCAGAGAGTTTCAACAGTCGCTTCTCAGTTGAGATTGATGATGGTTGCTAGGTATTTACCTGATAATATGAGATGTTTACTGCATCAGATGTTCTCATTTTATGTTATTCTCTTGGCTCGCAGGCTCTGTTGAAACATATTGCTTCAGTCCAGAAGAATGTTGGGAAACTGAGATCTGAAATTGTAAGAAGTATTAGATGGGTTAAATCCTCTCCATGCACAAATATTTTCTTTTCAGCATTAGTAGATCGGTCCTTACCTTTTTTCTTCTCATCTGTGGTTGGTCAATTAGGATGAAATGGAGGCCATGAAAGGCCATGGGGGCATGGAGTTTTATGATGATCTAGACTCAGCTTATCCAACAGAGGATGAAGAAGATTCTGAGGTAAAGGGAAAAACAAACTGCTCATAAGTCATTTACAAGTACCACAACACTGGCGACCTTTGGTGTTTTTAGCAAATTTAAGTTGTACTCGATCAAAAGTGAATGTGGCTTATGTAGGAAGAGGGAGATGACGGTTACATTGATGCGTATGACAGTGGAGATGATGAGGATGAAGGTGGTAGTGATTCTTCTGTTCAGAAGCATAGCTCACAGCAAGTAAATCTAGCTTATAATGGATACTCCCACAATGATGATGTTTGAATCTGAACAGGAGGTATGAATGTCTCTTACCATTAAAATTTGCGGTAGAGTGGGGAGGGTTATGTTCATGGCCATTTAAACTTCTTACAATTATGGCATGGGAGCAGGAAGATTTCCAGATGAATGAGGTAGGAAGCACCGGTGGAAGTGACATTGATAGTGATGAAGATGCATCGAAGATTGAATACTGATGTGTAAATAATAGATTAATAATGACTGAGACAATTGGGTTCAGTTACATATCCAATGCGTTGATTAGGGTTAAAGAGTACACCCCTTGTAATGAGTAAACCGCTAGTCATGTCAGGAGGAGGAACTTGGTTAACCTCCATGATGATCTCTCTCGCTTTGTTGGGGGCAGTCTTGCTTGTAAGTTTGAATTAAAGTCATATATATGAGTACTATTCTTTTGAAGAAGAGTCAACACTGTTGAGCTGAAAATTCTAGATCAAATCTAGAAAACGGTTAGAACAAGAAGAATCCCATGATGTAAGAGAACACAAAGAAAATATATATCAAATGTGAAAGGGTAATGTATACACATCATTCTCACATCTACGTTCACATGTGAGAGTGCTTTATAAGAGAACCCCGAAGTCGAACCACTACCACCCCGTTTGAGCGAAGAATATTCCATCAGATTCCTACTCTTATAGTAGTACCTAATCAAGAAATTTTCAACTGAACCGAGTGACTTACCTAGTAGGTAGTATATAGTAGTATTATTTATCGCTAGAAGAAAGACATTGAATAGTCAATTAACCACGTTTTCCGATTATAGAAAACTAAACCATATCATCAGAGCATACAGCTGACATGTATATATACAAACTCGTGGACTCTGAACTCTATCAAAAAGGAGATTTGGATCCATATATTCCAGCAGTGTATTAATATAACGAGGTTCTATACACACGTCAGTATTCAGTAATGTTTGATCCTTTTCTGGGTGATGAACTTCACAAACTCGTCTTCTTCGATCATGTCTCGCCGCCACCACCACCTCCTCTGGTAATCCAAAGCGCCTTCAAGTCCTACAATAGTGTAGAAGAAGAATCTAGAAGAGTACATAATAAGAGGAAGAAGGATACTATCACTCATCGAAGAAGAGAAAAATTAGGTTCAATGAATAAGAGAGTATTGGAGTTTATGAAGAAAGGTTGGAGTAAAATTAGGAGGCCGCAAATGCAGCAGCAGCAGCCGGAGAGTAGCATAAGAAAGAAGCATGTGATGAATGAGAGAATGAGAAGAGAAAAACAAAGACAATGCTTTAAGGAATTGCACTCCATTCTCCCCACGGGAACTAGGGTACGTACTTATATAAATCTATAAACTAGGAATTGCCGAAACCCTCTCGATCGATCTCTATTCGATCAACTTGTTTCTCTTTTTAATTTGTATAGAATGAGAAGATATCGATCGTGAAAACTGCCGCAGCAGAGATTCAGGACCTGATTCGACGCGGAGATGAGTTGGAGAGGAGAAACAAGGAGCTAGAGGCGAAGTTATCATCAATGACGACAGATAAATATTATAATGAAGCTACTACATTGCCTAGACGGATAATAAGAGTGAAAGTGGATAACCCCACTTCGTCTGGTGTTCATTCCATGATCGAGCTACTACAGCGTGTTAAGCGCCAGGGATTGGCTCCTAGTAGTATCAGTTCCAGTTTTGGGTCGCATGAGTTCTTCGCTGAGGTAGAGGTTGGTGTACCGCCGATGTAAATGTGATATAATGAGGTAGCTAGTTTTTTTAAATTGTAACAACTATCTTCTTAGGCTAGGCTTCTCTGTAAGGGAGAAGATTCTTTCTCTGGCCCACATAATAAACGGGCTTGAGATTATATCAACTCCAAATCAAACACATTGTAGCAAGCATTCAGAGTAATCTGGTGGGCTCCACTTCAAAATTGCTAAAAAGGAGCCTTAGTTGTTATTTTTGATTCAATTATAACGATTGTCTTCTTAATTGTTAGTATTATTGTTGTTTTTAAAAACCCAATTGAATAGCTACATGCATCTCTAGCTATCATTAGTGTTGAGGTTAATTTTGTCATTTTATCTTTTCTATTTTTATTCTTGTAGAGTCACTTTCCTCTTCCACTCTTCTCCTTCACTTTTTCCGGTCAACATGTCTTGGCTACACCCACATGTAACTAAAGATAGCTACAATACATGTACATGTAGTAGAAGAAATACGTATATTACACCTATAAAACTTGTACATTACTTATGTAACAAATATTATACACAAAAATAGTACTTTCAGCAAAATTGTTTATTGTACAGATTTTACTTATTCAGTGTACATGTTTTCATTGTTGGTTGTACAATGAATGTAGATATGTTTGACTACATATACATGTAGCCAAGAATTTACGTTTTTTGGTACTCCATTTTTGTCTCATCTTTTTCTCCTTCATCTCTCTTCCTATACGGTCACTCTCCTCTTCCACCCTCGTCTTCCTCATCCCATTCTCGTATTTACTCTACTCTTCCACTCTAGCGCGCCCCAACAAAGTGAATTAACAACCATTTCATTCCCGTTATAGTTACTGCGGATTTATGCAATAACCAGTGCAAATCTTCATCTTCTTCCTTTATTATGTATGCTCCGATGTGAATGTCAATAACCAAGCAAAAGATAATCTAGATAGACAACCATGGTTAGTAAAATTTGAGATTTATCGAACTTTGTGTATTCTAGTTGATTTAGGTTTCCGCATGTTTATACAAGCTTTTTTCTTCGGTAATAAGCTATTAATTTTTGCTTGCTGCTCTTCCTAACAAAGCCCTCGGTGATCAATCATTCTTTTGCTAGTGCAAAGCAGCAGTTTCTTCCGTTTAATGATATCAATAAGAAAGTTCTGGTTTATTTAAGAATTTCTCGTTTAAGTACAAGCTATCTGTTTTTGCTTTGCTCGTCGTAGTTTTTGCTATCACTGTACAGTTTGAGTGTGTTGCATATTCAGAACTTTTGGATGGTGTTTCTCGACATTGGATTCAAACATGAAAATGTAACAAACTTATAATTTGCCAGAAAGGTGACTCATATGCTAAAGATATTTAGGGTGCGTTCACTTCGTACATTGGAAACGGAATAGAATCAGGAAAGGGAATGCGGAGGAAAGGAAAGGATTCCCCCAAATGAAGAAGTTTGTTTGGTTCTGTTTCAGAAGCGGAATACAATTTTTAATAATTTCCTTTGTTGTTGTTGTTTAATTTTGATATACATTGAATTAAATCTTACATAGTATGTATTTAAATAATATATATAATATATATTTATATAAATAATATATGTTAATATTTATTTAAAATACATAGTATCTATATTATAAATAATATATATTTATAATTATATAATTTATATACAATATTTTTATAATTGTATAAATTATATTTAAACTATAAATAATATATATTTACATAAATTAAATATAATGTATATTTACAATTATATAAATTATATAGTATGTATATTAATATATACTTAAAGTTATAAATGTTATATATTAACATTTATATAAATTATAAAAAATACATATAAATATTTATTAGTATTTTAAATAGTATTTAATATTAATTAGATAAATTATATACTATTAATATTAAATATAATATATATTAATATTAATATAATATATTAATTAATATTAAATATAATATATATTAATATTAAATATAATATATATTAATATTAAATATAATATATATTAATATTAAGTATAATATATATTACTATTAAATATAACATTTATTAATATTAAAGATGATATATATTAATAATTTTTTAAATTATAAATTATAAATGTTATATATTAGTATTTATATAAATTATATATAATATTTATTCATATTTATATTATTCATATAAATATATTTAATTATTTAATTATAAATGATATATTGTAATATTTAAAATATACATTAATCTATATATATTATTTTTTAATAATAATATATATAAAGATTTACATATATTAGAAATAACATATATGAATATTTGTCTAAATTAAGCAAAATAAATGAAAGAGGGAAGAAAGGGAATACCATTCCCTACAATTATGGGGGGAATCGTTGTAGAGGGATGTTGGGGTTTTTAAAACTGAAAGTGGGGGAAACAAAATTTTAAAAATACAAAGTAAACGACCACAAAGGGAATGATTACGTTTCCCTTTAACGTCTACCCTGAAGTGAACACCCCCTTAGGGGCTATCTTCAGTTATATGGGAACTTGGAACGTAGATGTAGCACAAAAGGGTAATATGAGGGAATGTAGTGGAGTGACTGTCTTAGAAACATAACTTCTTGGTAGTGGTAAATTTCAAAAATGGTAAACTTGAAGTATTAGACAACAGACTTTTGAAGACTGATGTACCATTTGATTATACTAAGGATGTTGAGCTTCTGGTAAGTATCTTACTTTTTTTATTCATTTGTTTCCTTTTCATTATTTCAATTTTCTTTTATACATATTTTATGTGCATCTTACTAATTTAGTTTGCTTTAAATATTTTTTAAGGATGATTAGTTTTTTAGGATGTTGGCTTTGTATAACATACATAAGAAAAGTTCAAATGACTTCAATGTTTATATGTTGCCAATTTTATGGAGGAATGACAAAAACCTTACCGGCTGTGGAGTGTAACTTTTGAGGCACATGTAAACTTATGGTGGGGGAAGGTGTAAACTGGAATGCAGGTTTTGATACTAGAAATGATGGGGTATGCATTTTTTCAGTTAATTTACTTGGAGTGTGTTTTTATTTTCTTCTAACTTTCTTTGTTCATTTTTTTATGTTCTTTCTGTTTGTAGAAAGACATCTCAAACAAACTACGGAGGAAGTACTTGCTTAAGCTCATTCTTAATGATCTCAACAAGTAGAGAGATGGTTTTTGCAATGTGGTTAAAAATCAGTTCTCCATTACTAACAGAGAGGTTGATGGCTGGTTTTTAGAATATATTTGTTGATTTTGTATAGGTCGATAATGGCTTTTGATGTAAATTGGTTGGAGCAAGGATAAAACAAATGATATTTTTTATGAAGTGAACATGGGGTCTTTTTTGTGAATGACATGATGTGGGTGTAAAACATAAGTTGTTTGTATGATAAAAAGAACCTTGTGTTTTTTCTAGTTTCTTTTCTTCATAGTTTGAAGATTTAGTAAGGTTCATACATGTTTGAATGACATTATGTACAACTTTTTAGCAGTTGTTATGTATCTAATGATGACAACATGTACATATGTTGTATCATGTTTTGTCTATTTGCTTCTCTTATTCAGAGTTTGGTTTTCTGGTGTGAAAATGACAGTATTATAACCCAAATGGCACTCCATATTTTATTGTATGCAATTTACATACTTCTGTTACAATATGATACAAACAAACCACAATAAGTGTATACTATTATTTTTGTAGTGACATTTTTCACATCAAGAAATCAATTTTTTAGATTTGTCCTTAGTGATCCCTCGTAATGCTACTATGTTATTTCCCCTGTCTATATTATTCATCTGATAATGCACATATGAGGTTTAGAAATCCTTCAAGCAAGCTATTTAGTTTGTATGGATTCTAATAGGGTAAGCTTTGTAATATTTTCCAACATATGTACAATTTTTAATTTGTCTAAGTACAAGTTATCATGCTCATCTATACAGCTTCGTATGACCTTCCGTACAATTTTTTTATGGTATGTGCACTAAAACCCTTTAGGCTACTTAAACCTTAAAAGAAACCATCTACGGTTTAAAATTCTTAGGGTATGCTTAGGGTTAGGGTATCTTTTGTGATCCATATTTATACTCTTATAACATTTCAATTAACTCAACAAGTTTTTAGGGTTTAAGGTTTAGGATAGTAAGATCCTAAACCCTTGGCTTCAAACCCTAATATTAACCTTTTTTAGATTTAGCATTCCTAGGGTATGTGTAGGGCTTACGATATCTTTTAGGATTCATGTTTATACCCTTATAACAATTCATTTATCTCGACGGGCTTTTAGAGTTTGAGGTTTAAGGTCGTTAGACCCCAAACTCTTGACTTCAAACCCTAAAATTAACCTTCGATGATTAGCATTTCTAGGGTAGATGTAGGGTTTATGGTATCTTTTTGTGCTTCATATATACCCTTATAGCATTTCAATTATCTTGGACGGTTTTGTTAGGGATGTTAAATTTTAATTATTCATGCTTAAAAGAGTGTTAGATCCATTGCGTTGAGCAACGATAACATGGCATTGTGTTTCTTTTTTTCATTGACACTTTTCAGTTATCCTTCTCACTTTGTACAATTTTTCTCCATCCTGTGTACAATTTTATATGTATTGTAGTACAGGCTTTTATGCTCATGTGTTGAGCTTTGTATGACCATTTGTACAGTTATGTTAAGGTTAGTATGGTAACCCTTTAGGCTACTTGAATCCAAAACCTCAAATCCTACAATAAACCTTCGACGTTTTGGCATTCTTTGGGTATGTGTAGGGTTTATGGTATCTTTTTGTGATTTTTATATACTTCTATAACATTTTATTTATCTGGACAAGGATTTAGTATTTGATGACGTTTAGAGTTTAGGGTCATTAGACCCTAGACCTTTGACTTCAAACCCTAAAATAAACCTTCGATGATTTAGCATTCCTAAGTATGTGTAGGGTTCGGGGTATATTTTGTGATTCATATTTATACCCTTATAACATTTCAATTATCTTGACATGTTTGTAGGGTTTAAGCCCTAAATCCAAACCTCAAACCCAAAATAAAACTTTGACTATTTAGCATTCATATGGTATATGTACGGTTTAGGGTATTGTTTGTGAATCATATTTATACCCTTAGAAATTTTCTCGATAGGTTTTCAGGGTTTGAGGTTTAGGGACATTGGACCTTGAAACCTTGACTTCAAACCCTAAAATAAACCTTCGACGATTTAGCATTCCTAGGTTAAGTGGAGGGTTTAAGGTATCTTTTTGTGATCATATATACCCTTACAACAGTTCAATTATCTCAATAGATTTAAGGTTTAGGGTTGTTAGATTTACAATATTAACTGATAAAAGAGTGCTAAATCCATTGCTTTGTGCAAGGGTAACATGACCTTATGTTTCATTTTTTTCTTTGAAGTTATTTAAGTTATCCTTTTCACTTTATACAATTTTTCTCCATCGTGTGTACAAATTTTAATGTATTATAGTACCGATTTCTATGCTCATATGTACAAGTTTGTATGACCATATGTACAATTTTGTTATGGTTTGTGCGTTACAACCCTTTAAGATACTTAACCCTAAATCAAACCCTAAAATAAACCTTTGGTGATTTATCATTCATAGGGTATGTGTAGGGATTTGAGTATCTTTTTGTGCGCAATTTTTATTGTGAAGATGTACAAGTGTTAATGCTCATTTGTACAAATTTGTATGACCTTATGTACAGGTACGGTCAGTGCACTACAACATTTAGGCTACCTAAACCAAAACCTCAAACCCTATAATAAAACTTTGATGATTTATCATTCCTATGGCATGTAGAGTTTAGGGTATCTTTTTGTAATTCATATTTATACCCTTATAACATTTCAATTATCTTGGTAGGTTTTATGGTTGTTAGACCTCAAACCTTTGACTTCAAACCCTAAAATAAACCTTCGAAGATTTAGCATTCCTAGGGTATGTGTAGGGTTTAGGATATCTTTTGAGATTTTATGTGTAAGTTATCCTTCTAATGTAGTAAAGTTTTTCTTCATCACGTGTACGGTTTTTAATGTAAAGATGTATAGGTGTTAATGCTCATTTGTACATCTTTGTATGACCTTATGTACAGTTAGTTTATGGTCTATGCACTACAACCCTTTAGACTACCTAAACCCTAACCTTTGACGATTTAGCATTACTAGGGCAAGTGTAGCGTTTAGGGTATCTTTTTGTGATTCATCTTTATACATTTATAGCATTTCAAATATCTCAGCAAGTTTTTGGGGTTTGAAGTTCGACGATTTAGCATACGTGATAATCCATGTCATTGATTTACAATGTTCAATGCTTAAAAGAGTGCTAAATCCATTGCTTTGAGCAAAGATAACATAACATTACGTTTCATTTTTTTCTTTATCATTATGGAAGTTATCCTTCTCATTTTCTATAGTTTTTCTTCATCATGAGTATAGTTTTTAATGTAATGAAATCTAGGTTATTATGCCCATCCATACAACTTTGTATGACCTTTTGTACAGGGTTTTTATGGTATTCCATTTAGGCTTGTTAAGTCAAGCTCCTTGTAGTTTTCATGATAGCAAACTATTCTTGTGCCGGGAGTCCAAGGTCCGGCATGACATCCGGCGTCTTCATTTTGTGAGATTAATTTCGAGATTTGCCAATTTGACTAGTAATCATACTTGTTCTTATATTGATTTTTGTTCCAAGTCAAAGATAATCCATTTAGTTAGACTTATTAATTAGTTATTCTAGTTTTGAATTATTACTCATTTTCCCCCTTGCTTTAGAATAGGCTATTACCAGGATTAGGACTGATTTTCTATTAAGTCCCTTAGGTTCGATACTCTCGGTCGTACTCTACTCACACTATACTCTGACCGGGATTTTTGCTACCCGTATAGAGTTGTAGGATTATTTTATATTTCTTTTATTATTCCATTCTTTTTGTATATCCTTTAGCCCTATAAATTTCTTGTTAGCATTCCCTAAGTTGCAATGTTGTCTAATCTCAAAATCATCAAAATTAGAGTACACTATTCTAGTCCCCACGGTTTAGGTTTCTATCTCAGAATACAATTTTAACAGAAATTCTCACTAATGCTAAACTAATCGGCAACATTAATCCAACCAATTTAGCAAATTGACAATTAATTAAGCGAACTCTAAACAAATCCCCAAATCATGAGCAACAAGTTTAGAAGCCATAAACACTCAATAATTATCTTCATTAAGCACAATGACTATAATAAAGCATGTAAACAAGTTCAAGGTTTGAACAATGGAGGTTTTAGGCATTTTGGGAAAAATCCTCATCCCAAACTACAAGGGAGGTTAAGCCTCCATTAGAGCACATAAAAGAGAAAAGGGAAAAGAAATAGCCATAGGAGGATGAAGAGGAGCTTCAATGGAGGTGATATTTCTCCTCCTTTTCTTCTTCTTCTTCTTCCTCTTCGTCCTCTTCTTTTCCCCTCTTTTCTCTTCTTTTCTGCGTCATTTTGCTCTCTGGTTCCCCAACTCTCTCTCTCTCTCTCTCTCTCTCTCCTTCTTTTTCTACTATTAAAAACGCACATCTGGGCAAAATTTTGACCCGACCGACCCACCTAGGGTCAGTCAAAGTCAGTCCCACCCTGGGTCGGTCCTAGGGTCTGTCCGAGGCAGGCTAGTCTTCAAAACGTTGTATCTTCTTCATTTTAGCTCTAATTTTGGATCCGTTTGTGCCCACACGTTTGTCTTTTTGTCTACTTTATTCCTAGCTATGTTATTCCAACTATTTCAGCAATGATTGTGTAAAACACCAATAAAACATGAAAGTAGAGGAAAACTAGCTAGAGTGAAGAAATGAGCATGAAAAGTGTTGATAAATGTAGCAGAAATATGTGACTATCTCTACCTAGGTAGTGTACCTATCGTTTTGCGGAATATTGAATTAAGAGGGGTTGTCGATCTCAGGGATCTCGTTCAATTAATTGATAATTTATTTACTAACTAAGAAACTAAACTAAGAAAATAGGAAATGTCACCTCTTCAGGTTTACTTAATTTAATAAAAGAAAGACTCAACAAACTAACATAAAATAACGAAACAATAAACGGTAAAAATAAACTAGATAAAGAAATAAAGATTGACACTCTTAAATCTAAAGAAGCACCCTGGATTGTTCTGCAAATCGTCACTTTATTAATCTATTAATAAACTCTTCCCTAATTCTACAATAAACTCAGGAATCTTAATTAATCTGTTGACCGGTCTATGTAAAATGACTCCTAACTGACAAAAATAACAAGCCGCAAACCATGCCCAAGTCAATTCTAACCAATCGCTTTATTATTAATTCCTATTGGAGACAAATTAACCTATAGGCAAACCATGCTTCTAGTCGTTAATCCGGTTTAACTTCCTATGTCTTCCTATGTCTTGTCTTCCTATGTTTTGATTAGAAAAGTACAAATATTGTTTTAATAACTGATCAGAGAATTAAAGCGCATGAAGAACATGAATTAAATTACTGCAATTATAATTAGAGAAAAAATTACAAAATAAATATAAAGATCTGGTTTTCTACCCCAATCCGTGGAGCTAAACTAACTACGCTAACATAAAACTAAAAACAGGAAAAATAACAGAGAAAGACATTAAACAGATTAAGATAGAGAAAAGAGAAAACTCCAATTAATCAGATTGACTCTGAATCCCTGCTCCGTCTCTAACGTCACACCGATCCTCCGTCAGAAATATGGTGTGACAATGGTGGAATATGGATTGTGGTATGGTGATGGTGTGGTCTAGTGATTGATGAAGATGGAGTATGGTAATCTAATGAAGTTGGTATAGGTTGAAGATGAATAAGAGAGGCACAAGGCCCTCTTCTGGTGTAAAAGCATGCTGATTTTGCAGCCCTAATCGTCATTATATAGCAGTTTCTGGTGGATCTATCGAAATTATAATTTTTTATCTTTTATTTTACTGAAATGCTGTGCTTCTTGCTGCTTCTATCGTCGTGTCCGGACATGTAGGACCGGACACCTCTTTTCCGCGTGATTTTTTATTTTTTTCAACTTTCGACTTGTGTCCGGACTTGCAAGTCTGGACACAAATCCGGACATCACCTATGGACAGTCGAATATAACTTCAACGGGGACTAGATTCTTCGTTTGGACTCCGTTTTGCTCCCCGTTTGTTGCGTTGCGAAGCTAGTGAAGTGAAGAATGCAATTCCATCACTTTTTCCTGAATTTAACACATAAAATGTATCAGTTCACATCAAAACATAAATATAAGGAAACGCATATGATAAATGAGAAATATGGCATGAATTGTTATCAAAATAGGAAGAATTAAAGCCCTAAAAATTGATAAATTTCACACTTATCAAACTCCCTCACACTTAGATTTTGTTTGTCCTCAAGCAAATAGAGAATATGTCTACTTTTTAGCATCGTAGTATCGAAACTTAGGAATAAACAACTACTGAAGGAAAACGAGCAAAATGACAATCAAAAGAATAGTTGTGCTGATTGTTGTAGATTTTCGTAATCATTGAAAAAGAGTAGAGTTAAAAGTATGGAGAAGTTAGATTATAAAAACTGAACATACAATAGTTTGGGATCTTCCACTTTTTCTTCCTCTAACCTTTGGATGACAAGGGGTGTGAAGTAACGCCTTATTTTGTGATACCTTTTAACACCACATACTCATGATCAAAAACAAAAATTAAACTGCAATTAACTTTTTCACGTGCAAAAACATTTTTTTTTCAAGAAATATATACAAAACAAACGAATAATTGCGAACTGTAGAGTTATTCCGTAACCCAGACTTTTCTCTCTATCCCTGTAACGGTGTTGGGCCAACTATCCCAGATCCCTAGACCTTAGGTAGATAGGTGTTAAGGCACCCCTAGGACTTAATAACCGGATAGACGATGTAACGACCCCAAAACCGGCCTAGGAGTTAGGGTCGTTACACGCCGCGAGTCTACTACCTAACGTCGCAAGGCTCTAACTTAAGCATACCCAACAAAAATTATAACCATTGTATAATATAAAAAGGTTTACAACCTCCAAACCGAATGCCCAAAAGTAAAATATCAAACACCAAATACAACACAAGGCCCGAAGGCTATAAAAGGAGTAAAGCGTCTAATCGCAAAGATCAGATACATAACATAGTCTAACAAATCCAAATCCAGATTAGATCAAAGAGGAGGAGGAATATATCTCCGAGCTCAATCTTCAAAATGAGTAAAGGGGGGAGCTCAATAGTCCAGTAAGCAGAAGACTTCCTCAAGGAAGCCCACTCAAAACAGAAGCAGAAGTTTGTATAAATAGAGGGAAGCACATGTCATTTGTAAATAGACAGAACATAGTCAAAACGGATCAGAAACCAAAGCAGAATACCACATCAAAAACACAGTCGGACTTTCAGAATCAGAGATGAAGGGTGGGACACTAGAAACTCGCTAACACATCAGAAGGACTCACATAGTGTCCTATGGATCCGAAGATCCCACATCAGAAGCCGTAGAGACAGCTAACAGACCCGTCGGTCAATAATGTCCTAAGAGAGACCCTAAGGAGCTTAATCAGAAGGAATTCCTGCACAGCATGCTACGGGACAGCCCGACCCGACTATCCAAGGCTCAGAAGCAACGCAACTAGGTCCCAAAATCATAAGTTCTTAAACACTTATCATAAGTGAATAAAAGTGCAAATAACTAGCACAGGCAGCTTGTACACTGATAGGGAAACACAACCCTACAAACGGAATTCAAAACGGAGCGGAAACGGAAAAGTTAGGCGAAAACAAGGGCATGTACGAACATGCATTCGAACATGCATGTTCGGATAGAGGCCGAGAGTTCAAAACCTGCGGAGAGCACAATGTCCTAACTTATATACGAATGTCGAAGTTCGGATGTAAGTCGAGAGTTGAAAAATGAAACATTCATCATGTCCAAACTTACGTCCGAGCATCGAAGTTTGGATGCAAGTCGAAGCCAAAACCAGATTTGTCCTCGCAAACTGTCCGAACTTCAAAGTTCGGACAGATGTTCGGATGCTTCAAAAATTCAGAAATCACAGGCGTGCCAGACGAACTGTCCGAGCATCAATGTTTGGACAGACGTCCGGACATCGTGAAAACAGTAGTTTGTAGAAAGCGGCAGAAGAGCAGAAAACATCAAATTCAATCCCATCTTCTCACAAGTTCACATGAATGCAAATCAGTACCCTCGGGGGTTTAACCATTCATCAGAAAACACGTTTCGAATACCAAAATTACTCCACACAACACAGATTAACAACCCAAACAGGAATTAAACTCCACAACCCGAGGGTGCATGAGTAAACTACGCCGATTCCATCCCCCCACTTACATGAATTTGCAAAGGAGATTCAGTCCAGACAACGCCAACACACAACCGGATTGAATACAGCAGAGGCGAGGCACAATTCGACACTGAATTCAGCAACAATGACGACCCAAAATCAGAAAACTGTTCCCCCGCAATTAACAACGAACAGCCACCCAATTCACAAGAGATCAAACCTGAACACACCACAGAGGAGAAGCACACAACAGCAGTAGAGGAAACGACCAGAATGCAGCAGAATTCCACACCCCAACCAAAACAACACATGGAAGAGGAAGAATGGGGGTGTGCGCTCAAACTGTCAAACAGGAGAACGATCACTTTACAAACTGAACGGGGAAAACAAAAGAAACTTCTCTGCTGATTATTTAGACTTACCAAAATACAAGAGAGGGAAATGACTTCCTTAGCCCTCTCTTATAATCAAATGCCTCAGCTGTCCCAACTACAAAAAGACACAAGATAAAAGAGAAAAAACAAAACCGAGACATTAGGAAATGCTGAAACGAAAACCGGGTTATAACATCACTCCCCCCTTTAAGGTGTTTTGTGCTTGAAATTCAGCTTACCTCACTGCTCAAAGAGGGAGGGGAACTTGGCACGCAATTCCTCCTCGAGTTCCCATGTCACCTCACGCTCGGACTGATCAGACTTTTACCATAGGCAGTGTCTTGCTACAAAGCCGACGAACATCACAAGCTAGAATACGAACCAGGGGCGCCTCATAAGTGAAGTCGTCTCGGAGTTGAAGCTGTCCATAATCAATCACATGGCTGGGGTCATGAAGATACTTCCTGAGCATCGACACATGAAACATATCATGAACCCCCGCTAACGCTGGTGGTAACGCCAACCTATAGGCCACCTGTCCGACACTCTCTAACACCTCGAAAGGACCCACAAACTGAGGACTTAGCTTGTCCCGCTTGCCAAAATGAACAATGCCACGAACCGGAGTAATCTTCAGATACACGTGATCCCCAACCTGAAACTCAAGCGGACAACGTCTCTGATCTGCATAGCTCTTTTGTCGGCTCTGGGCAACCAACAGACGCTCCCTGATAGTCCGGACCTTATCCAGAGCTCCCTACACCGACTCCGAACCCACAATCGCCCTCTCCTTCAGATCATCCCAACAAATGGGTGATCTATAGTGCCTACCATATAGTGCCTTAAAAGGAGTCATCCCAATATTTGATTGAAATGAGTAAATTACTCAGAAACCCCTTGAGGATTTAGGATATTACAGTTAACCCCCTCGTGTTTATCATAATTATTGATAGCCACCTCAAGGTTAAGGTAGCTTTGACTACGAGCCCCCGAACTATAACTGTTATCAGAAAGTTAACTACGTGTTAATCTATCAACTTAATTACATTAATAATGCCAGTCTGGACAACAAAGTTGCTTAACCAACATCGTTTAACTCTCTCTCTCATCTCACTTTAAATGCATTTTTGAGGCAGAGTTGACATTTTTAAGAAAATAACAATGCTTATTAAGTAGTATTTTTTGTCCAGCCTGGCATTATTAATGTGATTAAGCTGATAGGTCAACACGTAGTTAACTTCCTGATAATAGAGTTATAGTTCGAGGGCTCATAGTCAAAGATACCTTAACCTCGAGGTGGTTACCAGTAATTATGATAAACACAAGGGGGTTAACTGTAATATCCTAAATACTTAAGGGGGTTATAAGTAATTTACTCAAACTATTATTATAGGCGAATTCAATCAAAGTAACTTGCTGATCCCAACTCCCACCGAAATCCAGAGCGCAAGCTCACAACATATCCTCTAAAATCTGGTTGTCCTCTCAGTCTGTCTGTCGGTCTAAGGATGATATGCTGAACTGAACGCCAAATTCGTCCCTAGAGCCTTATGCATGCTACGCCAGAAGCGAGATACAAATCTCGGATCTCTGTCTGAAACGATCGTCGCTGGCACACCATGCAACCTCACAATCTCATCCATATAGAGCCGAGCCAGACGCTCCAGGCTGAAGGTCTTCCTTACAAGCAAGAAATGAGCTGACTTCGTCAAACGATCTACAATCACCCAAAGAGCATCAAATCCAGAAGAGGTCCTAGGAAGCTCCACAATAAAATCCATCCCTACGCTCTCCCGCTTCCACTCAGGAACGGGAAGGGGCTGCAGAAGACCCGCAGGCCGCCCATGCTCAGCCTTAACCTGCTGACAGATCAAGCAACGAGCTACAAAATCCGAGATCTCCCTCTTTATATTCGCCCACCAGAAGGACTCTCTGAGGTCCCGGCACATCTTCACACCCCCTGGATGTACCGAATAAGGAGCTCCATGAGCCTCCTACATAATCGCTCGCCTCAAGTCCCCACCCTTGGGCACCCAGACTCTTCCTCTGTATTGAAGGCAGCCATCGCTAGACACGGAGAAGTCGGACTCCTGATAATCTGATAGTCTCTCCCGAATCCTACATAACTCAGACTCTGCTAACTGACCATCTCTGATCTGATCTATCAAGGTAGACTGAACCTGAAGGGAAGCAATCATCCCAGCTCTGTCGAACCGAACAACCCAGACTCCCATACGTTGAAGCTCATAAGCGGACCTCTGAATCCCTATCATAGAACAAGCAAGCCCCGGAGCACCCCTACGACTCAGCGCATCTGCCACCACATTCGCCATACCAGGATGGTAGAGGATCTCCAGATCATAATCATGTAGAAGCTCCAGCCAACGCCGTTGTCTCAAGTTCAATTCTTTCTGCGTCAATAGATACTTGAGACTCTTGTGATCCGTGTAGACCTTACACGTTGCTCCATACAGATAGTGCCGCCAGATCTTCAAGGCAAAGACCACATCAGCTAACTCCAAATCATGAGTAGGGTAATTCTTCTCGTACGACTTCAGCTGACGTGAACCATATGCTACCACCTTACCCTCCTACATCAGCACACATCCTAACCCTCTGTGGGAAGCGCCACAAAACACCTCGAAGCCATTTGACCCTGAAGGTAACGTCAGAATCGAAGCCGAAGTCAACCTCTTCTTCAACTCCTGGAAGCTCTCCTCACACGCCTCGCTCCACTCAAACTTGACGTCCTTCCTAAGAAGGCGAGTCAAGGGAGACACAATCATGGAGAAACCTTCCACGAACTTCCTATAATATCCAGCCAACCCTAAGAAACTGTGCACCTCAGACACACTAGTGGGCTTCGCCCACTCCATGATCGCCCTGATCTTCTCTGGGCCCACTGAAATGTCATCCTTCGAAACCACATGACCAAGGAAAACAACTTTGCCAGCCAAAATTCATAGTTCTTCAACTTGGCATACAACTCCTTCTTCTTCAACGTCTGCAAAACCATCCTCAGATGCTCCTCATGCTCCTCAGCACTCTTAGAATACACCAAGATGTCATCAATGAAAACAACCACAAAAGAATCCAAGAAGGGTTTAAAGACACGGTTCATCATATCCCTGAAGAACGAAGGGGCATTGGTCAAACCAAATGGCATGACCAAGAACTCATAATGCCCATACCGAGTCCTAAAAGCAGACTTAGGCACACCCTCGGGCTTGATCTTCAGCTGATGGTAACCAGAACACAAGTCGATCTCAGAGAACACTGTCGCTCCTGCCAGTTGATCGAAGAGATCATCAATACGGGGAAGAGGGTACCTATTCTTGATGGTAACCTTATTCAATTCCCTATAATCAATGCACAATCTGAAAGAGCCATTCTTCTTCTTCACAAATAGGACCGATGCTCCCCACAGAGACACGCTAGGGCGAATGAAGCCTTTATCCAAAAGGTCCTGCAGCTGCACCTTCAACTCAGTCAGACTCATGCGATAGGGAGCCTTCGAAATAGGCTGGGTCCCTGACGCTAACTCAGTTGAAAACTCCACCTCACGATCAGGTGGTAGCCCTGGCACATCGTTCTGGAACACCTCTAGGAACTCACACACAATGGGAATATCCTCCAAACGGGATCCCTCTCGAACCCCAGGTACAAAACAGAGAAATCCCTGGTAGCCCTTCCTCAAGAAGTGAACTGCCTGCATCACAGACACCAACACAAGTGCACAAGGAATGGAGTTCCCCATAAAAGTAGAACGGGTCTCGCCCGGCCTATCAAACACGACTTTCCTATCCACACAATCTATATGAGCATGGTGATCTGCTAGCCAATCCATGCCCAGGATCACATCAAAGCAGGACATACACATAGGAATCAGGTCAGCAGGCAAAATCCTATCCATAATCACTACCGGACTAGACTTGCAAACAGAACTAAGCACACAAGCAGGCACACCACTCAACGGGCTAGAAATACACAGATCAACGTCACAAGGCACAGCAGACAATCTGAGACTACCCACTAAATCAGCAGACACAAAGGAGTGGGTAGCTCCTGAATCAAACAAATAGAAAAGTGGCTGAGAAGAGATCTGAAGGATACCTGACATTACTCGGTCTGAGCCAAGGTCACGCTCATCAGCTAACGCGTACACTCGTGCCTGGGTCTGGGGCTTCTTCTGATCATTCTTCTGCCTGAACCCTAAACTGGCACCTCAACCATCTGAACCGCCACTTCTACCTCCACCTCTAGCATGTGGACACTGGGCAATGCGGTGATCTAATGAGCCTCACTTGAAACACGCCCCGGACTTCCTGTAGCACTCTCGGCCCGAATGAAAATGGTCACACTCAGCACACTTCGCCACAGCAGGCGAAGCAGAAGACAAAGCTCCTCGATCTCCTCTGAACTTCTTCTTCTGAGAAGAAGTCTGGTCCCGCCTCTCAGGCTCCTTCACACGACCCTTCCTCTTCTGATCCTTGCCCTTATCGGGCCTCTGGTCCCTCTTCTCATAATGCTGTCTAGCCTGCAGCTCAGTCTCTACCACCAAGGCGACATCTGTCACCTCCCTAAATGTCTTGTGGCGGAAAGGTGCCACAGCTGCTCGGATGTCGCCTCTTAGACCAGCCTCGAACTTCCTCACCTTCCGGTTGTCATCCGGCTCAGGCACAAACTTAGAGAGAGATATGAACTTACGTACATACTCATCAACCGACATCTCCTTTGTCTAGTGAAGTCTCCCATACTCAACAATCTTCTGATCCCGGAAGACATCAGGATAGAACTGCTGGTTAAAGCAGCCCCTGAACTGCTCCCATGTCCACGGGTGGGGATACTTCCCCTCAACTGACTTCCACCACTCCTTCGCCTCACTCTGAAACATGAACGTGGCGAACCCGACCTTCTGGTCCTCCTCACACCCCATAACCCTCAGGAGATCCTCAATAGCAGTGATCCAATGGCTCGCCTCCTGCGGGTCACCACTGGCATCAAACGAAGGTGGCTTCAGCTTCAGGAACTCCTGAAGCGCCTTCACATTGCTACCCCCGAACTGCCAACTCCATACGCTGACCCAGCAGTGGTCCCTACCGTCTGCAGCACTGGGACACCACCTACTGCACCAAGTCGGTGATGTCTCCCTGTGGAGTGCCGTCCTGAGAAGTCACTGCACGTCGGGGAGGCATACTGAAGAAATAGACACCAAAACTTATCAGAATCCATCAAATCACCGTATAACAGATATCTCAGACATTCAGACATGTAGACAAACCCCACAATCGCCAGAGAAAGCCAAACCTGGCTCTGATACCACTAAATGTAACGACCCGAAAACTGGCCTAGGATTTAGAGCTATTACACGCCGCGAGACTACTACCTAACGTCGCAAGGCTATAACATAAGCATACCCATTGTATAATATAAAAAGGTTTACAACCTCCAAACCGAATGCCCAAAAGTAAAATATTAAACACCAAATACAACACAAGGCCCGAAGGCTACAAAAGCACTAAAGCGTCTAAGCGCAAAGATCAGATACATAACAAAGTCTAGCAAATCCAAATCCAGATCAGATCCCCAAAGAGGAGGAAGAAGATATCTCCGAGCTCAATCTGCAAAATGAGTAAAGGGGTGAGCTCAACAGCCCAGTAAGCAGAAGACTTCCTCAAGGAAACCCACTCATAACAGAAGTAGAAGGATGGGACACATCAAAAACCAAAGCAGAATACCACATCAAAAACACAGTTGGACTTTCAGAATCAGAGATGAAGGGTGGGACACTAGAAACTCACTAACACATTAGAAGGACTCACATAGTGTCCTATGGATCCGAAGATACCTCATTAGAAGCCGTAGAGACAACTAACAGACCCGTCGGTCAATAATGTCCTAAGGGAGACCCTAAGGAGCTTAATCAGAAGGAACTCCTGCACAGCATGCTACGGGACAGCCCGACTTGACTATCCAAGGCTCAGAAGCAACGTAACTAGGTCCCAAAATCATAAGTTCTTAAACACTTATCATAAGTGCATAAAAGTGCAAATAAATAGCATAGGAAGCTTGTACACTAATAGGGGAACACAATCCCACAAACAGAATTCAAAATGGAGCGGAAACAGAAAAATTTAGGCGAAAACAAGGGCATGTCCGAACATGCGTCCGAACATGCATGTTCGGACAGAGGCTGAGAATTCAAAACCTGCGGAGAGCACAATGTCCAAACTTACGTCCGAACGTCAAAGTTCGGACCTAAGTCGATAGTTGAAAGATGAAACATTCATCATGTTTGAACTTACGTTCGAGCATCGAAGTTCGGACGCAAGTCAAAGCCAAAACCAGATTTGTCCTCGCACACTGTCCGAACTTCAAAGTTCAGACAGATGTTCGGACGCTTCAAAAATTCAGAAATCACAGGTGCGCCAGACGAACTGTTCGACCATCAATGTTCGGACAGACATCCGGACATCGCAAAAACAGCAGTTCACAGAAAGAGGCGGAGGCGTAGAAAACATCAAATTCAATCCCATTTTCTCACAAGTTCATATGAATGCAAGTCAGTACCCTCACGGGTTTAACCATTCATTAGAAAATACGTTTCGAATACCAAAATTACTCCACACAACACAGATTAACTACCTAAACAGGAATTAAACTCCACAACCCGAGGGTGAGTAAACTACCCCGATTCCATACCCCACTTATATGAATTCGCAGAGGAGATTCATTCCAGACAACGCCAACACACAACTGGATTGAACGTAGTAGAGGAGAGGCATAATTCGACACTGAATTCAACAACAATGACAACCCAAAATCATAAAACTATTCCCCCCCAATTAACAACGAGCAGCCACCGAATTCTCAAGAGTTCAAACCTGAACACACCGCAGAGGAGAAGCACACAACAGCAGCAGAGGAAACGACCAGAATGCAGCAGAATTCCACACCACAACCAGAACAACACAAGGAAGAGGAAGAACGGGGGAGAGTGCTCAAAACTGTCAAATGGGAGAATGATCGCTATACAAACTGAACGGGGAAAACAATAGAAACTTCTCTGCTGATTATTTAGACTTACCAAAATACAAGAGAGGGAAATGACCTCCTTAGCCCTCTCTTATAATCAAATGTCTCAGTTGTCCCAACTACTAAAAGACATAAGATAAAAGGGAAAAACAAAATCGAGACATTAGGAAATGCTGAAACGAAAACCGGGTTATGACAGATGAGGCCTGCTTTCGTTAGGAAAATTCTTGATCAACGAAGTACCTTGTCTTATCCTTTCATTCAAACTTTCACATCATTTCCAAAATCCCAAACTAGCCCAATTCAATTTTCATAATCAACTAATCCAGCAAATTTTAGTGAAAACAGATATAATTTAAATAAAACTATACATACAAACAGCCTAAAGCAAAAAGATTCTTGAGGTGGTCATCAGGCACGTTTTCAAAAACTTCAACAAAAACTTTCACCTAGAGATTATTGGCACTCAAAATAAACAATTTTAAAGCAATAGGACAAACAAAAACAAGTGTGACATTTAAGCGCAACTGGCATATTTTCGGGGAAAGGTCTCTACTTCCTCACATTTAAGAGGAGCTTTATCCTTATTGTTCAAAAATAAAAATCAAGAAAGGACCTTTCAAAATATGCCATACTCATGATGAATTTCATTCAGGACCATAAGGAATGATAAAATAAATAAATATTAAAAGCATTGTAGGCTGAACATAAACACTAAAAATAAAGGAAACTGAAACTCCCCCGATATCGTAGATTGAGAAAGGTTTCCTTCCTCACACTTAAGCTCGAAGATTGGGGTAGTAGCTTTCCTCACACTTGCGTCCAAGCAAGTGTCCAGCCTTGGAGAGTATAAAATACCACAAGAAATTCCACCTGCACACACTCATATAACTACCACAAAAACGCTAAAAAGCGTTACATTAAAACACGACCACCATTGCCACTTCTAAATGAAAGAAAAACAAAAATAAACGAGAAACAAACAAAACTTAAATTTAACCACTGGATTGCCGCCCAGTAAGCTACCCGTCTTTATAGTCTTTGGCTAGATTCTCACTTCATTATCCCGAATCAAAAATAAAAGTAGACAACAGCTTCGCCAGGAAAACGAAGTAACCAGTAATTAAAAGCAAACCACCTGGATCAAAACAAATCGTTACTTTGACAAATAAAATAGGAATGTAAATACTCCACAAAACCTGGTGTTTAAGGAGATACTGCCTGTAATGAATCTAGATAAGAAAACCGGGTGTTGATGGATTTTCTTCCTCAAATTGGAGGATGTAAACATCCTCCTGTTGGTGAGGCTCCTTGGAATGATTGTTAAGTTGATGACTAGTTGGTGGTGGCATTTTCTCCTCAAATTTGAGGATATCAACATCCTCTTTCATTTGGGGAGGCTCAATAGAACCATCCTTTGCTATCTCTACTGGGTCATCGAAAGGCTTAGGCAAAACATTCTCAATTTTTGGATAGTCCAATTGGGTCAAGGTTGAAGAAGGAGGGCAATATAACTCTTAAACATGTCGTCCAACCTCTTCATCAGACTCTTCTTCAGCTTTAGAAATAATAGGCCTAGAATGGTCTTCACCCACCAAAGTCTATACTTCAAATTGGTCCACTAGGTCCGAATAACTTTGGCTATGGGAGAATTCCATTTGCTCTTGTGCTAACTGTTGTGAGATCAGATTAAGTTTTCCCAACTTTTGTTTATGGCTTTTTGCTCTTCAAATTTTGCATCTATATTGGCAAACCTACCATTATTGATTTTTCTTAGCTCCAGGATCTCTGCAAACATGCTCTCTATCTTGCGTGTATCCTCCTTAGGAGGCTCCTGATAAGCGTAGATCGAATTGATCGACCTCCATCTGCATTCTAGTCTGCTCATCTTCCCACCAATAAGACTATCAATAAGGCAATCGTTGCGGTTGGTAATAATCATGTTGCCGGTTCTGGTTGTAACTTTGAGTACCCTGCTAATTATACATGTTCAAATTATGCTCTATGTTCATCATCGCAACTGTCGTTTTCAAATGTGTCAACACTCTCCTCAACTCATCCATGTTATCCTCCATCTTTAGCACTCAGCCTACAAAAACAAACATAAAAAGAAAAAGTAGAATAGAAATAAAAATAAAAAGCAAACACAAATAAAAAAACAATAACAAAGAAAACAAAAATAGAAACAAAAGAAAATTGCTAAAATAAATAAAATAAAATAGAAATGAAAATAATATTAAATGAAAATATTAAATGAAAACAAAAATAATAAAATGATCAAACTAAGAAAAATAAAAAACAATAAATGTAACACCCCATCCAAAGCCATTCGTGGTTATCGCAAAACTGAACACTTAATCAAATACGTCGCAGCGGAAATAATAAACACCTTGACCTCGCCACGGTCTGATCGTTAGAATATACCGGCCTTAACATTTACAATACTTATCCAAAATACTTATCCAACTCAAAACATCACCATCCACAATACCACAACCAACCGAGTACAAGTAGCTAAATCATATTCACATCCTTACATCAGTTTAAATATAAACAGTCGGGTGCACAGGCGCAACCCGAACTCAAAATAAACATCCCACCCTAAGTTTAACCGCTCCTACTCTCGTAGTGCGTCCTCATGGGTCTCTTACCTGCAAGTGTAAAAATAGCCCCCAGGGGGTCAGCACGAATGCTGGTACACCCTCTCATGGCCCCCAAGCTAACGGGGCTACGACGACTAATTGTCGATAGCATGGAAATTGATTACATACACAAGCATAATATGAAGTGCAATAACAATAACCACAGATGAACATATATAGTTCACAAACAATGAACGACTCAAGCGTTCCCTTATCAAGTGGGTTAGTAACCCCTTCCTTAGTCCTCATTTCCTTAATCTCAGTTCCTTACCTTAATCTCAATCTTAATCTCAACTTATCTCAGTTTACAAACCGTTCCTGGAAGGGATTGGTTGTAGCTTAATTCGAACCTGGGATTTAGGTGATCCCACCGCACCATCTTAATGCCACCTACTCTGGACGGGAGTCCAGCGTAGCTGAGCCGGCAACCGGCCCTAGGCTACAAGTCCGAAGACAAGTCCTTAAGCGGAGGGCGGATCTGATTCAGATACCGTCCCCCTTTTTCCTTAGCATGCATGACCGGAGATCGGTCCCGGGTTTCCTCACTCAAGTTCCAGTTAGTAGACATCTTAATCACCATGTGCTAGCTAAGCCCTAACGGGCATTAACCAACAACCACCAAACTTAACTCTTATTCTTAACTCAGTAAGTACTAAACTTGGTTAGTAACATCTCAAGTCTCGCGGGTTAGTGTAAATACACACAACGAGAATAATATAACCGGTTGCATGCTTTATCTTGTTTTAGTCATAGCAATTAAACAGATAGCACACAAGCCGAGGGACACCTCGTTAGCAAGCAGGTCACAAGAAGGATTGTACCGTTCACCGTCGATCGTTGTTTGTTTAACCTTCTTCGGGGTCCCAATTCACAAACCTAAAACATTGATTCATTTTTAGGCCATTAGTTATTTGCACCTTACTTAACTCACTTAATTCCTAAAGATCCCCTTGAATACCTTCTTAAGTCCTTACCACTTAACCTTACAAACTTAACTTTAAACATTAAGGTTCTTACTCATCTCTTAACTTTAATCCCTTAAGTTCTTAGGGTCCTAATCATTACCACCCTACCAAAGGTATACCTTATTACCTATTCTTAGAATTCAAAATTTCTTTTTTTTTTAAGTGTTAAGGGTCGACCGACCCACCGACCGACCCAACCCCTGGGTCGGTCCTTACAGAAACTTTTCCGTCTTTTGAAACCATCCGACCGACCCAGAGCTAGACCGACCGACCCAAACCCTCTGGGTCGGTCCATTACAGAACCCATTTTCCTACGTTAAATCTTTGCCCGACCGACCCAAAGCTAAGCCGACCGACCCAAACCCTCTGGGTCGGTCCAGTCCAGAGACATTCCGGCTGGCTCAACATGGCCCGACCGACCCAAAACTGGGTCGGACCCTGGGTCGGTCCACTACAGATTTTCCTCTTAAATTGCTCTTTCAATTCCAAACTCTTCCACAAGTGTCCTAATAGGTCCAACACCATCTTGGCACTTAAACCCACCTTATAACCTCCACCAAACTCATTAAAACAACTTCCAAAGATCTTCTCAAACATTTACTCAATTCTTACAAAGCTCCCAACACTTAGCACTTATTTTCTTACATTTCTCACATGCATTCCACCAAGAATTTCAATTAACCAAATGCTCCCTCCTTAAGAACTTGACCACACCAATGTACACCACTTCCCAGCCTTATTGCATTTACCAAACCTTCCTTAGATTCTATACTCTAGTTCTCACCTAAACCATTTCAAAGTTTCACACTCACTTACATCTAACTTACCCAAGTTTCTAGCTTCTTTTATCAACATTTACCTAAGTCCTAAATACCCAAGTACACTCTTTTGTTTCCTAAATCCTTCATAGTGATGCCTAAGTCATTACAAGTCATTAAACACCTTAATCTCACCCTTTTCATCAAGACAACCTCTAGAACATCCTAGTACTTCCTTAGTCATTAAATTCCCTTAGAACATCTCAAACACTTAAGTTCTCCTTAAATTTTGCCATGGGTTCTCTAGTATATAGTACATCCTAACACTTGGTTTTTCTCCATCAAACAACCAATACCACTCAAATTCTCATCACAACACCTTAACACACAATTTACACCAAAACTACACCACATCATCTTATAGTGCTAAACTTAAATGCTTGGCACTTAGGCCCTTAAATGACAATAATCTTAACCACTGAATTTCCACATATATTTGCCTTCAACCTGCGAATACACACAACAAGGCTCCCATTGAAATAAAATGCTTCTTGTAATTCACCTCATTGTTTTAAACTATCTCTTTTCTCATTTGCTCCTTAGTCACAAGTTCACAAGTATAGTCATTGTTTCTCCTAGGTTTTATATAACCCTTTTCTAATGTAAACTCTCACTAAACTCATCACATATCTAAATCCCATTCCCTTAAACAATAAAACACCTTAAGGTAAGTAATTTACCTTGTTCTTTTACAAGCTTAAAAAGCTTTCTTCCTTAGGTTTTTTTTTTCAATCTCGGTCACCAATGTATATCTCCTTGCCAATGTTCTAACCAATATCCAATGACTCCAATGAGTACTAGATAATACATTAACCCTAAGGAACAAACCCTAGGTTAAAAATATGCTTTAAGGTATTAAGGTGATTGTTTTACCTTGGTTTCTCAAGACAAGCTTGGATATGAAGCAAGAAGGACCTCCTCAATCCTTTGAAGAGTAGAAAACAAGCTAGAACAAGGCATAAACATGGAGTCCCATGAGTGTAAATTTTCGGACAAGGAAGAAAATGATGGAAACCTAGATTTTCTTACACTTTCTTTACCTTAAGAGAATGGAGAAGCCAATGAAGTCTCCAAACTTGAATTTCCTCCTCTAATGGTGGTTTGACTTGGCACCAAAATGAAGCTCTTGAAGTTTTGAAAAGATAGAAAGAGAGAGCTTGAGCTAACTAAGAAGAATATGTAATTTGTTTTGGTTTTGGAGCTAAAATGAGTGAGTTGTGTGCAAGCTAGATGGAGCTAGCATGGGGTTGCTCTTCACGTTAATGGAGAAGGGAGAGAGAGCAAGAAATCGTGGGAAACAAAGGAGAATGAAGAAGTGAGGAGAGAGAATCACTAAAGTGTGATATTTATGTAAAAGGTGAATAGTACTTTTGCTTTACAAAACTTTATTTGCTTAATGAGTCATGAAGGTGGTGACTCACCTTACAAGAAACCGGCCCCCATTAGTAACAAGGGGTACTTAAGTCATTGTTGACCAAATATCTCACTTATATTGACTTATGTTATAAACTAGCTTAAATAATTTACTATTCACAAAACAAGGCACATTGTTGTGAAATTTTTGATTTCCCATTGATATAGACTTCCAAATGTGATACTATATAGTACACATGTTAATTAAAGAGTAATGATGGACATTTAGCCATTCAAAACTCATTTACAAGACAATTTTTCAAAAACGTGCTTTAAGACTCCTTAAAGCACATTTTGTGTTTTAACTTGTTTTCAAGCTTGGTTTTCTTTGGTAATTGATTTAAAATGACCATTAGGATATTACTAAGGTCTTAGAACAATATTTGGGTACTCTCCCAAGTCTCTCCAAGCTTAGAGCACGTTTTTGCTTAAACTGCTCTTTTGGTGTTTCCTTATATTTTCTTTGATTAGAAATGTTTCTTAATGTTTCTAAGGCATTATTTAGCCTCCTTATATCTTAGTTTATCATTTAAACACCATATCTAAGTTTGGGGTATTTCAATCTACCCCCCTTAAAAGAACTTTGTCCTCAAAGTTCACATATGTGCTTAATCATTCACGTACTCAATTCCTTAATCTTAACACCACATCTTATATTCACATTCACACATCTCAAGACTCAAAGGTCAATCTCAAATACAATACATAAGTATTATACATAACTCAAACTTACACCGAAGTGTAGCAACTTACACAAATTCACATCTTAAACAACCAAACAAACGACAAACATGATCGTTTCCTAACTCAAAAGCGAGGAAGCTCTACCCCCCTTAAAAAGGGGTACGCCCCGTACCCTATACAGACGATCTAGTCAGTAAACAAAGAAGGGTACTTCGCCCTCATCTTATCCTCTAATTCCCACGTGGCCTCTTCGACATCCTGGTTAGACCAGAGAACCTTCACCAGTCGCACTGACTTGTGGCGAGTGTCCCTAGTCTTACTGTCCAAGATTCTCTGAGGAGTCTCCACGGATCTCATATTCGGTTCTAAAGTCAACCTCTCAGGTTCTAACACATGGGAGGGGTGGTGCATGTATTTCTTTAGCTGTGAAACATGAAAAACATCATGCACTTTACCCAGCTCAGCAGGTAAATTCAACCTGTAAGCAACCGGGCCCACCCGCTCCGTAATCTCATAAGGACCAACAAATTTCGGGCTTAATTTGCCCTTCTGCCCAAACCTGAATACACCCTTCATCGGTGAAACTCGCAGAAATACCTGGTCGCCCACTGCGAACTCCAGGTCCCGTCGTCGAACATCAGCATACGACTTCTGCCTATCTTGAGCAGCTTTCATGTTCTCCCTGATTTGCTGAACTTCAGCCTTAACTTGTTCTAAGTATCTGGTCCTATAATGACCGTCTCACTCGACTCATCCCAGCAGAGCGGTGTACGACATGGTCTACCGTACAACGCTTGAAAAGGTGCCATCTTGATCGAAGCGTGATAGCTGTTGTTTGTATGAAACTCGATCAGATGCAATCTGTCAATCCAACTGCCCTGGAAGTCTAAGGCACATGCTCTCAGCATGTCCTCGAGTGTCTGAATAGTACGCTCAGTCTGACCATCTGTCTGAGGATGGAACGCGGTACTCAGCTTGAGTTCTGTACCCAACGCTTCTCTGGTAGCTCTCCAGTACCTCGAAAGGAATCTGGTATCTCTATCTGACACTATGGTCTTTGGTATCCCGTGATGTCTCATGATTTCTTTCTCAAATAACTCAGCTAATTTGGTCACCTTCCAAGTATCCTTCATCGGTATGAATCGGGCTACTTTGGTAAGGCGATCCACCACCACCCATATCATGTTGAGACCTCCCCTAGCAGGTGGAAGCCCAACTACGAAGTCCATGGAGATATCATGGAACTTCCACTCCGGAACTGGCATCGACTGTACCATTCCGCCCGGTCGTCGGTGCTCGAATTTCACCTTCTGGCATGTGAGACACCTCAAGACGAACTCGGTAACATCTGTCTTCATCCCCGACCACCAGAAGTATCTCTTCATGTCTTTTTACATTTTAGAGGCTCCCGGATGGATGGAAACTGAAGAACAGTGTGATTCTCTAAGTATACGGTCTTTCAGATCCGTGTTGCCCCGTGGTATGCATAACCGGCCCTTAAGTCTGATCAGATCATCATCATGAAGTCTGAAGTCGTATTTCTGACTCTCAAAGGTACCATCTGTCAGCTTCTGTCTGACCTCTCTCATGTACTCATCTGTCCTCTGAGCCTCTCGCACCTCATCAACCAAGCTGGAGAAAGAAACTAGCGAATGGAGTGAGTGTGCTCGACGGCTCAGGGCATCTGCTACAACATTGGCCTTCCCCTCTTTGTATTGGAGGTCAATGTCATAGTCTTTCAGAAACTCTAACCATCTCCTCTGTCGAAGATTTAACTCCTTCTGAGTGAATATGTATCTCAAACTCTTGTGATCGGTGTAGATCGTGACACTAACCCCATATAAGTAGTGGCGCCATATCTTCAAAGCGAAGACTACAGCTCCCAGCTCTAAATCATGTGTGGGGTAGTTCTCCTCATGTTTCTTCAACTGGCGTGAGGCATATGCCACCACCTTGCCATGTTGCATGAGCACGCAACCCAGCCCTCTGCCGGATGCATCACAATAAACCTCAAAGCCCTGTACCGTCTGGAATGGTCAGAACCGGTGCAGTGGTCAGTGAGTCCTTCAAGCGCTGAAATGATCTCTCACAGTCAACTGTCCACAAGAACGGTGCATCCTTCTTCATCAGACTGGTCATCGGTTTCGCGACCTTGCTGAAATCTCTAACAACCTCCTGTAGTAACCTGCCAGACCGAGAAAGCTCCGGATGTCGGTAACAGTCTTCGGCCTTGGCCAAGTACGTACGGCATCGATCTTTGCTGGATCCACTGCGATCCCAGCATCTGAGATGACATGACCTAGGAAAGAGACCTGGTCAAGCCAAAACTCACATTTGGAGAACTTAGCATATAGCTGGTTCTCCCTCAATATTTCCAATACCCTCCTCAATGTTCCTCATGTTCAACCTTAGACTTCGAGTATATCAAATGTCATCAATAAAAACCACAACCGACTTGTCCAGCTGCTCCCGGAACAAGCGGTTCATCAGATCCATAAACTTCGCCGGTGCGTTCGACAAACCGAACGGCATCACTGTAACTCATAGTGGCTATCGTGTCCGGAATGCCGTCTTCTCAATGTCTCCCTCCTTAATGGCTATCTGATGATACCCCGATCTGAGATCAATCTTGGAAACACAGATGCTCCCTTCAACTGATCGAACAGATCGTCAATGCGGGGTAGTGGGTACTTATTCTTCACTTCACTGTCACTTGCATTCAGCTCTCTGTAGTCGATGCAGAGGCGGAGACTACCATCCTTCTTCTTCACGAAGAGGACTGGCGCTCCCCATGGTGACACACTTGGTCTAATGAATCCCTTATCCAACAAATCTTTCAATTGTTCTTTTAACTCAGTCATTTCTGCCGAGCCATACGGTATGGTGCCTTGGCTATCGGTCCGGTACCAGGTAGCAGCTCGATGGTGAACTCTACCTCCCGAGTGGGTGGCATGCCGGGCAGTTCCCGTGGAAATAAGTCGGGGAACTCCGACACTACCGGTAAGTCGGGGTCGAACTCAGGGTCTCTCTATGTCCTGTACATAGCAGAGGTATACTTCTTCCTTTCTCCTTAATTCTTTATACATTGCCATGGCGTGATGATCTTAGTCGAAGGCTCTCTGGGCCTCTGGCGGTATGATATTGTTACCCCAGACGGACTCCTGAGCAGCAATCTATGCTCGCGCAGAGGATACGTCCCTTGTGCCGCTCCAACCAGTTCATCCCGAAGATAACATCAAATCCTAGCTTACTGAACTCATGAAACTGACTGGAAAGTCTTCTCCCTTAATTCTGACAGTGGCTCCTCGGTAGTAACGAGTGCAACGAACCTTCTCCTTAGACGGGAGCGTAACCGTGAAGTCGGGTAGCTCATCAGCGTCTAGCCCCAACCTGCTCGCGAATGCCGAGACAAAGGTATGCGAGGCCCCTGAGTCGAAGAGAACTGATGCCTCAATCCCATTATCGGAAAGGTGCCGGTGAGGATAGTACCGCTGGCGTCGGCCTGTGCCTCTGTAAGTATGCTTAGTGCACCTTCCGTACCGAGTCCATAACCTAATTGTGTTCACAAGCTTCATGAGTATTGATGGTATAACAAGAGTCGTAACAATTTATATGAACAACACTGTTATTTTATTCATGACCATCCTGTTTACAACATGTGCTTCATCTTACATCTCATTCCTCATCTCATTCTAACATTACATGGCTAATATTGTCTAAAGGTTAGGTTTAGTCTTCCTGGTCTCATATGCGTCGCATTGATTACTGCTGACGGTGCTGTATTCAGCTTGATTCTCTTAATCCCATGGTATAACATCCTTGATTCTCCTCCCATAATTAAACACATCACCTGACTTAAGTACCAACTTATCTGCACGGTCCGCACGCTTCTCTCGCCGTATAAAACTCTGCATCATCCCCAATGGACAAGACACTACGGGTATCCCTCTTTCGAGAGACTCCGTTGTCTCGTCCTTACCCTAGTGTAGTCCCAGTTTCCCGTCCTTCTCGTAGAAGTTCACAATGCAAATGTCTGCCTGGATGTCTGGAATCGGTTCAGCTTCCAACTGCTGAGCGATTTCACGACTTGCGTAAAACTGGATGGAACTCTTCGGGTATCCCCGGTGGTGAGACTCCATCTTGCACCCTCATGGTTGGTAATTCTTGGCATAACGGATTCCAATCCTTGCCCAAGCTCATCATTTTTAATTTCATCCTTGCTCCCCCTGGGTACTCCGTGTGTAAAAACCTCCCGGTCCCATTCCTAGTTGATTACATTCTGATGATGGCTATTTGTGCTTCGGGAGTCAGGTATCCCCTTAATAAGATCATACCTGGGCGGATAACCTGACATTGTTCGGTTGGAAAGTTTATGGTTTCGATGTCGGTGTGCTCCGGGTTAGGTGTAGATGGTATTGGGTAGCAGATGTTGAATCTTCCTAAAGGGGTAGTAGGTTATATCTTACTTAAGTTCTAATCTCATCTTATTCTTACTTAACTCATTTATTCACCAAACATGCATGATAATGCGGTAAGCAGGTAGTTTTATTACTAAATGGTTATAGTGGTACCTGGCCTCGATGAGGGTTCAGGCTCATCGTCCCGGTCCACCACGTGTAAAGTGGGTCCCGACTTCTGGGTCACTCGTGGGTTCTTGTCCACCGGCTGCTGCACCTTCCTCTGACCGTCAGATCCAGCTCCCTGATCGGTGTTGCCCTTGCCCCTGGTACCGGGCCTATAGGCTCTGCTAGCAGGGTTCCGGTAACACTCATACGCCCGGTGTCCATACACTCCACAAAAATTGCACTCCACCTTGTTCCCTTTACAATCGAGCCCGGGGTGGTCCTTGTGACACCACCTACAGATGTAGCGTCGCTGGTAGCCACCACCGGCTCCCTTCTCAGTCTCAGATCCTGATGATTCATAATGTCAATTCTCATATCTCAAACGGTTACTAATTTGTTTCTTAACTCATTCAATATCAATTTCCTTACCCTTTGGCGCCTTAGAGCGCAGGGGTGTAGCTGCAATAGCATATGTCAACTTCAATGGCTCTTCCGAAGCCTTCTCCTTTTCCTCCTTCCCCTATGGGTTTTGATTTTTCTAGGCCTGAGGCTGGTACTTTTGTTTCTTGTACCCTCCTTGCCCTTGACTTTCTGAGCTCTTACCAGCACTCTTCCTCTTAGCATTCTCCTCGTCCCTCAGCTGGACGGTTATCTCAACCTTAGCAGCGGCATGATAGCACTCCTGCTTTTCCACAGTATTAGTCACTCTTATTTCTCATAATCTAAATCTTACTCATTACTTACTGAAATCTCAATCATTCTTATTACCTGCAAGGTAGTGTAACTCGTCGGCCCCATGCCGTAGCGGAGTCGATGGCTAAGCCCGCCATAGAAGCGGTCCACCAGGATCTGGTCAGAATATCCAAGACCTGGCAGAAGGCGGAGCAAGGCAGTGAACTCTGAGTAATACTCGTCCACTGTCATCTTGTCCGTCTGCTTAAGCGCATCTAACTGTAAGCGCTTCTTCGTCTGGACATGGGCGGGGTAGTACTTTGCTCGTAGCAAGGCGGTGTACTGCTCCCAGCCGAACTCTGGTTTGGCCACATGCTCGGCCCTCACCAGCTTCCACCAATCGCCTGCCGCCCCCTTCAGATAGAAAGCAGCTAGGCGCACCTTGATCCCAGCAGGGACATCAAGGGTCTCGAAGGCGGTCTCCAGCTCGGAGATGTACGCCTCAAGCTTGGCGGGATCGGTCTCCCCCTTAAAGTGCGTGGGTCGAAGATCTGCAAGATTCTTCACCCAGTTTGGTTCCCTAGGTTGTGGCGGTGGAGGTGGTGCACCCACACCAGGCTGGTAGCCCATATGCCCTAATGCGGCAGCTACGATCTCTGCGATCGTCTGCCCTCCAGGTATTCCTGAAGTATCCTCACCCTGGCTGCGACCTCGGCTTCCCCTAGGACGTCCTGCCATCAGAACAAGCATAACTCACATTAGATTTGTATTCACCACTGTTTCGGTTAACGAATTTTATAACGTCCGTAGACGATAAAGACGATCCACACTTATTAGTGGTCATCTGACTCTACTCACTCTAACTTCTCACACCCTTAACCCAACACTTATTCCTTAACTTATATCCTAACTCGGTGGTTACTCATGTCCGGTATTTCTTGATCAGAGCGTAACTACGCTCTGATACCACTTTTTGTAACACCCCATCCAAAGCCATTCGTGGTTATCGCAAAATTGAACACTTAATCGAATACGTCGCGGCGGAAATAATAAACACCTGGACCTCGCCATGGTTTGATCGTTAGAATATACCGGCCTTAACATTTACAATACTTATCCAAAATACTTATCCAACTCAAAACATCACCATCCACAATACCACAACCAACCGAGTACAAGTAGCTAAATCATATTCACATCCTTACATCAGTTTAAATATAAACAGTCGGGTGCACAGGCGCAACCCGAACTCAAAATAAACATCCCACCCTAAGTCTAACCGCTCCTACTCTCGTAGTGCGTCCTCATGGGTCTCTTACCTGCAAGTGTAAAAATAGCCCCCAAGGGGGTCAGCACGAATGCTGGTACACCCTCTCATGGCCCCCAAGCTAACGGGGCTACGACGACTAATTGTCGATAGCATGGAAATTGATTACATACACAAGCATAATATGAAGTGCAATAACAATAGCCACAGATGAACATATATAGTTCACAAACAATGAACGACTCAAGCGTTCCCTTACCAAGTGGGTTAGCAACCCCTTCCTTAGTCCTCATTTCCTTAATCTCAGTTCCTTACCTTAATCTCAATCTTAATCTCAACTTATTCTCAGTTTACAAACCGTTCCTGGAAGGGATTGGTTGTAGCTTAATTCGAACCTGGAATTTAGGTGATCCCACCACACCATCTTAATGCCACCTACTCTGGACGGGAGTCCAGCGTAGCTGAGCCAGCAACCGGCCCTAGGCTACAAGTCCGAAGACAAGTCCTTAAGCGGAGGGTGGATCTGATTCAGATACCGTCCCCCTTTTTCCTTAGCATGCATGACCGGAGATCGGTCCCGGGTTTCCTCACTCAAGTTCCAGTTAGTAGAAATCATAATCACCATGTGCTAGCTAAGCCCTAACGGGCATTAACCAACAACCACCAAACTTAACTCTTATTTTTAACTCAGTAAGTACTAAACTTGGTTAGTAACAATCTCAAGTCTCGCGGGTTAGTGTAAATATACTACATACACAACGAGAATAATTATAACCGGTTGCATGCTTTATCTTGTTTTAGTCGTAGCAATCAAACAGATAGCACACAAGCCGAGGGACACCTCGTTAGCAAGCAGGTCACAAGAAGGATTGTACCGTTCACCGTCGATCGTTGTTTGTTTAATCTTGTTTGGGGTCCCAATTCACAAACCTAAAACATTGATTCATTTTTAGGCCATTAGTTATTTGCACCTTACTTAACTCACTTAATTCCTAAAGATCCCCGTTGAATACCTTCTTAAGTCCCTACCACTTAACCTTACAAACTTAACTTTAAACATTAAGGTTCTTACTCATCTTAACTTAATCCCTTAAGTTCTTAGGGTCCTAATCATTACCACCCTACCAAAGGTATACCCTATTACCCACTGCCATTCTTAGAATTCAAAATTTCCTTCTTTTTTTTTTAAGTGTTAAGGGTCGACCGACCCACCAACCGACCCAACCCCTGGGTCGGTCCGTCCCAGAAACTTTTCCGTCTTTTGAAATCCATCCGACCGACCCAGAGCTAGACCGACCGACCCAAACCCTCTGGGTCGGTCCATTACAGAACCCATTTTCCTACGTTAAATCTTTGCCCGACCGACCCAAAGCTAAGCCGACCGACCCAAACCCTCTGGGTCGGTCCAGTCCAGAGACATTCCGGCTGGCTCAACATGGCCCGACCGACCCAAAACTGGGTCGGACCCTGGGTCGGTCCACTACAGATTTTCCTCTTAAATTGCTCTTTCAATTCCAAACTCTTCCACAAGTGTCCTAATAGGTCCAACACCATCTTGGCACCTTAAACCCACCTTATAATCTCCACCAAACTCATTAAAACAACTTCCAAAGATCTTCTCAAACATTTGCTCAATTCTTACAAAGCTCCCAACACTTAGCACTTATTTTCTTACATTTCTCACATGCATTCCACCAAGAATTTCAATTAACCAAATGCTCCCTCCTTAAGAACTTGACCACACCATGTACACCACTTCCCAGCCTTATTGCATTTACCAAACCTTCCTTAGATTCTATACTCTAGTTCTCACCTAAACCATTTCAAAGTTTCACACTCACTTACATCTAACTTACCCAAGTTTCCTAGCTTCTTTTATCAACATTTACCTAAGTCCTAAATACCCAAGTACACTCTTTTGTTTCCTAAATCCTTCATAGTGATGCCTAAGTCATTACAAGTCATTAGAACACCTTAATCTCACCCTTTTTCATCAAGACAACCTCTAGAACATCCTAGTACTTCCTTAGTCATTAAATTCCCTTAGAACATCTCAAACACTTAAGTTCTCCTTTAAATTTTGCCATGGGTTCTCTAGTATATAATACATCCTAACACTTGGTTTTTCTCCATCAAACAACCAATACCACTCAAATTCTCATCACAACACTTAAACACACAATTTACACCAAAACTACACCACATCATCTTATAGTGCATAAACTTAAATGCTTGGCACTTAGGCCCTTAAATAACAATAATCTTAACCACTGAATTTCCACATATATTTGCCTTCAACCTGCGAATACACACAACAAGGCTCCCATTGAAATAAAATGCTTCTTGTAATTCACCTCAACATTGTTTTAACTATCTCTTCTTCTCATTTGCTCTTTAGTCACAAGTTCACAAGTATAGTCCTTGTTTCTCCTAGGTTTTATATAACCCTTTTCTAATGTAAACTCTCTACTAAACTCATCACATATCTAAATCCCATTCCCTTAAACAATAAAACACCTTAAGGTAAGTAATTTACCTTGTTCTTTACAAGCTTAAAAAGCTTTCTTCCTTAGGTTTTTCTTTGTTCGATCTCGGTCACCAATGTATATCTCCTTGCCAATGTTCTAACCAATATCCAATGACTCCAATGAGTACTAGATAATACATTAACCCTAAGGAACAACCCTAGGTTAAAAATATGCTTTAAGGTATTAAGGTGATTGTTTTACCTTGGTTTCTCAAGACAAGCTTGGATATGAAGCAAGAAGAACCTCCTCAATCCTTTGAAGAGTAGAAAACAAGCTAGAACAAGGCATAAACATGGAGTCCCATGAGTGTAAATTTTCGGACAAGGAAGAAAATGATGGAAACCTAGATTTTCTTACACTTTCTTTACCTTAAGAGAATGGAGAAGCCAATGGAGTCTCCAAACTTGAATTTCCTCCTCTAATGGTGGTTTGACTTGGCACCAAAATGAAGCTCTTGAAGTTTTGAAAAGATAGAAAGAGAGAGCTTGAGCTAACTAAGAAGAATATGTAATTTGTTTTGGTTTTGGAGCTAAAATGAGTGAGTTGTGTGCAAGGCTAGATGGAGCTAGCATGGAGTTGCTCTTCACGTTAATGGAGAAGGGAGAGAGAGCAAGAAATCATGGGAAACAAAGGAGAATGAAGAAGTGAGGAGAGAGAATCACTAAAGTGTGATATTTATGTAAAAGGTGAATAGTACTTTTGCTTTACAAAACTTTATTTGCTTAATGAGTCATGAAGGTGGTGACTCACCTTACAAGAAACCGGCCCCCATTAGTAACAAGGGGTACTTAAGTCATTGTTGACCAAATATCTCACTTATATTGACTTATGTTATAAACTAGCTTAAATAATTTACTATTCACAAAACAAGGCACATTGTTGTGAAATTTTCGATTTCCCATTGATATAGACTTCCAAATGTGATACTATATAGTACACATGTTAATTAAAGAGTAATGATGGACATTTAGCCATTCAAAACTCATTTACAAGACAATTTTTCAAAAACGTGCTTTAAGACTCCTTAAAGCACATTTTATGTTTTAACTTGTTTTCAAGCTTGGTTTTCTTTGGTAATTTATTTAAAATGACCATTAGAATATTACTAAGGTCTTAGAACAATATTTGGGTACTCTCCCAAGTCTCTCCAAGCTTAGAGCACGTTTTTGCTTAAACTGCTCTTTTGGTGTTTCCTTATATTTTCTTTAATTAGAAATGTTTCTTAATGTTTCTAAGGCATTATTTAGCCTCCTTATATCTTAGTTTATCATTTAAACACCATATCTAAGTTTGGGGTATTTCAATAAAAATTAAAGAAACTAATCCTAAAAAAAGTCGATACTACACTTAAACTATTAAACAATGGGAAAAACAAATAAAACAAATAAAAATAGAAAAGAACTACGACAAAAGAAATTAAATGAATTTAACAAAACTAGATGCAACGTAATGAAACTAGACTCTAATCCATAAGTTAAATAAACAAGTCCTAAATAAGATAAGGAAAAACAAACTTAACAAATAAAAAAAACGGATCTAAATAAATACGTAACAAAAACTAAACCAAATAATAAAAAATGAAAAAAAATAATAAAGAAAAACCAAATAAGCAAAAACAAAAATAAAAATAAAAATAAAAATAAAACAAAATAAATAATAAATTAATTAATACGAAAAAAGTAAAAATAAAAACAACCAAAATTAAATAGAATGATCAAACTAGGGATAATCACAATAAAAATAAAAGAGATAAATTTCCTAATTAAATTAAAACTGATTAATCAAGTAAACAAAAATATAAAGCAAAATAAAATATAAAAACAAAAAAAGTAAAAACTACCGATAATATAAACTAACCAATAAATTGAGATTAATGAAAACTAAAAAGACAACTAAATAAATTATAATGTTAGCAAGCGAAATATATACTAAGCTAACCAACAGAACTCCAAACGTGATATAATTGAAACCAAGAAAATTAACTAAAGAGAATTAGACCACCGAAGATTTAAACTAAAATAATCAAATCAAACTCTAAACCAAAAATTAAAAAAAAAACGTAATAGAAATCAACCTAAACGAAATAATCAAACGCAATAAAAATAGAAATGAAGTCAC